>JAJLZS010000008.1:0-668150 GCA_030572335.1 Petasospora nakhonratchasimensis
CACACCAAACAAAAACACCCGCACACCAAACAAAAACACCCGCACACCAAACAAAAACACCCGCACACCAAACAAAAACACCCGCACACCAAACAAAAACACCCGCACACCAAACAAAAACACCCGCACACGCACACCAAACAAAAACACCCGCACACCAAACAAAAACACCCGCACACCAAACAAAAACACCCGCACACCAAACAAGTTGTTAATACGAGCTTTAAAAGATTTTAGAGATTCTTGAAAGTATATATTAGTATATATCTAAATAAAAGGAGAAATTCTACTCTCAAAGTGAATGGGAAAGCTTAATTCTATGATAATTAGAAAAAATTCATGATTCTCTGTTTATAATGATTGCTGAAATTAAATTATGACTAATACTAAAACTAACTTCGGAAAGAAGTTCCTAGTTTGTTGCTGAACCTATAATGATTTGTAATTCCTGTGTAGTGTCACATAATAGACATGCAAATTTATATCAGAAGTGCATACACAATAAAGTACCATGTCTGGAAGGTGTATGGTTCTGACTGTCATCCAGTGACGTGTCATTAAGGCACAGTTGTCTCTATTACGGCTAGTGGCGGGTGGCATGTGTAAAAAGTGCGATCAGCGATCAACTGCAAGCTTTGTCTTATCGGACCAATGAAAGTGCTTATCGTGAAATTTAGCCTATCAGTGAGCATGGTGGTGTTGGTGCCAAAGGGGAGAGTTTCTTGTCTGGAAGGAAGGGTTTGCGAGTCTAGAAGGGAAAGTATGTTTCGAGCCGGGCAGAAATTATCTTAGTGACAAAACCGAAGGCAGGTACCCTTTTTGTTGTCCGTCTTGCGGTAGCCTCGTAGGCCGCCAGAGACCGAATAGCGAGTGTATTAAGTGCTAGAGACAATTGCTAATAAGCTTAGTAAATATATTTATAAGATATATACTTCATTCATACTACTGCGCTTAGAAATACCACATATGCCTACTTTTGTATGGTGCTAGAAAGGGATCCGGGAGTAAGAGGATATTTCCCCAGAGTCGCACGGCCTACGAAGATATAGGCCACCGGAAGCTCAAACAAGTAGACCTCTGGCTCTGTCCCATCCAACCAGTTACAACCTATATTGGAATGTCTAAGAAATGGACCACCCGTTAATTTATACAGAGTAAGCTGCCTTTTTGGGCGCAAAACGTAAATGAGTGGTGGACTTTCACTGATTTCCAGGCGCGCGGTTCTCCCCGAGAGCGCCCTGTAATACAAATATCCTTCCAACTGCAGACGGGGCGCTCACGAACAAAACCCGACCAAAATCCACACACAGCTTTTGCTGTTCCATTAAAGCAAACTCAAGCTACCAAGGCAAATATAGTTCTTCAACTACTGTTACCACCTCTCATCTTTTACGACACTGTATCTCAGCAGTCCGCACACCAAACAGACACACACTCATCCTTTTTGCCGTCCCTGCTCCCAAATATAAGCCGTCAGAACAACGAATTACAAAACGCACGCATAAAAACGAACGAGGTTCCAATAAATTAGAGAACCATGTCCCGTGAATTTCCAGATGTTGTTGACGACTCATCTGCTGAAGCTCTCTGGCGTATGTATGCCAAAGCCAAAGCTTCACTTCCTTATAGAGAGAGGATGCAAAACCTCACCTGGAGAATGATGGGTATGAACCACATCAAAAACAATTCACTCCCTCAGACGAACAGTTCCCCACCAGCTTACAACCAACTTGATCTTGGAAAAGTTAGAGAGTCTACAGGTAGTAACTATATTCAAAACCATGACACTGCTCTTTTCTCACCAAATGATACTCCAATCCACAACCAACAGATTGGAGGTGATGAGTACCTCAACTTTGCAGAAGCAAACCCTGCGATGCTATACACCGAGAAGCCAAAGGTTACTTCAAATCTAACAAAGTTCTTCCTTAGTGAGAATGAGCAGCAACGGAATTTACAGTCGGGTAGAAGATCAGTTGCAAAGATTCAGAGCTCATCAAATGATCCCACGTCCGATGACTTTGACTACGTTGCTCATATCAAAAAGATTGGGCAAGAAGATACTCACATCGTTCGATTGGATGAAGCAGAGTCCGATGCTTTTAAACCACTACGTGGTGTTCCGATTCACTCCAACCCAACAGATATTCCATTCTCAAACAGCCACACTGAACAAGATAACTTCAACTTTAACAGTGTATCTTCAAGCTTTAACAACAACACTAATAACAGCGTTAGTATCAACTCAGTGAACTTGCACAATTCTATTAGTAACCAAGGTCATGGTAATGGATTTGAGAGCACCTTTGGTTCAGGATATTTAGACTCCCCGAATAACGATGCAAACTCATATATGGACCCACTGGATGCTATAAGCTCATCTTATGAGACGCCTTCCAACTTCAACAACATCTCATCAAGTTTCAATGACAATCCGAGTTATTTCCAATCTGTCTATTCACAGTCACTCCATTCACCAGCTTCATCTACTGCACAGACACCAAGTCTTGATAATGGTTCCTTTTTTGAAAATTATTACAATGGCACTAACGGTAGAAATAACATGAGCTTTGCAAGCCAGATGAGAACGGCCCCATCCACATCATCATTTGTCAATTTACAGAACTCAGTGGACAGTTCCAGAATATCAGTGAAAGCGGAAGTGAATTCAGATATTGTTATGACAGATTCTTCGACGATTGCAACTTCGGCACAGTCAAACTTGTCATCATCACTAAACTCCAGAAGACAATCAACTGCTTCTACAATCAAGAAGAAGGCACCGTCTTCAAAACTTACTAAATCTAAAAGATCAAGTTCCACTACCCAACTTGCTGCTTCTGCCCCAGTCGCTCCAATTTCAACAAACACAATGGCCACGTCAAAGAAACCTGATGTTTCTACTTCTAATAGCAACACAAGATGTACAAACTGTAACACACAGACTACACCTCTTTGGAGACGAAACCCAGAAGGACAACCTCTTTGTAATGCTTGCGGTTTGTTTCTCAAACTTCATGGTGTTGTTCGCCCACTGTCACTCAAAACTGATGTGATCAAGAAAAGACAAAGAGGAGGTTCTACAGTATCAAAAGGGGGAAGCACGCAACCTTCTTCTCCAAACAAATCGAATTCTATTGGTCCTGGGAGTTCCAGTAATGTTACTTCCAAGAAATCCCAATCATCAAGATCTAGTGATGACAAAAAGAAGGCTGGCCCTCCTTTAGTAAACTCCAAAAAGAAGGGTGGTTCTATGATTAACATCAATCAGAAGTCTCAACTACCAGATACAAGGTTTTTGGATGACACTGCTCCAACAGGTTCCCATATGGACACTGATGACTTCAACTTTGATGATAAAACTCAATCATCGGCTTTCCAGTTCAATTCTTCAATGGATATTGAGAGACAAAACAGTAGTAACACCACACACACGCAACCAGGAGAAGGTGGGACAAATAATAATTGGGAATGGTTGACAATGGCATTGTGATTGTGCTCATGGGCAATAGTACATTCTGTATTTTTTTAAAGTACTGGAATCGTATTAAGGACTGGCTCCTTTTAAACGAGGTTTACTACAAATTTTTCTATATGTCGTGAATAAAAATGAATGATGTTATTAAATGAAACTAACTTTAGAACGTTTTAAAAGAAAATTGTTGGAGACAATATTTTTTTTATAATCTTTTTCCAGCCTCAATTATTTGATTCAAGAAGAAAAATTGGTGGGGTATTCGTTGGATCGCTGATGGCACCCTGCTTCTTACTTTTCATCCATAAAGTCTTACCACGACCAATTTCTTGGATGAAAGAAGTTGTCCATGTGTGTGCTTCCGATTTAGGTGTGACTTTCTCCACAAAATTGTTACTTTTCTTCTTCAAAAACCGTGAGCTTAGTTGGATATGATGTTGCCTGGATGATTGGCTTTTCTGTGTAGGATATCGATCATTCAACAACGACGTTTCTCTCGATTTTTGAACTTCTTCTACTTTTGGAATCTCAAAAATACTTTCGTCAATGTCAACATTGTACAGTTCCTCTGAGAACCAGTGTGAGCCCCTTCTCAAATAAAACTCCCGCTTTAAACAAAGCTCCCTTCCATCTTCGTTGTAATGCTGCAAAAGTAGGTCAAAGGCTCCTTCAGATGCTGACACATTTAACTGCATTGGTGTGACATAATCCAGTATCTGTTTAAAGTTTTCTTTGGAATACATAGCATCATAATCAGGTTCCTCATTCGCTGATTTTACTTTCTTGTACGTTCCCGGTTTCTTCTCGGGATCCGTCAAACATTGAACACCAACTTCACTGGATAAAAAGAGGAATCTGGCATCAAGATCTCCAACATCATAACCTATTTGTCCACTCGCTAACACATACGGATCATCGTTATCCAAAGAAGGAGACATATTTTCGAAGGAATTTTCATGTGCAGCGTGACGAGTTTCTTGGGTGAAGGGAGAAATAGCAGGACCTCTTCCCTTTACAACATAACTGGAGACATTAGACATTCTTTGTTCTTGCTGAAGACTATTTTCCAGACCAACCGAGCCAGGAGAACTATACGTACCAGAAAGATTCGGTTCAATAGACAGCAGACCTGCAAGCGTAATAAAGTCACCATTTTCTGTAACGTGATACCATCCATTTACTCCATCATTTAGTATTTCAAAGGAGTGATGGTATAGAGTAGTATTTTGCGTGCAGTAAGATGAATATGAGATATCTTTGTCACTATATGGGTCTGTAGTGTACTCTCGTTTGAATAAACTGTATGGAATTTGTGAGCTTTTGCCTCGCAAAAGCACCAAAGAAAAAAGCCGAGAATAAAGAAACTCCAAAGTTGAGCTTTGCAGAGATACATCATCAGTGACCAATATTAACTGGTATAACATCAGTAATACATATGTGCCCTGTCGATAAAGGAACTTGGATTGCGAACACTGAGATCTTGTAGTGGCCCACTGCCTTACTATATCACTACTCAAGAGATCATCTGGGCTTGAAGAAATACCACCAAGAACACCACTTCCTGATACAAGCAACAGAAGTGATACAAGATCGTTAAAGATGTTGCGAAACACATAAAACTCTGGCTTCATGACACCTGTTCTTTGTGTAGCAGTTCCTTTATGGACTTTATCACTCAGGTCTGCTCGAAGTATGTCGTGATAATTAATTAACAGTGAGAAATCAGGTTTCCCAAGAGAAAAGGATAGTAAATCAAAACACACTTCGATATGATGTTGCCATACTTTGTCAACAAACTTGAGATGTTCCTTATACCTATGTCTCAGATGAATCTCAACTGATATGCCTTGTGTAGATAACAACTTGTGAAGTTTAATAATAATTGAATGGAGATTGAAATCTCGATCTTCGTTTCCAATACCAGACGTCAAACCAGTTCCAGTATATCCCACTTCAAATAGGCAGTCTGACAAGTTAAGTAGCAAGCAATTAGTTCTTTTATCTAAAATGACATCTGATTTGGAAAGGAACGTAGAAACACAGAATACGCTAGGCAAACTGCGACGGACAGTGTTTTCGAGCAGAACACCAATAGTGGCATCAACCAATAATAAGCATTTTGGGGAAACAAAGCGCTTGATACAGTTCAAAGTATCGGTCAAAATACGGATACTAGTCAGTGAGATGAAAACCAAGTCAAAATATTCATCTGTGAAGACTCGACCCAAGCATAAGTCAATAAACTCATCAAGGGACGAACAAGCTCTGTTATTTATTTGCGTGGATCCGGTCTTTCCGTCATGTGTTTTCCAGCTATATTGATGAGGAATGCACGATAAGAGCGTAGTTAACCTCACATCATCTTGTCTAGAAAGACAATGAATTAGAAAATGTGCCGTGGGTGTGTGCCCAACTATAAATTACGAGAAAAATTGTTAGATATAAATCTTGATGAAAATCGGGGGGGGGGGGCAGGAAAGAGATGCTTTGAGAGTTTCGGAGCGGGTATGAGGGGGGTAAGATAGAGGTATCAAGCTCACGCACTAATGAGGGCATTCAAAGATGACATTACAACCAACTGCCAAATTATCAGAGCAAAACGGAATTAGTTTCCAGGTGATTTGCTTGTTAAGTTATTAACAATGCGTTTCGTGAGGATTTTCCACAGATACTATTCCTGGGGAGCGCCACAAAACCAAATCTACCCGCACCTGCAAAATAGACTCCAGATCGATTTGTTTCCGAGGATACCTCGGAGGAGCCAAGTGAACAATATCAAGACGTATATGACAACTACAGGTATTTTTTCAGTTTGATTTTTATATTTATACATATATATTTATATGAACGTTTCATTGTCGTGATGTAGCGTACGAAAAGGCCTGGTGGATTTCAGTTCTGTCCGGATCATGAGACCCTTGCTGATTATTTCTTTCCATGAAGAAGAGACTCCTCAGTTCCGTAGACTCTATCATCTTCTTGATCTCCTTCAACAATCTTCTTGATCTCCTCCATCTTCTGCACTTGGTTTTCCCAGGTCTGGGTGGACTTCTTCTTACTCTTGTCAAAGAGCTCTCTGTCAGGCTCTCTGTAACTCTTTCCGATTCTGTCCCACAGTGTAGTGAACTGGCCATAGTTGTAGTTGAAGTAGAGATGGTGCACGGTGTGGCAAGCAGCACCATTGATGATAGGGTCGTTAGCCATGTACTCACCGTCGTGAATCATCACAGTCCAGAAGTTAACGAAAGTGAAGAGGAAAAGGTAATTCAACTTATGAAGTGGGAAAATGAATGGGTAAATGTGATATGGCAAAGATTGGGCGTAACCGTCAACAGGGTGGAAAGCGTGAGAAGCATATGGTGTCGTAACCAACCACTTGTGATGAGGTTTATGCAGAGCTCTGTAGACACCTGGCCAGTGCAGCCATCTGTGGATGAGATAAATTCCAGCATCGGTGAACATAATGAAACAAGGGTATTGCCAAATAAGGGCCCACCAGCCACCTGTGACAGATTCCACATCCCAGTAGAGGAACGAATAACCTTGAAGCTCAATGAGGAACCAAGGGAGTGTCAGTGCTACCATTACCGGAATAGCGGAAAGTGCCTGCTGAATTTCAAGAGACATCTGGTTCTTCAAATATCTTGGGTGGTTGAAAATAGCTTTGTCAAAAATGAATACATAAGAGAAAGTAGCGGCACCAAAGTACAGAACGTAACCAAAGAAGACCATAACCAGGTAGAGGGTGATTGCCTGTCTGATAATGTTTGATCTTGCCAAGAGCGACGAGTAAGTGTACACACTAGTAGGGAAGAAAACTGGAGAGTAACCATACTTCTCACTCTGTGCAATTTCGGTGACAACCTTGTTGATTGCATCAGATTGGATCAGTCTCTGAGCTTGTGAGTTGAACATGTCAACATATGAGCTGTTTGTCAGCGCAAGAGACTCTTGTACAGAGAATGGGATTTTGCTGCACAGAGAAGTTGGGAAGATTCTTGAATACACATAATCAAACATGTAAGAGTCCACAAACTCTAGAACGAGATCCATGGTGGAAAAATAGTGTGTTTATAAATATGTGTGTATGGGGAAGAAGGGATATGAAGCGATAGATCCTGACGAGGAAAGCAGGGAATCAAATGTGTGTATGTATATGGTTCTTGAAAATGAATGAGACAGTAGCAATTCCCTGGGGAGCTTGGAAACAGAACGTGATAGTGCACCAGGAAGAGAAGGGAGAAGCTTGTTTATATATATAGATTATACGCCTCCGCAAGTTGTTACACGTTACTACTTGATTGTGAGAAGAAGGTGTGTTTATATTTTTTTTTCCCTCTAAAGCTTAAACGAGAAGCATCCGAAGCCGCAAACGAGTGCGTGGTACGATTGGGGTGAAGAGCGCGAGCATTTGAGTGTGTGCGAACGAGGATGGGAGGGAATTTATGAGCGATCGTCGTTTAGCTCGTTTAGCTTCGCATACGAGAAGTACATCGCTACCTATTTGTACACGCCTAATAGTAGAGCTTAAAGCATACACACAAACACCCCAACATACAAAGGGGAACATCTCCAGGAACCGGAGAATATGTATGCTGGGGATGGTAGAGAGAAGAGGCGTGAGCTTCCTTTTGGGGTTCTCTTCGCAGGAACGGATTTTGTATATACCACACGCACACTTTTGTATACATCAATCGCACGGGCAGCATCGGAAGTTTCTTTGTCACAAAACTGATCATCGTACAAAACTGATCATCGTGCCACGAAGTCCACCTCCAGAGACAGAGACCTTTATTTTACATCGTCAGATTTACAACACTACGGAATAATTGTGTTACGATAAAAAAAAATACCATGTTATTATGTCGTACGGGTCACTTTAAAGTAACCCGTGACTCTATCGCCACCATCAAAGAACTGCGCTAACTTTTGCTGCAGGTCTTCCCAAGTAGGTCTATTAAGGTCCTCTTCCCTCGTGCCCCTGGAGAGCAAATCATCCCTTAGCCATTCAAGGGCCAGTGGGTGGATGCTGTGTAGTGGCAGGATCTTGATGAAGTCACTCGTGGCATTTTTGACGATTGACCGGTCCATGTGTTGCTGGATATCATCGCCATCATCAGCATCGCTGCGTTCTCCTCTTTCATAGACAATCTGCTCCCCATACTTCAAATTCTGCACCACTTTACCACTCTGGATGTGGAGCACATTAGTTGGCCATTTACCAAGACCATCGAAAATATGGGTAGCATAAACAATAGAGCATTGACGAGTCTCTGTTTCTTTCTTTAAAAAAGAAAGTAGTCTCTGTCTAACAAGAACGTCAAGATCAACCGTCACTTCATCCAAGAGCAGAACCTTCCATGGCTTCAAGAGACCCATAACAAGCTGTACTCTTCTTCTTTCTCCATCGCTGACCTGGTGGAGCCTCCAACTTAAGTCAATATCCAAGAGATCAACTAGTTCGTCCCTTCTCTCAGGATAAACACTACCACCAATGGAATCGATCAGCACGGTTACAGGCATATCTCTGCGAACCACTGGATTAGAGGCCCATTCGGTACCTAAGTATGTGGTTATGTTCGAGGCACCAGAGCCGCCTTTGAATGGGTCGTGGCCTCCAATAGAGATTTTACCAATTGAACTCAGCGTTTTGCCTGCTAGCAACTTTAAAAGCGTGGACTTTCCAGCACCATTAGAGCCAATCAACAACGTACGGGATCCCCACGGGACTTGGAAGGAGATGTCTGCTAGACCAACTTTGCCTGTACTGAACTTGTACGTCAAATGAGACGTTTTAATTGCATGTAGTTCATCTGTCATTGAGCTTTAAGTAATATTGTTTTTCGAATGCCGTCTAGAATCAAGCAACAAAATCTGTATATATTGGAGTATCAATCAATATATCAACGAGCCATATAAAGCATGTACTACTTCAAAATATCCGGGTAAGGCCTACATGCGCCCCATACCGATAATGATTGTGATTCTTCGGGCGGCTCGTCTGCGGAGAAACGACTAATAGAAAGTACCAATCGACAACACGAGATAAACACACACAGATACAAATAAACTCCTAGTGGGTCCAACCCGAAGGATTTTGATTAAAAATGGGACTGGATGGAAATGAGGATATATTCAAGGATGCCGAGCTTCCTTTAGTGGATGAGGACGATGACGATGGGATCGATGATGAAGAAGATGAAGAACTTGATACCTTGGAAAAGGATAACGAGGACGAAGAAATGGAGGATGACAATGACAATGAGCACGAGGATGATGAAGGTGAGATTGAAGTTGATGAAGATGAAGATGAAGAGGATAATGATAACGACAATGAGCCTGGGAATGCTGATGGTGAAGGTGATATTGATATTGAGGAAGATGGTACGCAGGCTTCCATCGATGAAAGCCCGAACATCAATGATTCTACGCTGACAAACACTAACACTGATGAGGAGCAGAAAAGTTCTGCATTGGAAAATAAGGAGACTTTACCAGAGGTGCTACTACCCACGGATAATGACGCACAGCTTCAAAATTTTTATAACACTCTTTCTATGAAGGCACGTCTTGCTGGTTCGTATGACATGGTACCGACCGTGGCAATGCCATTCGCATCACAAATTCATTCAATTGCACTTTCTAGAAATTCAAAATGGCTATTTACAGGAGGAGAAGATGGCTTCATAAGAAAATATGACTTCTTTGGTTCAATTGATGGTGAAGTCCAACTTACAGCAGCTCAAAAACATAATTTGGTTGATCTCATTACAAATGGTGGTGTCATAACGGGATACTGGGAGAATGAGATTCCACAAAAGCGAAGCGCAGTTCAAGGAGACTCCTATGAACCAAAAGTGTCCCCAGTATATTCTCTTGCTGCTGAAAAGAGTGGTCTTTGGTTACTTGGTGGCTTAGCCAATGGTGGAATTAACATGCAGTCAGTCAGGCATAGTGAGGGCGCAATAATTCACCATTTTAGAAAACATACAGATACTGTCTCCGTTTTGGAACTGAATTATCAGCAAGACCAATTTGTGTCTGGTAGTTGGGACAAGAAAGTTAACATTTGGGATCTCAATACAGGGTCAACAATTCGAACTTTTACGGAGGCCTCTGGACAGATTACCACTCTTCAGTATAGGCCATCTGGAGGAATTGACATTGAAACAATAAAGCAACAGATTCCAGCAGATGATGACGATTTGGATTCTCTCTTTGGTTCAGAAGAGGCAGGAAACTCCAAAGAAGAAATTGAACAAGGAACCAAATCCTTAAATGGCGTCCCAACTGATGAAAATATTTTGCTGTCCGCTTCTGTTGATGGTGCGGTTTCTGTCTTAGACATAAGGGCAGAGAAACCGGTTTTGAAGATCAGAGCTCCAAAGGGGACTCCACCATGGTGTGTCTCTGCATGCTGGTCCGAGAGTGGTGATTCCATTTTTGTTGGGAGAAGAAACAGTACAGTCGAGGAGTTTTCACTGAAGATGCCGTTCTTTGCTAATGGAGAGTCACGACCATCCAAGACACTAAGATTCCCTCAGGTATCTGGTGCTGTCACTGTGGTTAAGGCCTTACCAAATCACAATCACATTCTTTGTGCTTCACATGATAATATCAGAATCTATGACCTCAGGCTATATCAAGAAGCGCAAAAGAAGACACCGTTCTTGATCGTTCCGGGTCATCATGGTGGTGTCATATCTCAAGTTCTTTTTGATCCAACTTACAGATATATGGCTAGTGCAAGTGGAAATAGAGGATGGCAAGGCACAAGCACAGAAACCGTGTTTATCTACGATGTAGGCGCAGATTAGACATTGTGGTGTATATTAATAAATGAAAAAGTCAATTCAAGTAATAAGGGATCGTACTATGACTTTGGGAGTTTTCTCCGTTATGTTGTGTTATTGGAGAAAAGGGAAAACATCACAGAAACTATTCCAATAACAAGTGATAATTTTAAAATATTTTGGTTTCTCTGACTAGACAGGAATTTTCTTAGTATGATGTTACTTTCTTTGTCTCTGCTCTCAGATTCTTTAATTTGTGAGAGGATTGTGCCTTCTCCAAGATATGACTTTATTTTCTGCGAGCTCTTGTGTTTGAGTGTTGTTGTCCTTAGTACACTGAAATTTCCTAGATCCGAATATGAGGACAATTTTTTTAAAGGACAGTATTTCATCATAGTTGTTGCTTCAATGAGTGCAAAATTAACATCATCTGTGTTCACGTCTTTCAAAAATTTGGAGAGAGAATTGTGCAAGAGATCGTCTCTTGAGAGGACATCGCTGTCTTCATGTGAAAGCTTTTCAAGTATTTGGTCTTGCTTTAGAGCAAGTAGTGAAACATAAGTATAAATCACAGTGGAAAATGTCTCTGATGCTATTATATGGTCAAATATTCTTGACAGGGAACGGATATCTCGTATGTCATGAGCAAACGCCGTAACAATAGGTGATAGGCAAAAAAACGGCGCCATAGAGTTTGGGATAATAATGTTGGACAGCTCAGGGTGGGATTTTTTTAGTAGAGTAGGGACTAAATTAACCATTCTGACGGATTCTGATATTGTGGGCATCATGAAGTCTCTCAAGTATTTTAGAGTGAACATTTCTAAGACACAATAGGTGGTCTGCTTATCAGGCCAGAATACTTGGAGGAAGATTGAAGCAACGTCATGGAAACCTTGATAGTAGCATAGATCCTTGTGACCGCGTAGGAATTGTTGTATAAGTTGTAGTAGAGATTCTCTAAATGCTTCGAGATTCAACTTCTTATCAAAAGGCGTGGCTCTGTTTACGTCTAATTGCACTTGCTCTTCGTCTTTGTGAGGAACTTTTAAGGTAACATTAACGGTGTTAGCAGCACATCCCAGTAGCAAAGGCCACGACTTTATACGAAGTCTGTCCGATAAAAGCCCATTTAATGTCAGGGCAAGTTCTCTGAGTGCTTCCAGGTCCTGGTGTTGTAGGGCATTGGTGATCCTCGTCTCCTTAGATACAAACGAAGTAGCAGACAGTGATTTGGGTGTTTGTAACTTGTTTCGTACATTTTTGGAAACAGTTTGATCAAAGGTCATTTTGACAAACAGAAGAGTGTATTAGGATCAGCTTGAAGAGTTTGGTTGAGATTTTTTGTAGTGCGGTGTTGCTTCTACTGCTTTTACGAATAAAACGCGTACGTGGACCTTGAACAATTGCACGCACGCGATTGAAGCTCTTAATGAAACCTGCAAAGCATAATCAACCATTCAAACAGGCGCTAAATTAAATACGGCCGGTGCATCAGACAATGATGATGTATACGAGTGAACAGTTTATTACGTCTACACGTTATTCAGAGGTTTATAGAGCACAGAACAGCCAGGGACAGACTGTTGTATTGAAGGTGACTTCCCCAGACGAGGAACGACCGCCACATTGTTCAAGAGATGAGCTGAAGATGTTGAAAGCATTGAATCAAACAGAAGGTTCGCCACACGTCATACGTCTCTTGGATTCATTTGGCCGCGATGTAGGTGAGCTAGCAATGGTATTTGCATATTATCCGCTTACGCTATTGCGCTTGCTTCGTCATTACGCTACTTCACAAGGCTCCAATCCTTACACATCGTTAACAATAGGAAAGGAACCACAGCTTGATTTTGGAACAAGAACATCAAGTACAGCTCGTACATGGAAGAGTTGTTTGGAGTCTTCTTCTGGCTCTGATATTGTAAAAGGACTTGCTTCTGGTCTTGCCTTTCTCCACTCTCATGGTATAATCCACAGAGACCTCAAGCCTGAAAACATCATGTTCAAAAGCTACGATGTATCGCATCCTGTGATTATTGACTTGGGGATTAGCTATCAGTATCCAGATAATTTTGGTAAAGAGCTTCCGAATCAGAAAATATGTGATGTATCGACATCCATCTACAAGGCACCAGAGCTGATTTTTCGGCTAGAAGATTATTCATATGAGTTGGACATCTGGTCTCTTGGAATCATCATGACTTTGATTTTCAGTAACAATGTGAGGCCAGCATTTGATCAGGAAGACGTCGTTGATCTTCGCTTAATTTCTATGATCTTTCAAACCTTTGGGACTCCAACTCTTGAAACTTGGCCCGATGCTAAAAAATCAAGGACATTTTCGGATTGGTTTGGAAATACTGCGTTCTCTCCTCCAAAAGAGCCCATTGAGGTTATACCAAGAGCATCTCCAAAAATAGTCGAGATCTTCAAAAAAATGATGGTCTATCAATCATCAGAGCGTTTATCTGCTCATGCTATTGTGGAGCTACTTGAAGAGCCCTGATCTACAAATAGGCGTCAGGTTGAAAGTTAAATCTATATTATGACTATCACGAATGATAAAGAATCAAAAAAGAATAATAAAAATGAGCCTCAAAGAACTGAATATTTGGAGATATATTACAAAAACAACAACATGAGCTATACGTATGCACCTAGCTGAAGACTTAATGGGATGGGTATTGAGTGCAATCTTAAAAAAAAATTAACAAATTTGGGCATTAGAGCTGCAGTTAATTTTGATCAAGATCAAGACTGAATGATCTTTCGAGCTTTAAAAAGTTTACAAGATCATTCATCCTTGTGAGCTCTTTTTCATTGATGATGCTAGATCTTTCAAGTTCAGCAAAAGAATCGTCAACATTGTCCATGTAATAGCCATTTTTGTAGTACACCAGATTCTCTTTGAACTTGTAGTTTGGTGTTTCTCCCGAAATTGTGGAGACCTCGCTGTACTCCGTATCGCTCAGACATGAATCATCTGCCCTTGAGTTCTTCAGGATTTGCAGTCTGGACTTTTTGTGATCCCTAACAGCTTGTTTGATTCCAGCAGAGATTCTTGGTGTAACGTTTTCAGGCTGCATAGAAAACGACTTCATTGGTAAAAGTGAACTTTTTCTTCTGTTTTTTGGAGATCCTGACTCTACTAAGAAAGTGTCACTTTCTTCGATTTGGCTGTGGAGATCCTTACGAACCTGGGAATCTGTCTCGACAGAGATCCTTGGAGCATCCGTTGGTGCATTAAATTCTTGCATTATAGCAGACTGGTCTCTCAAATCCCGGTCTTCTTGAACCATAACAGGTCTTTTCAGTATGTTTCTTTGGATTAGTGAAGGTGTTAACGGTGTTGTTGGGCCTCTCTTCTTGTGGTTCGCTTGGTCAATGCTCTGGATGTTATCCGTGGCCGGATGTCTGGGCTTCAGTGGAGTGGCAGCAGCACTGTCAGAGAGCTCTACGTAATCTCTCCAGTTGGTAGTCATTGTTCAGATTGTTCGAGTTATGTGAGAGCTTACATATAAGTCCTGGTTGTACTATGAAGGTGACGTTTTCTCTCTTAGTATCTTTTTATTTAAAAGCGGCACCGCAGCATTGTTTATTAATTTCCATATCAGGAAATCTTCGGACGGTCACCAGGGTAACATCAAAATCAGTTTGTTGTTGGCACGATTATAAATGACAGTCATCTGGATTCTGTCTATAAGTATCATACAGTCTTGAATAAGTCATTTAACTTATTTTTATAACCGTAACATAATATATTTTGAATGGCGTGTATTCGTTTTTAGACCTTAACAGGGTATAATGCTCTCTTAAAATATCCTTGGAGGGAATGTTGCAAAAGTTTATCATAGTTGGATATCTTCGCATGTAAACTCTCCTTTGTTACTTCATCAGTTTCAATATGAAGTTGCTCAAGCTCTTTGATATGATCAACTTCCTTTTGGGCATCCTTCTGTCTCTGTTGTAGCATAGTTTTTATATGCCACTCACGCAAAGGCAGAAGGAAGAATACAGCGAGTGTAAAGATGCAACCCGCAAATATTTGGGCATGCAAGAACGGGTTGGGTAGACTGTCATCTCTTAGTGACAACGCAATGACCTCCACAAACAGCACAAAAAAAGCCATAACCATATTGAGAATGGCCCAGGCACACGAAAAGTCTTCTGCAGAAAAAGCATCAGCAATTAATACAGTGTTCATGACGTTTCCAACACCCAAAATAAATCCAAGACAAGCGGCACAGATGATTAGAGCAGTGAATGATCTAGCAGAGATCCAAAAGCCAAAAATGAAAAGAATCACCATTACGTTCAACACCATACTGTAGTTTACTCTCCCAACCCATTTATCAGCAATTAGTCCCATTGTTGGACGGCCTAACGCTTGGGCAGCATTGATAATAGCTGTGAGAGTCGAGGCATCATGATGTGAGATTCCCATCGCTGTGGCTGACGAAGCATATGAGAAAAGTGTCATGTTATACCCCAATAGGGCAACAGAAAACCATAAAGTTATATACCAAAGACGAGCAGTACCTAGAACTTTTGAACTGAACATTGCATGGAGGTTTATGTTCAAGTTTTTCAAATTGATCTTTTGTTTTGGTGCATCATTACGTCTCTTTATAAAGAAGATTGCCACTGACATCATGACAGTTGTTGTAATGGAAACCATTCTCAAAGACCAACGTTGATTGCCAGTGCGCTGGATCATGACATTAATGGAAAGGGAGTAAATTAATCCTCCTATACCGGTTCCACTGCATAGTAGCCCAGAAGCAATTGCCCTCTTTTTCAAGAACCAATTGGGGATGATAGTACAAGCTGGAACAGCGAGAAAGGAGTATGAAATACCAACAATAACACCTTGACAAACATAGAGATGCCAGAGCTTTGTTGCAAATGATGCGAGAAGGTACCCTGCGAAATGGGTACATAGAGCAATGGACATGGTTAGTTTGAATCCAATCATTCTATCAGCTATTAGGGCAAATGGTGCAAAAAACTGTGCCATAAAGACAATCATACCCGCAATCCATGCAAAGTCCAATCTTGTAGCACCTGGAAATGATTCGTGGTCAATATAGTAGGCAAGGTACACACCAAAGGCACTATTATTTCCCCAAGTGGATAAGAGAATGAGGAATGCACAAAGTACACACACCCAACCATATCCTCCATCTGGGGGGAGGTCAATTGTTCCTGTTGATACATTTGTAAAGACTTTTGCAATGGTGGAAGTTGGTATTTCTTGATCTGTGGGACAATGTAATTCATCTTGATAATGGGATGTGCTGACTCTACGCACTCTCATAGCATCCTCGATGGAGAACTCACGCTTTAGACGTTTTTCTAGATCGTCCTTGGCCGCTTTCTCTTCCTCGATGATTGAATAGTTATCATCTGCAATTTGATCTCTAATACTTCGAATTCTTCTAACATTTGGTTTCAGGGAATCACAATGTAGGGGCCTGATTTGAATTTCTTTTATTCCCCCATCCTCAGAATTATACGAGGATGTTAGGGAGAGGCGTGATGAGCCTGTGGAGGCGGGAACCAATTTTGGTGATATATATGGTGTAGTAATATAGTCGCTTTGATGGTCCTGCTGCGATGATTCAACTCTTTCAGCCAGCTCAATATATGAGTTTGAGTTTGAGTTTGATGACATGATATATATGGATAGATTAATTATATTACGGTAGGGGTGAGGCAGGAAAAATAAATTAGTGGAGCATAGGTGAACAGACAGAAACTCTATCAATTCATGCCGTTGGGAGTCGATCACTTTAGAAGAGGACTTTTCTTTTCCATATTAACTGGTGATTGGCGGTGATTGGCGGCAGCACAGTCATTAGGACCAAAAAGAAAAAAAAGACATTGTGGGGGCGGAGATTACAATCAGTTACGCTTTTTCTGCCGCCAATAAAAAATGGAACGGATCGCTAAGCGATGAGAGTGGGGGGGGGGTGCATATACAACATTAGGCATTATAATACTTAAATACACAATATAATGGTTGTATAACACTTCCTTAATCTAGCATTTATCACTATATCATTGGTTGAGAGATGTACCCAAGTAGCGGAGCTGGCTGTCATCATCATGGCTCAGGTCACCAACAAATTCTTTTAATCCGTTGTTGAAATCGTTAAACAACATCAACAAGTTATCGTAGATTATCTGTTGACGCTTATGAGTGTTCAGTTCGTTGTTTTGGTCATATCCAGGCATGCGAGATTCAACAGTGAGCGCGTTGAACTCATCCTCAGCTAGTAAGAACTTGAATGAGTTATCGATGAGAGCGTTCATTTGAACGATGTACGACTTCCCAGATATATTTGAGTCGGTACTGGAAGAGTTTAACAATTTGTGATGCGTGATAGAGCTCAAAAACTTTTGATGTATATCTTGAATCTCGTCAAATCGTAGCTCATTGAACTGGTGTTCAAAGCGCTGGAAAGATGAATCGGATCCATTCGTCCTGTTCAAAAATTCAGAAGACGGCTTTAGTACTGGTTTTGATACCTTTAAATTTTTTCCCGGAACAGTTCCAACTATCACTGATTGTTCACAGCTGGAGCAAAGTTTTTCAAAAAGGGAACTGACTGATATTTCAATGATTTCCAAAAGTATGTAGCTTTCAATAGAACTGAGGAATCCATGGATAAAACTATGGATCAGCATAACACGTCTCAATTTTTTGTCACGGTGCCCTCTATGAAGCCGTGACTCTCTCCAATTATCGTTGAACATCCGAGATAGGCGTTTGATTTTCCACAAGTGGTTGAATACTCGAAGGTATTCTCTTTTCTGGTCTCCCATTGAGTTATTGAGGAGATAATTTAATGGCGGGTCAATCCTGTAATCCAAGGTGAAGACATCCCACCCGACGTTTCCATGTCCCACAGCCAATAGTCTTGCATCTAAGTTGTTCAGAATTGCACTGTCAGAGCTTTGGGAAATTGAAAATCTAGGGGTGGTAGTGAGAACTGAATCTTGTAGAAGCCTTGTGAGCTGATGCCCGGTTAATGAACCTGATGGCTCATTCAATAGCTTGTTTCCCTTTGAGATGATTGATTCGATAAAATCACCTTTTGCCATCAATAGAAAATCACAGAGTGCCCTTAAAACTTCCTCCAACCTAAATTTGTGGTGGATAACATGTGTAAAATAGTTCATGATTTCTTCATAGAGAGAATTGACAACCTTATGAAAATTAGAATCACCCAAAGTGAATTTCTCTTGAGACTTGAGTTGCTTTAAAAGTAATGTTGACTTTTGTGAAAATTGATTCGTCCATTCAGTTTCTTTGCACCCAACTCGGAGAAAACTGTTTGTGATTCCAATGGAATATATTTGCTGTGCCAAACTCAATTGCACAAAGTGTGGGACTCTTTCTGTTCGAAATATAGCAAACGGCATAGCTCTGAGATGAGTCGAAGAATCGGCAACTTGTGGTTCAATAAAGAAGTCATCAATGCTGTTCTGTAGATCTCCATATATTATCCAGGAGCTCAGTTGAGTGAAAAATGGTTCCAACACATATTTGAACATTGATCTTGAACAGGCTTGAATTATTTTATCCCCATGAAATGTATAAGAATGTATTATGGATAAAACTTCATGGCTCGGTTTTTGTGTCACACTCTGGAAAATGTAATGTAGGAATCGTAGATTTGTCAAAGGGTTAACAATGCTATAGTAGATCATGTTAAGGGAGAGGTGTGGATGGACTGATAAACTGTTTACTAGTTGCACATACCTGTCAAGCTCACTGGAGATAAAGCTAATAAGTGCCACAATGGTTTGGGAATTGGAGCGATGCATCTTTGCAGATTCAACAATGTGAAGTAATTCTTGATAAATGAGACCAGCTTCCAATGTTACATGGAGCATACCGCTCAGTCCGTTGCTCATGTTGTCTGGTAATTCCACCTCTCTGCGCTTCAAAGGCAAAATCTCAGAGGTCGTTCCCACCAACGTGTAACAAATAGAGTTCAAGATATCACGGTCACGAACTTGTGTTTCAAAATACGGGATTAGTAGGTTCTCCAAAGTAGCAGACCTACTACCGTTTGCGTGTGATGTAGAGTAAGCAGATCTGCGTTCCGATAAATGATCAAGCATATCGTTTTCAAAGGAAGTAACAGTTGGCGCGTAGTTGGATTGAGACTGTCCCTCGCCAAAAGCATTGATTCTGTCATAACTTTTGAAACCGTTATGTGTGCTTGTTACTTGCTGTTGGGAAAAACTGTCCACCTGTCGATCCTCAAATACACTCTGAGCAAATGTCATATAGCGTGCAATATCAGCAGAGTCTCGCAACTTCAGCAGTTGTTCGATCGCTTTCTCAAGCTGATCAAACTGCAAGTCCGTGAGATCTCTCTTGGCCCTATTGAGAATTTGATCAAATTCAAGAGCGGGATACCTGGAGAAATGTTTGCTGTGGGCAAATTCAATGAGCTCTTCATAGACGGCGTCTATATCACCATCGCGCGTTCCAATGGGTAAAAGACATTTCACGAGACGGTGAAGGTAAATTCCGTCAAGTGCTGAAGAGTTCGTAGCCATAACTAGTAACTACTAACAAACAGATAATCAAACAGAGCCTACCACTATGGTGGTTTTATTGCTGTCCAGATTTGTTGATTCTAAAGGCCTTTTTGGTGTTTTGAGTACACAAGAGATGTATATTTCGCGTTATGCGTTATTTGTAAATAAACAAAACAGAAACTCGCGGAACGCAGATCGACTTCCTAATTTGGAGATTATGATTCTATTTTCTTGGTATAACTACAAGGTTAAACATCACAACAAATCAATTAAATATCCATTGAAGCCAGGTCCACTTCTCGAGCAAATAAATCACGGCTTTTATGCTCATACCCAAGTTTCTGCATCACCTTGGTATATCTACGCATGTTGTAGAACTGTATCAAGGCCCTAAGAGCAATCTCTTGTCCGTAGGCATCTCCGATTTCCCATTCGACATCTCTCCCACTCAGCCAGCTGTCTCGGAGTTTAGACTTCCCATGAAGATACACCATTGATATAAGATCCATGTTGTTTGCCTTCCACTTTTTTCCATTGAACGGAGTGATGTCTTTTAATAACTTTAACACAGGCGACCATAGCGATGGGTTATGTACTGATAACAGATTTCTGAATATACCAGCAGGCTCAGACTCACTAATACTCAGGATTCTTTGAACCTTGTTTTGGGAAATCAGATGCTCAATTTCCAGCATGTTAATCAAGGAAAAACAAAAGTCCATATCAACTCTGCCACCTGTAACCTTATCGGCCCATATGCTGTTTTTGTAGTTGAACAACGAAACATTCTCAATTCTATCTAATATTTTGACATCAAGTGCTTTCAAATGCTTCATAACAGTAGAAAAATAGTTGGAATCATATATCAAGGAGCTCAGATACTCAAATTTTAAAACATGGCTAACTTTAAACCACTTCAAAAGCAAGACCAATGTGTAAGTTGCATGCTTCCAGAGAATCTCTTTTGTTCTAACCATTTCCAATTCA
The DNA here is from genome assembly GCA_030572335.1 of Petasospora nakhonratchasimensis. Taxonomy (NCBI): domain Eukaryota; kingdom Fungi; phylum Ascomycota; class Saccharomycetes; order Phaffomycetales; family Wickerhamomycetaceae; genus Petasospora; species Petasospora nakhonratchasimensis. Next base: position 20,818 of record JAJLZS010000008.1, read on the forward strand.
TCTATAGAAGATGTTTCTTTGAAAATAATTTCGGAATTTGAATGCGAAGTGACAATGATTTGTAACAATACATGAACCAGCGATGAAAGGTCACTGACACAATTTGCATAGAATGACTCAACACGGTTCAAGGCATTGAAAGCTTCATCACCTTTCAGCTCACCATAATAAAACGTATCATTATAACAATCAGATACATCATCCCACCCACGCTCTTGCTTCATAAATATATCTCTTTCATTCCATAACTGTTTCAAATACAAATTTTCCTTGACTCTAGAAGCAAATAGTTCAGAGGCTTCTTTGATACTTTCAGGTACATCTGTCATTGCTCCAGAGGGGAATAAAAAGGGATAATTACCATCTGTTTGAAATGAGCGCTTGCTTTTAAACTGCTTATTCACATTAGGTGGCGGAGATGGGGAAGGTGCCGGTGTTGAAATGTGTATGTTTGGTGGGGGGTTGGAGAACGGTCCTGTTCTAGGAACACCTCCTTGCGGTTTGATAGATGTGATGAATTGAAGAAGTGACGACGAGTCCCCACTATCTAAAGGTAATGTAGAAGGAGGAGGAACATATGAGGGGTATCTCGTTGAAATATCTTGCCTGAAAATATGGAAATCAACGGGTGATGCTGTTGGTTCAGAGAGAGCGTCTGATTCAGGCCCAAGTCCCAGATGCGAGCAAAGTGTACGTTTTGTCAATTTTCGTTTCTCAAGATCTCCAAATAGAAATGATAAAAGAGAGGAAAACAAGATGATGATGTTTCGAATTCTCATACTAGACCGTGAATTCCATCTCCATCTGTCAATAAATGAAACAATCTTCGTGAGAATGGTATGACTCTCAAGAATATCTTTCAGAGTGGCAGATTCGTAATCACTGAGATTATCAGTCGTATAAACCAGAACAGTAATATAAATAATTGTACAGAGATGAAACAATGATTTTGAAGATTGTACAAGACCGGTTTTGGAAGATGCACAAACTTCAAAAGTATCATCAAGATTCTTTAAAATATAGGGAATGACATTGGAACGGACGATAAACCGTGAGTTGCCTTGGAGGTTTGGGAGATGGTCTTCAAAAATGAATTGATCTTCTTCATATGCTCCCATAGTAATAAAAAGAAGGCAGCTAATTGATTGCGATGACTCTGCTGTATTGAGTTCATACGTCAATTGTTCAATGATATTGTCCTTATCGTCAATAGACATGTGATTGAAATCAAATGAGCCAAACCTCGATTCAAAACACAAACGGTAATCAGCAAGTTCAATCATTTCACGAGATGAAAACCACTCATCAATGGACCTCCGAATATCCACTTTATCTGTGTACTTGTAGTCAACATTCGGTTTCGGAATACCTGGGAATCCGCTTGTGTTAATACTGTTAGTATCGTGTGATGCAAACTGTGATGCACGTTCATTCAAAGACCGTTGAAATGCTTCATCAACAATCAAATTATTGTCTCCAGCAAGCCCAATAGCTCCATTTGCAGCATTCCCTACGACATGAGATCGTGGGAGCTGGTCTACTTCGTCAATGCTTAGGCTGTCCATGACATCGCTGCCGCCGTCCGGATCCTTGTTTAAAAATCCATAGAGCGCTTGAGTTCCACTGAGCTCATCGAGAGATATCTCTTGTGTAGTTCCTTCTGCAACTTCGTCATCTAAGCCAAGGGAATCTATTGACTGCTCCAGTTGTCGGCTATATGATAGGCCCTGATCATTGCGTTGTACCCCAATGTCCACAACATTGGCTCTTTCGAAAAGTTCCGCTTCCTTGGAGACCATCTGCAGTACTTGCTTTCCTTTAACCAGGTGCGAATTGGTGTGTATGTGTTGTGATCGAATGCGAGGTTGGAGCCTAAGCGAGGCGAACAAGCAGTGCAATGATTCTAGACATCTGACAAGTTGGCTTTGTTTACATTTCAAACAAGCCCACCCGCACACCATTGTTTTATTTCGCGTGCTGAATGCTGAGGTAAACGCGGCCGCGAGTTTAACCATCGAAGCTGTAGCGCTAACATAGCCATGGCAACGCTCCACCACAAGAAATTGACTGTCTTTTACAACTTGGTTAATTGGACCCATAGCTACTTTGTCATCTCTATTCTCATATAATGGACGCTCTGAAAACACTGCGCAATGTCACCGGACTTACGTGAGTTTACATCACTTTCGCTTCCCCTGGTATTCATATGAACTAACACTTTTTGCAATAGTGTCAAGGTCACCAACACACTAGGACAGGACTACACGGGGACTGTTTACTCGTTCACACTGTCCCCAGGAGCGCTCGTGTTACAGATACCGAATCAGACCGCTTTTGGTACATCTTTTAACTACAAGTTCTTCAGAAGCTCTCAGATTAAAAGCCTAGTGGTGGTCTCAAAGCAAATTGACGAGTCGAAAGTGGCACAGATTTCCTCAATGGACCCTGTTATACTCCCAAAGATTATACAGAGGAACAAAGAGAATTTAGAAGTGACCCGCAAGACACGGAATCCTAACGCTACTAAAGAAGGCCAATTTATCTTCAACTCTGTTTACAAGACGATGCCAACAGTGAGCTGGAAGGGCAACTCCATTATCATCTTGGATGAAGTCAAAATCGATCCACCTTACCGCGTGGATTCTATTAGATCAATATTAGCAGACTCATCAGATGAGAGTGATGCCATCAGACTTCTGAAGAAGATTGTCGATGGAGTTTGGTTAAAATTGGAGAATGAAAGAAATGGTGTATAGGATACTTGTGAGAATTTAATCTGGGCACTGAAGAATGGAATATAATGTTGCATTACGAAATTATGTGTAGGACCAATGGATTTCCATGGTTTCAAACACTTGGTTACCCTTCTTAGCAAGCCCCTTGTAGCCATCGAAGTGATTCCAGTTAATTCGAGTTACACTTTCATTTTGCGGGAGACCACCATTATTTTGAATGCAATTCTCCCAATAGAAATTGAGACAGGTAAAAGCGTAAGAGAATTTGATTGGAAAATACGGGGATACGACTTTTTCAACAATGATTTTTAAATCAAGAGGGAGAGGGAAATTTGATGAGGGTATCATTGCCACAACGCCAGCATCAACATTGGATTGTTCATGTGAAAATTTAAAAGACAACGCTCTAGAAGAGCTTTTGATAGTGCTGGTTAGTAATTGATCAGAGAACTCAGCACGGATGCTCGTTGTTGAAGACATGGATGAAATATCTGCCGGGTACATTCCGGTCATGATTTTGATGACATGGATTCTAATGGTGTTGTTGGTTGGATTATAGGGTACTTGTTTCATCCATTCAACATATAGAGCATACTGTCTCTGTGAAATGATTGATAGTCCTCTCCCAAACCCCTTTCTCATTCTCTTTTCTGTAAACAACGCCTCTGCGTCGCTCAATGTATATCCAAGATATGTTATGAGAACGCCAACACAAATAAGACCAGAGCGACCCTTTCCTAATTTACAATGGATCACAGCAACTTTATCAACTGAGCCATTCCCGGAGCTCAAATAATCTGCCATGGAATCCAATATTGAGCAGAGGTATTCAAAGGCTGGAGATTCATGATCTTTCCAAGGACTGTGTGTAATTCGACCAGACACGAGAGGATCATCGATATCGTATGAATCCCGTCCCATTTCTGACCGAAGGTTCCAAATATGCCAATTACTAGCATGGCGGATGGTCAAATATTTTACCAAGTCCACTAATTCGTTGTGATAGAACGTCTTTCTGGTGTGTGTTGTGGGGCAAGAACATACAATGATCCGATCGGTGATGTAAGAGAGATCCAAATTCAAACCGTATGGGTTTACCACTGAGTTGGTATGGAAAGAGGCCAGTTTCTTCAAGTTTCCTTTCATAGCGTAAAAGAGACACTCTTTAAAGGAGAAAAAGTTGTTTCTTGGAGGTGTATATAGCGAAGTTGGTACGTTGTTATCCACGCTTTTTTCAGTTTCTCCTTGTTTGACACAAATACAGAGGGGTTGAATGAGAGCTGGTAGTCTACAACTGCCAATAATCTAAGGCTCAAATTTGCTGATTTAAAATCTACTAAGCGTTAAATAATTACTGTAAATTAATATTAGAGGTCTTCACTTTATTGTAGAATTGCTACTTTTATCTATGGTTCAAGTAGTTTGGTTTTTTTATGTACATGCTAGTTAATCTACCGATAAGCCACTTCCCTCCCAGCAAACCGAAAGGAAAAGAAATAACAAAGAACAAAAAAAATCCTTTTTCGCTCGTGTTATCATCCGTCATATAATATTCAAATTCATAAGGACCAACCACCTTTTCCGTCTCTTGTATCTCTGCGTCTCTGCTGGAGCCACTCCTTTTTACACTCTCTATAGGCCTTGAAGTATTCATGACACATGTCTCGGTCAAAGTTGTTGCTCTCAAGGCATCTGATGCTCATATTGGCACTTTCCTGACATGGATCAAAATAGCGGGAAGGACCTTTGGCAGCAAATTTGTTCTTGTTGAACTGAGAAGTTGGGTTGTCTGGGTAAAATTTATATGTGTCGGCAGAACCCTTTGTGTAGTTCACCTCGTCCTTGGACTGGGAAACATCCGGTGCTGATTCTTTAAATTTTGAATCGGTAGCTCTCTCAGACTCTGAAGACATGTGATAAGTTTAGTGCTTTCAAGATTGAGAAGTTGGTAAAACAGACAAAGACACAACAAATAGGGAAAGATTAGAACGATGTGAGTACATTAGTGAAAAGGTCGACCAGGATCAAGTTAGCAGAAATGGTTCGCGCACTCATCAGCTTCTGGGGTCGAACAGATGAAAAATTACAGTCCAAAGTCTTCTTAACCTAAGTTTCAAGACTTGAGCAGGTAAGCTGTTAATATCACGTTGGTTTGACGCAAATGTTATTAGAACATAGTACAAAGGACGACTATGGGTTGTGTTCAAGGTGTAAAACGGAGGCCGCAGTACTTCTCTCACGAAAGGAGTTCTTTTGCCGGTAAGTTGATGGATGCTCATCGCTCGTGGTTATCATACCAAGTACAAATACTAATATTTCTTCAGCCTCTGCTTTATCAGGTTTATCAGCGGAAAACAAAGAAGACATATGTCTGGGGATAAATACAAGGTCAAATTTGGAGAGAGGATCACACGAGACAAGGTAATTCTCCCATTATCATTTGGATTGTCCTCTCTAGTGCTATTAGACATTATTCTTACACAGTTCAACGAGCAATCTAAGAATCCGAGAGTCAGCTTAGGTTTTGAACTTCATGTCCTTTTTATAGACGATTCATTTGTAAATCCTTACAAGAACAACCCCCAAGATTTAATCCAGCTAATTAAATCATCTTATGACGTCGACAGGTTCCCATTCACGATTACTGTTGCAAATCTCAACGATTACTCTATGAATGCAAAAGTAATGAAGCGTCTGAGATTGGATTCCGACTTTGAAGTTTATCTTTCACAAACACCACATAATAGTATACACACTCTCGAAGAGATATTGAATGCTTGTCCAAACAGAGCATCAAAACATGATCTTCAACAGATTATCATGACGCGTATGATCCACGATCATGTTCAAGCAGTTGGTGCTACTTCGATTCTCTATGGACATAATATGTCTACATTAGCAGAACAGACGTTGTCATTGACAGTGAAAGGGCGTGGTTCTGAGATTTATTCACATCTGACAGACAGTACCCAACTGATCAATGGTGTTGAAGTTGACATCATACACCCACTCAGAGATGTATCAAGAGGAGAGATCGACAAATTTGTTCAACTAAGAGAACTGGAAAAGTTCCTTTTATTACCAAAGACTGACATCAATAGGATTATGAATAAGCAAAAAACTATTAATGAGGTGGTCAGCAATTACTACAAGGATGTTGATACTGGTGATGACAACATTGTTTCAACCGTTGTTAAAACTGGTGAGAAGTTGGCAGAACCCAAGACTTTTGAAGGACACTTGTGTGGTGTTTGTGATAATAAAATTTATAATCGTCCAATGCAGTGGCTGAGAAGCATTACTTACCATGGTCACAGAGGGCCTGAGTCTGAAATTGAGGAAGAACTTTTGCAAGAGTGGACAGGTATGCAGTCTGATTTACTGGGAAACACAGATCATACAACTCAAGAGACTAAGACGAGAATTTGCTATGGTTGTGCTGTGACACTTGGTGGGCAACCTGAAGGTACTATAAACTGGCCTGTCTCGCAGGACAGTATTCTTGATGAGTTTATCATCGGAGAGGATGAAAATTAGGCTTCCAGTCAAAATCTCTCACTAGATTAATGCTTATTTCATTATATCAATGAGATAGTTGTAGTGTTAGAAGGATATGGCGTGCCATGGATTTGTATAACCTGACCTACCGTTAGGTGAAGCGCGCGCCTTATGTAGCATAAAGAAACTGATTGTCACAATTGCATCATTAACTTAAAACAATAGCACAAACAAACGGGAAAAGTAATTACTGTGTTCCGAATAATTTCAAAATGTCACGCTTCATACCAGAAGGCCAGAGTGACTTGAAGAACCTGCAGGTGAAAGAGGAAAATGCATTGAAGAAATATCAACAGGATGAAGAAGACAGAGAAGCACCTTCTCTTTTTGAACAAATGAGGCTTAACCACATGGAGAAGGAAAGACAATACCAAGAGAAAGTGAAGGCACGAAACCAGCCTCACAAAATTGATGAGCATGAACACAAATTCTACGAAAATCTGAGGCAGAAAGAAGCCCAGAAAGAAGAAGAGAAGAAAAGAGAACTGGAGGAAGGCATGAATGCATTTGAGCAGTGAGTAGGATCTTGTGCTTTTGAGCAAAAAGGCAATGAACCAACATAAATATATTACTAACACTATATTTAGATCGAAGAAGCACAAATCTTTCAACAAGGAAGAAATGCTTGTTCAGAAGACTACAGATACGATTATCATGCCAAAAGTCAATGTCATTAAAAAGAAGGTCACTACCAAAACAATGTCTAACACTCCAAAACCAGCTCTGAAGGAGGGGAAGAAGCAGCTCAAGAAACCACAACTAATATCTGGATACTCCTCGTCGGAATCAGACTCTCAGTAATATAGATTATCTTTTACCGAAATCTAATTGACCTGTTCTCCAAAGCCACTTCAATTCAAGTGAGGTAGTGCGCATACTATTTCGTGAAGTGTCCAAACCGGTAAAAAGTCCGCAATTTTGTTCATCACAACTGAACAATCGAGTAGTGGCTTCAATTTGTTACTAACGAAACGACGAGAATTCAATAGAGAATCACACACACACACACACACACACACACACACACACACAATGCTTGGATTCCTGGGAATTCGTCGTCAACTTTTTACTTACACTTATGGTATGGTCGCTCAGGCCTCTCAGGTTGCCAGTGGTAACAGCACAGTCTTCGTCAGAACGTTGATGAAGTCACATAAGGGTGCTGCTAAAAGATGGAGGAAGACTGCAAATGGGTTTAAGAGAGGCCAAGCTGCCAGAAACCATGGTAATGCTGGATGGAGTACATCCACCCTTAGAGGCGATGGAAGCAAGGGTATGAGTACAAAGGAACAAACAAAGAGACTGACAAAGCTTCTGCCTTACCACTGATTCAATCTAGACCACCCACCTCCCCCTTTTTCACGACCAACACAACTACTATGTTAACTGTATATACCCTTTTAATGGAATTAAAAAGGGATGAATCTCCCTCATTGATGTATTATTGAAGATCGTGTACAAACTACAAAATAGAAATTGCTATGAAGCGTTTTTAATACCGCATGCGTAACTTTTCGTTCACAAAGAAAACACCATTCTGGTTGAGTTCTTTGCGATCCTGTTAACTTTTAACTCAGAGTTGAATGCAGTCATATAACACATATTCAACTGAACTGTCTTAGATCTTCTTCACTGAGTTTTCATCGTTCTTCTCATCATACTCAATATCGATCCACTTCCCAGAGATAACGTCCTTCTTCAACTCTCCAGTTGGGAAATAATGGTAGTTGGTCTTGATGGAAATTGCAAACGGAACATTGTCAAAGGAAACCAATCTTATTTTACAATATGTATCATCACCAATCGTTCTAACAATTTTGACAAACTCTTCCAAGTTTGGGGTCGGCTTGCCGTTAACATGTGTAATGAAGTTGGTCGGACTGATACCGAATGCAGCCGCTGGTGAACCACGAGATCTTCCAGTGACGTAAACCTCACTTGGTAAATTCACCATAGACTGACGAATGGCATGATGAGGTTCCTGTAAAATAACACCACTCCAAATTACAATATGATGGGTTGATTTGATACTGGTCATCGGAACATTCACTTCCATCTCTTTTTTTCTTCTCACAACCTTGAAGGTCAAGGATTGAGCATCTTGGTAACAACCAATATCAGATGTGTTATAAACAAGCTTGTCATTGACAGATAAGACAATGTCACCAGGTTGAAGTTCTGGGGTGTGCTGGTCTTCTGGAACGGCCGATCTAGCAACAGCCATAAACTGGAGTCTGTCTCGATTAGAATCCTCAACCTTCTTGATCCATTCATCAGACACGCCCAAGATTCTAGCTTGATCAAGGGCCATAGAATAAAATTCTGAATCCACAATCTTAACGCTAGGAATTATACCCTTCTGGAATGAATCAATTATGTGATTAAGCTCAGTGGCATCAATACCCATTTTGTAAATAGTATCATTGTCCTTACGTGTACCACCAAGGAAGGACATCCAGAAGGCTCTCACGGTACCATCAGTGTCCACAAGCACACCAGATCCACAATCATCGCTCAAATTAGTCGCAATTGCGACTGTCTCTAAATTGGTCCCTCTGTAACGCGGCGATGAAATGTTTCTTGGGATGTTAATGGTAGCAATATCAGATACCGTTGTTTCTGTTGAAACCACTCTGAAGTTGTAGTTAAACCCAATAAATGTACACTTATCACCTCTCTTTAATGGCGTTTGACTGAACTTTGGAGTACGAACATCACCAATAATAAGAGCTGGGTTGTACTTGACAACTGCGAAGTTCTGAGTTGGATGCAAATATTCAACTTCACCTGGGATGATCAAAGAGTCAGCAACAGTGATTTGGATATCAAGACAGTCATGGGGGACCAAAACTCTGGAGGCAAGAAGATAACCTCTTTCAGCATCGATAACAACACCATAACCTCTGTTTCTGGAGGATGGGTAGGAATCGACAGGAACATGCAAATAGGTTGTGATCAACATGAAAGATCTACTCAACTCTGCACAACCTTGATGTTCAGATGGAATGTTAATGAATTTAACAGATTTTGGTTCTGGTGGAATTGGTGGGAGAACATCACCCAACTCTTTAAAGTCCCAAAGACCAGAGACGTCATTTCTCGTAGCAATTTTGAAAGCAGAACACCAATGACGTTCAATGTAAATTGTGGAAACATTTGGAGAGTGAAGGTCAGCAATATGACGGTATGAAATTGGAACTCTTGCTCTATCTGGGATCATCTTCATGACTTCAATAAATTCGTCAAGGTTACTGACATCGACATCATTGACTGTGTCAAGAACCCAGCCTACCGATTCGTCTCTCGTCAAGAAAAATGATCCTGTGGCATGATTAATGAAAACACCCTTTACTGGGATAGCATAAATTCTGGCCATTTGGTAGCTCATGTCATTGAATGTAGCACCAGCAACTTCTAGATATCTGTTTGGAGTAATGGCGTGTAAGTCACCAACTTGGCATTTTGCTATAACGTTTTCCCCACCTCTTTGAAGGAGAATTTCAATTTCTTCTGTGACAGAAGAGTCCAAGATATCGTCAACTGTAATAAATGTGGTGATGCTTTTGCCGTTGATGGAAATTAATGTATCACCTTCTTCTATTTTGCCATCGGCTGGTCCTTCAGGTAAAATGACTTCTGCAACAAGAAGACCTATGCTCTTTGGGAATTCATCACGTGCTTTTTTCTCTGCTTCTGAAGATAAACCAAGACGACGACACTCGTCAAATGGTCGCAATATCCACTGTACTTGGATAGTACCTCTTGTAACTGGGGTGCCGCTCTGGATACATTTCAAAGCTCTGGAAACACGGTACAAGGGTAAGAAGAAATCTGTAGAAGCCTCTGTGGAACCACCCGCTTGAAGGGCAACAGCATAACCATCAACATTGACAACAGGAGAACCACTTGATCCTCCAGATGCACTAGCAGCGGCTTGAATATACTCTGTGTTGAAATCGTTGTAGGTGAGGCCACCATACTCCGGGGCATTACGGTCAAGTCTTGAGATGAAACCAGACAAAATAGACAACTTTTCACCCGCATCGTTGCCTACAACTCTGATTTCACAACCGACTGTGGCGAGGTCGGGTTTGAGTTCAAGAGATTGGACTTGCATGTACTTGATCTTTTTAGGATTGAACTTCAGGAACCCAAAGTCGTGGATGGGATCTCTGTAGATTGGTTTCACGTCACACTCTTCGTGGTTGTCAAATACGGCATAACCCCAAAATGGACCCGCACCGACAACATGTCTGTTTGTGAGGATGATACCACGCTCTGAATCAACAACGAAACCGGTGGCTTCACTGACGATGGCGGAATCACAGTCAAAGTTAGACGTTTGTGCAAAGTGGATCGAAACGACAGATTTGACAACCTTGTTGATAGTCTCACGCCATTGGCCATTTAGTGTACTGTCAGATATTATCTGTAAAGGCACCTCTTCGACAGTTTCTTGGATATATGAGATCTTCTCTTCCTGATCATCCTCTACATCAGTGGCATCGGTCATGAGAGCGTCCTCCGATGGGACAGGATCGGCATCGTTAGCTGCTATGCGCTTAAATGATCCGTTCGTAGAAGGTCCGTCATCAACAGATAGCGTTCTCTTAGTACTCATCATTTCCGCTTCTCCGTTTTAGGCTTCACAACTCGATAGTAATGGTCTTTTATTGGCCCTCTCTGCACGCGACATCTCAACCAACACGAGCTCCCGTGTGGTTAAATGGTTAAAATTTTCGACGTTAGGGCCACTAATTAATAAACAGTTATGAGCACTGCTATATATTTCACTGGTCACTATACACACACTTATATATATATATATATAGATCATACCGATTTCTTGCGCAGCTCAATCTCCATTTTTATTGATCCTATCCACTCTTTGTGCTCATGGACAGCTTCTGGAAGGTGGAACTGATAGCTGCGGGAGATCATGGAGTTTGATGCAACGGTGGACGAGTCTGCGTCATCGCAGATTGGATAGTCGTGTAGAACTTTCAGCTTCTTGAACCAACGACTGTATTGGATCAGTGATTTCACAATCCCGACGCTGGAATGGATGTCTGCAAGCATCAATCCACCATTTTGCAAGTTGAACATCGTTTTGAAAGTGGTTGTTTTAGCACCCATTTGTGAAGCCAGTAGTATATGGTTCACGACAAAATAACAGTTGAGGATAAGTCCACAGATGAGCACCCATTCATTGGTGACCTTATTATAATACTGTTGAAAAGTCTCAACAATATGTTTTGTGACCGCTTCCTCGATTTGAAACTTGTTACACAGTGCTGTTATTTCACGCGATGACAAGAGAATGAAACGTTTTTCCGAAAATTGATCATCTTCCCTTTCGTCCTCGTCCATACCTTGGTCTTCCCCTTCCAGATTGTCATGTACATCCAGTGAACTGAGATCTGTGTCCATAAAACCATGTCCTTTCTTTAAGGGAGATGTTTTCCGTGTAGTCTTCGGAGTTGGAGACCCTGCTGCTGCTTCGAGCTTCCGTATGAACGGCGTCTTAGATCTTGATGTTGATGACTTCTTTGTCGAGTTTGGCCTTTTGAGCGGAGATGGTGTGTTAAAGTCGTTCCCCCTTTTCCTCGTTGACTTGGGAGTTGTAACCGATTGTGTTGATTGCCTCCGTTTTCTAGGGGTAGAAATGGGCGTGGCAGTTACACTCTTGGACCCTTCTAGTTGTGTAGTGAAGAGCTGCACTAGTTCTCTTGCGTTGGATACTGGGAGTGGGACATTGCTGAGTGTTGGAGAGGTGATATTGAGATCTTCGAATTGGCTGTTTACTGCTACAATGGCACAGATATGGTAGCGTGCAACTTCCTCGTGTTGTTTTAGTGTGATCTTCTGTCTTGAAGACGCGTAGTATCTCTCTGTGAGTTGTCGGAGAGGGTCCGGCAGTGGATCTGAGATTGTGGGAGCGACGTCTCTAATAGCAGCGTCAACATAGGAGTTCATTTCTTTGAATCACTGTTCCTTCAATGGATCTGATATTCGTTTGAGGTTAGGAAGTTCAGCTTTCGTTCTTTGGCATCAACCACTATGCGTGTGGGAAAGTTTGTGATACCCCAAGACACTCAATCGATCTCAAAGCGCGAAAGTGGCTCCTCCCCCATTGTAAATATTCGAGAAACAGTGAGACCACCACTGTCGGCAGAGTTCCACCTCCGCACCATAACTTGTTGAAAGGGCAATTAACAAGAGAGAAAACAAATAAAATGATTTTTCAGGTGGCCCATAGATCTATGCTAGTGCGTCCCCGTGCTAGTTCCTTATGCCTTGCAAGCTTTTCGACGTTGTTTAGGGGTTCTGTGTTGCTCCAGGCCTCTAAGCCTGACGTTGTCAAGAAACCGGAGGAGCAGCACAACGAGTTGCCTAAGGAGACTGTGAGTGGAGCTCCTGAGGAACTCGTCACCGAGCGCGTGGTTCGCATCTACAAGGAGGCCAAAGCAGCCACTCAGTCCGGAACCTGGAACAGCCACAACTGGAAGATTGACTGGGACATTTTGGGCAAGGGAAATAGATGGGAGAACGACCTAATTGGCTACCAGAGTTCTGGTGACTACATGCAGGGAACAATCATGAAATTTGATTCCAAGGAGGCCGCTGTTCGCTTTGCTCAGGGCCAGGGATGGTCCTACTACATCCAGGAGCCAAAGGAGCGCCGCTTCAAGAAGAAGGACTACTCTGCCAACTTTTACCACATCCCAGGCAAACTCAAACGCATCATCACGAAGTGAGCTGGCGGGGCCTGGACTATTTATTCTTTATTTATTTATTTATTTTTATTGTTACTTTTGATTATTTATTCCCTATTTATTCTCTACACACACAATACCACACACTCCACTATAATTATCCAAGGTAGAAGACGGCCATGATAACTGCCCTCGCACATAAAAGGATCAATTCGCGCGTGCTGAGGAAATCGACGTGACAGTGCGAATAATAAACAGTGAAGTTTCACCGTGCTACATACATAAAACGTCGTTTCTCCTTTTGCAACGCCCGCTAGAGCACAAGCAACGACACCGGATCAAAACCGTACATTTTCACCCTTGTGTTGAATTTGCTGCTTCTAATAACATATATTGTGAAGTGCCGCGCTATTTGCTTTGATTGAAACGGCGTCTTGTGCTGTTTTTCCTGGGTTTTGTCGTTTCCTACCCCAGCAAACAGATACTTTGCATCCATTTGACAAGGCAATAGAAAGAACAACAGCGATCAGCAAATAAGGGCCAGTAATATGGGCGGTTCTCATCCAAGGAGATACGACAGTTATGTACCGTCCAATTTACACCAAAGTTCAAGCAGGGGCGGAAGGGGCAAACCGAGAAACTCGTATTCCTCTTCCTCATCGATGCGCAATGCTCGTCCTCCTCTGCCCTTTCGTTCATCTTCCAGAGATAACTATTTCAATTCTCCTCGTCCAGCTCGCGAGTTGTATCAACGTCCTACTACAGAATCCACAAACTACTCTTCCCTCCACTCTGACTCACTCCAATCCACAGCAGCACCACTATCTAATCACACACTACCGACAACTGGGGTAACACAGTCGTCATTTATAGGGTCACATGTGAGCTCACACGGCAGTGTAACGAATGATCGGCTCATGCATTTACAAAGTCCAAAGAAGGAACATAATTTGACACCAACGCGACAGGACTACCATTCTTCTCCAAGCAACGAACCTTTTGTTGATATTAATTCCCGACAGCCATCTATCCCTAGCACGGATACTTCTGTTAAGTGGCAGTACCCTGAACTTTCACAAACTGATAAGGAACAGAAACATTTTCTTCAAAGTGGGGAGTATTGTGATCCTACAAGAAAGTCTCATCTCAGTGAATGCACAATGCAGCTAATCCCACACACCAAGAATGACTATAAGATGTTTCCTTCAGGGTTACCAAATGCAGACAAAGATCCACGTTCAAGTAGAGGATTTAAAGAGAAGCTCTCTAAAGAAGAAACCAAGAAATATAAGAGAATTCCATTCAGATCGTTTCCGCTTCCGAGCTTCTCTTATGATAAGCATTCGATTGGTCCAAAACCAATTTCAGAAATCTTCATCACAGGTCTAGCAGATTCTTGGAATGAGACCTTATTCAAGGATCAGTTATCACAGTATGGAAAAATTGAAGAATACGAGAAGATTTTGGATGATAACACACAGATGTCACTTGGTATGTTAAGGGTTAAATTTGGTTCGCAACCTGATTTGGCCCACAGGTCGGCGTCCAAAGCTGCCAATGAGTTGAATCGTACTACAGTGGAGGGTAATTATATCAAAGTTTGTCTTGCAAGCAAGCATAATGACTTAACAACGATTAAGAAGCGTGTAATTAGCGCTCGTCTACCACGAATTCCTGTTTCGACTGAGAGAGCGCGTCCACCAGGCCTACCATCTGCAAGCCGCAACCGTTACCAGGACCAACAAGATACACAACGGATACAGCAGTCCAAGACTCTGGTTGCTCCTCAGAAAGTTTCGACCAAAGACATAGATGACCAATTGCATGTATTTATTGATGAGTCAATTTTACCTCGTCATATCCGTCTGGATGATATGAGGAAGGAATTCATGCCATACAATTACAAAGATATCAAACAGTCCAACAAGGGTTTCCACATAATGTTTGATCATTTGGAGGATGCAGATAGAATGTACAAACATCAAAACGCAAAGAAGCTTTACGGCACAAGAATTTTCATGTCGATTCACAAACCAGCTATCGCTCAACAGAAGGATGTTTATGAAGAAGCAGCTTCTCTGATTTTAAATGGTTTTGAAAAAGTTTTACCCAATACTATCAAGGAGAAAGTCATTCAAAACATTATTTTGGATTTATTAAACCCAGAGAACTTCCCTCATTTGGAAAGTGCATTTAATGCTCCAAAATCACCAGTGACTCATGCTTTGACAACAAATTCAGTAACCCATGATTATTCGAAGGCAATTGCTCCGATTGAATTGAAAGCAGACAGCAACCTTCAAGATGTTTTATATCGCTTGCCCTCTTTTAAAAAGAAAGGTTCGGTTGTCACTTCTGTTGATAAGACCCCCTCCTCTCGTATTAAAAGTACAAAGAAGGTCAAGAAGGTTGATGCCCGCCCTTTAAACTATAACCTCAACTTTGAAGATGATGTTCTTGACGAACGCGAGGAGTCTGTTTCGACCCCTCAGTTGGAAAATTCACTTGATGATCTTATTGGTGAGCCACCGAAGAAGAAAGTTAAGACTCAAGTTGCAATTCTTTATTCATCCTCGGAGGACGAAGAAGACCAGGAAGATGAAGATCTGAAAGAGTCTATCCCGACAACCCCAGAGATTCCAGAGCCTGCATCCAGCAAAACAGTTATTAATGGAGACGATGGTGACATTGCCATCGATAATCCAGACAAAGTTATGGAGGATGCAGAAGTTGATTATACTGGCTTTGATAAACATCACTGTCCAACGTCTACAGAGTTTCCTATTACAGTTTATAAAGATGATGATGATCAAGACTTTAGCTTGTTTGGTTTACTTGAATTCGTGAAAGATGAGGAGGACTTCGAGTTGCTTAAGGATGTTCTAAATGATGAGGATGAGAATGTGGAAGAGATTCATTGTGACATTGACTACTGGGCTTGGAAGAAGACAAACATTAATGTTTTGAACTCCAACAGAACCACAGAAGTAGTTCTTCCTCCAAACTTGGACAATACTAGTGGCTCTCATAGAAGCCAAGGATATTCTAAGATAGCTGATGAAATGAAGGTTGAATACTTGCCTCACAGAAGAAGGGTTCATGATCCTCTCACAACCATTAAAGATCATGATGAAGGTGAGTCATCAAAGTCTCTGAGTTCAAGAGTCAACCGTGCAAACAATAGAAGACTTGTCTATGAGGTTAGTAACTTTAACTCTGATGTGAGTGAAAGTTCTACGCTTAATCAGCTGAACACTAGAAGAAAGCCGGTTTCATTTGCAAGATCTGCAATTCACGATTGGGGACTGTATGCTTTGGAGCCTATTGCTGCTAGGGAGATGATCATCGAGTATGTTGGCGAGCGAATCAGACAACAGGTTGCTGAAGTTCGTGAGAAGACATACTTGAAATCCGGTATTGGTTCTTCTTATTTATTCAGAGTAGATGAGAATACCGTGATTGATGCTACCAAGAAGGGCGGTATTGCAAGATTTATCAATCATTGTTGTATTCCAAGTTGTACTGCCAAAATTATCAAAGTGGAGGGCCAAAAGCACATTGTGATCTACGCTCTCCGTAATATTGCAGCTAACGAGGAGTTGACTTATGATTATAAATTTGAGAGGGAAACCAACAATGACGAGCGTATCCGTTGTCTATGCGGCGCACCTGGTTGTAAGGGGTACTTAAATTAGATACTTCTGTCTACTTTCCCGCTAATCTAATGTTTGTAATGTAAGAACCAGCAATTTAAGAAGGTTGATGATGTAGACCCAGCATGTTTGAAGTTGTCGCGTGTCCCGCACGCATTACGCGAAATAGCGCGATGGTAGACTTGACACATCGGTTGGAAACAATCAGTACGACAGTATTAAAGAAGCCCGATGATTTAGCCAAGGGCCTGAAACCGACTGAAAAATGAATCCGTTTGTTTCCAGGTGTGTACTCATGGATGTTTTGCGATTTCATTCAGCTGCATCAAGAAGGTTCGTAATATCCCGAAGTGTTGCCTCTTGCCATCATTCGAGCACAACGACCACACTAAAGATCGCAGAGCTTCCCAAAATAATCAAACCAGATCCAAATAAGCCAGATCCAAATGAGCCAATTTTTGAAAATGCAATATTTAATAATACTTCCATTGCTGAGAAGTCTATTCAACTTCCGCCTCTACTCAAATCGATTAGAGAAGTGATGGACCGTCACAAGGGATATGTTGTACTTACGCAAGTCGGTGCATTCTATGAGCTTTACTTCGAGCAAGCTTCTGAGTATTCAGAGAAACTCAATATTACATTGACACAGAAGAGGATGACAGATTTTGCGGTGCCAATGTCTGGGTTCCCGTTATCGCAACTTGAGAGATATTTGAGAGTCCTTGTTCAAGATCTTAATGAATGTGTTGCAATCGTGGAACAATGCGAAGGAGAAGATGATCCGGATGGGAAAGGCAAGGTGCTTCCTCGTCGAGTTACTCGAATTGTTACAGCAGGGACACTCATTGATGAGGCATTTCTTAACCAACAGGAGAACAATTTTCTCCTATGCATCAAGTTCCCCGAGAAGTTATTGAAAAGGCAGCCCGATTTAGATGCCAAAGTAGGCTTGTCCTGGATGGACCTTTCTGTTGGATCACTTTACGTCCAAGAAATAAGATTGGAAGACTTAATGTCCACTGTTACAAGGATTCAGCCATCCGAAATCATTGTTGATGAGGAAGAATTTACTGATGTTGTCACAATTGGAAAGTGGTACAGCGAGCTTGCGGGTTTCCAGAAGTATTTTCTCAATCACTTTGTCCCCCCAACACGCCACAAAACTTTAGAAGAATTTTACTACATGTTTAACTTCACTCGAAATGATCTCAAAAAATCCTTTGGTGAACTTTCTATCTGGGAGTCATCCGCATTAAGAATCATACTACGTTATGTTGAAGAACATCTGCCTCATACCATTATCAGCCTTCAACTCCCCGAGAAACAGCATCCTGAAAATTTGGTCTTTATTGATTCAAGGACCACAGAATCTTTAGAACTCCATGTCTCTATGAGAAATCGAAAGATTACAGGGTCTTTATTTTCTTGTATCAAGCGGACAGTAACTCCTGGTGGATCAAGATTGTTGGCTATGTGGCTATCAGCTCCATCTAGAGATTTAAAGGAATTAAAAATAAGGCAACGAATGGTTGGAGAGTTTTTGAAGAATACAAATTTCAGGAATACCGTTATATCGAAATTGAAGCGCATTCATGATGTAAGTCGCATCCTTCAAAGAATTGCCTTGGGTAAGGGATCTCACTTTGATTTGATTAGACTTGCTCATTCCATTAAGACGAGAGTTGAACTTGAGGTTATCATTGATGATCAATCGTCAACAAGTTTAGAGTCTAAGAGGGCATTGAACCCACTCTTAAAGCGTTTCAAATCACAAGAAAAGTTGGCCGATGAAATTTTAGAGGATCTTGATGAAAATGCAATTTTAGAAGGATTGAAGCTAGAAGAAGAAGAAAGAGAGTCAGATATCTATCCGACAATTTTGGAGAAGAGGGTTAAACCTGCATCACTTCATGATTTTAGCATACAGAGCTTTATTGTGAAAAAGAAGGCATCATCAAGGCTATCTAAATTACATGCCAAATTATTGAAATTGTACGATGAGAAGTCAGAACTAGAGAGACATCTGCAACAGTTATTGGTCATAAATGGCAATTTTAGAGAGGTATTGCTGAAAATATCAGCTTCCGGGGATCATCTGGTATTTGTGAGGGGAGGAGCTAAGAGTAACTTTGAACAGCTTACTGAGCTTCTCCCAGGAGCAAGAGATACAACTGGTGGCAAGTCGAAATCTACTAGGTGGTTAAACTTTCAACAATGGACAAATATTGGACAGAGTATTCAAAGAACAATTATGTTGATTCAACAGGAAGAGCAAGTGGTCTTGAAGAAACTGAAGAAAAAAGTGAATCGATCAAGCATTCAATTGAGACAATCTTCGCAGAGCACAGAGTACATTGATGTGATAACTTCTTTTGCAACACTTGCCGTCGAGAAAGATCTTGTGTGCCCTATCTTGGATCTATCTACATCGTTGGATATAGTTCAGGGTAGACATTTGGTTGCAGAGGAAGGATTGAAGAGAGATTTGAGGAACTTTGTTCCTAATGATTGCCGTCTGACAGATGAAACAAGGAAGTGGATCATTACTGGACCAAATATGGGTGGAAAGTCTACTTTTTTAAGACAGAATGCAATTATTGTTATACTTGCTCAGATTGGATGCTTCGTTCCTGCTCACTCAGCAACAATCGGTCTTGTTGACAAGATTTTCAGTCGAGTTGGTTTCAATGACGATATGATGAACCAATTAAGTACTTTTATGGTGGAGATGCTTGAGGTTTCCTATATACTCCATGGAGCTACAGATAGATCACTGGCAATCCTAGATGAGGTGGGAAGGGGAACCAGTGGAAGAGAAGGTGTTGCCATTGCTTTTTCTACTCTTTACCATTTGAACGAGGTTAATTGCTCGAGAGTACTTTTTGCTACTCACTTTGGAAAGGAGGTAGCTTTATTGCTGGAGCGAGATGGAATAGAAAGACAATTTGCATTTAAAATGACAGGGCTGGTGGACAATGGGGTTGATATAGATATGACACACAAGTTAGTGAATGGAATCACAGACCGTTCTTATGCTATCAACGTTGCTGGCGCAGCAGGTTATCCTCCTCTGGCCATTCATAAAGCAAAGCATGCCTACGAATTTCTCTCAGAAAAGGACATATTATGAAAATATAGTTAAGGCATATGCATTTTCAATGGCCTTAGACTAATCTGTAGCTCATGTTTCTTACTGAGGATTTTGTGGTGGTGGTGGCGGTGGCAGATGAGAAGCTTGGTTAGGATAGCCCTGTTTGTTATTTGCCTGCATAAACTGTTGCATCATCATCATCTGGTAAAGCTGTTGCATCTGCATTGGATTTTGTGGTTGCGCATTTGGGGGTGGCATCATTGGAAATTGAGGAAATCCGGGAGCCACAGAGAAAGGAGGCATACCTGGCATAACTGGCATTGTTGGCATTGTTGACAGAGTCGGGGCGCCATTCATCATTGGAGGAGACTGGAAAGAAGGTGACATAGGGAATGGTGGTGCGGGTGGTTGGAACCCACCAGTGAATTGTGGAGCATGAGGTATACCACCATGTGTATTTATTCCCTGCTGTTCTCTTTGAGAGCGTGACTGATATCCCACAGAATGTGCAGCTTCGTTTTGCTGCTGAGATGCTCTGACAGGCTGTACCCAATTAGACTTGTGCTGGTTGTGGTTACGGTATACTTGTTGTCTTTTATTGCTCTCTAGACCTGTTGAGACTGTGGTCTCATCAACATTCTCTTCTCCCTTCTTCCTTTTGGAGTTGTTCTTCTTTTTAGACTGTTTCTTCAACTTTTTTGACTCCATCTCTTTTTCATCGTCAGAGAAGTCCTGTTCTTCTTCTGGAATCTCTTCATCATTCCAATTACTAGCATCACTTCCCTTGATGACTTTTATTGAGTCAGTGTACTCAAAGTTAGATTTTGGAACCACATAAAAGACCTTCTCGTTTTTCTTAGTCTTGAACATTTCAATCTCATCTTCCTTGTTAAATTTTACCCTGTATATCGGGTGAGCAACTGGGCCAAAAATCTCAAAGAGATACCCAATTGGCGTTCTATCCTCAAAGCATAGGACAGAACCTTCCTTCAGAAATCTAAATTCACCAGATGTAGTGCTCTTAATGATGATGCTCTTATCCACAAAGCCGAAAACATTTCCGATTTGTTGGATTGGTTCATTCTCATTGATGGTGAAATTTTCCGGTAACTGCTCCGCGGGTTCATCGCTGACCTCATTCTTTGATGTTATAGGACCAGTTGATGGCTGTTCATTGTCAGATGTTTCTTCTTCTTCATCCTCCTTGATACTGTTGTCGTCATTTCCTTCTGATTCTGAGTCTGAGTCGTCACTTTCATCTGAATCTGAATCTGAATCTGAGTCTGAGTCTGCGCTGGATCCATCGCTACCATTGGTGGCAACTTCTGAAGCACCTATTATATTTGATTCCATTTCCTTTTCGGTCTTTTGATCCACTTGATTCAAAAGATTACCTAGAAAATCATCATTGCCGTCTTTCTGGGTCTCCGGTTGAGCATCTAGCTGATCTTCAGTACTGTTTTTGGAAATAGATTGGTGTTCCACTGATACCGACAACGGCTCATTGGTGCACTCTAAAACCTCAGATGGCACCTCGGTATTATCAATATCTCCAGAAATAGTAGTTGGAACCACAGAAACGGTATCATTTGTTGCAGTAGAGGCACAGATGGGCTGTACGTCTTCTACCTGTTCTGCTGTTTCTTGAGCTGTTTCTTGAGCTGTGACAACGGCATGAAGTGTCTTCTGTGACTCAACCGTTGTATCCACAGATTCTATAAACTTATTTGACATAGCTGCTTTCGCTCGTATTAAAATGTGTAAGTGTTCCTGTGGTGTTTACAATTAAATGTCTGGCACCTAAAAGATTTGCATTTGGTGCAGAACCTCATCTCGCCCGTCAAAAAATGACAGATTATCTCTCTATATCTATAGGTTCCATGCTAGAGAATTCAAAGTTCTAATATATATTTGAGTGAATATCACATATAGGACACCTACATATATTAATGTTCAATATTCATGAAATCCCAGGTTAAACTCTGAGAACTCATCAAGCTCATGGAAGTTGACCAATGCCGACGGCGCTCCTTCATCAAGCAAAGTTGCATTCTTTTCCTTGTTCCCAGAATTAATCAGATGTACCTGAAGGCGTTTACTTTTCAAAAGATCAAGTTCCTCTTCAAAATTCAATTCGTCATCTAAATCTAATGTTGATGATAAGATTCTCTTCATCGAGCGTGATTCCTTCTTGAAGGAGGGGAAAGGTACATCAGTTTCATCAAAGAGCTTTGCAATACCAAATGAAGTATCAAACGAGTGGTCATTGAAGTCATTATCAACACATTCAAGAGTATCCATTGGGTTAATCGATAAACCTGGTGTTTGTGGCACTGTGTGTGTCTTAGTGCCGAAAGATTTGGCAACAAATACATCGTTTTCTTTATCTCGAGATCCAGTTGTTGGCGTCAGTGGCTTGTACATGAAGCCGGTACCATTCTCTAAAGTAGTAGGAAAGTGGAATCCCATACTTGAAGGCACCCCAAGAAAAGCATTGCTTATAGCTTCATCATTGACATCAAAGTCAGTATAGATGTCAAGTAACTGCGGCAGCAGCAGAAGCTGTTGTCTCTTTCCTTTCTTCTTGCTTGTATTTGGTTTAGATTCTGAGATAAGCTTCTTAGGTTTGATAGCCTTGACGGTTTCAGTCACCTTATCTGGTTTGAGAGGAGTTCTTTTCAGATTTATTGCCTTAATAACGTTTGTATTTTTTGTCTTTTGTTTTCCCTTTGTCTTCTTCTTCTTCTGTGCAGGGGACATAACACCAATAGACAACGCATCAGTAGCTTCTTTCAATATTTCGTATGTCTGTAAGTCTTCAAGGATATCAGAATATGGGACATATTTTTCAACACATGTTGTATCACCACCATTTACATCGGTGATATTAGTCTCTGTATCAGCTATGTTTAACTCCAGTAACCCTTTGTAGTTTGAAGGCGATCTGCCTCGGATTATCAAGGGTGGAGTTTGAGTGGATGCAACAGGCAATGCCTCTGAGTTTTCCGTAAATGCAATCAACTCAACGAACAAAATAAATCTCTTTGGGTTTGGAAGAGATTTCTTGAAGTTTATAGATGATGTGAATTGAACTCTTTCAAAACGGGCTACTTTGGAGATCTTGGATGTGGGATAGTGTTCTAAACCACAAATCCGGAATTCTTCAGGATCATGGCTTTCTCTGTCAAAGAAGAATAGTTTCTCAAACTTTGCAATCTTTCCACCGTTACGAACATTAGCAGATTCCTTTATTACATTATGCAGCGGCAACTCCCCCGGTACTACAATTTCATCTGATGGAGCAAACTGTGGACCACGATCTCTCTTGGCTGTATGTTGTATCAAGTTAACTGTGGACTTATCATCATGGCACCTAGATACTAACCTCAAGCCAAAGTACATTATCTTCTTGATACTTCCTGTGTTCGCATCAATCACTGAAAAGTTCTCTCCTGCAAATGAAGAGAATGGAACACCCGCAAAGTCAAAAGAGCTTACCAAGGTGAAGTAGTTTCTCTTATACCCAACCCAATCGGTCTCGACTAGTTCAAAGCCCCTATCTATTCTTGGATGTATGATTGGGATCATCTGCCGCCCTTCAGAATTCACAATGGTATGCAAACTAAATGTATCACTGAACGACGGCCCGACCTTAAATTGTAAACTGGAACGTGGCGCTAACTTCAGCTTCATTGACAGTCCTTGAGAGAAGGGCATTGTCTCCAGTGGCAGAAATAGCGGCAGCTCCATCAGCAGCAGCGGCAGTGTACTCATCGTCGGCAGCACCATCTGTCTGAACGGTCTATTGTTATTAGGACCCACAGCAGACATATCTCAAGCAGTGATACTTAACATGGACTGATGTTAGTTCTCTGGTTGTTGCTACACGCTAGCAACACAGCCATTATGTGTGATGGAAGAAGCCTTCAGCGGGTAATGAAAATGCATACTCACTTGATTCCAATCACTTCGAAGCCCTATTTTGACTGCACAAATCCCGTCAATTATATATATGGTGATTAGGCAGTTTGTGGCACTTCGATTGAGCCTGTCTTTGTGGCTCAAAACAGAGAAAACGCTCTGGGAACTTGGTGGTCAGCTTAGACTCTCCCGAAACAGAGTAAGCCAAAGTGACTTTGTGGCTTTGTGTTACTCCTCGACCCTCGGAATAGACTATTTACACGCTTTGAACTTATATGTGTACTACCACGGAAATGTAAACAAACAATATATGAGAGAGGTGCCTGACACATTAATAAAAAGCAATATGTATTTGAAAGAATAGAGGCTGCAGCTAGATATATAAACAGTGCCCCTACCGTTATAGTCTGAGTTCCGAGAGGGTTGTGTAGCCCTGCTTGCTCATCGCACCCTCGGTTTTAATCTGGCACCATATCGAAGAAAAATTTCTGTACTTATGTGATAGTACCTTTCAGTGGGTTTCAAGGCAGGCCTGCTTGCTATAGAAATCAGAACTTTGTGCTCACCATGGGAAAGAAGGCTATTGATGCTCGTATTCCGGCACTCATTCGTAACGGTGTTCAGGAGAAACAGCGTTCTTTTCTCGTCATCGTCGGTGACAAAGCAAAGAACCAACTGCCAAACTTGCATTATTTGATGATGTCTGCCGATTTAAAGATGAACAAGTCTGTTCTTTGGGCATATAAAGAGAAACTTTTAGGCTTCACTTCACACAGAAAGAAAAGAGAGGATAAGATCAAGAAAGAGATCAAGAGAGGTATCCGTGAGGCTAACGATCTTGACCCATTCGAGGCCTTCATCTCCAACCAACAAATTAGATACACTTACTACAAGGAGACTGAAAAGATTCTCGGTAACACATATGGTATGTGTGTGCTTCAGGATTTTGAGGGTCTTACTCCAAATTTACTTGCCAGAACCATTGAAACTGTTGAAGGTGGTGGTCTTGTTGTGATTCTCTTGAAGTCTATGACCTCTCTCAAGCAGCTTTATACTATGACCATGGACATACACAGCCGTTACAGAACAGAGGCTCATAATGATGTTGTCGCTCGTTTCAATGAAAGATTTATTCTCTCCCTTGGCTCTTGTGAGACCTGTCTGGTGGTTGATGATGAGCTTAACGTGCTTCCATTATCCGGTGGTAAGAACGTTAAGCCATTACCACCAAGAGACGAAGATGAATTGACACCAACAGCACAAGAATTGCAAGAGTTAAAGCAATCACTAGAAGATGTCCAGCCCGCTGGTGCTCTTGTGTCGCTTGCAAAGACCGTCAACCAGGCCAGTGCAATTATGACGTTTGTCGATGCCATCTCTGAGAAGACACTCAACTCCACTGTTGCTCTTACCGCAGGAAGGGGTCGTGGTAAGTCTGCTGCCCTTGGTATTTCCATGGCAGCTGCTGTTTCACATGGTTACTCTAACATTTTTGTGACATCTCCATCCCCAGAGAACTTGAAGACATTATTCGAGTTTGTCTTCAAGGGTTTCGATGCCCTTGGATATCAAGAGCACATTGACTATGACATCATCCAGTCCACGAACCCAGCTTTCCACAAGGCCATTGTCAGAGTTGACATTAAGAGAGAACACAGACAGACAATTCAGTACATTGCTCCAACAGACGCTCATGTTTTGGGCCAGGCTGAACTTGTAATCATCGATGAAGCTGCTGCTATCCCTCTCCCGATTGTCAAGAAATTGTTAGGTCCATATTTGGTCTTCATGGCTTCCACAATTAACGGTTACGAAGGTACCGGAAGATCATTGTCCCTGAAACTTATCCAACAATTGCGTGACCAATCTGCCACAAATGGGAGAAATGATGACACGACTCATTACTCCAGAGATAACAAGTCTATTGGTAGTGAATTCATTGGACGTACATTACGTGAAGTTGTGCTTGATGAGCCAATCAGATATGCACCAGGTGACCCTGTCGAGAAATGGATGAACAAACTTCTGTGCCTTGATGTTCAATTGTCTAAGAATAGATATGGTTCTACTCCAAGTCCTTCCACTTGTGAATTGTTTGTTGTGAACCGTGACACATTGTTCTCCTATCATCCAGTGTCCGAAAGCTTTTTGTCTAAGATCATGGCACTATTCGTGTCTTCTCATTACAAGAACTCTCCAAATGATTTGCAATTGATGAGTGATGCGCCAGCTCATGAAATTTTTGTGTTATTACCACCTGCTGACAAAAACCTAGGAAGAATTCCAGAACCATTATGTGTTATCCAAGTAGCCCTTGAGGGTGAAATTTCTAAAGAGAGTGTTCGTAATAGTTTAAGTCGTGGCCAAAGAGCTGGTGGTGATTTGATCCCATGGCTTGTATCTCAACAATTCCAAGATGAGGAATTTGCCAGTTTGAGTGGTGCTCGTGTTGTAAGAATTGCTACAAATCCAAACTATGCCGGTATGGGTTATGGTTCTCGTGCTATTGAACTGTTAAGAGACTATTATGAGGGTAAGTTCACTGATATGTCTGAATCATCGAAGAAGAAACAGTTTACTGTTAAAAGAGTTTCTGATTCTGAGTTGGAGAACACCGATCTCTTGAAAGATGATGTCAAACTGAGAGAAGCCAAGACATTGCCACCACTGTTATTGCAATTATCTGAGAAGCCACCGGGCCATTTGGACTACTTGGGTGTTTCTTATGGTTTGACCGAATCATTACAAAAGTTCTGGAAGAGAAATGGCTTCACTCCGGTCTACCTGCGTCAAACTGCTAATGAGCTGACTGGTGAACATACGTGTGTTACTATTAATGTTTTGAAGAACAGAGAAAAGAAATGGCTTGAAGAGTTTGCCAAAGACTTCCACAAGAGATTCTTGTACTTGCTATCATTTGAATTTAAGAAGTTCAAGGCATCTCAGGCTCTAGGAATCATGGAATCTGCTGCATCTGTGGATGGTATAAGTAGTATTGCACAGTTGACCAAGGGTCAACTTGATGCTCTTTTCTCACCATTTGATTTAAAAAGACTGGAGTCATACACCAAAAATTTGTTGGATTATCACGTTATTATTGACTTGATTCCGGCTATTTCTTTGTTGTACTTCGGTGGTAAGATTAATGATGTGAAATTGACTGCTATTCAACAAGCCATTTTACTTGCTGTTGGTTTGCAACATAAGAGCATTGACGATATTCATAAGGAGCTGGGTATTGAGGCCAAACAGACTTTGGCTATGTTTGCGAAAATTGTTAAAAAGGTTTCTAACCACTTTAGATCTCTTTTATCTAGATCTATCGAAGACACAATGCCAGAAGTTGTTGATGATGTTGTTGCTGAAATGAATGGTGAGGATATGGGACCACAATTCTCTGTTGTTCAAGATGCATTGGAGACAGAATTGACTGAAGGTGGCGATGCTACTGTAAGAGAGATGAATGAAAGACACAAAGAATTGATCAATGCTATTATCTCCAAGAGTGATGAAATCAACGAAGAGGACGTTGAGATGGATACACATGCGATGTCAAAAGCTGTAAAGACTGGAAAAACAGTTGCTTTGAAAAGCAACAGTAAGAGAAAACAAGGTGGTGATGCCGGATCTGTTTATGATGAGGAGATGAAAGCGTTGAAAAAGGCTAAGAAGATTGGTAAGCCTAAAAAGTGATACGTTGCATGTTTATGTATATATAAATTATATACCAGTTAGTGCTGCTCTTGTATTTCTTGAATGATATTTGAGATAGTCTTCATTGTTATGTCTATAGGTGTATCGTTGTTATTTTTAACGACTTTTATATTTAACGACGTAAGGAGATCCGGTTTCAATGTTGGACTTTCAACATTGTCATTAGTGAATAAATATTGGTGTGATTTTGCATATGACGGGTATACAATATCATCAAAGTATCGTGGTGGATCAACCCAAAAGGACTGTTGCGTCTGGTAACCAGCACGTGCCTCTCTTCTTTGTTTAAGGGTCTCATATGAACATTGGATGAAGATGCGAATGTCAAAAAGCTGGATAATTTTGGGGTCATGAAAAAGCATGAACCCATCAACAATTATCAGGTTTATTTCTTTACTGAGTGGTTCCAGAGCTTGACGCATCTTTTCAATTACATCTGGAGATACGGACGAGAAATCCTGGTCTTTTGTGTCGCTAGTGTATTTGAATGTGTTGTTATCTTTTGATGTTCCCGTGAACTTCAAGTGCTTGATCTCTTGTGCAAATGCATCCATGTTGAGGGCTTCTGGGCAATCCCAGTTTGCCAGTCCCGTATTTTGGTCGATAGGGATCTGATCATCAGATTTAAAAAAATCATCCTGCTGTAATAGGAGCGAGCCCTTGGCAATAGAGTGTATAAGCTTTGCTATGGTCTGTTTGTCAATGTTAGGCATATATTCCCGGAAGATAAACTTAGCTCGTACTCACGCTTTTTCCACTAGAAGACGCACCAGCAATAGCTACCACAATATTCTTCCTGTTCATCACTTATAGAAGTGACCTTCAGCTTGTGCACTGATTGAATAGAAAGAAAAGTAGTGCACCAGGTTATCCAAAAGCTACAAAAGCGCACACCAATGTTACACCCGCACACCTCAAGAAGCTGTTATCTGTTAACTTAGAACTATCCGCTTTCTCTCTCTCTCTCTCTCGGCTGCTAGGCCACTATAGGTTATTAACATACAGAAATGTCTGAAGTTATTAATGCCAACCCAACTGTGTTAGATGAACGAGCTCTCCCGACCAGAGCAGATAGCAGGAAATATGAGCGTGAGACACGGCTTAACGCTCAACTGGACGAGCTACTTGCTCTTTCGATCAACTACACCCATGATCCCGCCACTGGCACTCCAAGCTTGAAATCAGACACTGAAGGTGAAGTTGAAGACGATGATAATGAGGAAGATCAGGATCCTATTGACTCACAGGAGATATTTGATCTGATCGCTCATATTACAGACCCTGAGCACCCAGTGACGCTGGGCCAACTATCGGTTGTGAACTTGGAAGACATAACTGTGGTAGACTCTGGAAACAAGCAAGAAATGGCCGAGGTTACTATTAAGATTACGCCAACTATTACACACTGTTCACTTGCAACGCTGATTGGCCTGGGAATTCGTGTACGCCTGGATCGCTGTCTCCCCGTACGCTACCGCATAACTATATTACTAAAGGAAGGCTCACATCAAAGTGAGAATCAAGTAAACAAGCAGCTAAACGATAAAGAAAGAGTTGCTGCTGCCTGTGAGAACGATCAGCTGCTGGCCGTAATTGCAAAAATGCTGGCAAGTTGTAAATAACATCAATTTTTCAAGCATCTAAGTATCCTTAATAGTAGAGACTTTCTAGCTCAGCTTTTTTCTTTTTTTTTTTTTTAATTTCATCTCCATCGCAACCTTTATATACCAACAACTCTGGTATAGTGGCCAGTTAGTAGAAAAAGGTGGAAGTGCAACGAAGACACACACGATGGGATTCTTTCTTCCATTTGACAGTCTTCCTCACTTGAAGGAGTACAAGTAAGTTGTTGCCCTTTTCCCGTGGGTTTTAAGATGGCTGGCCTTTATCTCCCGGGCCACCAGCTGTTCTAACATGGTTGCTAGGAATGATACGGAACATATATACTAACAGAAACCTTGCAGGTACCAGAGTGAAGACAGATCACTCACTACAAAGTATATCCTTAAGCCATTCTGGCTCAAGTTTGAAAGAATATTTCCAATGTGGATGGCGTAAGTTCCCCCATCACATCAAAACATACCCTTTTAATCATCATCCACTAACGAAAAACACGTGTAGCCCAAATGTCGTGACACTTCTCGGATTCTTTTTCATTCTGATCAATCTTGCAACGGTCTTCTATTATGACCCTCACCTAGTCTCAAACCAGCCTCGTTGGACTTACTTCTCCTATGCCCTCGGCCTCTTCCTCTACCAAACCTTTGATGCCTGTGACGGTATCCACGCGTAGGTACCTTTTATGATCGTCAACCTGTATAATACTAGTGTACTAACAAATTTTTGAAGACGCCGTACTGGGCAGAGTGGACCATTAGGTGAGTTATTTGACCATTGTGTTGATGCACTGAACACAACACTTTCAACCATCATTTTTGCTTCCGTTGTTGGAATGGGGTATTCATGGGTCCTCGTTATTTCCCAATTTGGTACATTGGCAAACTTTTACTTGAGTACTTGGGAAGAATACCATACCCACAAATTGTTCTTGTCTAGGTTTTCAGGTCCAGTGGAAGGTATTCTCAGTGTTATTGGTATGTTTATATTGACTGGTGTATACGGACCATCTATCTGGAAAACTCAACTTTTCGAATTGGACTTGTCAGGTATCCATTTGGATTCACGGTATAAGGTCACTCCAGTGGACCTCTTCACCGTATTTGGAAGTGTTGGTATCTATTTCAACATTGAGAGTGCGAGACACAATGTTTCTTCCTACTACAATGATACCAAAAAGTCATTGAAAGCATACACCGGGATCTTGCCGTTCTTTGTCTATTATTCAACTGTCTTTGCTTGGCTATTGTATAACCCTTTGATCATTGAAAATTATCCTTTGCCATTTGTTTTGACGATTGGATTGACCATTGCATTTGCTGTTGGCAGAATTATCATTGGCCACTTGACCAAACAGCCGTTCCCTACAACTACTCCATCCTCATTTATCCCACTAGCTGAGTTCTTGATTTACCTGCTTCTTACCAACATGGGATACAACTCTGACTCCATCACTGGTGACTTAATTTGGACAGGGTTTGGGTTGAGCCTGGGATTTCACGCAATGTTCATCTTGGAGATCATCTATGAGATCACAACTTATTTGGACATCTACACATTGACCATCAAGCATCCAAAGCAGGCTTAAGTCTAGAAAATAGAGCATATATACCTGATACATATATATAAATACATATAGGATGAAATAGTGGCGTTAAAAACCTGGAGTTGAAAAACGTGAAAAGCATTGAATGAGATAAAAGATGACAGATCATAAAGAGAGAAAGGTGAGAGACAAGAAAGGATATATACATGGAGTTAGCTTCCATCTCATAAAAGAACAATACCGTTAAATGGGATAATGTACCGGTGTAGAGATCATAGTGTCATATTTGATTGATTTTTGTGTGTGTAGGTCTGCGTTGAAGTAATAAATGTTGTGGAGATACAAACTCAAATAACTTAGGCGGTAGCTGGGGCTGGAGCACCAGTCTCAGTACCTGGAGCCATAATGTCATTAGCACCCTGCTGCAACTTAAACTCCTTCTCCAACTCCATCAACTGCTGCTCGGCCAAAATGGAGAGAGACAATGGAACACCCAAAAGCAAAGCAGAGGTGGTGATGATCCAAGCAAAGTTACCAGTCTTAGAAACACCAGAGTAGGCAGTGTTGTAGACAGAGGAAACAAAGTCATAGATAACAGTTCTCTGCTTTGGTGGGACAATATCCTTCAAGGCAACAACTCTCTCAAACAAGGTCTCGTTCTCATCAAAGTCATCATCGTCATCATCAGAGTCAGACTCAGTCTCGTAGTCCTCCTCCACAACTGGAGCGTCTGCCTGGGTCTTAGCCTGCTGCTCCTGGAACACGGCCTCCTGCTCATCCTCAATCTGTGTAAGTTTAACCATTTTGCTTGTATTACTTTTGTGGGTTTGCTTGGTGTGGTTAATTGAAGAACAGCTTTTCTTAGACCTCGTCGACGTCTTTGACGGGAGTCTTGCCTCCTTCGCTTCTTCGAGTGCTGGAGAAAAAAAAACGCGAAATCTACCATCGATTATGTAATATTCTCGAATATTTCCGAATATGGTTATAATCTATTACTGCCCGCCAACGATTGCAGTACATCTCATACGATGATAAATAATGAGGTTCTTCTTATACACATATAATGCTCTGGATATCTGAAACTTGGTACCTTTGAGATTTATTCAAAAAATTCTTGGATTGGGAAACGAGCAGGGGCCTATAAGCTTAAACATATGCGACACAAGAAGAACATCAAGAGATAGCCACAGAGTCCAGTGAATGCCTTTTAGAGCAAGCTGTCAATTTCACACTTGGACATGTTGTTGTCCTTCCTCTGAAACCTCTTCCCATATCAATCATCTGCATAGTGGCTGTATTGGGTGTATCTTGGTCCTGTGTTGCAACCAGGAACATTTCACCACTAGCCCGGTTCAATGACCCAATCATATCTGGGTTGGCGTTGGATCCTTCAAAACGCAATTTGAACAAGACATAGTGCTGTTGCAGTAAAGAAATACAATCTGTGCACACTATTATAGACTGGATTTCGTCCTGTGATACTTCTTGCAATGGTGGGAGCATTTGCCAAAGGTCAATTTGTGACCATGTCAAACAACTGTGCAAACCGTGTGGTTCCTTAGAGGCCGCAGATTCCAGGAAATGCTCATACGAATTCCTTGAAATGTGCCTCTCCCTTTCTGGTGCCAAAGTGTTATGGAACCTCAAGTCATTGTCTTCAAAGTCAACAATCTGGGCCGTGAAATTCATTGTAAATTGATCATCCTTTACAATGTACTTCGTTGATGTGCGTGCAGTATGAGTCTTAAGCCAATACTTCAACGATTCTGCATCATCAAATTCAACAAACCCATTAAGTGAGTGGCTTATTGATCTCTGATTCTCAATAACATTGACAATATTGATCTTCATAATTTTCTGATAATCAAATGACATTCCAGGTCGTAAGAACACGGATGATCTCGGTCTGATTTTATCAAACTTGTAAATTTCATATGGATCCATCTCCTGTTGTCCAATCACTTCTCTAAATGTACGTTTTCTCTTATTTGATGATTTATGTTGCAAGTACTCATCGTACAGAACACCTGCTGATCTTCTCTCTGATAAGAAGGTTGTCATATGAGAATTTAGCGTCTGAGTATATGAACAAACTCTTGTACACGAAAAATGGGTATCATTATGAGAGAAAATGCTTCTTGTTATTTCATCTGAATTGGAGTTTCGGTGGTTGCGGGATTGGTGTTGGTGTTGGCGTAAGTTGGATGTAGGAGCATGAGCATGTGGCGGAGCCCTTATTAAGAACTGATTGGCCGACAAATCAACTACAGATCTCATATTAAGCGCTCTCAACAGGTCAGAATCTGTGGCAGAAGCGGTCATAGCGATTGGAACAGGAGAATGGTCATAGCGCTGGAACGTTCTTGAGGGACGGGTCAACTGATGACGCTCAGTGTGTGGAAAATGTGGGGCACCAAGCTCTCCAATCGAGAAACGAGGAGACCGAGAACTGGCATTATCTTGTGTCGTAGGAACAATGTTGCTGTTACTGTTCATATATATGGTTGGTAATCTGTCTGTTGTGTTTGGTAAGCGTCCAGGTCTGGCGCTTGAAGCCGGCGAAGAAGGATATGAACGCTGACGAGAAATACGACGGCCTGGCTGTTGGTCAACCCATCTAACCACGGGATCCAGTGAATTAGGCGATGACGATGATCCCGCTGCTCTCACTTCAGCACTTGCCGGTACTGTTATGGCCTCGTCCCCGTCTTCAAATGAGAAGTCAGAATCCCCGTCATGTTCATGGATGGCATAATCGTTGGTATTTGCACTGCTACCGTCTCTGGATTCCCACCGGGGTACGGGAAGATGGTGAGAGCCCTCACGTGTGTTAATGGGCATGGCTACAACAACTGCTCTGGCTTGTGGGTGTATGTGTTGCTAGTAGACCTGGTTCCTTTTTTTTTATTTACCTTCTCTCAAGCTGATGCTAAATGAGGGAAGCTTAAGGAATGAATGACGGGCCCACAAACCTACAATTGGAAGAATATGTAAATGTCCTAATAGGGAATAATACCGTTTCTGTTAAAGTGGCACAATTTTTGACACATAGCTTTTGATACATTTTGGTGTTTGTGTGCTCATTTTGTTCATAGTTCACCAGCATATCTATAGCACTATAGAGGTGCCCATAGATCACTAAGATATAACCGAGAAGAAGAAGAATTTATTTTACTATGGTCAACAAAGACCGCTAGTCCCAACCCCAGCCCCCACCACCACTCTCACATGTGTGGCGGACAGCAACAATAACTACAACGTCATAGTGCTCACTTGATGTAATCTTAATTACTCTTGCAGCTTGTTCCCCAAACCTCATACTTGTTTCTGTTCCTTTGGTTTACGAAACGGTGTACTTTTTGCTGTTAAGGTTTCTTTCTCGTTGGTTGCTCTAAATCAACAATATGCATGCAGCACTGTACCCCTTTAATACCAGATCTCTCGTTCACCCATGATGCTCTCGGCCAAATCTTTGGAAATAACTGTTTTAAAAAGGTTTAAAAATGCAAATGACTTGAACACAAGCTCATGAATGGGCTCCAAATTGTATATCTTCTGTTTCCCCCCGTGGTTTATCCTATGAACAAACTGCAAAGCCTTCGGCAAAGCTGCCCTTCACCCCTCCCTCTATAGCAACCATCACCGCGCCCACAGCAATCACAGTTGCTATACGTCACAATCTACAAAACAATGTGCATATCGATGGAACATCATGGAACATTTTGTATAAAAGTACACCTACGTTTATGTTTACTATATGAACAAATTTAATGTATAAATACCACAAGCTCTCCCGGTTGTATGGCAATAGAGTTTGCTTCTCTTTCCATCATCATCCCATAATCAAGAATCTCTAACATCTTCTACAATAACAATGTCTGACGCTACAAGAAAAAACTTCTCTGAAAAGCTCTCCGAGGCTGTTACCCCACAGGACCAGAAGTCCTTTGGTCAGAAGGCCAAAGAAGGTTTCACAGACACTATTGACAAGGCTCAGCGTGAGTTCCAGCCAGAAGAGTCCAAGTCGTCTCTCCAACAGTTTGGAGACTCCATCCAGTCAGGTCACGAGTCTGGTAAGGCTGAGGTCCAGGACACTGGAAAGTCACTTGCCGACACTGCTGGAGAATACGTTGCTTCTGCAAAGACTTCATTGAACAATGCTGCCGAGTATGTCTCTGGTGCCATTGGCGGTGCTACCCAGGGTGCAAAGACAGGAGCTGAGTCCACCAAGTAAATATATAAAAATTGAATTCTTTATAACATTTATGAAATTATAAACTGTATTAGCAAAACAAAATTTATAAACATTATTGATCCCTATTTAATTAAACAGTGGTCTCAGTATTAGCGTTCTCGAGATTGTTAATGACATGCTTACCAGATTCGCTGTGGTCATCACTGAAATCACCACCAAGGGCCCTCGTAAACTTGTGGTCAGTAGGAACAAAGGATTTGGAGTTCCATGCATGTGGAATAACCTCGTACATCTCATCAACCTGCTCCAAAGTCAATCCTTTGGTCTCGTAGACGGTCAAGTAAGCGAAAAAGAAACACAAGAAGTTACATCCACCCCAAATGAAAAACACCTTGGATTGCAAGTTGGCAGAGCCTGGGGTATCATCAACCAAGTATGGAGTAGCATACGCAATAGCAAAGTTCCACAGCCAGTTGGAAGCTGTAGACAAGGCGACACCCTTGGCTCTGATACTCAATGGCATAGTCTCAGCAATGATAACCCAAGCGATTGGGCCCCATGTAGAAGCAAAGAAAGCAATAAAAAAACAAGTGAAGGCGACAAGACACTTGTTGGCGGAATCAGAATTAGTAGCAACACCAATGATAGCAATCAACAACTCACTGGTACACATACCAGCGGCACCAATCAGCAAAAGGGAACGACGACCAAGAATCTCAATGAGCACCACACCTGGTAAAGTCATACCAACATTAACCACGTTAGTAGCAACACTGATCAAGAAACTGTTGGAGATACCAGAGTTCTGGAAAAAGGTAGTACCGTAGTAGAAGATGAAGTTGATACCGGTCAACTGCTGGAAGGCCTGTAACCAAATACCTGTCAAGACTCTCTTGAGTTGGTTATTTGTCGTCTTGAAGCAGTCAATCCAACCTCCACCGCCTTGAGCCATCTCGTATTCAAAGTTAGCTTTAATTTCAGCCAACTCATCAATGAGAGCAGGGTGGTCAGCTGGTAATCTTCTAAGTCTGGACAAGGAATGAGCTGCCTGTTCGTTTTTTCCCTTCAAAATGAAGAAACGTGGGGTCTCTGGAAGGAAGAACATACCAACAGTAACAATCATAGACCAGATGAATTGAAGTGCAATTGGAATTCTGTAAGAAGCAGGGCCATCAATACCTTGGGTACCTTGGTTAACACAAGCAGCAACCAGGAGACCGATGGTGATAGCAAATTGGTACAAAGAAGTAATGGCACCTCTTATCCAACGTGGAACACACTCAGCCTGGTACAATGGAATGACAGCGGAAACAAGACCGACACCTAGACCAGCAAAGGCACGACCAGCGACAAGAAGAGGAATGCTAGTAGAGGCAGTTTGGAGAACGATACCAAAGTTAAACACAACAAGAGTGGCAATAATCAAAGTCCAACGACGTCCAATAGTATCAGAGAGCAATGGGGCACCAAGAGCACCAAAGAAAGTACCAGCGGACAAAATGGAAACAATCAAAGAGTGTTCGGAGGACGAGAAAACACCAGGCTGGCCATCAACACCTGCGTGGTCTTCAGGGAAGGTCTTCAGGACATACTTCATAGCAAGAATACCGGAGATAGTACCTGTATCGTAACCAAAGAGGACACCACCGAAGGCGGCAAAGATACCAACAAGAATAGCTACTGTGGTGGACCCCTCTGTCTTCTCACCAACATTGATGTATTTCTTCACAAATACGTTGTTTTCCAACCCCATTTTGTATAGGTAGAACAGCAAAGTATATTGATTTTGTTAGTAATAGTACTAATTAATACTCATTCACAATCGTCCACCCGGTCTTTCAGAGGGGAGACTTCCTGTATTTATATAGTGGCCGAACCCTGGTATGGAGAGAAGCAGAAAGCAGATACACTGTACATATTTGCTTTCCCCCAACGGCACCAATGCTGGGAGACTCCCCACATTTCAGCATGAGCACAAACAGCACACAGCATCACACACATACGTCCACATATAACACACACAAATGATAGTCATTCCCACCAGCTGGATAGTTTTTCCCATCGCCAGAGTGCTTGAGTGAAGTGGAAAAACTGTGCATATCCAAAGTGACGCGCCGCTTGTCCCGCCTTGTGTGAGGTGAGCTCACGGTTCTTCCAGCCATAAGCTAAATGTAAAATCCTCTATCTCGGCGCATATGGGGCTAGTGTCCTCTGTCCTGTGTCCGGTGTGTTTAAGCAAAGTACGCGTGCTGTTGAGCCAGTGGGAGAGGGGAGATTCTCCGGTCGGACAAATTATGTCACAAGACAAATTCTGGCCATTTTTATGGGAGAACTACCTCCATCCCCTCCTTCCGATACGTGGTGGGTATCTGGATTTTACCCTGAGTTGGTCATGTTGCCATGCTGTTTTCTAGCTAATCTCTGTAAAGTTTAAGCACCCCGTTATGCTCTGGGTCATCCACCTCAAAAGAGAAGTTGAAACGGCGCCTTTTGGCTGTGTTTTTTGGAGCGATGAAATATATCGTTTCATGGGATGAAAGGAGGGCCCTAGTCCGACATGTAAGATTTAGAACAACAATCTCGCTGAATCTGGATCAACACGAGATCACTTTGTGAATGGGTTTTTAGTTTCTTGTGGCAGGAGAGCGGGGTGGTTAGCCGATGGTCGTAGCCTATGCCACTCCAACCTCCCGAGCACTGGCTGAAGCGACAATACCATGAGGGGACCCCTTTTCTCTTTCTGCTATAACACTTGTTCCCTTTACGAATCTTCTGGAAATCCAACGTATACAGCTAGCAATATTTACATTTCGACAGGCCACCACGTCTATCTCCCCGCCCTGCACGCCCCACATCCATGCTCCCTTGGAATCATCTGACTCCTGTCTACGGAAGCAAGCGAGTGACTTCTTCCTCATGTGATTCTGGGGTAACACAATCGCATACGCGTATATATATATATATATATGTACGACTGTACCCAGAACCGGAGGCCCACTGGACCCCCTGCCACACCATATACACAACCAGCTCACGTACAAAGGCACGCCATCTCAGAGCTCTCGGAGTGCGCCATTTGCCTCCTTGTCCATCTACCTCCACCTGCCCGGAATAACTGCATTTGGTTTGTCCGATGTCTTAAATAATATATTTGCCCCGATATTTCTCCGTCAGTTTCCCCGGCAACCAAGCCGACCATCGTTCCACTGTGTCGTCCCTCTAGCACCCTCTGGGGCCTTTGAAAGGACCCTTGCGCGAGCCTCGCACACACGCTGAAACACATCACCACGGGTTATATGTAGTGCTCCAGATATGGAATCGCGATGCCTCCTGCTCAGATCCATGTCTAAGGATAAACAGCAACATGTGTACTGAAAGGGGAGAAAAAGCAGGTCATCTGGTAAAATCCACTACTCCTCTTGGTCCTCGGCCTGTCCCTGTCTGAATCTTGGCGCACGTATAGAAATATAACTGTAAAATAACACAACTCCAAACAGACTCACGCAATCACTGTCCTCGGGGTGTATTTGATGTTACAGGCAAGACATGTCCAGTTTACAAAAACTTTTTGTCTGCTCTCGCAGATTTGGAAAGTTCCCCTCTCTGCACTCTAACGGCTCTAAACTATGCGGATATTCATGGTGTTCAGGTTTTCTGTGACACATTGCCTCTTGGTAGGCACAGCGTGCACACCGAAAGTGGCACAGCACCTAAAGGCCTCTCTGTTTTTATAAATTTCTGCCGTCTGTGCACTTCATAAGACTTCAGCAATTCTGCTCCACGTATTGCACTGATGTTTATGTGTAATCCATAGCATAGGACTCGTGAGGTCGGTGAAGGCTGAAAAAGCAGTGCGAAAGAAGAAGGGCAAAAAAAATAAAAAAATAAATGAAAATTTATTTTGAAGTTAAGGCTCATTGAAGTGGCCAAGTATACATTTCCTTCACCAGACCCACACCCCATAACTTTATGAGACGGAGTGTTTGTAAACTACCTGCAAGACTTCTTCATCAAACACTGCACAAAATGTCCACTCAGCCGAAATTGCAAACACAGGTCCTCCCAGTGGACCCGTCATCCATAAAATTCGATAACGATGATGTGCTCATCATCTCTGATCCAGCCACTAGAGAAAACCTAGAAAAGGCTGCAAGTATTCTCTCCAACACTGACCAGGTTGTAGCATTTCCATCAGAGACCGTATACGGCCTTGGTGGTTCCTCTTTTAACGATGAATCTGTCCAGAACATCTACAGAGCAAAGAACAGACCAGCCGATAACCCTCTCATCTCGCACATCTCGTCAAGATCACAAATCCCACGGTTCTTCAACATCGAAATCCCACAGATTTACAAACCCTTAATTGACGCATTCTGGCCGGGCCCGCTCACTATTCTCCTTCCAATTGATGATAACTCAAAACTGTCCAAATTGACAACTGCTGGTCAACCAACATTCGCTGTCAGACTCCCATCGCATCCAGTCGCCCGTGCTTTGATACATCTGGCCGATGTCCCTGTTGCAGCTCCATCTGCGAATGCGTCCACACGCCCAAGCCCAACTCTTGCATCTCACGTTTACCACGACCTTCAATCTAAAATTCCATTGATCCTCGATGGTGGATCATCAAACGTTGGTGTTGAATCAACAGTCGTTGACGGTCTCAGCAACCCACCAATGCTCTTACGCCCAGGAGGAGTCAGTCTTGAACAGATTAAGCAAGTGGGCGGAAAAGACTGGGCAAATGTTAGAGTAGCAAAGCGTGTAGCTGATGAGAATGAGCCAGTGAAAACACCCGGTATGAAATATAAACACTACTCTCCAACAGCCAAAGTCGTGCTAGTTGAAAAGGAACAGTCAATTGAAAAATATATCAAAGAAAACAACTTGCAAGACCAGATCATTGCTCTCCTGACCACACAAAATTTCACTGGTACCAATTTTACTGGAATTGTTCAATCACTTGGAACCACAAAAGAAGAAGTTTCTAGAGGCCTTTTCAAATGGCTCAGAGATCTTGATGAAAGACATGTGGATATCATCTTTGTCGAATCAGTTGACGAAACTGACGAGGGCCTTGCAATAATGAATCGTCTGAAGAAAGCTGCTTCTGACACGATTTAGCCTGTGTTGATTAACTTTATAACACACTAGTCCAACTATTTTAATCTAATGAATAATGAAATTTACACTTTTGAATTCACCCACTTCTCACTGTCAGAACCAATCGATGTACTGGAACAAATCTATATTCAGCCTAACTGTGACTTCTTTTAAATAGTATTAAACAATGGTTTGACCACCGACCTGTTGAGATTGTCTGACAAAGTATTTTCTAGCCTCGTCAAACCAGAACACAGAACTCGAAATAATTATCAAGAAGATCAAATCAGAAAGATATAATGCCTCAGTTTGGAAGATTGCCTGGAAGAATGGAACATAAATGGCACATAATTGACCAATCAATGAACCAGCAACAGCATAGTTGAACATCTGGTTCTGGAACCCAAGCTCAAAGTTAGACTTTGTTGCATGACGACAACTCAAAGCATTAAACATATCAAAGAGAACGAAGCAGGTGAAAGTCATAGTGGTATCTCTTGCAGTAATCTGATTGTCCTCCATTTCTCTGACATAAACATAAATAGTACCAACAATAACGAAAATAGAGTTCAAAAACACTCTCTTTATCAATGCCTCGGTCAAAATCTTAGCACCCTTTGCCCTTGGTGGCTTGTTCATAACCTCACTGTCAACTGGTTCAACACCCAAAGATTGAGCAGGAGGACCGTCCATAAGAATATTGATCCACAAAATCTGCATAGCATTAAGTGGGTTTGGCAGTTTGAATAGAGTGGCGAATGCAATAAGAGAAAGAGCGGCAACACTGGTGGACAACTGGAACGTCAAGAAATTCTGGATGTTGTTAAATATACCCTTACCTTCTTCAATAGCATGAAGAATTGTAGAGAAGTCATCGTCTGTTAACACCATATCAGCTGCTTCCTTGGCAACATCTGTACCCATCTTACCCATGGCAATACCAATATCAGCAAGCTTCAAAGCTGGAGCATCATTAACACCATCACCTGTCATAGCAACAATGTCACCGTGTCTTTGTAAAGCACGAACAATTTGAACCTTGTGCTCTGGTGTTGTTCTAGCAAATACAGACACATTAGCAATAGCATGGGATAATTCTTCTTCAGTCATATCATCAAGCGTTTCGCCGTTAACAACATTTCTCGATGGATCAGTGATAATCATACCAATCTCTCTTGCAATTTCCAGAGCAGTAGTTTCACTGTCACCAGTAATCATAATGACACGAACACCACCTTTATATAATCTGATCAGTGCATTCTTAACTGTTGGT
Source organism: Petasospora nakhonratchasimensis (assembly GCA_030572335.1). NCBI lineage: Eukaryota > Fungi > Ascomycota > Saccharomycetes > Phaffomycetales > Wickerhamomycetaceae > Petasospora > Petasospora nakhonratchasimensis. The sequence continues at coordinate 61,943 of JAJLZS010000008.1, forward strand.
CTAGGAGGATCTTTCATACCAATCAAACCATCGAACACCAAGGACTCTGGCTCTTCACCAAACTCACCATTAACATGAGAGAACGCAAGGACTCTCAAGCCAGTGGAAGCCAATTTTGTAGCGTTCTCGTGGATCTTTGCAATCAATTCATCATTCAGTTTCTCAACTTTTCCATCATTCTTAAAATAAGTGGTAGATCTGGCCAAAACCTTCTCAACAGCACCTTTCACATACGTCACAGACTTGGACTTATCACCTGAGTGCACAGAGACAGCCATGTATTTCCTCAAGGAGGAGAATGGAAGCTCTTTTATTCTAGATCTAGATTCTCTGGCATCAGACAACTTGAACTTGGCAAGGACTTCAAGAAGGGCAATATCAGTTGGGTTTCCGATATATTTAACAACTTCTTGGGAATATTTTGAATTGTTGCATAAATTTGCTGTTTCCAAAGTTTGCTTCACATCAGCAGTCAAATATTGTTGCAATTGAGCTGTCATGTGTTTTTCAACGTTCAAAGATTCATTGTTCATGTCAACAGTCCAAATTTGCTTAACTGTCATGTGATTCTGGGTTAAAGTACCGGTCTTATCGCTACAAATCACATTAACAGAACCCAATGTCTCAACAGAAGGCAGTCTTCTAACTATAGCCTTGTGGCGGGCCATTCTTAGGACACCCAAAGCCAATGTGACTGTGACGATAATTGGGAGACCTTCTGGGATCGCAGCGACGGCCAACGAAACAGAGACCTGGAACATTTCAAGCCATGAGCGGCCTTGGAAGATACCAATCAAGCAGATTAAACCGATGATAATAAAACTTACCAACGAAAGATCTTTACCCAATTTGTCCATAGAGTTTTGCAATGGGGTCTTTGGTTTTTCGATGTTGTTCATCATCTCGAAAACGGAGCCAAAAGCGGTGTTGTGACCTGTACCAACGACGATACCGGAACCGTGGCCATCACGGACCAATGTGCCCATGTAGGCAATACAATGACGCTCATTCAAAGGAATACCGATACCTTGTGGCAGCACAGGATCTATGGTTTTGTGGACAGGATCTGTTTCGCCGGTCAAGTTACTTTCATCAATGGACAGATGGACGGCCTCTGTGAGTCTAATATCAGCAGGGATTCTGTCACCGACACTAAAGTGGACGAGGTCACCTGGAACAAGCTGAACGGCTAGGACATTCTGAGTGGAGCCGTTTCTGATCAAGTGGGCCTCAGCTGGGACAAGCTTGTTCAAGGCCTGAAGGGACTGCTCGGATCTGTACTCTTGGACGAATCCGACGGTAACAACAATGAAGATTGCGAGTGTGATACTGACAGAGTCGTCAATGTTACCCATAATGAACGAAATAAACGCAGAGCCGATCAAGAGCAGAATCAGTGGGTCCTGGTAGAACGTCTGGACAAATTTCCAGAATAAGCTCTCCTCCTCCTCCGCACTGAGCTCGTTGAGACCGTGGAGGCCTCTTCGTTGTGTGATATCTTGCTGCGACGTGAGTCCCGACAGGATGTCTGTTCTCAATTGTGTGGCAACGTCCTCCATTGGGAGCACACAGTACTTGTAGGACGGAGCACTCTCGTTGGATGGCGAGTTCGCCCTCGAGTTAGAAATGGCCTGCAGTTCGACATCGAACGGGTTATCGGAAGCGGTCTGCGCCATGGCTGGACGGGCTCGAAGCGTCTGGTATGGAAAGAGAGTGTGGCAGCGTGCAGCCTTCGACGGTCGTGGGCTTTACGTGAACTGGGCAGAGCGTGTTTCACGGGAGTCGTGTACGCGTGTGCAGTCAACGGACTCGATCTGGAAAAACACAGGGGTCCAGAGGCTTGGGCGTGGACACTTGGGCTGAACAGAAAGAAAAGGGCCCTCGTCGCCGGTCGTGTGCAAGGTTCTCAATCAGGTACACAAGCAGAACGCTAGCCGTTGCAAGTGCAGCACAAGAGGAAGGGTGGCCTTTATCGGCCCAAAACACAGCCTGGAGCTTTGGAAGCCCTACAAATCCCGTTTAACAAACTTCTCCGATTTTGAAAACCCGCACACCACGGTGTTCTGTGTGCGGGTGCGATAACTCCATGGGCTCTGGACTACGGCTCTGGCTATAACTAGTCGTTTAATGTACAAAGGGGGTGTCTATATATGGACAGGGATGAAGTATCCAGCTGACATGCGAGGTGATATTTTTTTTTCTTTGTGCGTGTCTGTGAGGGGACTGGTTCGAAACAGCCATGAAGTGGGTCGAGGACAGACAGATGTGGATATTATAGAAGAAAGAAAGACATGAAGGCATAAAGCGTAAAAAGAGGATCACTTAGGCTCCACGTTGTAGCGCATGCGGATACCCATAGCAGAGAGCTCGGAGTCGAGGTACTTGAGCACAAATGGAATGGCAACAGTCGTTGTGTCAGCACCACCAACAAACTTGTTACCCTGGCCATCCTCCCAGATGTCGGACTCGTCAGCATAGCTCGAGGAGTGCTCAAACTTGGAGGAACAGTTACGGCAACGGATCGTGGAGGCCGAGCCGACTCTTGGAACAGAAGTCTGCGTGGAAAGCAAGGAGCCACAGCCACGACAGATGGAGGTCTGCGTGTAATCAGAAGAGTTGAGCAAACGGTCCTGTAACAGGAAGGCAGTACCGTGACCGATAAGAGCATCACGCTCCATTTCACCAACACGGATACCACCAGATCTCTTACGACCCTTCACCGGCTGCATTGTCAGCGAGTTCACAGGACCAGTAGAACGCACCTGGAACTTATCGTTAACCATATGACGCAATCTCTGGTAGTAAACAACACCAATATAAATATCGCATCTCAACTCCTCACCAGTAGCACCTGAGTACATTGGTTCGTTACCATGGTAGTTGTAGCCAGACTTTCTCAGCTGCTCACCAAAGTAGTCAGCAGGTGTGTCATTCTCACTAAAGTTCCATGGAGTGGCATCGTGTGCAATACCGTGCAAGGCACCAGACTTACCAGCAAGAGATTCCACAAACATACCAATGGTCATACGAGATGGGAAAGCGTGGGGATTAATGATAACATCTGGCTGAATACCAGTCTCAGTGAACGGCATGTCAACCTGTGGCCACTTTCTAGAACAAACACCCTTCTGTCCGTGTCTGGAAGAAAACTTATCACCAATCAATGGAGAACGGGTAATTCTGTACTTAATGGTCAAGTTCTGGAACTCTTGGTCACCAGATTCATCACCAAGCAACTTCACCTCCTCAATGAAAGCTCCTTCGGAGGAATGGTATGTCTTCACCTTGGTCTTACCAATGGTCTCATCGTAGTAAGCACAGATTGGGTCACCTTCCTCAACTCTGGAACCAATCATTGGCAAACCATCAGTATCCAAAATGTTTCTCCATTCCTTTGGCCAGTCATCTGGACCGAAACCAATGTGTTGTGTCACTGGGTCACCACGACGTCTGCTTTGAGACAAGTCAACCTTCTCAACCTTGTAAACGGTACCATAACCGAAGCCTCTTTCGTCAGCAGACTTGTTAATAATCATAGCGTCATCCATATCGTAACCAGTATAAGAAATAACAGCAACAACAGCGTTGGTACCGTTAGGGAAGTTATCCATACCGTAATCATCATACAAATTGGCCTTAACAATTGGAGTCTGACCAGACTGCAATCTGTACAACTTGTTGTCAGATCTGTGAACAAGGGCAACACCTGGAGTACCCATAGTTTGCTTACCCATTTGGCATTGGTACATATTTCTTGGGGACTGGTTGAAATCAGAGAATGGAGTCAAGTTAGCCAAAATAGACAATATGTTAGTTGGTGTGAACTCAACGTGTGTGTGAACATTGTTCTGAATCTCCTCTGGAGTAACAGCAACGTTCATGTAAACCTGCTCAAATGGACCAACAATATCTTTCTTGTCCAATGGCAAGTAACGAACTGGACGCATCATTCTGGAACGACCACCAAAGATGAAAAGACCTGGGTATTGACCCTTGGTGGATGGTGGAACGTAGCCAACCTCCAAGTCCAATGGCAAATCATGATGACCTTCAACCTTCCAGAATCTCAAAGTATCGGCAACAATCTTAGCCTGCGCATGTGTAGTCCATCCAACAACCTTACCATCTAACTGAACACAACAAACATTTGGACCAGCAGCAAATGTGTGAGCTGGAGAAACACCAAGAGCAGACAAAGCAGCTGGGACCTTGGAAACATCAGACTCCTCTGTAGAGATAGCACACTTGTGAGCGAAATGATTCAACAAACCACATGGAGAACCATCGGGTGTGTGGACAGGACATAAGAAACCCCAGGACTCTGGTAGCAACTTTCTGACTGTGGTAGTTTTCAATTGAGCAAAGAAAGAACCTCTGTGAACCATTCTGAAATGTGAGATGAAACGGTAGAAGTTAATCTTCTCGGCAACGACTGTGTAACCGGAAACCTGTTGCAAATCGAGACCGGATTGTGACACCAAGTTACCAGTGGACAAAAAGTACTGCAATTTGTTACCGATGTTGTCGGCAACTCTTGAGAAGACTCTTGTCATGTACTTGCGATCTTGGAAGTTAACTGCAATATTTCTGTTCAGATCAGATTGGATTTGTAGCTTGATGTTAGAAAGGTATTCGTCAATCTTCTCTTTAATAATCATACCATAAAGGAAACCACCAAGGAGTACTTCCTGATGCTGGGTTGCATCTGGATTATCTGGAGCACAATCGCCAGCAAATAATGTGTAGAGCTTTCTGATCATGAATAAGAGCATTCTAAACTTATCTCTGTTGTTGTCCAAGTGAACAAGGACAATACGTCTCAGAACTTCCTTGCCAACTTCAACGTCTGAAACATCTGGAGTAGCACCAAAGACTACTCTAAACTTGTCACCCAAGTAAGCCAGTGTCTCCTGGTTAGAGTGACAGTTATAAGACTTGTAAGATCTAAGCAACAACTCAAGACGATCGGTCAAGAAAGAGTTCTCAGTGTCTGCACCCACAATACCGTCAAACACTTCACGATCATTTGTCTCAATCAAAGCCTTAAGAATCATCATTACTGGAACAAGATACTCGTTCTTTCTCCAAGAAAATCTGAAAGTCACATTACCGTCGTTTAAGTAATGAAGAACATTTGTCTGGGATGTTTGATCTGGTCTAACACTTCTAATTTGAATACCGAATTGAGTGTAAGAGGCGCCTCTATTTGTGAAAGATGGACGGATGATCGCCATTGGGTGGTTACGACGCTGAACAATAAGCATACGGATCAACTTTTCAATACCATTCACAACAAAATAACCTCCCAATTCATCGGACTCCTCCTTGTGCTGGACGAGTTCCTCAGGTGAGAGCTTCTCCAAATGACATCTGTTGGACTTGAGCATAATTGGCACTTGACCAGCGTCTCTGATCTCAGAGATTTCTTCGCCATCGTTCACCGACCAAGAAACCTTTAGCATAAGCTTACCTCTGTAACTGACCATTCTCTCTCTTGTCTCGGATGGCCATGTCTTTCTATCCAAACTGAGCTTGTCGTTCTGTGGAACAGCTGGTCTTGCCAACTGGACAGACTCAACTCTGATCTTGAGCTTGTTGCCGAGTCTCTCTGGGTCGTTGGAGTCAAACACAGTCTTGTAACCAATGTCCTTGACACCTAGGTTCAAGAGACCACCATCTGGGCCCTCTGTTAATGCATTGAAGGAACCAACATGTGGTTTGACAGCTTCTTCAAGCAACGGGAACGCCGACTTATCCTTTGGCGGGTTCTGGAAGCGCTGCTCACGTTCGAGCGTCTTGAACTGCGCCGTTCTGAACTGGGCACCCATCTTGGAGTCTAACAAGTATATTATTAACCGAGATTGGGCGGATTGCTGTGTATTTAGGTGTTTATCTTTAAACAATCTTTATGGCCTCTGCGCCAAAAATTTTTTTTGTGGGTTCCTCATACTTCCGAGGGGCGAACATCTAATCGTCCGAGGGCAGGTCATCGGTTCGGGCCACGACTGTTTTGAACAAAAGAAACTAGTTGGAAACACTACCAACCCAGAACCAAATACACTTTCAGATTAATATTATACAAGCACACGAGAATATGGCAAAGTCACGGTTTGAGTATGTCAAACAGTTTGAGAGGGATAATATTTTGCTTCCGCAAACGTTTATTGTTATCCGTCTCGACGGCCGTGGGTTCCACCGGTTCACAGAACATTATGAGTTCAACAAGCCTAATGACATTCGAGCTTTAAAGCTGGCAAACGCTGCTGCCATGAACATCAAGAGACAATTCAAGGACGTTATAATGGCATATGGAGAGTCTGATGAGTATTCGTTTATCTTGAGACCAAATACCGACCTGTTTAACAGACGAGAGGGTAAGCTTGTATCGACCTTCGTCTCCACATACACTGCCAACTACGTTCAGCTATGGCCTAAGTTCTTTCCTGGTCGTGAATTAGACTTGAAACATCTCCCTACATTTGATGGTAGAGCTGTTGTTTACCCAAATCTGCAAACAGTGAAGGACTATGTTTGCTGGAGATATGTGGATACACACATCAACAATCTATACAACACTGCCTTTTGGACACTGGTGCTAAAAGGTGGAATGACCACAAGGGACGCAGAACAGAAGCTGGCTGGCACACTGAGTGCTGATAAGAATGAGATCTTGTTCAAGGAGTTTGGTATCAACTACAATGAGGAGCCAGAGATTTTTAAAAAGGGGTCGCTGATCTTCAAGGATGAAATCTTACATGTCGATGTTTACAAAATGATCGATGAGTTATTCGAAGGTTACACATGATCTGTGTACATGGGTTTTCTCTATATTAATTAATGATACACGTTACGAATCCTTTTGAATAAATAAAAATGCAGCATCGTTTATTTGTTCTTTCTCTTCTCTTTTAAGTCGCTGAAGAACAATTCAATGTCCTCCTGTTTGACGACCTTGCCATCCTCTGCAAATGGTTTAAAGAAGTCCTTGAGTTTAGTTTTAATGTCCTCATACGCTTGAACGCCTGTGATTGCTTGTTCACGTGGCAATGAATTGATTGCACGAGAACCCAAGTCATAGATTGAGGAATTGTCATCGTCATCATCATCATCTGGTGGTTCATAAACTGTATCGTCTTTCATCAAGACACTGAATTCTTTCAGGAACTTGATGATAATGGGATCGTCTTGTGATCTTTCAAACAATTTAGTAAAGTTCTTTTCGTGTTCTGCTTTTAAAAAGATCGAATAATCGTGCTCAATCTTTCTTTTCTTTGCAACATTGTTGAAACTTTGTTCCTGTTGTTGTATGATCTTGGCGTTTCTTTCCTCTAGCGTTGAAGCCTCGATTCTTTGTACTGTATCAGCCACAATCGTTGTGTCAGTCTTAATCCTATCAAAGAAATCCCTATGCTTCGCCACACACTTCCAGCAGATGAAGCAGTCAAAGTCATCAAACTTTGGGAATCCATCGATTGTTGATTCTTCTTCTTCGTCATCGTCATCATCATCATCATCATCATCATCATCATCATCATCATTGGCACGGTGTGCCTGTTTGAGAGTATATTCATCGGTGCCATTCTCCTGTTTCAAAGCATTTGTGGTCTCTGCATCCAATCCTGGCTCTCCCAAAGTATCTAGCAAGTTGACACCTTCATTCTTTCTTCTTGGAGGTTCGTGCTTCGCAAGGCCCATGATACAGTAGTCGTGGAACCAATCTTCTGTACACACATCACCGAGGATGCATTGCAGCATGTTGCTCGTCTCCTCTGTCGGGTTGTAGTCTCTGTTACAAGCACAGAACTGACCCTTGAAATTGGCATTGTAGATGTTCGAACTGGATGGGATGTCGTCCTCGACCTTGTGTCTGAGCGAGCACGGGTACTTGATTCTCGTGGTGCCACAATCACAAGTGAAGCAGCGCTTTGTGAACAGCTCCACCAAGTTGTGTTCGGAGTGGCACTGAATCGAGCACGAGTAGCAGATGCCGGCCATCTCCCTGGTCCGCTCGTAGCAATCGAGACACGCGTACAGCTGCTGCCTTGTTGGACCCATGATGTACGTGCACTTCTTGGGGTCCCACGGCATGAGCGCTCGGGCCTCTCTCTCCAGGCTCATCTGGGAGGACAGATAGTCCACTGCTGTGACACTGTCTCCATCCTGAGGTTTACCGGGCATTGTCGCCAATCACTCTCCGCCTATCTAGCTGCTAGGTGACCGAGCCTCCGCATCTGATGCTAAACGCGTTCCACGCGTAAACTATCAACCACACAACCCAGGGGATCGCGATCTTTTTTTTTCTTTTTTCTTTTTTCTTGTTTCTCTTGTTTGCTCTGATCCACGTGGTGTGCGGGTGTTGAAATTAGTCATGAACTCCGAGGCCGATCCGAATGGCCCAAAGGGGTCAAAATTTACACGCATTTTTGCAGGTGGGGAGAAAAATAAAGGCACACTTAACATGGTGCGCAATCTGACAAATCACGCAGAGTGAAGCAAGCGAGTGTTTTTGATATAAAGGAGTCGCTGAGCAGCTGAAAGCAAGAACCAAGGGAAGTAAAGGGACCCAAAGACCCATACACCAAGTAGAACCAAGAGGAATCAAGACCAGAATGGATCCTTTGCAGCAGCTTAACATGGAACTTTCGTCGCAGTCATCGCTCTCACCAGATGTTCCCGATCTCTCATCGTTCACAGACACCACGTTCTTCGACTTTGACCGGTTCCAGTCGGAGCCCCAGATCAAGCTCGAGCTGCTGCAGCAGTACCAGCAGAAGGTAGGGGACCTTCTCGTGCTCCCGGAGTCGCTTGAGCAGATGTTTGCGACGCCGGTGATGCTCGATGTGAGGCAGGATGACGGGACACATGTGCAAGAGCAGCCCTTAGCAAAGAAGCACAAAACACAGCACAGCCGGTCAACAGAGCCAGAGGCGGACAAGAAGAAGAGAAACACAGCGGCCTCGGCACGCTTCCGGAACAAGAAGAAGCTCAGAGAAATGGAGATGGAGAGACAGGTGAAGATTCTCAGTGAGAGAGTCCGCACATACAATGAGAGAATCAACCAGCTGGAGACGGAGAATGCGTGTCTGAAGAGCCTAATCCTCGAGAAAAACGAAGTCAAGTCGAATAACTTGCTCAAGAGTATCAAAGAGAAGAGTCTGAAACAGGAATTTTAGAAGGTCGGATGTTTACCCCTCGTGTTTTCAGTTCGTTGCTTGATTTGTATTTACGTCCACCAATTTTATATCACTTTCTGTTTTTCGATAATAACTTGAAATTGATTTACTGGTTAAATCTATCAAAGAAAGGTAAAGCAAATAAACTCTGCTTATGTACGAAATCACCCGTTGCAAAATAATATATATATATATTCATTCGATATCATACAAAAGTATTAAAGTCATAATCATATGCACGCATACTGTTAATTCATTTACTCCTGAACAGTCTCTGGGCTCTCAGAAACCTCTGGAGTTTCAGAATCTTCGTTAGTACCACTGATCTTAACAGTAGACTTATCTAACGTAGGTCCTTGCTTATACTCAGCAGCAGCATTTGTCTCAATGTTGAATACTCTGTATAACACCTCAAAGGTCTCCTTCTTACTCAACATCAAGTTGATGCACTTAGTACCAACCCAGATTGGGAACAACAACTCCTCCAAGTCTTCTCCCCTGTTGATCTTGATGAAAGCACAACCAGGAACCATCTTGCCGATTCTCTCCGCAAATTCCGGCTCAAGCTCCTGCAACTCCTCATATCTTGGGAAAGCCTCCTTTAACAACTTCTCAAACAAGCTCATTGGGCACTCCAACACTCTGTCTCCGCTCAACTTATGCTTAACCATTGGCAAACATTCACTCTGAATTCTCCATTTACACTGCAAATCAGTTCTTTGCGAATGGAAGAACTTGACACCAGAATGAGCAATCTTCAACTTTTCTTCGTTCAGTGTCAAATACTCCTTTACCGTTGGGTTGGACAGGTAAATGATTCTAGCAGGCTCACCTGTACCGTTTCTAACGAAACACGATTCAGTGATAGATGAATCCTCAAGACCAATTCCATAAAAGTTCCAACACTTTGTCAACTCCTCGTGATCCTTGTCCAAGAAAACAAATGGCTCGTTACCATCATTAGCGTAACTTGACAATCTCTCCTTCTTTGGCTTGATAGTTTTGGACTCAGTAGAAGCTGCCTCTGGAATTGGAGTGGCCTCGACCCGAGCCTTTTTCTTTGGCTGCTCAGCTGGCTCCTCAACGTTGACTTTCTCAAAAACAGTGATAAAGAAACCACCAGTGTTCTGCATGTGTGGGTAAACTCTGATACAGTCCTCCAAGTTCATGTCAGTAGCCTCTTCCTCGTTTGGTGGGAAGAAACCATCGTAATAGCCTTCAGTTCCTCTCTGCTTCTCTTCACCGTCTTTACCAAGAACAGTCCACTCCTTCATACCTGGAGCAGAGATCAGTCCTGGCAGAACATGCTTGACAACTCTAATACTCTTGTTCTTTCTCAAAGCATGAGCAACAACAGCCTCATTCTCAATTGGGTTCAGAGAACAAGTAGAGTAGACCAATCTTCCACCATCGGCCAACAAATCAATACCTCTCTGCAAGATTTTGTACTGCAATGGGTTCAATCCAAGACCGTCACCCAACTGCCACTTGGTCCAAATCTGTACATTCTTTCTCATTGTACCATCACCAGAACATGGAACATCACACAAAATTCTATCAAACTTGACAAATTCACCTCCAAGTCTTGTCTTTGGGAACAGCTGAGCGTCGTGATTGACAACAATCATGTTTGGAGAGTTAAGTCTCTTGATCTGATGCACCAACATGTGTGCTCTCTTGTAATCAGAATCGTTAGCAACAACGAAACCAGAAGGGGATTCGGTGTCAGCGTGCAAAGACTCAATCAATTGAGCAGTCTTTGAGCCTGGAGCAGCGCACATGTCTAAAACCTTGTGGTGGGACTGCACATCGAGACAAAGAGGTGGGATCATGGAGACAGCCTCCTGTCTAGAAATGTTACCAACCTCGTTCTCGACGACCAGGAATCTCTGGGTCTTAGAAAAGTTCTCATTCTTTCTCATGACGCTCTTGGCGACGTCAATTTGCCATGCTAACTCGTTTGGATAGAAGGCCAATGACTTTGGTGGAGGGATTGACTTATCTTCAAATTTGAGATCAGTGAGGTACTGCAAGTGCTTCTCCTTGAAAAGGCTGAGGATCTCCGAGGCGTGCTTTCTGGAGCCAGTGATTCTGAAAGTGAGCGGTAATGGTGACTGACATGCCTTCTTGAATGACTCGAACTCCTCGTCGCTCATGAGCTTCTGGTCCTTATAGTACTTCTCCCACTTGTCGTTCTCCTTAACAACATCGTTCCAACCGTTGGCGTTTGGGCCATCACGGTCATCCCTCTGGGTTTTGCTGTTCTTGTTCTTGTTATTTTTGCCTCTAAAGTTCTTTCTACCCATCTTGAAGCTACTGTTTGTTTATGTTTATTCATAAAGATTGTGTGGAGATTGTAGTGTTAAAAGCTGAAAATTTTGTCTCTGGATGGTCGTGTTAGGAGCACGACTCATCGCTTACATAAACGTTGATGATACTCAGACAAGCTGTTATTTATGTTTCGGCACTTTCTAAAGCAGTATTTGATTTGTTAAACCCAATATATGAAAAAGCTAATTGTTCTAGAGAAAAGTTCAATTGGGGAGTTTTGATGATGTAACTCAGCATTGGCGTATGATTGAGGAACCGCAGATGGGAAACAGAGAGCAACCTCACGCGGCCCGTAACGTGCCACTATCAAACGTGGGGTCACCTAGTATTAATTTACTTTCAAAAGAGACTTGCTTTCTGTAATTATTCTGTTCTGTCTTAACACCACTAAACTGTCTTAGCCATCTTTAATAATGCCAACTTACTTTATAACAGGCGCCAATAGAGGCCTGGGGAGAGAGGTCGTCAAACAGCTTCTCAGTTCCAATGATAATAAGGTAATTGCTACTTGCCGCAGCCTCCAAGATATGCCAGAGCTCCAGATCACCAAGAACCCAAATCTGGTAATATTGAGGCTCGACTATGACGATATTGACACTCTGACCAATCTTGGTGAGGAACTAGAGAGGTTACAATGGTCGATTGACGTCTTCATTGCCAATGCGGCCCTCAACAACGCCAAACAAGGAGTGCTCGGCTCCTCACTAGAGGAGTTTCAAAGTTTCTTCAACGTGAACACACTAGGTCCTATTGAAACCTTCAAAATCATTAAGCCATACATGATGAACAGCAAAACGAGAAAGGTTGTATTCAAATCGAGTATACTGGGGTCAGTCAACCAGTATCCGGACCACTTGGCCGAGGCATATCCATGTGCCCCGTACTCAGTGTCCAAAGCAGCCCTGCAAATGATGTGTAAAGCACTGAGTTATGAATTGGCTGATGAGAACTTCACTGTAATCTGCTACCACCCAGGTATCGTAAACACCAAAGCAAAGGATACTAATGGCGATTCTAATGCCAAATTTGGTTTCATTCCAGACGCAGAATTCCTTAAGAAGGTTTTGCCAGATACTTTGGAGTTGACTGATAGTGTTGAGAAGGAATTAAAAATCATTGAAAACCTAACCTTGAAAGACACTGGTAAGTTCTTGACGCATACGGGTAAAGAAATTCCATTCTGAGAGGTTTCTTAACTAGTAAATATGTCCTTACGTACACACCATCACGTACACAGTATCTCCATCAGTCGTATATTCATCAGTCGTATGCTATTAGTTCAACTTGAGTCCAGACCAGCGATCTATCGTTGCGGGCTATTTGAAGAAACTGTTGTAGTAGCATTGAGTCTTCTTCTTTTAGGCAAAATTGGAGTACTCTCTCTTGATTCATCCTTGGCTTCAATCAACCGCTCATTCACTGTTTGGTTCCTTTTCAAAGTTTTCATTGTCTGCTTCACAGCCAATGATTTGTTCTTTCTGGTTTTTTCCTCCTGGAGTCTCTCTTCTTTACCCTCGGGCTCTGCGTAGATGTGGTGTGTTTTGTGCTTGAGCTCCTCTTCCACCCAGTGCTCCATGAGGTATCCAAATGCCAGCAGTGCGGACTCATCAAAAAGTCCCTTATGCTCCGGATACTTGTGTGCAATGTAATAGTGTATGGACCTCAACAGATCGGAGTCTGGAAGGTGGAAAGTGTCATCCCTGGGACGCACTGGGATGGCCCTATGTGAGATGTCGGCAAGAAAGTCGTCTGGTGCTAAGGATGCAACTGCCTTTGAGTTTGCGGGAGAGTCACTGGTGAAATGGAAGATAGACTTGTTTGTCCTTGTCATGATGTCTTGGTTGCTCGCTATTACCATATTTATAAGAAGCTTGATAGATCAGAGAAGAAGAAAAAATATCACCGCGTCCAATGAATGCTATTATTGTTGGTCATCTAAAGCGCAATTCCACAAAATTCCTTCCGGATTCTCTACAGAACCTCGGTTCTTGTGAGGCTAGAAATTGAAAAAAGTAATAATGAACCAAAAAAATGGTCTCACTTACTATTCATAACTGCTATTTCTACAAGCCGTTGTTCCCCTGATCGCCCTCCCACGGGAAGCTGTGCCATGCTGGATTTCTCCCCTTTGGCGGTGCAGCTTCCATTACTGGGAATTGTCCAAACCGGATTTCTCGCGGCCAAACATTCCCTCCGCAGGAGTCGAACCAGGACCCCGTTCCTGATACGAGACAACAAGCTATGAACGTAAAACAGGCAAACGATCCCACTAGAACGCCATTACAGCGAGAAGTTTCAGCGTGAAATCTGACTAGTATGTGATAGACCGCAAGCACTGTCCAAAATAAAAGGACCAAAGTCCACTACACAAGTTAACTATATATTTCAACATTCTACACCAATTCATAGCCCTATAATACGTTCATTAATACAGACATCAAAACCATCCTTGTGCTTCTTCATCTTCCAGCGATTGGCTTGCCAGAGGTGGCCATGGCCTCTATAAAATCAGTTGTTAGTACTCCTCATAATCCAAACATAGGGACAAAAGACCTACCTCTTCTGGCAGCATCCTGAAGCAAGTTTGTGTCAACATCGTTCTTGCTGATCTGCACATATCTCACTGTGGATCCTCTGATAAATATACTTTTCACTGAACTGAGATGTGGGTAGAGAGATTCGTTGACAACGCTCACGTTATCGAGCTTCAAGTTGAAGAACTGGTCGGCCGTCTTTAGTGTTCCCTTGATCTCCACACCATTCTTGAGCTGTATCAAAAGGTCAGTACTATCACATGAGATTCTCACTCACAGTTCATAAGAACATGAAAAGTGAAAAGTGAACAGCTTTGGAACATCGACTTACTTCCACGGTAACCTGCGCTTGTTAGTACTCTATTCACTTCAGATAAAAAAATATCTCAGTCCTCAACCACAACGCCCAGAGGCTGAAAAACACCACTTACCTCACGCTCAACAAGAGTCTTAAAAAAGGAGAGAAACAGCATTGCCCACTATTGGTCTTATTTAAATCTATTTCCCCCCATTTAGACCGACCTTTTGTCTCTGTAACTTCTATACAGTGTGTTTTTTTGCCGTCCATGGGGGATCTGGACCCGGTGTATGGGTTAACCCGGACACACCTATGCATACACGCAACACCTGCATCTATGTGGCACATTCTCTTTGTTCTCCTGAAACTACCTTTTTGTTCCTATGTAGATCTCGTTTCTATCATTACTCTCTCCATCAGATGAGTCTTCCAACCGTGAACTATCATAAACAGCAACGATTCTATCTGCCTCCCTACGGAGCTCCCGTGACACCCACAGAGTTCAATAGCAGACAACAATGCCGTAACTATTACGACCGCGTTAAGGTCCACGTCCAACTGCACCACAATGGTACTTGGCAACACTGTGAAAAGCTCATCAGCCAGTTTATCTACCAGAGTCACACCAAGTATTTTTCTGATATCATTGAGATGTTCTCCCATGAACACAGGAACTCGTGGTGCACAGGTTGTTACAAGTGTGCCACAGATGAATTCTGGTACAGATTCGAGAAGGCATCAAGGAAGGCCAGTCACAGATACAACAGCGTTGCCGAGCAAATAAACCCGATAAACACTATTGAGAAGATCAGGAAGACTCTGAGAATACTTGAAATGGTAGAAACACCTACAAAATTCTTTGAGAAGAACATGTCCAAGCTGCAGAGCGCGCTGCGGCATTGGCCGAGCATCGATGTGCTAACGAAAGGCGTGGGAATGTTAACAGATTCGCTTCCAGGATTGGATAAGAGACTGCTGGGAATCTTGGGAAAATCAAGGATCTTCATTGAAGAGGACGGTGTCATTTCCATACCATATAGTGCTTGTACTCCGGATGTCATTAGACGGGTTGCTGAGGTGGTAATATCCAACGCGGAGGAACTCCGACATGATCGCCTTCGCCAGATCTACGGCCCATCCCCAAGCGAGCTGATGCCTGGGGGAAAGCTCCAGGACGGCGATATCACTTCCACAACTTGGGACACAAATCACTCATTTGAAACAACGCTTGTCCCAGAGGAAGATTCTAATACAAATATTCTGAAATACTCTCCGGAAGAGCAAACGGCGTGTCACTTTTGTGGGTCTTATGATGGTCATAGCCATGAGGAGTGTCCACTACTAGAATGTCTCGCTGAATCCGGTGTTTTGAGATTTGGACAAGATGGCTCTATCTGTGACTTTGATGGTAAAAGCCTGATGTTCGAGTCTGTTCCTTGGTGTTCTTCACGATCCTTAACAGAGTGTCTGACACGTCGCCCGAGCATAGAAACACAACTACAGCCAGTAGTAGTTCATGACACTCTCCATATAATCACACGAGCTCCATCCCAAGTAAAATATTTGCGGCCTACATGACATCTTTTGGTCTTTTTGGTATATATAAGTTAAATATTTCCATTAAAACGTAAAAAGTAATAAACAATTTGTAAAGGTTATATACAGCTTGTAAGCCGATATCTATGCACGTAGATGTATATATAAAGTCGACCAGAAAAAAATTGATTGTGTACGATACGATGCTTGTGCCACAGAAAAGAGAAAGTATCTGATATAAATATGTACAAGTTCAGGTATTCCTCCTCTCAGTGAAGAGCAGATCACTTTGCAAGTTTGTTCACCTCAGACAAGATCTTGGATCCATTTTTCGAAGCCTTCAATTGCTGTGCATAGAGACCACTTGTCAAAATTCTGATAGCAGCTCTTGGTTTTCTCAATCTTGCTGCAAACACCAAAGATGACGTTAGCAAGGCCAAGGCACCAGCTTGATGAGCAGAAGCCAAAGGGATTGGAACCAAATAGAGTAATGTGAAAATACCCAAGGTTACTTGCAAGGAAACAAAGCCCATCATACCATGGAGAGCCTTGCTTGCGGTCTTTGGAATAATGTGCTTCATTTTGACAGCATACATATGAACGGCCAACACTGTAAAGAAAGTTGTGGTAGCAAGGATTCTGTGGTTCAACTGCACTGTGGCTGGATTTTCCAACATATTTCTCCAAAACTTGTCCGATTTGTCCTCCTTTCTAGCGAAGTTGTCATCAAACAACTCTCTTTTAGATGGAATAATGTCATCTCCCATGTGTGGGAAGGTGTTGTAAATCAAACCAGCGTCTAATCCGGCAACAAGACCACCAGACATAGCAGTCAGGAAAGTCAAAGCAACAAGACCAAGAGCAGTTCTTCTCAATGGTTTCAACGCTGGGTTGTCCAACTGCTGGAACAACTCCAAAGACTTCTTTGGGTCCTTAATCCATTTGTTCTCTCTCAAAATTTCCATACCGGTCCAGATCATACCCAAGTACAGGATAAAGGCAGCACCCAAGTGTGTGGTCAATCTGTATTGTGACACCGTTGGCTTTGACTTTCTCTCTTCAAGCTGTTCCTCATCAAGACCAGAACGAACCATCCACCAACCAATAGCACCCTGCAAGCCAAGCAAGAATGTTAACACGACAAGTCTTTTATTGACTCTTGAGGATGTCTTTCTTGACATGGCAAAGAAAACAGCTGGAGCCAAAAGCACGACACCAATGGTTCTACCCCACAATCTATGGGCCCATTCCATAAAGAAGATAAACTTGAACTCTTCCAAAGTTATGTGAGAGTTCAGCTGCTTGAACTCTGGAGAATCCTTATACTTTGAAAACTCTACTTCCCACTCTTCTTGATTCAGAGGTGGAATAGCACCTGTGACTGGCTTCCATTCTGTGATGGAGAGACCAGATTCTGTGAGACGAGTGAGACCACCAAGAACAACTATACCAAAGACCAAACCGGAGGTACCAATAAGCCAGTATCCAACAGCATTTGATGAGTTGATCATGTTTCTCTTTCTGGTTTTTGTTTGAGCCCCATTGGCTATCTGGGAGGACTCAAGCGTAACTGATGGGGATGATGTTGTGGCCGACTTAGTGATCGAGGATGTGAAGAAGGAACGTTTTGCCATAAGGTTTGAAGACTTGGCTAGCTGTGCAGGAATGAACTTTCTTGTGTTGAGATTTGAAAGCATCGATGACTTGCCAGCAAGCGACAAGTCTGTTGATGCTAGTGAGAAGTTCTTGAGCGATGATGCCTTAACCGTGTCGAGGACGGATGCATTACGCATAAAAAAGAACCGGGATCTCGAGAGTGTCGACGCCATCTTTAAGCTGTTCCCTGTACTGAGAACTCTCTCGTGAAATAAAACACTGACAAAGGCTGCAGGACTTTTAAAGCTGCTTAGTGATAGGGGTTTACAAACATATCAAAGACCGAGCTGCTCCAGCTTGTCAATCCCAAATTTTTCATTGGCGCGACTTTTTCCTATGGCACCACCACTCATACATAGGCCGAGCCAACTGTTTGACACGCACTACGCTTAATAAAGTCATTAAGAAAGTCATTACATTAATTTAAAATCTTTCACCATATCTGCTTCGAGGACATTCTGTAGCGGATTGTGGAGTCAAGGTTTGTCTTGGTGTTCTTGATGGCCCGCTGTTCGTTCAAGTTGGGTGGCATCTGCTCATTAGTGCTGTACATTCTCCGTCTGGCATCATCATCAATTGCACCGAGCCCTCCTGATATCATTCCCGAAACATAGTCATCCTGGTTGTTCTCACCAATTGTAGCTTCATTAAAGGACTGAAACGATTCGATCTGTTCCACGTTGGTTGGCTCCTGTGTTGGAAATGTGTATTTTTGTGGAGACTGATACGCACCAATGCTCTTCTTCAACAGGATAGTAGAGCACTTCAGTAATCCCAGCTCCATTATCAGTTGGATGAGAATCAGTATAACGTAGGCAACAACACCGATAAACATGTTTGTTACGATAACAGAGCCTTCATCATCAACAAACAGCCACTTAATAGAGTGGCGTGACATGACGATGAAGAGCACAAAGAGTGCTGGTAATGGGAGTCCGATTCTCTGCTGCACCTTGTCTGGGTCGTTGCTTGACACCTGAGTTCTGAAGTTATCAATCACATCAGAGGACAGGATATTCAGGTACTTGCGGTATATGCTTGGTTTGATCTTGTTGAACTTGGTGACGTACGAATGCTTTACCCAATCGACAAGAAGCTCGCTTCCAATGACAATCGCCGTAGGGCCTAAGAGAACACCTAGCCATTTGTTGAGCCCTTTGAAGGTAGAGTTTGGAAGTAATCCCATATTTGGGTCACCACCGATCTGCACCAAATTTCTAAGCGATATGATGGCGAGCATAATGAGCAACTGGAATCTCTCAACAACGTCAGCGCAGCTCATCTGGAAGAGCCCTTCCCTATCGAGTTTCTTGAACACCGATCCTTTAATCTCTGCAAACTGGTTTGACAAGAGGAGTGTGACTAGGGAATTTGAGTAGGAGTTTGCGGCGACGTTGAGTGCAATCGTCTGGTACACCAAGATTGTGGTGTGTGTCGTGAGGTATATCACCGAGAGAATGTAGAAGACTGCAAAGTGGGAGATCAATCGTAAGTTACGTTGCTGTATGAGCAAGAGCGGGTCCTGAGCAAAGCAGTAGTTAAGGAGGTCCTGTCCAACGGTGGACAGAAGCTTATCAGTGACCTCGAGAACGCCGAACATCACGTAGAGCTTGATGGAGGACTGCGCCCTGATGGTGTGATAGATCTTTGAGGTGTCCACGTTCGCCGAGAACATGGCGATGATGATCAAGGAGGCAAAGATGAGGTTCTTGAAGTTCACAATCCGGAGACAGCGTGTCATCCCAGTGCTTCTGTTGATGAGCATGTCCCTGAGCGCCCACACCAGTAGGGCGCTGTCGAGCGCCAGCTTGAGCGGGAGGATCACCGCCAACTTCAGAAACGAATTGAGACACGATAGCAGCCCAAACGCCATGAAGAGCTCTAAGTGGTACGGCAGTCTCACCATGTTGCGTATCTGCTCCCAGGACTCTGCTGCTGAGATGAGCGGCTTCGACGGCGGTTGCTTCTCGGTGGCCTTGCTGTCGAGCGAGAGCTCCTTCAGCAGCAGCCGGAAGAGATTGTAGGACGTGGAGTGGCCGTTGTTTGGCTGGGTCAACGACAGCCCGCGTGATCGAGGTCTCATCTGTGTGAACTCTCCGCGTGTTAAGGCTGTTTTGAGGAGCCGGGCGGTAGTGGCTGTTGTATGTTGATCCGCATTCACTTGTGATGAGAGGTCTGGGGTTTGTGGTGCGCTTTTATCACGGCCAGAAAACGGGGCCGCACCCACCAGGCTGCGCTGACTAGAAGATCACGAGAAGATCAAGCTCACAAAACAGCATAAACGCTGCCTAAACACGATGAAAGTTACGACAATTGACCAGTTTAAAGAGACACTTCTGCCATTCTCCCACCCGGGAAACCTCACGCCCGCAGAGGCCAACCGCATGTCCCTGGCGCTCGTTGAGGCGCTCTCGGAGAACGTCTGCGACAAGTTCTTCCTCAAGTTCTGCTCCCGCTTCCTGACAAAGGACCTGTACGTGGAGGTGGTCGAGGAGAGGAACATCAACAGGTACTGCGGCTACCCACTGTGCCAGCAGCACCAGGCCCGTATCAACAGTAGCAGCAGCACACCAGCACATCTCCGCCCGTACGCCTACCTCAGCTCCTTCTGCTCAAAGCGCCACTTCCAGTGCTCAGAGTTTTACGCTACACAGCTCAGCGACGAGGCACTGTTTTCCCGCAAAAACGTCACCGTTGAGAACTATGGTTCCCCAAAGATGAAGTGCTACGAACTGGACACCACGCTGCTGGAGGAAGTGCTGGAGGAGTGTGACAAGAGGGCCACCCAGGGATCAAAGACATCAATCATGGACATTGTGCGCCAATTGGACTCTCTATCGCTCTCACAGAAGCCAAAGGGCGATGACGTTATGGAGAACATGGGAAAGATGCTCGAAGACATCAAGATTGTGGAGAAGGACCCACAGGGAACGCCCGTACCCCCATCAATACACGGCAATGGGGACGTCGGTGGCGATATCATGGACAGCGAGAGATATGAGTACCTACAAGACCAAAGTAAAGCCATCGATGGTTATGTTCTCAGGATGTAACGCCATTGTTTTTATACATACTACGATCATGCCCCAAATTTGTGCTTATGTACAAGCTCTCTCAACGTCTCTTTGCCCATCATCTCATCGAAAGGACCAACACCACGCATCTCATCACTCAATGCATTAAATCTCTTTTTAATAACCTCATGAATTATATCACTCTTAGCCTGCTTCTTTTGTAGCAATAACGGTAAAACCTCCTTGGCGTACTTCCTATACCCAGCTCTTCTCTTTTCCAGCCTCGAGGACCACTTTTTCAAATCATCGGTAATACTCTTGTCCCACGGTGCACCGTCCTCCGTTCGAGTAAGCTTCTCCCATTCCATCTCAGATTGGTACAACCACTTGTGCTCATCCCAATAGTGGGTGTAATCAAAGAAATTCTGCTCGTCCTTCACATGTCTCAAGATCATCGGTGAGATGCTTCGAGGCTGTCGCCAGGGCCCTCTGATAAAACTGATACCGTTGCTATTTGTCAAATGCACCTTATAAGCACCCCTAGAAATTCTCTCCTGTGCTCGCTGGATATCTAAAAGAGCTCTATGGTGCAATGCCTCAGGCTTAATGATTTGCTCCAACATTTCTGGGTCAATGACCCTGGGTAGCTCGCCTAAACGCTGCTTCATCTTCACATAACGATTCACATAGTTCTGTATTTGTTGTGTCACCAGGTCCTGTTGATTATCCCAGTCGTACTTGATGGGTTGTCCAAAACGGTTGACCTTCCTTGGGTCTCTCGCCTTCTTCCTCTTCATATTCTTCTGTGTAAGCTGGCTCTTTGACAACAGCTCCTCAAATACTTCTTTATCAAACACCCCATAGAGTCCTCTTAACTTCTCCTCAACACGGTAGCACTCATCAAGCTGTGCTCGTACCCTTACTGGTGACATCTGTGCCTTCTGTTTCTTGAACTGGCCCCTGATGGAGTCTCTTATGAGACGCACCTGTGATTCACTAACGCCATTGAGATTGGGTAAATTCGTCGAGTGCCGCAGTAGTTCTCTGTAAACGCATAATATACCTCTCTTATGGGACTCCAAGTTCCTGAAGTGCGTTGGCATTGGCCTTTCTTGTAATTCTTTTCAGTGTCTCCCTTAGATGAGAAGCAGGAAATAGTGATCGCGCATTGAAAATATCCACAGCTCCCTAACTTGCCTTAACATCCACCCATCAGCAGCATTGGTACCAAGAGAAATTATATACAAGATGGTTAGTGGACCCCTAATATAACACCATGATACAGAGCTAACCATAGATATATATAGTCCAAAACACAGAAATCCCTCAGCCTACAATTAAAGCGCAAGAAGCAGACGTTCATCGTTACCCTGAACACATCAACACCAAGCTACGCGGACATTAAGAAGGAGCTGTACGCCATCATTAAAGAAATAGGAGGCGTCAACGATCCAAACTATTTGCCATCAGACTCTGGTGAGGATGCTGATGGTGATATTGCAATTCCAGCTCCGACCTATGGAGGGTTGGACTCGGATGAATCAGAAGACGAAGACAAGCACCAGAGCAGCAGTCAGCCAGCAAAGGGCAAAGTTATGCCAAATATCGGGCAAGTAGTTATCGGTATGCCAAAAGATATGAGTGATATTTACGGTTCGGGGTTCAAAGATGTACCACAAGAAAAAGAAAAGGTCCCTGTGTATACAAAGAGCTTTGCTATCTTCGCCTTCAGACTAGAAGATGAGGAGTTTGATGTTTTAGAGCCAAGGGCCTACGATGACGAATGAATATATAAATGCCCTACAATTACAATTAAGGAGTTCAAACTTTATATTGCAATAGGCTTACAGGAAATCCTTCAGATCAAAAAATAATAAAACCATTTTAAAACCCATTCTTTCTTACACAAAAAGAAAACCCATAATTAGAAGTAAACATGCCAAACATTACAATATGTACAACAGTGTAAAACCGCTTAGTTAACCAAAGCAGAAGCAGTGGCGGACTCGAACTTCCAGTTTGGTGGCAAAACAGCAACAGATCTGTAGTATCTAGCCAATCTGTGGATTCTGGACTCGATCAAAATAAGTCTGAACTTAGAGTCCTTGTCCTTTCTGTTTCTCTCCAAGTGCTTTCTGACAGAGACAGCCTTCTTGATCAAGAAGTACAAGTCCTCTGGGATCTCTGGAGCCAAACCGTTAGACTTCAAGATTCTGAGAATCTTGTTACCGGTAACAACCTTGGTCTGGGAAACACCGTGAGCATCTCTGAGCAAGACACCAATCTCAGATGGAGTCAAACCCTTTCTGGCGTACTTGATGATCTGCTCAACAACAGCGTCAGAAGAAAGCTTGAACCAAGCTGGAGCGTTTCTGGAGTATGGAATAGCAGAAGAGGAAATACCCTTACCCTATAACAAAGTATGTTAGTATGCATTCCACCAAATAGTGAAAGCAGGTCAACCACAGAGAGGGGTTGATTAAACATCCTAAACAAGAACCCCATCAGTATCCCCATTGCGCTAGCAGAGGGTGAATAGACAGAAGCAATCAAATGAATGAAAAAACAAAACCCACTCCCCTTACAGAGGTGGTTGTGTGGTTACCGAAGAATCACTCGTTGCTAGCAGTTCCCACTCTCTAATGCAAGAAAGCTACCACAGAACAAATGATTCAGTATCCACGGGGAGGTTTGTGAAAATTTTCAAAACAAACTGGTATTGAGCAGCAGTGCTAATACAGGTCCTTGTAGTAAGGGTGGTTTGTAAACAGATGCTCAAAATCCTCTACCACAACTGATTAATGATAGTCGATCCAATCACAGAGACACACATTCAAGTTGATTTGTTAAAGAGGAGACCATCCAAACCTGTTAAATAGATCCCTTCAGACACTGAACAAAACAAAACCGACTCAACCCTTAGTCATTAAGGTCATTTCTCAAGCACTCGCAGAGTTGCTTTTATGGAGTAAGACCACGTACCTTGGAGTGAAGTCTACCCATTGTGAATTGTCTTTTTGATGGTGATCAAGTTCTTCCTGGTGACCTGATTGAGGAGGAAAGCTGGGATTTTTCACTTTTTCTTCCTCACCAGCAGCCACATGAATTGTGGTGTCCAGATGTCATAACTTGAAGTTATATGTGTTGGTTCAGGACACATATATTTACTCTAGGTGACCAGGTTTTAAAGGCTTCGACAGTCACATTCGCGAAAGCCCTGATTAGGGCAACTGTGTTCAGAGCTACATAACCATATGGCTGCTGATGGCATGATCCTCATAGTTACCGTAGTAATATTTCTTGTTAAGTAATAAATCTCTCGAAATAATCTATTTTGTTTTAAGAATTGAAAGACATAACGGCTAAAATGGAGGAAATTACAATACTTTCTCCCCCATGTCTTCAAAGTCCTCTTCTTCTGTGACCTCAATGAGCCTGTAGTGTAAGGCGTTAGTACGTTCCTCAGTGGAAATAAATAAACGAATGGCTCAACAATGGGTGGAGGTACATACTTGGAGACACCTGCCTTGTCTCTAAACATCTCCACAGCAGCAGCATAAAGCATTCGAAGCGACTGCTGACTTGTAGGTGGAAGCCAGTACAGCATGACCAACGGTGAAGATTTACGGCCGTCTTTCAACGTCATGGGATAGGACAGCACAACGTAACGTGGGCTATTGTCCGGTAATTCCTCCACAAGTTCTTCAATGGATGTGACTGGGGACTCCTCAATGCTGGCATCTTCACGGATCTCATATGTTGTCTTATCGATTTCATCTATGGACGTATTAGTTGACACATTCTGGAAAGAAACCTGCTAATAGGATGATCAAAAAGTGGTAAAATAGAAAACCTTAATTTACTATCAGACAATAGAGGAATTAGATGCCAAAGCTTTAACCAAAAAAATACTCACAAATCAGTGCCTGGACAGTATCGCATCTTGCACTGGCAAAACGAAACTTGCGCAGTTTAGTACCTGTCTCCTCGGAAAAAGAATAAAGGTTTGTGGACTGGACCGAGAATTGTTAGTGTCCGTCTTTTAGCGGCAATTAATAATGTCAAGGAGACTCACCATTGTAAGTTGGAAGGTTATGCGGCAATGGCTGTCTTTATTGACGTGGAAGTAAACAACTTCTGCACAATTGATTGTGAAGTGTGAACCTTCGCGCATTTACGGCCTCGGGCATCATAGCCATTATACTTCAAAACAGGCAAACAGAGTATGTCATTAAAGGTCTTCATATATAACAAATTTCGTCTCAGAAATCCGTAACGACGCCAATACTCTTCTTGTTGCAATGATCTAAGATTGCTGTAGCAACAGCGATGTCCATTATTGCCAATCCTACAAGCTTTACAAGAACTAAGTTAGAATCACCATTGATCTCCTTTGTGGTCAGTGAGTTCAATTGTCCCACTTCAACACAGTTCTCTGGTTTAACGTTGTTCTGAATGAGTTCCCCGGCCTCCGATAGTGTATGTTCAAAGGAATCTATGATGATCTTTCCGTTCTTCAGCGCCTCCTGGACAATGTCATCGTCCACCTCAAACATGTTCGGTTTATATGATCCAATGATTGAGATGTAGGTCTGGTGGTCTGAGGAGAGATCACTCAAATGGATTGATGGCTTCAAAGATGGGATACATCCATAAATCACATTTGACATGGCCACATCCAAATCGTCAACGTCAAACACAACAAGGTCCCAGAGCATCTCAAGGTGACTGAACTCGTTGGCAATAGCATGGATAGTGTCCTCAGCTTTGTCAGTAATTTCTCTTACGACAAACTGCACCGTGGAAAAGTTCTCTGGAAAAAGTGTCAAGGTGAGCTTTGCATGCCAATAGGCCTGGAGACCGTTACCGTAAATAGTCATACACTGGCCCTTCTTATCAGTCTCGAAATATTTCATTAGTGGGATCGTCGAAGCCAATGCGGTTCTAAATGCTGTCAGTGTGCTCGCGTTGAGCACACCCTGCAGCTCACCATTGTTTTGATCCATAACCATTACCGCTCCTTTAAAACCCTCCTTGGACCCACCGAGTGTCTTGATACCAACCTTATCGGAGAATGTTGGCATGAACAGGTGCACAGAGTCGAGCTCCGGTCTGTTGATGACAATGCGCTGCGGAATCAATGCTGGGTCCTTATGGTATTTCTCAAGGGCATCGGAGAGGATTCTCTGGTACTCCTTGATGCCCTCTGCATCCAGATTGGACAGCAAGTTCTTAATTTGTTCGTCAGAAATAATTCTCATTGTGTGGTGTCCTGTTAATCAGACTGATCAATGAAGAATGTGAATGAAATCAGTCATAAAACTTTCTTGTACTGCGCGAATGCATAGAATTAACAGCACAGGCAAGATTCTCCACACTTTCCACATCTTCATACTTAATTTAGTAGACTACCTTCAAACATTCGCATGTCCAACACACTTATTGTGCTTAAAGACGCGGTGTTCCGTGGTCTTTCGGCCTTGAAGAGCTCCCCGACAGTATTCAAGAATCCAATCTCGCTTTCCATTAAGTCCAATGAGCGCTGGGCTGTAGTGGGACCAGAAAAGACACAACTTCTAAAAGCGCTCTCATCACAGTACTACGCTGACCCACCGCTATCCAGAAGCTATCCCTTCTTGAATAAGGAAGTGTGGCCGACAGAAGCCATTCAATTTTTAGAATTCAAAGGTGCCCTACCAACAGCGCATCTTGCTGCTCGCTACGAATATTTCAAAGACGAGTTTGATGAGACCACCCGCAAGTTTGTCATCGGCAATGTGAACAACCACAGACGCATTAATCAAAATTTGGTAGTTGAGGCATTCAAAAAGTTTAAATTGGAAGGTTTGGAGGATAGATGGGCCCTAGGGCTGAGTAATGGCCAAACAAGACGTGCAAGATTGGCAAGAGCATTGGTGAGAGAGCCACGAGTCTTGATCATCGATGACCCTTTCCTTGGACTTGATCCTACTGCCTCAAAAACTGTGACAGACGTTTTGGAACGCATTCCACCTAACCCACACGTTATTCTGGGTCTCCGTCTACAGGATGAACTGCCTTCTTGGATCACCCATGTTGCAATCGTGAACAAAGACGGACTTCTTGATGCTGGCACTAAAGAGGATCTCTCTCTAGAACTCCAAAAATTGAAAGAAGAGAACCACGATTACCATTTGAAGCAGTTGGAGTCTCAAGCAGAAAGTATTGCTAATATGAAGAAGGTCTTCTCTGCCAAAGATGTTGATTCTTCTGTGCCATTGTTGGAACTGAACAAGGTCTCCGTGTCATACAAAGGACAACCGGTGCTAAAAGACCTGGAGTGGAAAGTGAAATACGGAGAAAGATGGCACCTGAGAGGTGACAATGGTACTGGAAAGTCTACATTATTGTCGCTGATTACTGCTGACCACCCCCAGTCATGGAACTCCAAGATTGTGATGTATGGAAAGCCACGCAGAACAGGTGTCCAGAGCTTCTTTGACATAAACGATAACATTGGATTCGCTTCACCAGAATTGCACTCGATCTACCCAGGAAATCATACTGTGTATCAGGCAATCTCCACTGGCTACCTGGTTGGCACCATGATCCCTCCAAAGGACCTAACACCTGAAAAGAAAGACCGCATTAACGTTTATCTACGCGAATTCATGCTTGAGAACAAGCGTAACACCAAGTTTAAAGACCTCAGCATCTCAGATCAGAAGTTAGTCCTATTCATCAGAGCACTCATCAAGAACCCAGACCTTGTTATCCTCGATGAAGCTCTATCTGTAATGGACGACTCTGCTGTGGAGCAGTGCAAGGAGCTCCTCAGACACTATCCAGGCGCTGTGATTGCAATCGGCCACCTCGAAGCCGAAGTTCCCGACACCGACAAATACATCAGACTCTTAGGACCGGGAGGCTACGAAATTGGCACATGTTAGGGGAGTATCCTGCCTCAATATTACACTAAGTACCGTTTTGTAAGAAGCCTCAGTAAGAATAGTTTATGTAATCAGATCCGGGTTTTTCGCGAAACGCTGATTGTGCGAATTCGTCGACGTGGAGCTCTGAGCTGGAAATCGACGTTTCTCGATGCTCCACCGCTTCGACACCCTCGAGGCTGCCTGAAGACACTGCTACAACACCCACAGAGACAATGAAATTCTCCGTCATTGCATCGCTCGTGCTCGCCACGCTTACTGCTGCCCAGATTGACCTTGCTAACCCTGAGGAGGGCGTCCACGGCGAGTACGTTGACCCTGCTACAATGGAGCCAATCCCATTCAAATATGACATCACTTACGAGATTCTCGACCACACCGGCTCTGTTCTCGAGCTCTATAACGGTGACGAGATTGCTCTCAACTATACCTTTGTCAACAACGAGGACGAGGAGGTGAACATTGTTGGTGTCGGTGGTAACTTTGCCAATCCAATCAATGGCCAGGTCATCGCCAACATCACCGACGCAAAGGTTGGTCCTCTCTCGATCCCAGCCGGTGAGTCCAAGTGGTTCACCCAGAGAATCGGTGTCAACATGCCAGCCCAGAACTACGCCCTGAACCCAGGTCTTTACGTCGTCAAGGGTGCCACCTTGGCCATGCTTGGTGCGCAGTCTACTTTGACCATCATTTCTGAGAAGCCAATCTCCATCTTTGCCCCACAATTGCTCCTCCTCGAGGTATTGCTTTTGGCCACTTTGTCTGTTGGTGGTTACTTCTTGTACATCAACTTTGGTGCTCAGTACTTCAAGACTGCCGGTAAGACTGCCACTGTTCAGAAGCCTGTCAAGCCATCTGCTGGTGTCTCCTCAGGTGCTGAGAAGAAGGTGGTTGATGACTCTTGGTTGCCGGATCACCTCAAGAAGACCAACAAGAAGAAGGCTAAATAAGTAATCTAATTTGTTCTTCTGCTGACCGAAAATCGGACATTGCTGCACCCTACCCCCCTTAATCTTCACTTCTTTCTTATTCTTTGATCTTTGAGAGATTTGGTTCACCTGAAGTGGGCTATCGTCCCTACTGCATCCTGTCAACAAAACAAAACAATTAACAAAGGGTGGACTAAATAGGATATTAATTGTGTTTATTGGCGTAACTCTTGTAGTGAATCATTGTTTCGGCTTCTAGGAACTGTTAATCTATTCAAATGTAATTCTATATATCGACACTAAAAATTTTGGATAAGACTAAGTTTCCCCTTTTAGCACTTTCTGCATAGATCCGTTTTTGGTAGCCAACAATGGGGTCAGCCTTTAGTATTTGAATAACAAACATTCTAAGCATCAAGATCAAGCTCTGCTAGTAATACCTCAATCTTATCTAAATCCATCTGATAAGACTGGAAGCCTGGTTGCTGCTCCACCATGTCATTCTTCTCATTTGGGAACAATCCATCAAAGTCAATTCTCCATTTCCTAGCCAAGTAGAATCGGATGTCATCAATAAGTTCAATAGTATCAGTTTCTTGACGGACCTGGATTCTCGCTGAAGATTCAAGAACAACTGATGGAAATTCTGGATCCGAGAGAAACTTGTCAAGATTCTCTGCAATAACCCTTGCAACATGGTGTTCCAAACGATCTACACGAGTCTCCCAAGCCGCTCTCAAGATATCGTAAAAGTCATAACCTGGTGGTGGCTTCTTGGAAGCAGTAAGTGTAACAGCTGCCATTGTTTTAAGACGATTATTGAGCAGCACTTCACCAGCGTAAAGAACATCCACTGCATGTTCAACTGGAATATCAGCATGGTCATAATACAAAAACTTGATGACAATCTCTGCAACATCTGCTGAGGCCACTGGAAGATGGATAACAGGAACTGAGTTCGATCTGTCAACAATTTTCAAGTTCTCATTTATAACATACTCCTGTGCCTCGGAAAATTCTGATGAGAACATGACCTTGAAGTATTCATTTCTAATGAGCACGGAACGGTGTACTGGGTAATAATAAGTGCACACTGGCCATTCGTCTTCTGGAACTGGTTGCTCTCCTGGAAGAACTTCGATCTCCATGGTCTCTTCAACCGCAAGTATAATATCTGGGTAAGCATTTGAATTTTGCAAGTGTTTGATCTGTTTCTTTGAGATAGTCTCGCCGTTGAATAATACCAACTTCTCACCAATGATATCTTGTTCAACAAGTGACTTGAAGTTTTCTCTAGCTCCATCAAAGACCTTCATCTGAATCTCATTCACAAGCTTCGCTCGTTCCTTGGTGTCCATAATGTGTATGTATGCCTCTAATCCATCCACCAACTCTAACAATTGAATCTTTCGAGAATATGACAACAGAGACTTCTTATCAACATGTTCAAACTTACGTGGGTCATGGACTAAATAGAGATATTCCAAGACAACGCTAAAAGTCTGTGGGTCTAAAGACTCTTCAAACGGCAATGTAATTGTGTCTTTGTTGCTCCACTCCGCTTGAAGCTTCTCTCTAAAGTAAGGAGAGCGGGCACTAAGCATAAATCTATGAAGTCTTAGTGAGAGCACTGGCTCTGCTGATGTAGAGCTCTTAAGTGAGTCCCCAAGCTTGAGAACAACGTCTTCTGTCAAAATATCCGTTCCACCAAACAAAGAACGGATATGTACTGCAAATGGGAGGTTAGTGTCGACAGCCTTGGAAATGTCATATGAGATGAGCAAGTTTCTGATGGAGTCGGTGAGTGCACCATAAATGCAACGAGCTCCTTCGTATTTGTCCGTATCACAGACAGCACCACGTTGTAGAAGAAGTTTCACCACATGCTCGTGACCGCATAGCGAAGCCAAGTAGAGCGGAGTGTAGTCGAACTCGTCCACGGCATTGACCTGTTGACGAATTAGTAAAAGAACCTTTCATAATGGCTGCATATATGGGACACCTACGTTCACGCCTGTAGAGAGGAGCTTATCAACGCTCTCAATGTCACCAAGCCGGCACGCCAAGCAGAGCTCTTTAAACTCTTTTTCTTGTGTCATTGGCCTTCTCCCTCCTATTACTCCTTCTCTTCCTTCTACTCTGATCAACTTCAGGCCTTGATAAGCAGTGTTCGTGTTTCGCGGGGCGGAGGCGATGGGGAATTCATCCATCTATATTTACCCTTAGATTTGGCCTCTTCAGTGGAGAAAAATGGTAAGTAAACCACCACAGATGAGAATTTTCTACCGCCAGACGCCACGCTCGTTTGTGTTAGTCTCCAATGACTATGCGCTGACGCTCCAGGCGCTTCCGGTATTGTCCCAGCCACAATGCCTCATCAACTTTCAGCCCACTACGGCAACAGATCTCAGGGGCTATGAGGAGATCAGTACACAGCTCTTCCACGGACTCATTGGCATGCTCTGTGTAAAGGGACACATCTTTCTGAGTGTAATCACTGAGCAGGTGCAGGTATGCTCGCCCAGACCGTCACAGTCAATCTATAAGGTGAACGATGTAGAGTTCTACTGCCTCAGCTCACCAGATTTTGATTCCCTTGTGGCCAACAGGTTCAAGTCTCAGTCGCACAGCGAGAAGTACGAAAACAGTCACCCATGCTCTCAAATTAGGAAGTTCTTGACCAACGGCTTCTATTACTCCAGAGACTTTGATTTAACGAGTGTTCTTCAGGCCAGAAGCATCAACACAAGGGACTACGAGCAGATGTACCAAACTTACAACAAGAAGTTCCTCTGGAACCACTTTATGATCAAGGAACTTCTGAGCTTCCGTGGAAGAATTATGGAAAACGAAAGAGCTAATCTAGATGAGTCGGAGCTCTTAACTTTCCTGATCAGAGGATTCGCCAAAACGGCTAACGTGAACATTGCAGGCGAGGACTCTTTGATCACTGTCATATCCAGAATATCATGCGCCAAATCTTCAGGACCGTTTGGCCTCACAGGTGTCGATGATGATGGAAACGTCTCCAACTTTGTAGAAAGTGAAGTGCTTTTTTACAATAAGAGTTACTACTTTTCATACGCCCAACTCCGGGGTAACGTTCCGATCTTCTATGAAACAGAGAACGCATTTCTATCCAACAAGAAGGTTACATTTACTAAGAACAAAGATCTTAACGAAGTTGCTTTTGACAAACACTTTGAAGGAATTGGCCCCCATCTAGGAACTGTGTATGTTGTCAATGGACTGAAATCAAACACCGTGGAAGGAGAACTCAATTCCAGGTTCAAATATTTCGTTAAAAAGAAGAAAATGCCTCTTATCAATGTGGATTTATCTCATGAACAAATCAAGAATTCCCCACATAAACTAAGTTACTTGGTGAAAGAACCCATTTTAGAGATTGGAGCGTTCTGTTACGATATGAAGAAGAAAGTGTACATTGGCAAACAGATGGGTGTCTTCCGAATTAACACACTCAACTCCATGGAGAAACCTGGTATGATTGAAAAGGTTATTAGTAAAGAAGTCATGGAGAGATTCTTACTAGAGGTTGGTATTGCAATGTCTCCCGATCTCGTGGTGAAGCACAACCTGCTTTGGGATGAAAACAACACGGTGTTGAATAACATCTACGAGAAATCACTTCGGAGAAAAGGAAAGAAAGCATTTGAAGGTATATTCAAGAACTTGGTTGAATTACACGATCCTATTCATGACTACATTTCATCTGCATTGGAAAAACGGAAGCAGGATTATTCTTCATCGAGAACTATCAGGATATTCACAGGTACATTCAATGTCAACGGTGAAATTGTTGATGAACTAGATATCTCTTCGTGGATCTACCCACATGATGAAGAAACATATGACGTTGCTGTCATCGGACTGGAAGAAGTTGTGGAGTTGACTGCCAGTAAGATGCTTGTTACTGATGACAAGAAACAGAAGGCATGGGAATTGAAGATCAAAAGAACATTGAGTAGAAGAGCTAAATATTCCATGGTATCTGCCAATCAACTAGGTGGCATTGTCTTGATGCTCTTTGTCAGAGATGACCAACTGAGTGAGATTAAACAAGTGGACGCCACGGAGAAGAAGACAGGACTTGGTGGTATTTCTGCAAATAAAGGTGGTGTTGGTGTCAGTTTTCTATACTCCTCTACAAGATTCTGTTTTATTGCCGCACACCTGGCCGCAGGTCTAGAAAATGTGGATCAGAGACAGAGTGATTACAAGACCATTGCCAAAAATATTTTATTCGGTCGCTCTTTTAAAGTGAAAGACCACGATGCAGTATTTTGGATTGGTGATTTCAATTACAGAATCAATATGACCAATGATGAAGTCCGCTCTGCTATCAAAGAAGAAGACTATACCGCTCTCTTTGAAAAAGACCAGTTGAGCACTCAGATGATTGCCGGTGAGTCGTTCCCATACTACAACGAAATGGAAATCAAATTTGCCCCAACGTACAAATTTAACAAGGGGACAAAGGATTATGATACTTCGGAGAAGTTCCGTATCCCAGCTTGGACAGACCGTATCTTAAGTCGTGGTGACATCTTGCAGCAGCTGAGCTATCACAGCGCTGATGACATCATCTTCTCTGACCACCGACCTGTCTTTGCTACATTTGATGCTCGTGTAGTTGTCATTGATGAGCCATTGAAGAACAGATTGACTAAAGAATTGTATGAAAAAAGAAAGCTAGAGTTGGAGCGCACCGGTGGCTTGCTTCAACAGAGGATGCGGCTTAATAATGGTGATATCACTGGACATCGACTGCCTCCCCCAAGTTCTGATAAGCACAAGTGGTGGCTGGACGGCGGACAGCCTGTGAAAGTTGTTCTTGATGTTCCAAATGATGCTATTCTGAATCCAATGAGACCTGTAAATCCCTTTGTCGAGAGCGATGAGCCAGACTGGTTACTCCCAAACAGTCAATGAAGAGGGCAAGGCTTTTGATTTGAAAGTAAACTGGCGATGAAAAATGATTATGAACATGTGATGATTCCTATATCTATGTAGCTTTGTTTTTGTAAGTTCATTCAGCGTGTGTTTCCGGGGTCGGACTATCGTTGCTGTTCTTCTCAGCTTCAGCAAGGATAGCGTCCATCTTGGCCTCAATGTCATCCAACATCTTCTCCAGTTGGTCTGCAGTCTTTTCGCCTTCGTTTAGCTGTCTCAGCGTCTCAGCAATGTCGTTTGGAGTCAGCTCAATCGGTGCCTTGTCTGAAGTCATAGTGTGCTCGTTAGATGGTGTGCTTCGATAACATTGTTGTTGATGATGGGAGAGAAAGCCAGATTTGGTTGCACGTTTTATAAGCTCCAGGCGCGGGGTGAAGAGCTAAGGCCCGAAGCAAAATAGCACACAGAAAAACAACACGGATCGCCTCTTTGGGCAACTAAAGCTGATGGGAGTACTGCCTACGCATTACCTATATTATATGTGTAGTTAATATAAAGCAGCTGGTATGATTACCTCTAAGAATAATCATATCTATAAATGGTTTTGAGCCCTGTTGATGGCATCTACACAGCTATGAGTACATCCGTACACCTCAGGTATCAATTCTATACTTAAATTCGATTCATTCATTGACCATTCAAGTTTATCGTATAGTTTGAGCTCTCCAATGTAATTGATCAATGTGGTAGTCTGTTATTTACCTTTACTAAGCCGAATTGAGGTTTTTCACACAATATTTGAAATGCTATGATTTTGGTAGAGATAAACAATTCAAATGTTTCTTCTTAAGCAATGGTTAATATAATACACAAATATTTCTTCTCATAAAGAACCAATTGCTTCTCTCAAATAATATACAACTCCTTCATACCAATCAAACAGCTTTATAGCACCATTATATGCTCCAGTTATTAAAGTACACACGATAGTACACATATACCTCTCCATCTCCCTGACAGTGCCCCTACCAGGTATATTTTGGCGCTTTAAACGCGACGTGTTCCAACAATCGATGAATGAACCCATTAATGAGCAGGCTAAATTGGAATATACTCATCTGCAAAAACAAAAAGATGAAGCTCCTCTCCACCGTGACGTTGCTTATCACGGCAGTTCTGAGCTCTGTGGCTTTTGCTGCTTCTGTTGTTTCTGGTAAGACCCTCGTGGTGTTTGACCCGAAGCTCTCCAGCATCGACAACTACAGCACATGGCTCCAACACCTCGAGCAGCTGGGCCTTGAAGTCTCCGTCACAGAAAGCACGGGCGACGCCTCGCTGTTCATCAATGGTGCCAGACAGTTCCAGAATTTGATTGTGCTCCCAGCAAAGCAGCGCACTCTGTGCCACGACATTACCGGTGCCAACTTGCTGGATTTCTTCAACGATGGTGGTGATGTCTTTATTGTCACTTCACCAGAGGGTGTTTCCGAGGCTGTGAGAACATTTGCCAACGAATTGGGCATTTACCCATCTCCAAAGCAGCACATGATTGTTGACCACTTTGAATTTGACAAGGAGTTGGGTTCCGAGGAGCACAATGTTCTTAAGCTTCAGGGCGAGAACCTCCTCAATGATGTTGTGCTATCCTCTACCAAGCAGTTGACATACCAGGGCTCTGCTGCTTTGCTCTCCAACAACCCGTTGCTTGTTCCATTGGTCCAGGCTCCATCTACTACTTTCACTAAGAGCACAAAGGAGGACGATGACACTGCAACTTGGGCAGTTGGTAAGCAGGCTTTCCTCTCTGCCGGTTTGCAAGGTTTGAACAATGCTCGTTCCATTTGGCTCGGTGATGCCAATGCTCTTTCGAACGACTTCTTCTCTACCAATGCCGAGTTTATTGACGACATCTCCAAGTGGGTTTTCCAGATGAAGAACATCGTGAAGTCTACGGGATTCACTCACTCTCACGTTGATGGTACTACTTATGACGAGGTTGCCTACAAGGTCACGGATGATGTCCAGTTCACAATTGGCTTCCAGCAGTGGGACGGTGCCGAGTGGGTTCCATTCTTTGCTGATGACATTCAGTTGGATGTTAAGTTGTTGGATCCATACCATCGCTTGAACATGTCGCTATTGTCCTCTTCCCAGGATACCGCCTTGTACCAGGCCACTTTCCCATTGCCAGACAAGCACGGTGTGTTCTCTTTCCAGACTGACTACAAGCGTTCTGGCTGGAGCTATGTTGATGAGAAGCTGATTTTGTCGATTAGACATCTGGCCAACGATGAGTACCCAAGATCATGGGAGATCACGAACTCTTGGGTTTACATCGCTTCTGCAGGTGTTGTCTTTGCCGGATGGTTTGTCTTCCTTTTGGCCTTCATTTATGGTAAGGATTCCAAGGATGAGGCCAAGAAGGACAAATGATCTGTGTTGTCTATAGATTCAAAGTAATTGGAAACCGAAAAAACAGAACCAGAGCGAATAACTTTTGGTAAAAAAAGACTAGAAGTTGTAGTACTACTGGTATCGCATATGAGGTACCAATATTTTTCTTTTTTCAAGTATATATAGCGGGATATATTCACTGCTTAATGATCTGGATCTTGTTATCTTTTTTCCACTTCTCAAACACCTCGAAGACGTTTTTGTGTTCTGTTGCCAACTGCTTCACACTCTCAGAAATGTTATTTGCCTTGACTTTGAGCACGGGCAGCGTCTCACCAACGGTCTTCTCCACAAGCGCACCGCCAACCATGCGGAAGCATCTTCTCTCGGGTGGTGTGTTGTTCAGTGTCTTAATGACAATGTTATGTTCCTCCTCATCACGCTGCAGCTCCCTGACCTTATCACTTAGCTGGGTGAGTGTCTGTTGGTAATCATTGTACTTTTGTTGGAGGGCTGTGTGTTCTCAAAGTTAGTACGGAGACCAATTCGGCCGTTGTAGTGCATATAGATGCCCTCAAAGCGCTACTAGATTCATCACATACCCTGCGTAGCTCTTTCTGACATCGTCCTGTGTGGTCTTTCAGTGCAATGGGGTGAACCAGCTCTCTCCGTCTCTGCAAAGTTTTGAGATTGATGATCGTTCTTCTGTCCAGGCTCACGAGGAGAAAGATGGACCGCGCTTATTACTATATTAGGAAATGTAAATGCTTACTCAACGCCAGAATGCTCGGTCTCGCCAGCGAAGACTCAATTGGCCGCAAAAACGCGTTGAGAAAAAACAAAACGGCCATTATAATGCTAAGTGCGGTGTCTCAAGCATTCAGCTTCAGTTAATCTCCTCCAGGAGGCCCGCAAAATCAGCAATAAAAGAACACCACTGCAACCAGCGCTTTCCCATGTTCTAGAAAATAGGGGATGGACGTGGCCCTAACGGTCAATTAACTCATAATCACAAAACCCGAACACCATTGAGAAAAAAAAACTATTTAAGGAGCAGCTTTCGCACTTTTTTCCCAGCTCGGGGGGCTGGGGCATTTGGCGTATTTAACAGCGAACATACGTTTGGGGGGCAAGGGGTCACCAAAAAGAAAGCCGCAAACCGAAAGCACCAACAGTACTGTTCAGAAATTAACTGTCAGTTTTGAGCCCGAGTCACCGAGTGTCCGTTTTTCGTTTTTCTTTCTTCGTTTCCAGCGTAGAAAGCCCATATAAAGGAGTCATTTACTTGTTCTTCTTTTGCCACATACCATACCTTAGGGAAAAACCTCCCGACCTCTTTTAACAAAACCGACCGAAACAAAACACAATAACATACTAAGAACATGGACACTATCAGAGCACCACAAACCGTAGAGGACGCCAAACTGTTCACATCTTCCAACTCGTTTGGCTACCCAACGGCCGCCCAGGACCTCGGCGAAGTAAAGCAGGAGATCCAGGAGCCATCTGCGGAGGGCGACAATGAGGACGCCACGACCTCAGGTCTGGTGCCTACTCTTCAGAATATTGTTGCCACCGTCAACTTGGACTGCCGTCTGGACCTCAAGACAATTGCCCTCCATGCCAGAAACGCTGAGTACAACCCAAAGCGTTTCGCTGCTGTGATTATGCGTATCAGAGAGCCAAAGACTACCGCCCTTATCTTTGCCTCGGGTAAGATGGTTGTCACTGGTGCCAAGTCAGAGGATGACTCTAAGTTGGCTTCCAGAAAGTACGCTAGAATTATCCAGAAGCTTGGTTTCAACGCCAAATTTACTGATTTCAAGATTCAGAACATTGTCGGCTCTTGTGACGTGAAGTTCCCAATCAGATTGGAAGGCTTGGCTTTCAGTCACGGTCCCTTCTCATCTTACGAGCCAGAATTGTTCCCGGGCTTGATTTATAGAATGGTGAAGCCGAAAATTGTCTTGTTGATCTTTGTTTCTGGTAAGATTGTCTTGACTGGTGCCAAACAGAGAGAGGAGATTTACCAGGCGTTCGAGGCCATCTACCCGGTGTTGAATGAGTTTAGAAAGTTATGATCAGTTTCTTGCTTTTATTTTTTGCATCACCTACCTGATTGGTTTCACCCTTGTGGTCTGTCTTACTATTTGTTAACTGACTTTTCTTTTCTTTTTCTCTTTTTTTATTAATCACTTGCTTTTATTTCAGTTCATTTCGTTTATTATTTGGGTTTGAAGGTTTTATTATTTTACCGAGTTAGTTCTTCATGTCTTTCGTGGACGTGAAGAGCTTTCTTTTGTACTACTATCATCCGGAGTTTGGGAAGAGTTCTATTTTATATTGCGACGCATTTATATATATATATACAGGGAGCCAAACACACACCATACACACAAACCACAAAAAAAGTTATAATATTCTATATAAAAATTGGCATCCCCTTGATTAGCAATTTTTAATAAATATATGACCTCGTCAAGCTACTATTGTGTTTTTTTTTTAAAAATCCCATCATTATCATTATCTATACAAAGTACATCTTGACCAAACTTTTCACAGATGGATATGCATCAATGCCAAACTCCAAATCATATAACTATTTTCTGTCTTTCATCTCTTTTTCTGTCTTCTTCATCTTGCATTTCCTCAAAACTTATCTCATACCCTTTGGTACATCAAGATGTATGCTGTTTTGACATCGTCATTCTCCCCGTTCAATACTTCATCCGGTGTCAAGCTTGTAATGTTGACATCGTCAATTCTGATCCATTTACCCTCGTCTCCTCTCAGCGTATCAACTGTGTAATGGCCACCATCGGAGCTCATACCGTGGTGGTAGACAACACCCGTAAGCTTATACTTGACGCCGTCTGTGAGGAACTTCTTCGTGCTTGGGGACATACACTCACTTGGGATCTTCAAATCGTGAGAGTATACAATCTTCTTTCTCAACTTTTCAATTCTTCTGTTGCTGACAAACGAGAATCTCTTGAGATGGACAACCAACACCTCTGGGAACTTGTCAATAAATGTCTGCTTTTTGGCCAAAACGTCAGATCCATCTTTGGACTTGTATGGGATCTCCTCAATCTCAGACAACTTCGTGAATGCATCCTCTAGGGTGGTAGTAGATTTATCAGAAATGTCCAGCTGAATTTGCTGGAATGGATCAAGTGTAATACTCTGTGTATCCTTGGATTTTGGAACGGTGAGGACAGATCTAAACTGACCACCAAACAACTGTCTTATTGGTGATGGTTTCACCTCAACGGTTCTCTTTGCAGTCTTATTTGTAGATCCAACTTCTTGCCATCCATCATCGGTTATAGAGTCTGATCTTCCAGAAGTCTCTGATGAGTTGAACTCACCTTCTTGGAACTTTCTCAAGTTTGCCTTGATGATGCTTCTAACGTCATCTGTGGTTGAGTTCATCAAGTTCTTGATCTCATGGTCATTTAATTTTTTCACACATGCGGTGAACTCTTCGTGCAACCCATCCAGCAAGTATCCGAAGAATTCTTCCGCGTCTTCTTGTTGACCCCACTGTAAGTGTTGGAATCTCTCATTTTTGGAGATTGCCTTGTAAAAGACAGTAGGTGTAAAAGAGTCCCCGAATTCATCCTCCTCATCATCCAACTGGACGTTAAAGTTGCGGTAAAGTTCCACAAGAGCATCAAACAGTGGTGTTTGTGAGTGCTCACGACTGAGTGACTGCATCGTCTTTGTGGAGATAATGTTCAGTGCCTTGTAGAATGGTTGACAGTACAGGAGCATTTGGACAATTGAGCTCATAAAGCAAATGTTACCAGTATTTACCAGACCCCTTGGGGTGATCTTTGGCAACTTGGGTTGATTGAGGTGCTTGAGGAAGTTCTTATCAAACATATATCTCAAAACAACAACGCCCAAAGGTTCCAGCACGTTCGACACTGATGGAACAAAGCGCTCCTCTCTTTTTGCAGAGACTGGTGCCACTGGGGATGCAGATGTGGACTTTGGGACGTTCT
This sequence comes from Petasospora nakhonratchasimensis, assembly GCA_030572335.1. Taxonomy (NCBI): domain Eukaryota; kingdom Fungi; phylum Ascomycota; class Saccharomycetes; order Phaffomycetales; family Wickerhamomycetaceae; genus Petasospora; species Petasospora nakhonratchasimensis. The sequence goes on from JAJLZS010000008.1 coordinate 101,661, forward strand.
TTTTGGCACCTTCGAGGGCAATGGCAGACCAAGCGGTCATGGCCGACTTGGCTGGTGCGGGCTGTGGGGAGGAGATTGGGGAGGAGATTGGGGATGCAAGTTTGAGTTCTGGTTCCTCCTTCTTACCATTTGTCTGTGTTGTAGTGGTGGTGGTGATGGTGGTGGTGGTTGCGGTAGTTGCGGTAGTTGAAGTGGCTTCTGATGATGGTGTTGGGAGAGAAGTAGATGTGAGGATGGGGGTTGTCATTTGTGTTTGATCTGCCTCTCTTTGAAGCTCGAGTCTCTTTGATTCTCTGAGGATGCTGTAGTGGTGTCTCTGGGTGAGGAAGCTTTCCTCCGATGAGCCAAACAGCAGTGGGAGTTGAATTGAGCCATTAGCCAAGTACTTAAAGTTTTGCTGTGTTGTTGGTTGTGCCTGCTCTTTCTTCTTGTCTTGTGTCTTTGATGAGGTCTCCTTCTTAGTAGACTTTGTATTTACAGGGTTCTCCGACACGTCAACCGAGACTGTTGTGGAGGAGGATGCTGACACAGACGATGGGGTAGATGCAGATGAGGATGGTTCTGAAGTGGAAGAGCACGAGGTGGCAGCCTCATTAGTGGATGCTAATGCAGTTGATACCGGGCATGGTTTTGGCTGGGAGCTTGGGGGCGTTTTGAACAGATCTGAGCTGTTTTGGGGCACAAATGACGCTGCATTGGCGTTGAACCTCTTCTTCCTTGTCTTTCTGGCGCCCGGTGAGGGAGCTGGCGAGCTGTGGAGCTGGCCGTGGTGTGGGGGCATCTGACCGGTGAGCTGCGAGTAGTGCTGATAAGGCGAGCCTCCCATGGGCTGTGGCGACTGCATCATCCCTGGCACCATCACAAACCCACTGGGCATCATCCCAGGCATCATTAGAGGCACTGGCAGCGTGGGGTATAGGCTGTAGCGCGTTGGATCGTGGCTGAACTGCTGCGAGTACTGGTAGTACTCCCAGTTCTGTGGTGGGGGTCCGCCCTGCGGGAGCGGCGATAGCGAGCCACCCATCGGTGGCACGCCCTGGTACATCGGCTGGAGTGGGTACTGTGGTGGCGACGAGTACGCCTGTGGTCCCGTGTTGTTTGTGGGTCCTTCAGACATCTTTCATCGGGTGGGCGCCGGTGGTGGTGGGGGGTCGGTGGTGGAGTGAGGGCTCGGGCTGGAGTTGATACACACGCAATACACTGGAGGGAGCGCACTAAAAAGCTGGAGGTGGGGGCTTCTGTACGCAAAAAAACACACAAGCTCGCACACAGACACACAGAGCAAAGGCACAAAACTCGCTGTCCACAATAGCTCTTTCCCTGGGTGCTCTGCTGGAGATAAAAGGCGAAAAGGGCCACCACAGGTCTGCAATCGACGTTTTCGTTGAGCGCTTTTTTGATGATTTTTCGCTTTCGCACTTCGCGCTGGAAAAAAAGCACAAAATTGGAAAACTCCACGGGCTACAAACGGGCAGCACACAGGCCAATCAGGGGCCTATTCGGTGTATAAATACGGTATATACGGGCTCAGGCGAGGACGAGGGCGCTGAGGCGGAGGAGGTCGTCCTGGGATACGCAGTGCAGCACCAGGTGGCCCAGCAGCTTGCGTGGGTGGAGCGTGCACAGGTGGACGGCCAGCAGGTGCTCGCACACGGGGACTTTGTCCTCGGTCGCTCGTCCGTCGCCACCTTCGCTGCGGGAGGTGCTGTACTGGACGCCAGGGTGTGCTCTGTGGCCATAGGCCGTGTCGACTGCGTCGACACTGGCATCGCCGTCGTCCATGGGCGCCGTGGCGTGCTGGTGGAGGAAGCCGGGACACGAGCAGAACCACTGGCACACGTTGACGAGGTATCTGGCGTCGCCGTCCGCAACGACAACCATTGATCTTGCCGAAACAAGGTCCTCGCACCTCACCGTGTCTCCAGATGCTACAGTGTCCATCGTGTGCACCTCCACACGGCGTTCCTCGAGCAGCTGGTGTGCCAGCAGCACCAGGTTTCTCGAGTCCGCTAGCGCAAACTGTAGTGCCACCATCGTGTAGCCCTTCTCGTCCTTCAGCCCGTACGGAGCCTCGCTCGAGTACACTTCCTTCAGTAGTTGGTCAATCAGCTTTCGCTGGCTCAATTGCATCCTGGTGACGCTGTATTCTTCCTGGGGCCTTTGTTTGCCCTCCATCTTATTGTGCAACAGTGCTCTATAACTTTTTCATCTACTGCGCGCCCCTTTTATATGGCTCCTCCCGCACTACATACCTCTTAGGGGCCAAAAAGGGCCATCCGAAGGAATCAATCGTCTATCCAGTAAACTATATGTATATACTTTTCGCCTCCTCTACGAGATCACAGTCTTACCGTGTAGTCGTCGCCGGACTGTGTGATGTACCTGACCCACGGATAACTCTGGTACTGCATCTTGGGTTCGTTGATTCTGAGATATTTCACCTGGATGCCCGATGTGGTAAAGTATGGGATCTGGAACTTCACCTGGATAGGACGCTTCACCTGGTGCGCAGGCTCCTCCATCACCACCGAAGGGAGACCCAGCTCTGCCGCCATCGCATATTCCTTGCCACCCTGGAACTGCTTCACCTTCCACACAATAACAGACTTCTCCGGCAACCACTTCACAGAGCCATGGCTGTAGCGGAACTTCGGGCTGTCTGCATCCTCTGGAATCGGAATGTGGATCTCCAGGTTGTTGGCAGTCGACTTCTTCTTGATCTGGGACCTGATCTTGACTGTCATCTCGACACGCGAGTTGGCATGACGTGTCATCTTGCAATCCACAGCGATGAGAGGCTTTAATGGCGTCGCCAAACGGTACGACATGAGCTCAAACTCACCGTCTGGCGGAATAAATGTGATGATCTTTTCGTTTTCAAACTTGGACAAGCGCACACACTGGTGGAACTTGATGTCTTCCATCTCCACGCCCTTCGAGTTGTTTGTGAGCTTGTCATTGAGGCCCAGTCTCAGGTCCGGCATACCACTGAGATGCGACTTGACCTGAATCTTACCAAGGATCTCCGATCTGAGCACTTTCCCTTGGGCATTGATTAACATGTTGATGCTCTCAATGACGTCGAGGAACGCCTCGTTCTTCTTGTACATGATGCCCTCGTTTCTCCAGGACACTGCGTTCGTGATGGCAGAAGGAGGACCAAGCTGCTGCTGTTGCTTCATCTTCTTCTCCAGCTGGTATGATCTCTGTGTAATGTACTCCTTTAGCATCTTTGTCTCTGTGATCTGTGGCGCACCAAAGTCCATCATCTCGTCGAGCAGTTCGTAGATGACGACAAAGTTGTCGCGGATACTCTCCTCCTCCAGCTCCTTAACGTAGTCCGTCAGCACCCCAACAACCTTGTGAAGGAAGAGGAAAACCTGTGCCACGTTCGTGTTGTGTCTGGTGAGCGCCACAAGGTACAGGTTCGAGTGTGTGATGTAACAGTAGTTGACACCGTTGTACGTGGTGACTGGCGACGCCTGGGCCGGGTCCTCCTCGGCCTCCACCAGAATGAACGGAAAGTGCTCGATGGCGCTCGCCGGCACGTCACCCTTGTAATCCCGTGATAGCAGCGACTTACCCTTGATATCGCAGAAGTGGATAGCAGACGCCATTGGTGCTTGAGTGGTGTTTCTAGTGAGGTTGTTGTTGTTTAAGGTAGTAGTGTGAATGTTTTGTTTTTGTGTGGATGGATCGCGACCTATATATAGGGAGCCGGCCCCTTGGTGATACCAGGTCGTCAAAGCAGTCCATAATGGTCTAGCATGATGGTCTATATGGCCCTAAACGGCCATGTCATGTTTCTACATAACAGTACCTTTAAGATTTGCGCTTATATGTTATGTGAATCGATTTGCTGTGGAGCAATTCATTGAGCTTAGGTTCCAGGACACTGATGCTCAGCTCGAGGCTTATACAGCGAAAGAAAGGACGGGCTACTTTAGCTGAGTACTCATCTGGAAAGGCTGGAACAGGCTGCTACGACGATGTAACGGGTGCCAAAGGTGCGGCAGCTATAAGAGTTAATGGCCAGTGTGTATAGGCCGTGACCTGGATGATCCATAAACATATGCGCTTTGAAGCAGAAATGTGAGTGAGCTTGGAGACTCCGAATGGTATCTGGTCGATTCCCAAAAGAAAAGACGGACATTCGATGTACTATGATGCACTCTTTTCATTCTTTCTTCAAGGCCCTTCACATATGAACTTGTGCTCCAAAGGAGGAAGAATCTCCCTCTGAAGGACAAGGAAACACGGACAACCTGCCCAAAGCAGGAACCCCAAAACGGGGACCAAAAGAAGGGATGTTTGACAATATCGTTGCGGTGAGGAGGAGGAAAAACTCCACCCACCACAGTGTCCTGCCAGGTTGTCGTTTTCGAGCCTCGTTTGTATATTTAGTGAGTGTATTAAAGGAACAGAAAGCTCGAGGCACCAAAATTTTTCACTTTTTGTAGGCCTCAACGTAGGCGAAGCGCGGGGTTGTGTAGGGCAGGGACACTTTTACTATACGGTTGGGAATAAAAGTTTCATACAAAGTCATATACAGAAACACCCATTTGAAATGGCTAAATGGTTGGGATCGGATATGAAGTAAGTAAACACAGTGGAAAAATAAAAAAGGTCAACTTTGGAGAAATGAAGCGGGAGAAACAAGTGGGAGGGAGGGGGGTGGGAGAGATTGATACGGTCATAATCCATTGATTGAAAGAAAGACAAATGAACACAGATGACAAATGAACACAGATGACAAAGACAAAAATACCTAAATTACTTTAGTCATCGTTCAATGACATCCCACCAACGTCTGGGAAGGATTTTGGCTCAATGTCTCTTCTGACTCCCCCAATACGACCACCCCTGAAGGATGGTCCGATATTTGCTCCACGCACTCCTCCCCTTGGGATAAACCCTCTGCCACGGCCGCCTCTACCACGGCCCCTTCTGAATCCCGGCAGGTTGGTTCTCTTCTCTACCACCGAGATGGTGCGGCCCTTGAACTCAATCCCTGAAAGATCCTTAACAGCCTTTGGTACAGCATCCTTCTCGTCAAACTCAACGTAGGCATAACCCTTTGGGAAACCAGTAAAACGGTCAAACAGGATGGTCACCCTGTTGATTGCACCGCATGGGTGAAAAAACTTCTCTAGCTCGTCTGGAGTAGTCTTGTAGTCGACATTACCCACATATACAGAGCGAGAATCAATTTCCTGTTGCTTAGCGAACTCTTCAGGGGTCTTGTTGGTGCGACTTGAGGCAAACTCAGGTGAAGGCTGGTCCTTTGCATCGGGCCCAGCATTTGACGTGGCAGTCGTGCTGCTGCTATCGTTTCCAGAGTCCGACACAGTTGTTTTGTCGTCGTCAAAAGTGTCAACTTGCTCCAGAGCCTGCTCGTGTTGTTCCTGATCCATTATTATTGTGTGTGTGTGTGTATGTATATATATACGGTATGGACAATGAACCCCCAAGAGAAACACTCAAACAATTGCCAATTAAATAGCAGAATAAGAACACTAGCCCCAAAGTGCGTGTTGTCTTTTCGATCAAAGCTTTAGGATACGTTTACGCCTGTGTAGTCCTTTTCTTTGTTAGCAATTTGTTATGTGAGAATGTTTTCCCCCTCCGGTTCCCGGGGGACACATTAAGGGAGGTCTTGCCACGCCATGGATTCTTAGCTCACTTTTTCATTACAAAGTTACTGGAATAAGATAGAAAACCAGCAATTCAATAGCAATAGGCAGTGCAATCGACCAACAGAGAGACAGAGAAGCCCCTTTATGGATATCAGAACGGCGAGGTGTCCAAATCAGGAAGAGCACCGTAGTTAACGGAGTAACCCGCACTGGCAGGACACCTGAACACCACCTAAAAATTCTTTTTTATTTGAAGCTCATCTCATCTTTACTTATTAAATACTTTGCAAGTTCTGTAGACAGCCAGCTAGTTATATCAAGTATGGGTTCCGTGAGACAGAGAAGAGCACACCGCTCCGGTGTCAAGAAGACCACGAGAAGAAACAAGGACAAGGCCCGCCAGATCAACATTGCGTCGAACCCAATCATCGAGGCCAATTGGGACTACACACAGACACTTGCACAGAACTATAAGAGACTTGGTCTGACATCCAAACTTGGAATCAGAGCTGGTGGTCTTGAGGCAGACTTGAACGAGGTCAGACTCAGACAGCCAGTGGAAGAGATTAACCAAGGAGAGGATGTTGAGACTGATGATGAAGAAGAGCTAGATGAGAACGATATCCCAGAAGGCGAGGCCAGAATTGTCAGAGATGCAGACGGTAACGTGCTCAAGGTGATATACGGTAAGAAGAAGGCACTGAATGAGGACTTGGAACTCACAGAACTGCCAAAGGTTGAAGCCAAGACAGAGGTGGTCAAGCTGCTCGAGGAGTATGCACAGTCCAAGGCTGGCTACACTAAGCCAAGAAAGCAGAGTGAAAGAGAGGAGGCATGGATCGTTGCCTTGTACGAAAAGTACGGCGATGACTACGATAAGATGAAGTGGGATAAGAAATTGAACATTTACCAGCAGAGTCCAGGTGATTTGAAGAAGAGAATCACAAAGTGGAAGAAGAAGAACAACATTGCATAAATCCCCCCTCCCCCGCGTGATATCATATCAATCATTATCATCATAACATAGCACTTTTACGATCTTTTGTCTTTTGTTTCTTTAATGTACACTAAAGTTTTAATTCAATGTCTTTTATATGTTTATCATTAAAAGAGGGAGAGCAACTCTATCGAATCAATATATATATACCCATGTCCAATTAGTTCACCTCGGCAAATGCTCTATAAGAAGTGAATGTTGGGTCTTCAGTTACAAACTCAACCTCGGCGTTTGGGGCAATGAAGAAGTTGTAACCTGGCTCAGCCTTCAACTCCTCACCGCCAAACTTGATGACAGCCTTACCCTTGGTGACAATCAATATACTTGGGCCTTCGAAAGCGGCAAACTTTCTGGTACCAGTAGACTTCTCGAAAGTGGTCTGCAACACAGCGAATTCCTCGATTGGAGGGTTGTACAAGATGGACTCTCCATCACCGGAGGATCTTGGGAAGGCATCTGGGACCATCTTCTGCTTCTCAACAGACTCATATGAATAAGTCAGCATCTCAACCAAGTTGGTGACATCCTTGAACTTTGGAGTGAAGCCAGCTCTGACAACGTTATCAGAAGCAGCCATACACTCAATAATATCACCAGAAATGTAAGCGTGAGGGTCCTTTGCCTGCAAGAACATGGCCTCACCAGCCTGCAATTTGCAGTGGTTCAACAAGAGACATCCACAGAACAAACCAATGTCATTTGGGAACTGCTTGTTCAATCTCAAAATCAACTCTGGCAAGTCGGCATTGCTAAAGATTTCTGTGTGTGTCTGGGCCTTATGGACAAGAGACTTGGCCTCCTTCTCAATGAGATCATCGGAGGCGTTCATAACCTTACCAAAGACGAGCTGCAAAAGGGCTCTGTTAGCCTTGTCTTCCTGCGAGCCGATGGCGGCGTTTGGAATGATGCCATCAATGAACTTCTTGGCAACGTCCTCGCCAACAACGCTGATAAACTCTGGAATCTTCTCCAACTCATCAGCAATCTCCTCCAAAGGCTTAAAGCCACAGAAGCCTTCGAACTCAGTGACAGCGATGGCCATCTCTGGCTTGTGGTTCTCGTCTGGGTAGTTCTTTGGGTCGGCCATGTGCAACTTCTTACCGAGCTCCTTGTCCGGGTGGGCCTGAATGGAGAGCACCTTTTCAATGGAGAGCACCTTGAACAAGAATGGGATCTCGTTCTGGGCACCGTACTTGGCAATGATTTTCTCGCCGAGCAACTGCTTTGGGTTAGCTGAAATGACGTCTCTCAGGGACTCGCCAGCGAGGGACTTGGAGGGAACCTTTGGGTGGGTGCCCATCCAGAGCTCCGCGTACGGCTTTGTTTCATCGATGACAACGTTCTCTGGGTCAGAGTGGTGGGCAAACTGAGCGACGGCAGAGGAGGAGCCGACTTTACCCCAGTCGTAGTTCTGGTAACCTTAGGTGAGCCAGTTAGTCTCGGCGATCAATCTCTAGACATACCCGCAGGCTCCCTCTCGGGGAGGCGCTGTGCCAGGGGGTGAAAAACATACCAGAATTGAGTCTGAACACTTGAGCAACCATTTCGGTGTATGAGGTGGGAAGTTACTGTTAAACACAGTCAGAGAGGGAGAAAAGAGGGAGAAAACAAAGAAGGAACACGTGAGCCACTTGAGTTTCACTTGTTTACTTTTTTCCACTGGGCGTAGCAGTTCGCGAAAACGCGCCAAAACTATTTCACTGAATGCGGTGGCATTTGGCAGTGCCGTTTTGGCGAAGAGCTGTCTTCTCCACGCCAAAAAGAGACGGCAGAAAGCCTTTTCTCTTGATGAACCACACGGGAAGACCACACGGAAAGCCCTAGCGAAGCCCTAAGTGCAGGATGGAGTGGATTGAGACGGCGTCAGGGAACCGAATCTCGAAACAGGCGGAGATCCACGGGTCGGACCACATTCTGATTGCTGGGAATACGACCGTGAGCGCACATGTCCAGCTCAAGGGCGACGTAAAGCTGGTGGAGGGGAAGACGGCGATCCAGATAGGCAGGTTCTGCTATCTCGGGGAGAACGTGTGCGTGACGCCACCGTTTGTTGGGAACAGGGTATCCAGCACCAAGGGCGTTGAGGTGAGCGTGCACAAACTGTCCAAGCTGGGGTCGTACACGATGATTGGCAACAACACCGTTGTCAAGTCGTCTAATGTCGGCAGCAGGGTGATAGTTGGGGATGGGTGTGTTCTACAGGACTCTAGCGTGATACACGACTGCGTGATTATCAAAAGCAACACCTATATTCCTGAACATTACAACATTCCACCCTTTAGTCTGGTGGAGTCAATAGCAAAAGACCAAAATAACACAGAACTGAACGGAAACCAAACCAAAACATTACGCATAACACCGCTTGCGGAGTCGTACAAAAAGATTATTGAATTAGCGAGCAAGCAGAGCTATATCAACAACCAATTCACGCCCTCGGAGATCCCATAGCCGTTTCTGCCGTTTGTAGGCATGATCAGGAACTCAACGTCGAGCGACGAGAGATGGAGCCTCTTCTCAATGACGCGCACTTGCTCGAGTCCCAACAAGTCCTGCTTGTTTAGGAGGATCAGGAGCTTCTGGCAGCACGATCCCGGCGCCAGCATGTGTGTTAAGATCTCTGACACTCGCTCAACGTAGGCAAGGCAGAACTTTGTGGAGTCAAAGACAAAAATGACATATGGCACGTCAAAGAGGAAGTTGTGGTAGGTGGAAACGGGGACGTCGTTGGAGAGACAGAAGACGTCAAGAGGCACTTCAAGACGGTCAATGTGGCTGAGAATGGCTATAGCTAGTTAGTATATATACTTGTATGTGCATATTTGCATTGTAGGGAGCAAGTACTCACACTTCTTGCCCGAATGTTGGGTGCCAATTAACAGGGCCTGTCTGGTTATATGTGTCTTCTTTGTCTTCCCAAAGAGCTTGAACATAGGTGACTTGGAGGGGCTTCCCTGGAGCACTTGTATCATCTTATAGGGGCGGAGATGGTAGGAGAAAGGAGGTGTATCCAAAAATGTTACAGAGGGTATGTGCAGTTGGTCGTTCGGGTGATGCAGAAGTTGAGGCTGGGAGGCGAGAGTACACACTTATATCTCCAGTAACGCAGCCACGGTAGGAGGGTGATTGCTAGGGTGCGGTGGGAATGTGGTGTGTTGAGAGGGTGGATGTCCACTAAGGGGGAGGGGAGTTGGGAATGGACGTTAGATATAACTTGTGGCACGCCCTACACTTTGACTTAGAGGCGACAGGAGCTAGTAGGGGCGCAACGGGCAGCCTCCTGCGCAAAACATTTGCACCGTTTTGCACCGTTTCGCATCGCTTGCACTGTTTGTACCGCTGCTTTTGAGACAGAGCCCTCCATGAGTGCTTTGAGACAACGGTCAGGCATGTAATTTGTGCGTGTCTATGTGGGAGGAGGGGGGCCTGATGCATGCCGGTGAAGACTTTAAGCGAGTGTAGGCGCACAGGGAGATCTATCAGGTGGTTGGGGCCCAAGCGGGCATTGCCGAGAGGGGCAACTTCCAGCCTGGATAACTCTACTGTACAATTGTGTGTATCTGTGTATGTGTGTTTGATAGATGGGAACGCAGGGGAGATTTCAGGCTCCAGCCATGTCTCCTGGTGAATGGTCCCCAGATCCTTCCAGGTGTCAGCTGTTTGTGTTCTTGCAACAAGGAAAAGCCGTGTGGAAGGGGGAAGGGATCACTGCATAACCAGTGAGATGTGCATTTCCACCACGTCTACGATTCTCAATTGCTCGTGTCCCACGGCTCGACATATACAGGTCCCAAAGAACACCGCTGTCCACCCATCGCTGTCCACCAGCAACACCCTTCTACACAGCATCCTTCTACACAGCACCCGTCTACACAGCACTCCCCGAGCGGGATCGGGGGAGGGGCTAAATTTTTCACTCTCGGGGATTAATTAAACCACGCTTACATAAGCACCACGTCAACGGGGAGGTGGGATACACCCGCACACCATCTGGTCGTTTTAGGAGGGAGAAAAAAAACGTATGGATTCAATTTGGGCATCAGTTTTGTGTGGTAAACAGAGAAGCGAAGGCTCAATTACCCTGTTTTATAATTATCAATTATAGCAACAATGTCTGGTAAGTTCAATTGTGCGGTGTGTCTGGCTCCCCGGGCGCCTGAGAGAGGCGTTTGGAGGTGTGGTTTGTTTGGGGACCAGAAATGTCTCTACCAGATCTCGCCACCTTTCATCTATACTCGTTCGGAACAGCTTACTAACTCAATGCACAGTCGACTTCAACACCCTTGCTCGTATGTTTCTTGCCTCCCGCGGAGTACACACCGTTGCGTGCGATGTCCACTAACACCCCTGTCCAACAGAGCAGTTCACCGAGTTCTACTACAACCAGTTTGACTCTGACAGAACCCAGTTGGGTAACCTTTACGTATGTTCGTTCTGTCCCCCTCTTCCCTCTTCTTTGGACCAAGACTAACACTCCACGCCCCAGAGAGACCAGTCCATGCTGACCTTTGAGACCTCCCAGGTCCAGGGTGCCAAGGACATTGTCGAGAAGCTGACCTCCCTGCCTTTCCAGAAGGTTGCACACAGAATCACCACCTTGGACGCCCAGCCAGCTTCCCCAGCCGGCGATGTCCTTGTGATGGTCACCGGTGAGCTTCTGATCGACGAGGAGCAGAACCCTCAGCGTTACTCCCAGGTGTTCCACTTGATCCCAGACGGAGCTTCCTACTACGTCTTCAACGACATCTTCCGTTTGAACTACGGTTCCTAAGGAGGCTGCTTCTTTTCTGAGTCCCATCTCCTTCTTTTCCTAATATTTTTTTATGAAACTTCCCGGATTTCCTTCCTGTTATTAATTGACACGTAGATCCTCTATAATTCCCCATTCTATGACCACTCGGGACCTCGTTCCTCGTTCCTGGGCTGTGTGGTGTGTGTCGTATGTGTCGTTTTGCTGGCAGCGCGAAACATCAACAAACTAAAAGTCCCTATTATTCCTATAAGCTGATTACCTTCTCCTACCGAAGGGGCCCCTCAAGCTAACAAACCACAAAGACTTTCGGTAAAATGATTTCACTCCAGGGTGTTTTGGCAAAAAAAATCGATGACGACTCCGCTTCGGACAGCGGATTCGACGAGACTCTCGTGGAACCAGTCGTTCCAAAGAGACCAGCAAAGCAACAGGCCGAATCAGTAGATACACCAGTGGTTCCTAAACGCCCGGCAAAGAAGACTTCAGAGTTGCCAAATGAGCAGTCTTCAACTCCTATAATCCCAGAGAGACCACACAGAAAGACTACAGAGGAGGACATCCCCGTGGTTCCTCAGCGTCCAACGAAGAGCGCCGTTGTGGAGAATGAGGATGAGGCGAAGCTGTCCTCGCCAGTGCCAGTACCACAGATCCCACACCGCCCAGCTAAGAAGATCCATATCCAAGAGGAACAGGAAGACGTGAAGGAAGATACTGACCAAGTATCCGCTTCCAAGGACATCGTCCAGGAAGTAGAGCAGCCTGCCGAGGCTTCCCCGGATTATATTATACCACAGTCTCCGGCCATTGAAAACGCTGAACCCAAGTCTGATGACATCCCGGAAGATGCCAATCAAGTTGAGAAATACTCCCTTGAAGAATCTGACATCAATGAGAAGTCTGAAGAGATTGAGGACAAGTCTGCTACACCTGCCGTTCCACAGCGCCCTTCTAAGACATCATCCACCTCACAAGGACCGGAGGAAGTGCACAATGAAGAGATAAAGCCATCGATTGATGATGCCACTGTTTCAAAGAATACACAAGACTTGAAGGACCTGGAGGCAATAACAAACCCTGAAATATCCATCCTTTCTTCCTCGCAACCAAGCACACCAATAGTCCCAGAGCGTCCATCGGGAGAGCCGTTTGTTCGCGTTCCTACTGAAGACTTGAAGAACGAGGTTCTTGCAATGTACCACGATAAGCAGACTGTTGATTCCGAAGGTAGTGCTTCTTCATCTTTGCCTATTGTTCCTCAGCGTCCAGCTTCAAGACCACTAACACGCGCATCTACACAGGACCTTAAGAAGGAAGTCACGGAAACGCACCAAACGCACTCTATCAAGGAGGAATCAAAGGAATCATCACCTGTCTCTGATTCTGCTCCACAAGAGGATACAGCATCCAAGCCAAAGGCCAAGGGCCCACCACCGGTTCCAAAGAAGCCTTCAAGCAAGATTGCTGCTTTCCAAGAGATGCTCCGTAAAAACCAAGAACTCGAGGCACAGGAGCACGAGCTTCCAAGAAGCACACACGGCACAAAATCCTCCATTTCCACGGAAACTTCCTCGGATGGAAAGTCGAGAGCTGCATTTAGACAGAATCTGAGTGGATTGTTTGCCCTTCCTGGTATGGCTATGCCAGGTGTTGGCATTCCAGCATCTATCCAGAAAAAACTCCAACCACCTTCGGAAGAGCAGGTTAACGAGGAGAAGGACGACACAGCTGCAAAGTCTGTTGATTCCAGGAAGAGCAGAGCTAAGGGACCAAGAGGCAAGAGATTGCCCAAGAGTGCTGCTACTACGGTTGAGATTGAGGACAAGAGGACCATAAAGGTGTTTGATGTCTGGGCTACTGGCTCTGTTGTGCAGTCCGAAGGATTTATCTTGAGTAAGGATTCCGTGGCTGCTGAGGTGGTGGGTGATACTGCAGCTGGAGAGGAGGAGGTTGATGAGGCTGAAGTATCCTCTTCCAGTGAGTTTACTGAGGCCTTTGAGGACCCTGTAGAGGATCCCTTAGAGGACCCTACGGCCCCAAATGCAGCTAAGCCTGATACAGACATCACCACGGAGGGTGGTGATGGTGCTGGCCACGAAGCCAAGGAGCTCTCTGTTGATGATGGAACCTGTGAGGCTGCAGACGAGGATCATCAAGCCGGAGAGGAGGCAGTGAATGCTAAGGAGGACAACCCAGAGAGCGTGGCAGCTAATGATCCGGAGAGCCCATACGACGCACAGGGCCCACACGACGCACAGAACGAGCTCTAAATGAGCCGTGCTGCGACAAGGGCAAGAGGGGCACGGGAGAGGGCTGCTGGAGGGAAAAGCAGCTTGTTTACTTATCTGTTTAGAGTCACAATCAACTTATTTTATGAAGAGCACTGCTGCCGGTTCCCAGCACGGAATGCGGTCCGCACCGGTGCGGTTGTCGAGAGCCGGCCGTTTCGAAGCGAAATTTCACGTCCAAATTCCGTGGTGGAGCACCAGCCTGTGCTACTAAGCAAATCTTCCGAGCATTCGAATCTCCATGGTTAAATAGACAGAATGATCACCTTAGAACCCGCGTAGACCTCTTGTTTTGCTGTTCCAGAAGACGGGGATTATAGATCAACATCGCAGATCTGTGTTTACAAATACTGGCCGAACCGGTGGTTTACCTTATAGACATCATCAAACGGGAAGAAAAAAAAAGGGAGGAAAAAAAACCCTCAGTACTTCACCAAACATTCATAGAAGAGCTTGCTAGCATCACTCTGGTTCAACTGTCCAGTTCCACTCGCTTATACCCTCTGGGCAAACGATACATCCTGGCCCCTGAAACCAGCTTCTACCCGGGACATATCTATACGAAACCATGAAGCTCCTCTCCTGCTTGCTCGCCTGTGCCTCCGTTGCAGCAGCTCTGCCTGTGATAAAGATCGAGGGAAACGCCTTCTGGAACTCTGAGACTGGCGACCGTTTCTATATCCGTGGTGTCGACTACCAACCCCTCAAAAACGGTACAACCGTCGACAACCTGGCCGACGAGGACGTCTGTTCCAGAGACATTGAGTACCTCAAGGAGCTTGGTGCCAACACTATCAGAGTCTACAGCATCGACAACGCTCAGGACCACTCCACCTGTATGAACCTGCTTGAGGAGGCCGGTATCTACCTGATCCTCGACGTCAACACCGCTGAGGCCTCCATCTCCCGTTCCGAGCCTTCCTGTTCCTATAATGCTCAGTACTTGCAGCAGGTGTTTGCCACAGTTGACGAGTTTGCCAACTACACTAATGTTCTTGGCTTCTTCGCCGGTAACGAGGTTATCAACGACATGGAAAACACTACTTCTGCTGCTCCATACGTCAAGGCCGTCGTCAGAGACTTGAAACAGTACATGAGAGCTCGTTCCTACAGAGCCGTCCCAGTTGGCTACTCCGCTGCCGATGTCAGTTCCAACGTCTACCAGACTGCCGACTACTTCAACTGTGGTGACGATGAAGATGCTAGAATCGACATGTTTGGTGTTAACGACTATTCCTGGTGTGGTGCATCTTCCTTCACCACCTCCGGCTACTCCCAAAAGGTCAAGAAGTACGCTGGCTACTCCATTCCAATATTCTTCTCGGAGTACGGTTGTAACACCGTTGGCGATTCCCGTTCTTTCTCTGAAGTTGGCACCATTTACTCTGAAAAGATGTCTGGTGTGTTCTCTGGTGGTCTTGTGTACGAATACTCTGAAGAGGCTAACAACTATGGTCTTGTCAAGATCGACGACGATGGTGATATCACCTTGTTGGAGGACTACAAGAACTTGCAGTCCCAGCTGAATGCCACTTCTGATCCAGAGGGCGATGGTGGCTACAACGCCAACGGCACCATCTCAGACTGTCCAGCTGTTGAGGACGGAGTTTGGGATGCCGACACCACACTTCCAGACATGCCTTCTGCCGCCTCCATTTTCTTCACAAGTGGTGCTGGTGAACCATTGGGTACTGATGCTGGTAACACTCAGTGGGGCTGTTACGCCGACAGCGCTGACGATGAAGAGGATTCATCCTCTGCTTCGTCTTCTTCGTCTTCGTCTTCTTCTTCCCAGCAAGCTTCTTCTACTACTTCTCAGTCATCTTCTAACACTGCCTCTTCTTCTGCCTCTTCATCCTCAAAGGGTGCTGCTGGTAGCGTCCGTGCTCCACAGTTCTACCAGGCTGTCGTCTCTACTGATATCATTGCTGCCACTGTTATGATGGGAATCTTTGCTTTTACTGCTGTGTGTATCTGATTCTCAATTCTTTTTCTTTCAATATCCCACCCATCTCATTCTTTTTGTTAAAAACTAGACACACACAAATATAGAGAAAGAACATCGCTTTTCTCTTTTTTAAGTCTACTTTATACTCTTATATTTGCCAATCTATTACAACAACCAGTGTTAGAAACATCAAAAAAGGAGAGCATAGGAATGAAAGGTCATCATTCAGATTAGTTATATAATCGTCTGTCCAGCTCTCTCAGGACATTAGCAACCGACTGAACTTCGACTTGCATACCTCTTGTAGTGAGCTTTCCGACAAGTGTCGAGAAATCAACAGAGTGGAACCCTTTGTGTCTGCTTAGCGTTTTGTAGGCATCCGCACATGGAATATAGATCCCCTTGGCATGACCACCACCTGGTGTTTGTGTATCAACAGTCGTGCCTGCACGTTTGATCAGCGAGTTAAGTTCGTCATTTGGAGATGTTGTTGCCATTGGGGAGGACACCTTGGAGGAGTGCGTGGATTGTGGCGGAGACACTGGAGATTTCTTCTCCTCTTGTTTCGTCAGTGTGCTCGAAGAAGAAGAAGAAGAAATCTCAACATTTGTTACTGAAGGTCTTCGTGTTGGTACTACAGACGTTCTTGCTGAGAGGGCCATCTTTTGTTGTTGTTCTCCCTCGCTCTTGGATGCAATTGTGGTACAGAACAAAGTGGACATTGGATCAAGCTGACACTGTGTACATGTTCCTGGGTTTCCTGTACAACCAGACTGCTTGACTGTGGAAGTAGCGGAGGATATTGATGGTTCTCTGCTGTGCATGTTGTTAGCAGTTGTATCCGTTGGTGTACCACCAGCAATCGATCTATGTCTTTCAGTAATTTCCACAGTTGGGCCTGGATGGAGCACTGGGAGCTTATTTCCAGAAACAGAGGAGTGGCGGGAGATTGGTGGAAGAACAGATTCTTGGTTCTGCTTTTGTTGAGTATGGATCTGCTGAGCCTGCTGCTGCTGAACTTGCTGCACGAGGGAGTCTCTCTTTGAATGATTTTGCAAAGCAGTGATGGCGTTAGCAGCCTCTTTAGCAGCTTCACGGCAGACACATGGCGAGTCATCAGAGCAGAAACCACACTGTTCCATTGGAGAGTCAAAGTCCTTTTCTGTGATGGCATCAAACACTGTAGAGAATTCCTTAGCAGCGTCAACCATGTCAGGTGTTGGGGTTTTCTCCTTCTTGAACTTTTTCAGTTTCGGCATTGGCTTCTTGACCGTCTTTGCTGTTGACCTTGCAAACTGAGCAGTAAAGTCCACTTCATCATGGGACTTACGCTTAAGTGAGACAGGAGCCATTGGCTGAAGAGTTGGAATCTGCTCAGGCTGTGGAGTGTTTCGTTGCGGTTTGATACCCACCTGTGCGCAGATACAATCATCCTTTTCACACACGCCGCAGTCATACTGGTCTTCGTCTCCATTTTGAGAAGATACGGATGTCTTTGCTGTAGATGGGGCCAGCTGGTCGTTTGGAGAGCTGAATGATGGAGACACAGAGATTTGAGACGTGGCGTGCTGCTCTTGTTGGGATCTATGGAAACGGTAGTCTTGGTTGATGGTGTACTTGTGTTGCTTCTGCTGTGGTTGATGATGATGATGGTGCACCTGTGGCGACGGTTTGTAGTAGTTGAGAGGGCTTGGTACTTGAACGGTGCCGTTCGAGTAGACAGCTGCTGATGGAGGAGATGCCTGGGACCCTGGGCCTGTGATTGTGTTTGGCTGTGGTATCAGCTGCTTTTGCTGATCGGTCATCACCTGTTTAAACTGTGTGTAGTCTGCCTTTATGTCGTTGAGGGCCTTGAGCAGGAACTTGTTCTCCATCTGGAGCTTGCTGACGGTGTTCTTCCAGTTGAGCTCTGCAATCTCTCTCTCCTTCTCTACCTCGCCAAGCTTCTGTTCGAGCTCAACGACTCTCGTAGCTCGACGTTCTCTGAATGCTCTCTGTGCAGCTCTGTTCTGGGCCTTTCTCTTCGTTGCTGGCGTGTCCGCTGAGGGCTTTCTGCCTGGCTTTGGCCTTGGAGGCAGCACCCACTCTTTGGAGGTGACAATCTTGGTGACCGGCCCGCTGTTGGGAGACGGCTTGGGGGCAATACCCGGCGTCGAGCCGGCACTCAGGGGGCTCTGGGCTATAGGGCTCTTGTTCATCTCTTCACACGGCCGTGGGGCAGTGTTTTTCCAGCGGTGATGGGACGTCTCCGTCAGTGGGTAAAATCGGGTGTGCTATTGGCTCGGCCTTCGCTCTAAACTGGAGGGACAGAAACAGATGGAACACGGGTCAAGCCTGTGCTGGTACGAGCAAAAAGGGGGATATAGCAATATCTCTGAGCTTCAACGAGCACACGACCAGAAACACAGCCAAATAATAAAAACTTTGGGTGAATTTGCGTCTAATCAGCAAGACAGAGAAATAAGTGCCACCTTCTTTTGCACACCAGTTTTTTTATCAATTCGATCAGCGCGAACCGCACACATCAAAAAAAAAAGACTTCCACCCGGCTTTTGGTCACGCCGTTGTTATGGCAACGCCTTGCCAGCTGGGGCTTTGGCGGGCCAATTGGCGTGTTCAGCCAGGGCAGCGGTTCCAGAAGCCACAGCGATCAGCGGAGGTCCCTGGCAGCACTTTTTCTGCCTTTGGCAGGCTCTTGTAGCGTGTTTGGCTCGGCAGCAGGCTCAAACCCCCAGCGCTGATTGGCTGTAAACGGCCATTTTCTCCCCCACAAGCAGGGCGCGGTAGGCACGAAAGCCGGGTAACGGTTATGTGCCCACTGATCGGAAATTGGGATGATCACGTGATGACCGGATCTCGTTTTTTTTTTAATGTAGCGAAGAGATGCCTTGGGGAAAATCATCTTTATGGGTACACGGTGTATGCGTATGGGTGTGCGTGTGACTGTGTACGGTGTATCGTGAATCCAGTGGGCTTATATCACGCCAGTGCTTCCTGTGGTGAGTGGTCAGAAATGATTTCATATGTATCGAAATTGCGCAGTGTGGGGAGGACACGGCTCGCTAGGTGGTTGCACTGCTCGAGGCCTTCTCTGTCTTCATCACAGCACCGAAATTCAGCACCAGATTTTCTGCAAACTACAATCGACAAGTCTCTGGAGAAGCTGCAGCAGCGGATTGAGAACCGAAGCCAGCAGAAGCCCGTGAAGCTGCGGATTCTAAAGCCCGGCGACTCACAGAAGCGGCCCTTGCACAGTTCTCCCGGCCGTGACTCGTCCCATTCATCATACCCACTGTCTGCGCCATTGCATCACGTCTTCGGCTTCGACACAAAGGCAAAGAACCCCGTTCTGCAAGGAACTGTGTCACCCAGTTCGATATATACGCCCATCCAGATCCCCGGGCAAGATCCAGTTCCAAAGCTTGAGCATAAGCTCTCCCGTGTGCTTTTCTCCCCCGGCGTCCACTACCTCCAGGACCCACGGACAAAGGTGTTCAACTTCAACCCTTACCTCAAAAACATTCTGCCTGTTGAAGAATTTGACTTCAAGGCAATCACCACCTTTGTCACCGCATCAAAAGATGAAATCTTATCGAAACTTGCAGACGAACACAAACTAAAATATTATGCATCAACATCCTCCATGACAGGCATCCTATCGCACATGCATTTCCTCCTCTCCAACTTCCGTCCGGCCTCTTTAAAGGATATCTCTCAACACTATCCACGACGGTTGGGTACCCCCACAAAGGGAGCAAAACTTCCTGCGACCGTAATCATCCGTAAAAATGGCACAAATAGTTGTTACTCTGTGGATTCTGATAAGTCTGCGGATCGTGAGATGGTTCTATCCTTACTCGGTCACTCGCTCGAGAGATTCCTCACAAAATCCCCAGTAGAATACGAACAGTATAAGAAAACAGATTCAGACAAAACAATTACAGAGTCAAACACATACCATTACGCCAAATTAGATGACTTCCTCATGAGATCTCAGCTTGATTGCCAGGACTCGAGACTCCCAGGTACAGGCACATTTGATTTAAAGACTCGTGCTGTTGCTGGTGTTCGCCACGACCTGGCTCGTGTGGAAAAAGCTGCTACTGGGTACCGTCTAGTTCGTACACATGGTCTGTATGAGTCCTTTGAAAGAGAAATGTTGGACTTAGCAAGATCAACTTTGCTAAAGTACTCATTACAGGCACGTATCGGTAATATGGATGGTATATTTATCGCCTATCACAACATTTCACAGATGTTTGGATTCCAATACTTACCATTGTCCAAGATGGATGAGATCTTACATTCTGTTGGAAGACCAAATTTGTCACGCAAGCTTGAACAAGATCCCTCTATGATAAACCATACAGAACTATCCGAGCAGCTAGCTTCCAAACAGGCTGATGACGAATTTAGAATTTCCGTCAAGCTGTGGAACATACTACTTGATGAAATCACGAACCATCATATACCTTATGACTCCTTTAGATTCAGTGTTTGTGCCGTACCAGTGAGCCAGTTTGAGACAAAGCTACGTGTTGTGGCTACAAAGATATCTGAAGAGGAGATTCAAACTGTGCAGAGATCTGGAGAGAGATTGCAGGCGTTGATGATAAAGGCTGTGGAAGAGGATCACCAGGAGATTCTGGATTTGCATATCAAGTCTATTAAGAAACTGAACGATTCCTTACGCCATTCTCCTATTGGATTTGATGTCTTTGTAAAGAGTCGGTTCAACCACAAACCAACAGATCAGCGTCATCCTACAGCTCTTTCACTGGATTCCAAGTGGGACGTCAGTGTGAAAGTTGTTCAATTGAATCAAAAAGATGCATCAGAGTTTTATAACAAGTGTCTCGGTGCTAAGCTGAATATGCTTGAACACAGTGCCAGTGTTAAGGAAGATGATGAAGCGGGTGCTTTTATCAGAATACTGAGGGCCTTTGGTAAGAAGGGTAGTGACTCTGTCATTGATGACGTGGATGGATCAGTTGTTTGGAATAATGAGTAATGAAATATATAAATACTTGTACATACAAATATGATTTAGTATACTGTAGTCATTAGGTATCATTATCTAGTTGTATAGAAAGGGGGGGGGGCGGCGGATTTGTGCATTTTTGAGATCTCTCTTTTTCTATCAACCTATTTTCCTGTTTTCTCCTTTAATTATGCGTTTTAAACCATAGGCTGCATCTCAATTGATTCAGGATCCGGCTTGAACATGTACTTGAAGTAGATGTACTGGCCAGCGATGTAGAAATCGAGACCCATTTGGAAGACGGCAAAAAATAGGAAGATTGCAGAGATGTTCTTGGCACCAAACACAAGATAACTGATCTTCATGACATCACCACAGAGCCAACTGAGCAGCAATATGAGCTTAAAACCTTCGATCGACTGCAAGTTGTTCAAGAGAAGAATCTGTGGAAGAGGTAGAAGAGACTCTACAAAGAGGCCAATTGAACCCAGAAGCTCGCCAAACTGTGGTACCGATTGCAACAAGGTCGTGAAGATAGCCACCACAACTGCAAATCTAAAGAGGAATTTCCAATAGTACTTCTCTGAGTTCCACTGCCAGAACTCACCGACGCGACGGAAATTCGGATCAAAGAAACGGACGAAATGTACGAAGAGAAGAATGCCAGTGTCTTTGGCGAACAAGGCACCAGTGGATGCACTCATGTCAGACTTTTGTGAGTACTCGTTCCACAACTGGGCCAGTTTATCGGAGAGCGAATGGCCAACGTTCAGCTGATTGACGTCGTAGTTTTTGGGTCTATATGTGAGCGACACCTTGAGAAGAATCGATTGGATGAAGATCATCACGCAACTCTGTCGCAGGAGTGCTGGCTCGTAGGGGATTATAAAGTAGTATGCAATCCTGAGTATGCTGGCCACAATCATAGTCGCACAGATATCGAGGGAGAACCCCAGCGATGTCTGTGTGCGGTAGATGCTCAGGATCGTTGTTCCGTACGAGAAGAGCGGAGTGAATGTGATGAAGTTGGCCGCGACGAGCTCCATCGTGAGCCACTCTGGCAGGTAGAACTGGTTGATGGTGTCCACATAGTCTGCATAGTTGGTCTTCATCGGGCCAAGGTGAATGAGCTCTCTTCTTGTAGCTCTTCCGGCCCTAGTTGTTGCTGTCAAGTGTTCAGAGATCAGTTAAGCCTCTTTTCTTCATTAAAAGTGGGCTGTTCGTGAAGATACCGCAACGACTGCGCGAGTTCGAATCTAGGCAAGTGTAGTTATTTTATTTTACTTTACGTATTTATACACAGTCTATAGTCCTCTAAGCAGAAACAGAGCTGGTGGTCTTGTCCTTGACGATGCTCATCTCAAAGCCTTCTTCCTCGTGGTCTTTCGCTAAAACCGGCTCGTACTTCTGCACTTGTCCTGGTGACGTCTTCTTGATGGTGGAGCCATAACTGTAGAGGAAGGCACCAAAAAAGACGAGGAAGGCACCAAACGAGCCGGTCATGCTGAGCCTGTTATTGAAGAGGTACATCGATAAAAGCAGACTTGTGAACTTTCTCAGAAGAAGAACAACACTGACTGTGAGCGCAGTCGTGTTTCCAGCAAGCATGTTGGCACCTCTGACACAGAAGAACTGTGTGAGCACGTTGAGCATCAGGTAGGCAACCTGCTTTGGTATTTGCAACCCAAGAATGCTGAAGTGCTCTGGGTAGTTCCACAGAGCCATGAACTCGCTGTAGATGCGGCCTCCCATGAAGAGGAAGATAGGAAGACCAAATAGGTGCGAGTAGAAGACATTTTCCTGCCAGTGCTTGCCATATCTTCTGTATGTTTCCTCGTTGTAGAGACCCATGATGGCCATCAGTATGGCCGCAATGAGCAGCACACCGATGCCCATGAGGAAGAGAATGTCGTTGGAGATGGCACTTAAAGACAAGAAACCTGTACTGCCTTCCTCATCTCTCTTGGAAAAGATCTCGGTGTCCTTGTATAAGGTGGTAATGATGGCACCGATGGTGAGCAGCACAGCACTGAAGACCTGCACCAGGTTGTACTTCTTGCTGGCAAAGAGCCAGCCGATGACCATGACGACCGCAGTTCCCGAACTTCTGAAGATGATGTGTATTGGGATAGAGATCTTGAAGATGAAAACAGAATTGTTGAGCACCGAGATGAGAAAGAACATGATGATAGTGAGAGACCATCTCTTGAGCGGGACCTTGTTCTCCTTGATGAAGAACGGAGCCCTTGTGCGGTCAAAAAAGTGCACGTAACCTTCCAGTGCAATGAAGAAGAACTGGAAGAAGGTCACAACGTTTCCCGACTCTGGGTTATGGGTGATGATCTTCTCGAGGGTGAAAACGTTAGAGCAGCACCCACCAAAGATGAGCCCCAGCACCGTTAGCCACTCCTTCACTGCCACTTGAGACACAGCTGAAATTGTGGGTCCCGCCATATTTCCCTGTTTATTTTGGAATTGTTTCCTTCTTGAGAGTGGAAACAGTGAAAGAACGTGTCACTTAATATTAAGTCCCCTCAAATCTCCACCTAATCCCCTTGAAAGTGGTTCTCGAGGCCGCGAAAAATTAGGCGTGGGTAGAGGAGGCGGGTTCAAGGTGCCGTGAGCCCCAGCACAGTAATAACCTATATAAAAGCATTATATCTACGCCAATTAACTCAGAGATTCCCTTATTTTGTCATGATCAATCCACTTTGGCAGCTGGGTTTCCGAGGATCCCCAGGCTGTCGCGTCTTTGCTTGTGTAGACGGAGTGCTGGACCCTTCTTGTACAGCACGGCCACAATGAAAGCCACAATCGCATAACCCATAAAGCCACTACGCTCGTGGAGAGGCTCCATAAACCTGAACACAGGTGGGAACGGCGAGTGCCTCAGTCTCTTGGACAGCTTACCCTTTGTGACACCGTTTACCACACACAGTGCCTCGCGGAAGTCGAACGGCGACTCCCTGACGTTCAGCAGCTTAACGTTGTCACCACCAACGGTATTCTCGTAGTACACCTTTTTGTTTCGATCAAGAATAAGCACGTCACCGTTAGAAAATTCCCGTTCATGGATGTCGATGCCCATTCTGTTCAGCAGCTCCAAATTCTGCTGTAAGTCCAAGTATCCAAAGACAACATCTGAGAATCTGTCATACTCGATCTCCTTTCTCATAGCACGGACAATGTTCTTTGACTCGGCATTCTTTTCTTTCAGTGCAAGCACTTCCTCTGCTTTCAATTCTCTATTCTTGATAATGTTCTTGAATCTCACTTCATCTCTAACCTCATTGTAGTCGTGAACACCAATAATAAACTTGTCCTGGTATTGGAAAGCGTCCTTTTCCTTTTCAGCGGACTTCTCAACTAGCAAGATGGCCAACTTGGAAGACAGATCACCAGATTTCATAAACTTCTTGAAATTTAATGGTGTGATCTCTTGGTAGCCTGGAGCTCCGGCAATCTCCCTCAGCCAATCACTCAGCACGAACTGGTCTCTGATTTCATTCGGCGCAAAGTTTTGATATACTTTCGGCATCAGCATATTGTCTCTAAAAGCGACAATCGTTGGAAGACTCGACATGGTCTCAATTGTGTTTCTCTGTTCGTTAAAAACTCTTTTCTCGGCATCCTCTTTATAGTTCAACTTTGTGTAAATGTTCTTTTTCTGCATGTCAACCATCGACAAAATAGTGGAGTCATTCGACTTGAACAGATGCGTATTAGGCAGCTTGGACAATGGTTCGATCAAATATGGCAAAAGTTCAAAATCTTCCCGTGTTGAGGTCTCTGGATCATACACGTAAACAATGTTCCATTCAGACAACTCTGGGAAATCGCTCATTTTCCCCAATCTCGACTTCGTTAGCTCTTTTTCAACCAAATCAAACGATGTGATATCTGGAACCACAGCATTATCCACCATTCTCTTTGCAAAAGCTGTAATCTCTTTGTAAGTCAGGTCGTAGATCTCCTGGTCATATTCAATCACCTTGGCAACATTTGTGTTGGGCAGGATCAACAATACACTTGGCTTCTTCATGCTGAGATTCAGCTTGTTACAAATCTGTCTATTGCTCAAGCAGTTGAAATGACCAGTTTCTATGCCAATTGGAGAAACCTGGTTTGAGACGATAGACCAAGATCTTTGGAAATCCAAACAGTCATCGTCGAACGGAGTATCAAACTTGTCCTTGTTGTACTCGTTCAAATTCTCGAGCTGCGAGCTTGGCCAAAACGAAATCAAATATGGTTTCTTCTGTGGCTTGCCGAGAATCTTCAGCATGGCGTCGGTGCTGATGAACTGAGACTTGGACTCGATGAGCAGATTTGGATCAGCCAGCTCGATCGCAACATCTCTCATAAACTTGATGAACGAGTCTTCAACCCTTTTGTAACGTTTTGGGTAGTCCTTGATGTAGCCATTAGGGCCGTACAGTTTCAATGCTGGGTAGGCTCTGATCTTCTCCTGGTTGCACAGGTCGCCGCTGGCGACACAGTCCACCTGTGCCATTCCGATCCCAAGTGCCTTGCCCTCCTCGTGGAAGTCCTCCCACGTCTTCTCCCACGTTGGTGCTAAGTGGGTGCAGTGAGAGCAGTAAGGACTGAAGAACTCCACAAGGTGCAACCCATGCTGTGTCCTCGTGTTGAAGTTGTCCATCGTCAGCGGATCTGGAAACCGTGGCTGTCCTTGGACAGCCTCCTGTTGATCTTCCGTGGACACCAGTGCCACGGGCACAGCAAGCGCCCATGCCAGCGATCTCAATAGCATGTTCTGTAGACCGGCAGTGTTTCGGTTCTTCTGTGTGCCTATGCCTATCTTTCACCTGTTTTGGTGCCGGTGTGGCCTTACTCTCTGCTCAATAAAAGCTGGGTATACACACTCCCTTAGGCCGTGCGTGGTGTGTTAATCCAATCTGTCACCATTTGAGCGACTATGGTGTGCGGGTGTTTTCAGCACCATGTGTGTAGGCGCCAATTTTTTTTTCATTTTTGATCGGCCAAGAATAGTTTATCTATATAATAGGTGCCCAAGGCCATAGTCTCGTTGCCTTCACTTGCTAGTCTTGTGCGAGTCTTGTGCGAGTCCCGCTGCGCGCTAGTCCCGCTTACCTATTTTAGGGGGGACTCGCTAGAAGTGGGTCGCTGTCTCGGTGAATCATTCCGCACTCGCGCTACTTGCCGAGCGAACGAACGAACAAACTGTAAATATGCAGTCTGGGAGTATGGCGCCTTGGCTACAGTGCATAGTTTGGCTCGTAATTCGGAAGAAAGGGACTATATGGAAGTGTGCAAAGGGGGTGCGCACAAGGGGCCATAGAAGCTATCTAACGGCTGAAAACAGCAATATTGTGTAGCACCTAGTGGGCGGTGGCCGTATTATTCACTATTGACGGTTGTTGCTCAAACAAAAAGAGTGGGGTGGCGTGTGCTGGAAGAACAGCAGCAGCCCTTTCTGGAGGACCGGGGCAGGGCCGAGATAGCGCTCTGACATGCCCTATGTGCGCAGCTATCCAGCGTAGGTACCTCAAAATTAGCGATACCGCCGAATGCTCTTCCCAGGGTTGAAAGCATAACTGCCTGGAGCCACCAGCTGAGTTCTCGCCACGCTAACCAAAGAATACACAAGACAACAACTAACTGTACTTCAAGAAAAATATGGCGTGTTACAAACATAAGCGAAGGCGACCCTCTTGCTTGTTGCTTCTGGAGTTCGTATTTTCTTGGTTAACATATGTGTGTGGTTATCAGCGCCCCCGTTCCGTGCCGTCATTAGAAGCACCGCGACCAACGCGCACGTCACAGGTGAAGCGTCATATGGGATGATATGATCAATTAATTGCTTGCAAAAACAGAATAGGGTCCAGCGTCCGACATGGCAACGTCTTCTGTGCCTGTCACACTGTGTACCGGCAGCGGTGTTGTGGCAGCGAGCTCTTGTGTAGATAGCCAGTTGCATGAGTGTTGAGGGCCTGTACTACTGCAAGTTTGTTCATCTGCTGAATTGGGTCTCTCATTACGACGCTCCAGCGCACGATTTTCCGACGTCCTTCTGTTCAATCCTGGAAAAGCGTGCTCAAAGCTCCGACTACGAAAGGGCACATAAATCAAACACTGGCTGTATGTGGAGGCCCTCCTAATGCCCTCCCACACGGTATCCCACACGGTATCCAACACGGTATCCAACACGTTGTGTAGCTGAAGTGGCACTGGTTGTGGCCACTACATTCTCCTCCACAACCACAACCTGCCTGCCTCCAATCACGTCCCACTCGCTCCCCAACTGGTGAAACCACCTGAAATCCCATACATCAGCCCCAACTCGCTTGCCCCTCTCCGGTTTTCCACCTGGCCCATCCATCGCACAATGCTTACCAGAGTCCCCTGATCCATGTCTTGCGATACAGTCAGTGTATTGGAGAGGAATGACAAAGGCGTTTTGTGGAAAGACACACACACACCAGGGAGACAGTGACGCAACGCCTCTGCGCACCGCACATGGACCATCCCACAACACGCTGTAATATCGCTGGCGTGAACAACCACCTTACAAATTTGCTACCCACTGCTACATCTGTCCCGGGCGGTTGTCCAGGGGAGCAAAACGTGTGTGCTTGTGTACGGTCAAGGGCTCAAGGGACTAGAATGACGGAGACAGGACAGGACATGCCAATTTATGGTGTGAGGGACGCCTTGGAGAAGCACACGTCTAAGCGGGTATACAGCCCTTGCCATTTGCCCCGTGTGCCAGTGCTCCTCATCTACAACAATGTACACGTACGGGTGTTAAAATAGACTATACGAATGTCAGCAACAGGAAAGGCTTTGTGTGTGTGTGTGTGCGTGTGTGCATGGGGGATGGAGGAGAGGAGCCGAACGACGAGGTGGGAGATCAGTATGGGGGCTCGGAATGAGGATTTAAGTTTAGCAGACGCCATTAGCACCTCCGTATATCTTTTCTGATGATGTTTTGATCCCATTTTGCTTGTGTCCTAGCGCTCCGTTTTCTCACAGGGGTTTCCTGAAGCCCTCACACACCCACACACCTACTACACGGAACATCAACAGATAGTGTGTGTGTGGCTGCATAAACATTTGCGCTTACCTGATCACCCTCACACACAGCCAGGTAGAGAGAAAAAAGTCCACTGATCACGAGGGAAGCAAAAAGAAAGCAGAAAAAGCAGCGTAAATACGACGATAGGATTGACAACTATGGACAGACATACAGACTACAGACATGCAGATCACAGACACACAGACGGGGACATATGTGGACAGACACCCGTTCGCTTCTAAGCATCATCCATGTATGGGATCCCCCCCCTAGGTCTGGTGTTTTGAGGGTTTCCCCCTTAGTGGTGTGTGGTGTGGAAACCTGATAACAGCTTGTAGGACGCTGTAGCGCGTGTGTTGATTGCTGGGTGCCCCCTCTCCCTGAGACGGCCTGCAATGATATGGGGGGTCGACTAGACTTTGCTTCTTTCTCTCGATTTCCTGTACAGTTCGACCGACAGAGGACCTATATGTCCAAGTAGTGGTGCTTTGCCTCCCCATCCTCCCTTTTCTCCTTTTTGTCCATCCAGCAAAGAGACCAAAGGGGACCCGTTTCTTGTAACTACGTCGCGCGATTTTGGGTCTCCGCTAATCGCCCAGCATCTTGACAGGTGGGGTAGTGTTTCTGCCCTGTCAGCCAGTATATGATTGGGATGGAGATGGCTCGGACGTTATATAGTGATGCGGTGCCACATCACTCTGTGGACCAATATACCATACACACACCTCTATATACACGAGTAAATCCTTCTGGCTAGACGAGTGGCCCTGATGTTTTCCACTCCTGAAATGTATGTTGGACACCTTTAAAAATTAAACCCCAGGCGTTCCCCCTCCTCCCTCCTACGCCTTGCACCAGAGGGCCTCTCGTGGTTGTCCCACATACATGATCTTTGGCGTTGTCCATATGTCCACATATGCCGCACACACACGCACGCGCACGCCAGCCCCCCGTGTCCATGTGTAGTAGTATGATTGCCTCTGTGTACAAGACAATCTGCCCATAGGCCATCTGTGTGGATGCTGTTCCTTTTTGCCCAACCGTTGGAAATCCGATGCGTGGGAATGGTGATTTGCCCATCTTTGGGCCCTTTCGCCCCTTCCCAACCCCCATGGTGCACAGGAGACTCAATTGTCACTGGTACACGCATGGCATGTTATCGTACGCCAAATCCGCTTACTCCGTGTGTGGGACGCGGATGCCGCCCCTACCCCAAAGATCAGGTCTCATATATGTGTTGTGATCGCTATCCACCACAGAGAGAGTCCCGCAAAGCGATGTGTTTACTACATATGTGCGTCTCATATGTGAGCGATCCACACGCGTGGGTAAACAAGCTTAGCGAAACCGGTAACCTTCAGCCAGATTGTCATATAAGCTTAATTTTCTTTTTTGCCTCTTGTTTCTTTTCTTTCTTTTTCGGTCCTCCATATATGCCTGGGTCGCTGTATACACCACCGGTTCTCACGTATATCTGCTTGGATACGTTATTGTGGCCTGGGTTGTGAGTTGTCTGACCCACAGAGGAAAGAAATGGAGGAAAGGAAAGAAAACACAGGAAGGAAAGAACAACGCTAGAACAAGGACAAGACAGCACCGAAGGTTGCTGTTTGGGCTCTCTTTTTTGTTCACTGAGACGGGGATAGACATCTCTGTTGCATGTTCCCAGAGATGTGACCTTTTTAAATTACGAGAGCCGGACCCAGATTATACAGCAAGACATGGCCAAACAAAGCCCAGCACGTCAAGCGGGAAAACACAAAAGACGGGACAGTACCGGCGTAGCGACAGATATGCATTTTTGCAAGGGTAGAGAGATATACACACACAAGAGAGCCAACCTTAAGTCGTAGGCCATTTAGTCTATACGACGTACCGTTAAAGTATATAGCACAAAGTGTCTATATGCACAAACAGTAGTCATGGTCGAGGCGGAAGACGAAGAAACACAGAGGCAGTCGGACAGGACAGCTCATAGAGAGCGTCAACTGTAGTAAGCACATCAAGATGTGTTATACAGTTGTTGCAAGGAAAGTCTAGGCTATGCCTTCGCTCGCTCGCCTCTCCCCCCGCACCGCAACCCTTTCTACCCTTCAGCAACGCTGGCGGAGGCGGTGTGGGGCATGTTTCGGCTTGGTGAGCTCCTTCTTGCTCCTTTCTCCCCTCTACGCCTTCTCTTTCCTCCAATCGATCGCCAAGTCGTCAGCCCCAGTGCTCATCTCCCCCAGTGTTTCCCACTTTTCTTCGCACCGAAAGAGCTAGTCCCTCCAGAAGGATGTACGCTCATGCGAGTTCGCCTGTCATTCCATTATGTGCATCCAGATGCAGCACGGTGCAGCAATATACACATCACACACATAGTTGCCCACTTGCACCCGCTTTTTGAGCAACAAAAGAGCTAGCAAAAGAGGGAGGGGAGCCTGCCATTGGGAGCCAGGACCGAGAAACGATAGAGCATCTGTGTGCGTGCGTGCGTCGCATGTGTGGGTTGTGGTGGCCTGGGCCTGGAAACCCCTTCCCCGGCCTGGCGAGTGCTCTATGAGCTGTGTCGGGCCAGTATATAGGCATTGCGTAAGTCAGTGTGTCGGTCTCCTTACGTGCTCACACACCTCTAGCACGTCCTCGAGTGTGGGTTCCATTTTGCTGTGGTACTTGTGTGGGTTTCCGGTTTTTTTTCCCAACGATCACAGTATAAAACTTGTGTGGGTCCCCGCAACGTTTTATATAGGCGCTGATCCTCTAGGCAGAACAATTGCTTTGATCTCTCCAGCAAAAAGCTCTAAATCATACTTCCAGAGAGAAGCACACGCTACCAGGCTCGCCAACCGCCACCACCGAAAAACTACACACAAGTTTGCCAAAGGAGCAACACAGATCGCTAGCAGCCTGGCCATCCTCTTCACCAAGCGATTGACTACATCCAGCGCCGCTCCCTCACGCCGGCCCTCGACCTTCTCGACTCGCTCGACTCTCGACCTTCCTAAAGGGAACCAGGCCCATAGCCCAATTTGCACAAGGCGGATCACTGGATTGCCCATTGCACGCTGAGAGAAGTGTGCTCGTTTTTCCTAAAAAAGGGCACCGGTTCTTTGCTGTGGGATATTTCGACCCTGCTTTCCAGGTTCTCCTCCCTCCTCTGTGATTTCTGCCTCTAACCCCCTCCATTCTATCACCATTGATTGATTGGACACACAAAGCACCAGTGTACACGCTCGCGGGACTGGCCACGCTGATTGCTGACTGATCGTGCTCGTTGCCACACACAGAGGCTCACAGAGGCTCACACACACTCACATAACCATATATCCACCTACTCGGCGCTCTGTTGCCCCTCACACAAGTCCGCAAACAAGCGACCATTGTGTGTGCTTTGTTTGCAAGTACTTAAAACGGTGCTCCTGGTGCTATTGCCACTTACTCCTCGCCGGACCTCGGCCGCTAGCTCTTTTGGCTACACGCCCCTACTACACTTTCCTTTGACACACAATGCCTGCTGCTGCTACGATGAACCCGACCTTTTTCGGGTACGTGGGCTCCACCAAGGACGCCCTGTTGGTGATCCAAGCGGTGCTGAACGGGCAGCTTATGGCAGTCCCACGCCGGCCCCACGACAGAGAGCGCTCAAGACTCATCTCAAGCGGCAACGTCTTTGTCTTCATTGAGGAGCGCTCGGGCATCAGACGCTGGACTGACGGCGTCGCATGGTCGCCGTCACGTATCCTGGGCCGCTTCCTCGTGTACCGTGAGCTTGACAGAGGCGCCCTCTCCTCCAAGGATGCCCGCGGAGGCAGCACCTCCAGCGACAAGCCCTCCAGACGGGCCCGCAAGGCTGGAGATGCCCACAATGGCGTCAGCACTGGCCCAATGGACATGGGGGCCCCCGGGCCTTCATCCCACCACGTTAACTCGTCCTTCTCGTCCGCCAGCTCGTCGGGCTCGTCCAACTCGATGACCATTGCCAATGCTCCAGGCCCAGAACTGTCTTTCCAGATGGCCTCGGGCGTCGCTGGCTCCTCGAGCAGGTCGCTTGTGGGCTCCCTCGTGGCCTCGTATGCCTTCAAGGAGTCGGGCCTCATCAAGAAGACCATGTCGCTCACCGTCCACAGGCTCGACCCGCACTCCCAGCAGCCAGTTGTAGAAACGATACACCTCGTGTCGTACTACGCCGCTGAGGACGTGTTGGCGGGCAAGTTTGTCAGGCCCGTGGAGACCGCCACGCTCAACGACATCCAGCTCAGCAGTGAGCTCTGGAGTGCCGTCAAGGAGACGTCGCTGGGCGGCAAGGTGCCTGCTGAGGACGAGGCCCTCTATTTTATGGACACGGCCAGCTCCACCGCCGCCACGCTCGGCTTTGCCCCCTCTAGCATGGGCCCCATGGGTGCCAGCATCTCCTCGGCCTCCTCCCAGCCCTACCAGGACAAGGCACACCAGAGTGGTATTCCGTATGGCGGGTCGTTTGGATACACGCTGGCGCCACGCTCAGGCCACCAGTTTGCCACACCGTCTGCCCCAGGACACGAGCAGGCCCCGTTTTCCAGTCTCCCTCACCACGGGCAGGTGGCGTCGGACCCAGCGCAGCCGCCATTCATCAACGACCTGACGCTGCCGCTGTACGGGCAGCCACGGTACTCCCAGGTGCCGCCACAGAACTACTCAAATGTGCACAGCTTTGCCCCGGTATCGTACCAGGTGCCGCCATCGATGCACCGCACAGGCTCACCAGACTCGCCCACCAAGGTGAAGCAGGAGTTTTCCAGTCTGGGCCAGGGTGCCGGGTCGTACTACGACGTGTCTGGCGGAGGAAGCAGCAGCGGGTACCCAGCGTCCAGCTCGCTGAACCAGTACCCACGGATGAGCACGCTGGGCACGAGCCCGTTCTCACACGCTCAACACTTTGTAACGCCGATGCAGAGCAGTGGTGGGAACGTGTCCCCCCACGCCATGAGCACCGGCCACTTGGTGGCCTCTGGCGGCATGCCGCCCCACACTGTCCATGGCAATGGAGGCTCGGGTGCCGGGGCAATTGGTGGCAGCATGAAGTGGCTCAACTACGAGGACCCTTCGCAGCCTCCATCATCGTCCTCGCCCCAACAGATGGGCCAGCCAGCTGCGCAGCAGATGCCACAGCATGGACAACAGCAGCACCCCGGTGGATACGTGACGGCGTTCCCAGTTGGCTCCAGCGGGCAGTACGGTGCCCATGACCACTGATCGCCACTGGATGTGCAACGTTCACTGCCTGGAGGCTCTTTGGGCGGTTTGAAACAAACTCACTTGGCCATTAATCCCCCTGGGTCTCCCCGTGGACGGCCCCCTGGATGGCCTCCTGGGTCTATGAGTTTGATGTCTGCTTTTATGTTTTCTTGTTCTTTTTATTTCCCCTTCTTGCTCTTTCTGTTCCGTTTTGCTCTTGCTTCTTCCCCTTGCTTCTCTCCCTTGCTATTATTACTAAATTATTGATATATCATGTCGTGGACCGAGAGGAATGTCTATACATGACGTCATTGCCCTGCTTTCCTCGTCCCATGCCCGTGATCTCTATTAAATACTCTTCTGTGTGTTATTCTGTCTGTTTTCTTTTACTTCTCCCTTATGTACCCCCCCCCCGTTTTCAGTTCTTGTAATGCGCTTTTAATTGTCTTTTTGGCCCTGTGTAGATGTGTGTAGACTTGAAGAGTACGGGGTCCGTTGCTCTCGGCTTTAAGCTGTTGAGCTCCCAGCCTACCACGCTGGTGTCCTTAGCTCTCTGCTTGACAGGCGACGGGCTTCCAGGCCTCTGTGGCACCCTGCCCCTGTGTTTTGTCTATACAGGCTGCCCCCTGGGTTCCGGGAGCTCCTGAGCCCCTGGACCCCCAGGCGTTGATCCAGCCTGGCGCCCGAGCTCGGTGCCCGATTCATTGGGAAGGAGCACAGTGGGGTAACACAACGAAATACACCCGCACAATTGGGGCGAGAATCGCCCGGTAGACAGCTAATAGCAGTGTCCCAGGACGAGCTACGTGGTGGACAAGCAGCTCTCGTGGCCTCAGCACACGGTTCTCTGCCTGCAGCCCTCCACAGGCCATAAGCTCTTGCGACTATCGGCGTTTCGCTAAGGGGGAGTTTTTTTTTTCTTCCTCTTCTTCTCGAAGAAATAAAAAAAAGCACAATTCCTCTGACAACCTCCGCTTCAAACGGCCAAGAGGACGAGCTGTGCGCCGTTAAGAGAGCAAGAGCGAGAGTACGTTTGAGAATACGTCCCAGAGACTTCTACTGAGAGAAAGAAACCCGGAAAACGGCCGCCCCAAAGCCAGAATTTCTTGCAATCAAGGACCGCCCCTAGGATCGACCTGTTTCGCCGGCCATAACAAGGGGGATCCGCTGCTCAAGCTACACACACACACACACGAGTGATAAGCCATTGAAGCCCTCTGCTGTCTCCGATCCGTTCGCCTGCCCCCTCCACAACTCCACCCATGAGAGATAACGAGATGGAGGACACCAAGATCATCCAGCAGGTGCCAACGGACATATCCGCAACCCAGATAATCACAACAACAGCGAGCTCAACAAGCACAGACACCACAGATCACTCGTCCA
This sequence comes from Petasospora nakhonratchasimensis, assembly GCA_030572335.1. Taxonomy (NCBI): domain Eukaryota; kingdom Fungi; phylum Ascomycota; class Saccharomycetes; order Phaffomycetales; family Wickerhamomycetaceae; genus Petasospora; species Petasospora nakhonratchasimensis. Next base: position 135,894 of record JAJLZS010000008.1, read on the forward strand.
AACTGAGATTCACAGACACACACGTAATTGCCCTCAGTGGGGCCCTGGCTGGCTTCCTCGCGGGCGTTTCCGTGTGCCCACTCGACGTTGCAAAGACACGACTGCAGGCCCAGGGAGCCCTTGCTGCCAGTGCTCCACAAAAGTACCATGGGATCGCAGGGACGCTGTCGGTCATCTTCAAAGACGAGGGTGTCACCGGGCTCTACAGAGGCCTCGTACCCATCATTATGGGCTACTTTCCTACCTGGATGATCTATTTCACGGTTTATGAGAAGGCGAAGAAGTTTTACCCATCAATACTGAAACAGAGCTTGGGCATTGATTCTGAGTTCGTTACACACTCCATCTCTGCATTCACCGCTGGTTCGGTGTCCACCACCGCTACAAATCCTATATGGGTTGTCAAGACCCGTCTGATGCTTCAGACAGGCGACGGAAAGTCCACTATCAACACGGACACTCAGAACTACTACAGAAGCACAGCGGACGCGTTCCGCAAGATGTACAAGAATGAAGGCTTCAAAGTCTTTTACTCGGGACTCGTACCATCCTTGTTTGGGCTTTTCCACGTTGCAATTCACTTCCCTGTGTACGAGCAGCTGAAGCACCTTTTCAAATGCAATGAGGAGTATCAAGACAAGTCGTCCAAATTGATGCGGTTGATCTCCGCCTCTGCACTGTCCAAGATGTGTGCGTCGACGCTGACATATCCACACGAGATTCTCAGAACAAGGATGCAGATCAGATCAATCAACAAGCAGCACGGTGGGAACCACAACCTGCTCAAGACTATCACCGGCATCTACAAAAAGGAAGGGCCTCTGGGCTTCTACTCGGGTTTCACTACAAACCTAGCCAGAACCGTCCCGGCAAGTGCCGTTACACTCGTGAGCTTTGAGTACCTCTCCAGGTACCTTTCAAAGGTGATGCAATAGGTCTCTATATCCATACCCATATCCATATTCATACAACACAACATACAAACACATGCATATTCAACAACAAACAAACTCACAGATGTACATTGAAATATAGATATTATTGTATGTAGATATACCTGAGAAGATATGGGACATTTCCCCGGATTTGACTCCTTCTGGTAATTCTAGCGCTCGGAAGTCGCTCACGTGCAGTGGCGATCAAGGCTCCTCCACAATGCCACTGCGTCTTCTTTCCAAAAGACATGTGGTTAATTTCTTGCTCTTGTTGCTCTTCTTGCCTTGTTTCCTTCCTCAGCCCGGTTCTGTTGATTAAAGAAGCCATTACACAGTGCGAAATGAAGGCATATTGGATGGACGATGACGAGTCCGACTACCAGGCGGACCACGACTCCGGGGTTCCAGTCACCAGGGAAGAACTATCGCAGATTGGAGTCTCCACGTTTGTGCTGGACTCCATGGACAAGGTGGATGCCCTTGCAAAGCAGAGAGGCTACAAGAACAGGGATGAAATCGTCATCTCGCCAACGTCGTTTGGGTCGCCAGAGGCGCTCCAGCAGAAGCTCAACATGTTCTACACGACACACATCCACGAGGACGAGGAGATTAGATATATCCTCGACGGCCAGGGCTTCTTTGACCTGTACTCCGAGTTCAAGTCCAAGTGGATCAGGGTAAAGGTCGAGAAGCACGACCTGCTGATCGTTCCAGCAGGAATTTACCACAGATTCACAATCACAAAGTCAAACTTCATCAGGGCTGCCAGACTCTTCCAGGACGAGCCAAAGTGGACTCCGCTCAACTTCCCTGTCAAGGAGAACAACTACAGAGAAGAGTATCTGAAGTCTATTGGCGTGAACTAACTTGCTTTTCCCATGTCTTTACGATTTATAGTTTCCAAACGGAGGGAGCTTTCTTATTATTTATATGAGGTGTTTCTGATTCATTATGGTTAAATATGGTAATAGTCCCCGAGTCCCCCAGTAGTATCATTGGATTATGTAATACGCGTTCTCCATATCTTCAACGCGTACCTTGAACTCATCTCTCCGTTCAACTCTCATAAAAGCAGGCTGATCCAGGCGCATCAAACGTCCTTGCACCTGGTATTTTTGCGGAGAAGATACTATGAACAACTGGGATCCATATAATCACCAGAAACAGGGCTACAATGTGCCGCAGCAGCCACCGCAGGCGCCCTATCCGAACGCAGTCAACTATCAGTACAACGCGCCACCTCCAATGCAGCACTTCCACCAGCAACCACAGATGGTGATGCCGTTCCAGTATCAGCAGCAGCCTTACTACCCAGAGATACCACCACCGCAGCTCTACCAGGAACAATGGATGCTTCCTCAACAGAGCATGATGCCACAGCAGATGTCTCCTCCGAGCCTGCCAACGCAGCAGACCTCCGTTCCACCTGCTCCGTCTCCGTATGTCCCACGGTCCCAACAAAAGAGGCCTTCGCCGAAGAAGAAGCAGAAACAGGTGCTTGAAAAGAGTACACAGTCACGTGTAAACCCCTACAAACTTAAGGAGCAAGCTCTTGTCGATCTCTCAGACAAATTCTACACACATGCCGTCTCACAAAGGCAAAACATCAAGAGTCAAAAGAATGTCCGGGAATACTTCACTCTGGTCAAACTCTCGATAGTCACACTACGACAAGTGATACAGATGAAACAAAAGGCCTCTTTGAGATTGAGAATCAAGTGCAGTATCCGCATCGCACAAATTCTTTCAAAGGAAGCAGACTTGGGGTCACTATCCGAAGCTCCCGACGTCTATCTCGATGATGCTCTCTTACTATGTAGAGATTCTCCGGAATTCAAGCACTTCAAACATCAAGCAGAAGTTCTATTAATCCAAAATATGATTTCCCAGGGAAAGTTGAAACAGTCAATGAAGGCAATCTCATCATCTATGTTCTCTGATACATTCATGTTCACATACTTGAAGTTTACAGTACAGAAAGCCACTGATCCATTACAAGCTCACCAAACAATCACACAGTTGTTGCATGCAACAAAAGAAAAAGTCACGAAAGAAACAAGGGAATATCTACAATTGATGGAGATTTCACATTGTCTCGAATTCGGTATGATACCATTATCTGACTTTGATTCTATAAATCCAACTTCACAAACACATATTCTTTTGAAGAACTTCTACATTGCTCTCCAAGAAATACAACACAAAAAATCTATCCAATCTGGTGACTCGGATAAGCTAACAACAAGCTTGAAACTTATCAACCAAATTGTCACTGAAAACCGTGATTCACCTCGACCGGCTAAGCCAGACTGCCTCACTTTCCCATTCTACGGTAAAGAGATCACGTTTGAAGTTCATATGCCAGATCCCTTAATTCTTTACATCACATTCTACATCATCTTTGCTGTCAGTGGCATGAACACCACTTTTGAAAAAAGGAAATCACAAAAAGTGCTACAAATGGCTGGTAAAGAGATTACAGAATCTTATGATCTGGACGATCCAAAATCATCACTGAAAGAGTGTCAAGAACGAAACAAGAGCCTCCAGGAGATGAACAAATTAGTGGCTTTCTATTTGCTAATTGAGAGTAGTATCGCAGATGACTGTGGTGGGGATGCATCTCAAAAAGCTTTTGATAATGTTTACGCCCAGTCTAATGACCCAATATTGCTAAACTATGTCGTTGCTATGGGTTATCACCTTAAAGGCGAGGTCAATTCAGCTTTGCAGAGCTATATGACTCTTGCTAATGAAATGGAGGCGATGGTCTCAACTTGCAAATACAATGATCTCTATATGACCGTCTGTTTAAATCTGAGTGCCATTATTGAAGCACAGATTTCACATTACTCCAGTGTACAAGGTGTTACAAAAGTTTCTGAATTAATGACACTACGATCACAAGTGAATGAGAAGCTTGAAAGAATCCGCACTGCTCCCAACACATCTTTTCATGAAAGATATTTGTTTGATACAACTTCAAAATTCCTAACACTACTGTACAATCCAAGCAGTTTGTCCATTTTTGAGATTAACAAACAAGTTGGAAACATTCTTGTTGATCAGGAGCGCTTGAAATCGTACTCAATATTACTCTCTATGTTGCTATACCTCAAATCATCTACTTTAAACAGCAACTCTGACCAGAAGCAAAAGTCTTCACAATCGGCATTCAACCTAGCAAAACTCGGATACGCACCACTTATAAGATATGTCACGGGTCTTTTAAATCAACAAAATGCAGCAATCGCAAGAAATGATCAACAGTTGGAGATTCAAAAGCAAAAGTTGATTAAAGTTGAGAACATGATCAAGTCAAAGTTTGGGAATGTTTTCAACTAAGAATTACATATATTGCTACAAATATAATTTATTGGAAACAGAAAAACAGAGTTATAATTCTTAAAATGACATCTAATAATACCTCTCCATTATGTGAAATTCAACATGTTGCATAAAACTTTTGAATGTAGCAGCTCCAGTCCACTCATTTTTTAACAGAGTTTGTCTTTTTCATCTTCAATGCCGATGTGATGGCCTCTGATCTCTGACTCGATTCACTGTTCTTAACATGACCTCTGTCATCCAGCTGGATGGTTCCAGCACTCTCGAACAAGGACACACTACCAACGAGCAATCCCAAACTGTCCAACACCTGTTGTGGGTCATTCAGGTGGGCAGTAGCCAATGTTACCTTAGAAGCCGGGCCAACCTTCACTGGGTAGATACCAAAGTTGTTGAATTGAGGGTGCTTCTTTGCCGACTCATCGGTCTCCCAAGCCCGTTCAATCTCGAGCAATTGCTTAAACATGTCTTCGTCTGTAGCATCGTCACCAATACACATGACAAAATCTGGTAGTTCATCGTGGGAATGGTTCAACGCGTCAACATTGACATTCGCCTGAGGAGCACCGTGTCTAGTTAACACCAATCTCTTGACAATTTCACCCTTGTTAACAAATCTTGGGCGAACTTCAACATTAGCCTTACCACTCATGACCTCAACGTCGTATTCCTTTCCAACAGTGGCCTTCAATTCTGCCATAAGTTTTGTAGACTGGAATTCACCGAGTTCTGGGTCACTTCTTCTATAATGCCATGTTAATGCAACCTTCTTCTTTTCAATATTAGAACCCGGTGTCTTTGAGGTATATCTAGCAAAGATCTCTTCAACCTTCTTCTGCCATGACATATCAAACTGAGCAGCTAAGTTGACCCACTGGGAGTTGATATCCTTCATAAAGCAGCCATGTTCTGCAGAAAGACCCAACTTAGGGTTGTGGCCAAGCCATCTCTCTAGGAATGCCTGGTCACGTCCACTGATGATCCAAATCTGGTTGTTTGGATCCTCAGACAACTTGGTCAAAATGTTCAGAAGTCTTGCGGATGGGATAGCGGCAGCTGGATCATTGACAATCGGGGTCAACGTACCATCATAATCAAACAAAAAGAGTCTTCTCTGCGCTTTTTTATAATGTTCCAATATTCTTGGACGATTTAACTGCGGCGTGAGTTTGGTATTCGTACCATCCTCCAAGTTCTCCAACAAGTCCTTCAAATAAGTGGAAGCCCATTTCTGAACTGGTTCCACGGATGCAATCAACTTAGACTCGTAATGTACCTTTGTTTCGTCAGAGAACGATAAAGCATCAAATATCGCCTTTGAGACTGCGACGCAATCCCAAGGATTGACAATAACAGCATCTTTCAAGACACTTGCGGTACCACTAAACTCGGACAAAATCAGTGGGGAATGCGAAAACTTTTGGGCAACAACGTACTCCAGCGCAGTAGTATTCATGCCATCTCTTACTGAGGTAATTAAGCCCAAGTCAGCAGCTCTCAGGAGAGCAAAGTACTCGTCCCTTTCGATTCTCATCTGATAATGCTGGATTGGGACCCAGTTGAGCGAGCCGTACTTACCATTGATATGGGAAATGAGTTCGGCAACCTGGTTCTCAATTCTGGCGGAATGCAAAAAGTTTGGAGAAGAGACTTGGACTAATGTAACTTTATCTCTCCATTCTGGGTACATTTCCAAGAATGTCTCGAATGCCTGGAGTTTCTGTACAACGCCTCTGACTGTATCCAGGCGATCTCTCCCTACAATGAGTTTCTTGCCTTGGTACATTTCCTTAAACGACCGGACCTTTTCATCAATAGCACTTGTGAACATGTCATGCTCTAGTCTGTCGACATCTATACCAATTGGCAGCGAGTCAATATGGATTGTAGTTCCGTACATGGTGATGGACTCTGGTGTTGTCTCTGAGCCGAGAAGTCTCTTACAAGAACTGAGAAAGTGTCTTGCAAACGAAAAGTTCTGGAAACTGATCTTATTGGCACCGAGCATACCATCAAGCAGCTGTTTTCTCTTTGGTAATGCTCTAAAGTACTCACTCGAAGGGAACGGGCAGTGCATGAAAAACCCAACAATAGCGTCTGGCAGCTGCATTCTGATGAGCTGTGGGAGCAGCATCAGGTAGTAGTCGTGGACCCAAATGATATCACCCTCCTTGTACTGCTGGATGATCTTAGCAGCATAGGCCTCGTTGAAACGGACATAATCGTACCACCACTCAGACTCCTCAGAGCCGTCTGAAGGTGTTCCCATAATGTAGTGGAACGCTGGCCATATGACATTCTCCGAGTATCTTCTCCATCTGTGCTGGTCTCTTCTCAGCAGCCAGATCGGGTGCACGTTATCGCTCTTGTGAGTCGTTCTGATGAGGTCCTCGATGTGTCCCTTGTCATCTGAGTCGAGGTAGTAGGCCTCGTCGGTCGGGGAGACCGACTGGTCCCTGATCGTGAGCTCGCCTGTCCACGCAATTAGATGGTTCTCCCACTCCGATTGGGTGTCCAAGTAGTGGAACGCCGACAGAAGGGCAGAGTTCCCTGCCAGCTGCTTGATTTGCTGTTGTCAGTGCCGTTAGTATCGTATTCGTGTCATTGGATCATTTGACAGGTGTGCAGAGCTGTCATCTGATGACAGCTCAACGGGCCACGGGGCGCCGCCACCCTGGCCGCCATCCTCCTCCACGGGGGCCCATTGGGGCCCCCAGGCTCTTGCATGGGCCATCTCCTCCCAGCAAACAGTACTCACCCATTCGGAATCAGCATCCTCCTTGTATATCTGGTACGGGATGTTGGTGAACGCGTTGAGAATGCGCCCGCTCAGCTTCTTGCCGGGGAAGTCGCCCGGCTTCACAAAGTCCTCAAACTTGAATTGCGGGTACTGGAACGAGTTGCTGGCCATCTGCTCGTGTCCCTCTATTATATCCTGCTTCCAAAGCTCTGTTCTATTGAACTTTCGAGGAGGCAAAAGGGGGAGGAGCAATGTTTATATATCATTTTTTCATTGGCTTTATCAGTGACAGCGCGCGCGTTGCTATTATGGGTCGCGGACCAGGCCCAGAAGGCCCTCTTTGTCTGCTCCAAAGGGGCCAATGGGGCCAAAGGGCCCTCCAGAGAGGCAAAAGAGCAACATGCTACACTCTAAACAGCGTGTGGCCGTGTATTGCGGCTCTACATGAATGGGAAGGTGGCCGGGATCGAGCCGTCGTCCTGGGGCTCCTCGAGGATGCGGAGTCTCTTGCTGTATGACTCCGGGGAAGTTTTACTTCTTTTGGGCCCTTCGTCTGGCTGGAGCTGCGACAGCTTGAGGATGCTAATGGCCTCTGGCTGTGTCGGATAGAGCTCCTCCAACTCGTCTTCAATCTCCTGGACCTCTTCAACAGACGTGTCCGATATCATCGACGTCAGGAGGGGCTCTGCGTGGGTGTGGCCTCGTGATGGGCCCCGTTCGCCGTGCGCACCATCAGGTGAACCAGCTGCCTCTTCGCATCCGTGCTTTTGCTCCTCTTGGCTATCCTCCTCACTTCTAGGACACACCATCTGTGAGGACAACAGCTCTCTCGCATTCTGGATGCTCCCACATGGGGACGATGGCACATGCTCTTCGGTCGTCTCCTCTTCCTCCTCTTCCTCCTCATAATCAGACTCTAGATCCTTCTCGTCTAGCGTAAACTCCTGGACTGAACGATCGGCCTCCTGCTCTGACTCCGTAGCATCCCGCAACCCATTGGCTGTGATGTAAAAGTGCACGGTTTTTTGCTGTATGCCCTTGGATTGAAGCACACGTCGCATTGCGGGAGAGTGTTTGATGCTCGCAAACGTAGCAGTCCTCGTATTTCCCAAAGACCAGTCCTTGTATAACATGATCCTGGCTCTAAAGTACGAGCTCCATTGCGAGCTGTCGCCCAAAGCCGATACAAGAATCTGCTGGTTGATTCTTTTCGGCTTGGGTCTCTGTGACTGTGATGACGAATATGAAGACGATGATGAAAGCGGAACGGACCCCACGGGGCTGGGATCCACAGGGCCCACCTCTACAAACGACATGGAGAGTGTATCCACAGGGTTGAAGAAAATACACGAGGCATTGCTCTTGCCGCAGTAGAAGCTGAGGCACTTGATGCACTCGAGGATGGTTTTGTTCCTCCTTGTCTCGCTCGAGACCTTGGGCTTCGGTACCATATCCTCCAGCTGGCCCGTAGACCTGTTTACTGCGAGAGCAAAGTCGTCTATTATCACAAGGCCATACACCGGTGGCAGCTGCAGCAGGAGCATGAACAGCTCGCCGGTGCTGGTGATTCTGTGGTGAGTGATGCTTGATGTCTCGCCGAGATCGAGCTGTGGCTCCAGTTGCAGCAGTGAGCTCGTAGGCAGTGTCTGCATCATTGTGATCCAGAGCACCTGCTTGTGCTGGCCCACCGCGTTCACACACAGCTGGGCAGCTATAGTGGTCTTGCCTGTATTGTTGAGGCCGTACATCTCGTAGAGCTGTCCCGGCACGAGCCCTCCGTGGAGCGAGAGGTCCAGCGACGGCACAGCAGTCGGCACAGCCTGTAACGGCCTTCGCTGTGAGAGGATCTGTGATAGCGGCTGGGACGCTGTTCTGTGCTGTCGCATTATCTGGGTTCGTTGGCCTGTCCTGAGTTGCTTGTGTTGGGGGCAGTGTACGGCCTGTGTTGGGCCTATTTGTATGGGTATTAGCCATGATTACGCGTCGCGTTTCTGATCTACGCGTCCACTCGCGGGGCCCAGAATGGCCCTGGAGCAGAACAAAAGAGCAAAAAGAACAGGCTATAAGTATACACGGCATTAAATCATTACAGGTGACACTGGTCACAGGAAGTAGTCAGTTGCGGGATTCTTGGAGGGCAGTGCTGCGGCGTCCTGGAGGACGGCCTCAAAGATCTTGTACTCCCTGTCGAGGTTGTCGTCGACGGCAAGGACTGCGGCGACGTTTCCGCAGCGATAGCAGTAGTTTGGGGCCGACCAGACGGTTACGAGGCCGCCATCGAAGAGCTCCTTGTACCCCTCCATGACGAGCTGGTGGGCCCGGGCGATGAGCGAAACGTTGTTGCGGTGGAGGAACTGTTCGACCTCGTTCTTGCCAAAGAGGAAGCCAGCCCCACGGGGAGAGATGCCCCAGCCGGCCACGTCGTCCGGGTCTGACCACAAGAGGTCGCACATGGCACCCTCATGGGGCACCTCCTGCTTTCTGTCAATTAGCCTGATCTGATTGACCTGCTCTATGTCTGGCGAGAGCCCCCCGTGGACGCAGAAGACGCCCCCAGGGCCACCTATGAGCGCACCGAGGGCCAGGTAGTCAAACACCTCGCAGCAGTAGCGCCAGACGTTGGCGCTGCCGTACTTCCTGACACACTCGTCGTAGAAGCCGTAGACCGTGGTGATCTGGCGGGACTCGTGGTTTCCCCTGATGAGCGTTACACGGTCAGGGTACCGCACCTTGAGGCACAACAACAGCAGAAACGACTCGAGAGAGTAGAAGCCACGGTCCACAAAGTCCCCCAAGAAGAGGTACCGTGTACCCGGGCACTCGCCACCGGCCTTGAAGAGCGTCAGTAGGTCGTGGAGCTGGCCGTGGATGTCGCCGCATATCGTCACGGGCGTGTCAACCACCTGGACGTTGGCCTCCTTGATCAGCAGCTCCTGGGCCTGGCTGCACAGCTCGTACACGTCCTTCTCGGGAATCGGCTTGCACTGTTTGAGCTGCTCGATCGCCCTGTCGAGGTTAATCATTGTCGTATGTCCGGAGCTGGTGCTTGGGGCTGGTGTTTTGGTGCTGGTGTTTTGGTGTTTGGTGTTGTTTACGCCTAAATGTTTTACTGTTTTTTGGGTACGCGACCCAGGCCTTTTTCGCTGTTGATCTTCTCCACAACATCTCAGCAAGACGAACACCAACTGCTGGAGGGCTCCTTCAGCACTGGGAAATAAAGGGTCTTCTAGGGGGTTGGTCGTAGGGTTGCCAATTGGCCTTTTAGGAAGACTGACTGCCGTTCAGGGAGACTGGCTGCCGTTCAGGTGCCGCACTTATGGCCTGTATCTACCACTGGTCTTACGCAGCTCTATGATATTTCTGAAACCTGTATTCCAACCTGTATATATACTCTCTTGCCGGTATGTGTATGTCTGTATTTGTGTGAAACGAGTGGACGGCAGCTCACAGCCTGGCTCACAGCCTACTGGTTCTTCTTCTTGCGCTTGAAGATGTTCTCCGGCAGCTGGATCGCCTTTGCAACAATATAAGAGTTGTGTTCGTTCGACAGACCAGCAAAAGCACAGTACCAGGCCAGGAAGGAACACAGCAGGCCTGTTACGCCTCCAGCCTTTGTGCAGTTCCCGCTTCCGGCAAACTTACCGGCTGCGAGGAGGATGAATGTGATTGTGAGGTCAAAGAACGTCAGGAAAAATGCAAGCGTGGACTTCATCGTCAGCAGCGTCAGCCCGGCCGTGAAGATGGCCCATCCCAAGAGATAGAAACCCACAGCCTGTTCGAGCTCCTGGGGGTCCTTGTAAGCAGAGACAATTCCGAACGAGTCAATGTATATGGCACCAAACGAGAGCCAGAAGCCACCGTACGACGAGAGTGCTGTACCACCAAAGGAGTTTCCGACTGCAATCTCCCACATGCCAGCCAGGGCCTGGATAACACCTCCGTAGAACAACGCCAGTCCCACAACAATGTTTGGCGTTGTGACGGAGCGTGCCTGGACATTAACGAGGGAAAGCACAAACGTTGTGAGAGCAAAGGCACTGAGGCCAAGCGGAGCCGGGTTGGCAAACTTGTAGATGGATCTCTCAGCGTAGCCCGGGTTCAGGTTACCACCAAAGGCCCTAAGAAGGTCTGCTTTGAGGAACTTTTTGTCGTCGAGGTGAATGTATTCGTTGTCTGTTCCGGAAGTTGTGATGGAGTACACGAGCCCGTTGGCCGGATTTTTGGAGTTCATTTGTACGGGCTGGTTTCTCTGGAAGTACTCGTCCATGTGTGCAATGTCTGATTCATCAGAGAGGTGTGATATCTGGGCCTCGAGGTCAAGGTCAAGGTCTCCGTGGTAGTTATCGTGGTCGTTGTGGCGGATCTGTTCGTAGCCATTTCGAACCGAGTTGGCCCGTGATCTGGAGGTCGCCCTTGACATGGACATTGTGCTGGATGAGTTGGGGTGTGGTAGTAGCTAAAGGGGTAGTTGGAGCGATGGAACTGGGTGAGTGGTTTTCCTATAGCAAGACTTGGGAGGGAAAAAAGGTGCTGGTAGTTGCCTCCACAGGTAGAAGAGCTGGCAAGGGAAAGCTGGGCACCCGAGTATTTATATCAAGGTGCTTATCCTGTGATGCAACACGTATGTCCGAGCTGTACCACACAGACAAAACAAAAAGACCCAGAGAGCACAGCAGCAGTAAAAGTGGAGTGTTTGCACCGAACACAACTGGTGTGATCAGGGAGAGACCATACACCGAGAGATTGATCTATGCGAGGGTGTACTCCCATGCAGCTGGCCATGCAAAGAGGGCTTCTCACCGGCCATATATACACGCACATGTCTACAGGTGTAGCACGAAATTAGGAGGGGGAGGGGCACGAGAGGCTGACATGGCAAGTGTGGTGGGGTACACATAGCAGAGCGGCTGAGAAGCTGTAATAGATGTTCTCCAGGCAGCCACGACGGCCCTCTCAGGCCACTGTCCCGAGTGTTGATCGGGTGACGGCGCACACTCACCCTCCGCCCACCAACGACGGGGGCCCACAAACAACGGCACAAGGAATGCAAATTTCTCTTGTGCGTGTGGCCCTGAGGCCCCTCCAGGACACCGACAGGATGTCCTGGGCGCCACAGCCTGAATCTAGTGCTGCCTCTTGTAGGATTCCGAGAAGGGCGCACACACGAGCTGCGGGTGGGAGATTAAGGGGTGTGGAGGCATGAGTTTCTGGGCAACTGCCCAAGCTGTCGCCGGCAGCGGCGTCCCGGCCTGAGAGATTTATGTGCTTTCTGTGATCTATCCACAGCATCTACAGCATCCACAGCGTACAGACCGTTTATTCTCCGAGCCCTCCTGGCTTTAGGCCTTCTGGCTCTGGCCAACCACAGAGACGCACCACGGGGCCCAACGTGTGGCTGAATGAGCACGCTCCGGGCCCGCAGCCTCTCCACGGTTAGCCGCACGGACGTTATGGACATTGGAGTGTGGAGTGTGGAGGCTACAGTCTATAGCCTATGGTGAGGTCCTGGGTGCTGAGGTCCCGCTTGAGGCTTCCCCTTTCCACTAGCCTCGGGCGAGCCTTGCGGAGCTTTGGGGAGTATATGTCTCCGGCATGCTTGGGGTCCCGGCACCCGGCACACCGCTTCTCTATGGTAAGGCTTCCGTGTGCCATTGTCTCTGCCTGGGATCACCTGCTTTGGAGCACAAAAAGAAAGAAAATGTGTTCCAAAGACCGACGAGAGGCCTAAAAATGGCGGAGAGTGCTTTTTTCAGCAAGTGGAAAACTTGGAAAAAAAGAGTCACGCGATTTCCACACCCGGACACCGTGGCCTCGGAAGTCACGTGATCCCCGGAATAACAACACCCATTTATCCAAAGAGGTTAACTTCCCAAAGAGGAAAATCCAAAACAGTATGGGAAAAAACATATATTCCCGTGCCCAAACCTGCCAGGCCAGCCAGACCTCCCAAGCTCCCCGTTCAGCAGTTTGAAAGGTGTACTAGAGAGGCCCCTGGAAACGCTCCTCCCACTGAGAACACCGAACCGGCCGCTGTTAATATTCGAGATGGATCTGCTGACCCCTCCGTCGTCGCAGTCGTACGCAAAGGAGATCGAGGAGATCAAGAGGGTTGCGCAACAGAGCGAGGCAACAAGGGACCCAGAGACCACCGGGACCACGGGAACCACAGCAGCCACAGCAGCCACAGGAACGTGTGGGTCCAAGACAAAGCAAAAGAGAAAACCAAAGCTCAAATACAGGCCCGCAAACGGCACGGTGCTCAACATCGAGTCGTACAGGCCACAAACGTGCATCGCACAGCAAGACGACGACATCGACAACGAGGACGTGAGCTTCCTCCACTACGCCTTCAAGTACTCGAGGAAGATGACGTGCGTGACGGGAGCTGGCATCTCCGTCGCGTCGGGCATTCCAGACTTTAGGTCCTCAAACGGCTTGTTCCAAGGGTTGAAGTCGTCAACGTCTGCTGGCTCAAACGGTAAGGCCCTCTTTGACTCGTCAGTCTACAGTGACGGACAGTCAACTGCAATGTTCCACGCAATGGTCAACCAGCTCTACGAAATGACACAGAGCTCGCGCCCAACACAATTCCACAAGTTCATTGACTCCATCTCAGCTGACGGAAGACTCTTGAGGTACTACACCCAGAACATTGACTGCCTCGAAAACAAGCTAGAAAACTTGCAAACAACAGTGCCAATCAAGTCACACCCACCATACCCACCAGCAATACAGCTACACGGCACAATCAAACACATGTACTGCTCCAAGTGCCGCTGGTCCTCGGAGTTGGTGCCTAGCCTCTTCCAGGGTACAGAGGCACCCTCGTGTCCAGAGTGCTTGGAGATGGACGAGATTAGAACAATGGCCGGCAAGAGATCACAGGGAATCGGCTGTCTTAGACCGAGAATCGTGCTATACAATGAGTTTCACCCAGACGGTGAACACATTGGAAAGGTGTCGCACTCGGACTTGAGATCGAGACCAGATTGCTTGGTCATTGCTGGAACATCGTTGAAAATACCGGGTGTGAGAAGATTGGTCAAGGAGTTGGCAAAGGCCGTCCACGCCGCAAACGGATGTGTCATCTGGATCAACAGAGACGAGCCCTCAATGAGCGTCGTGGACTACATTGAACACATTGACTTGATCGTCACAGGAGACTGTCAGGATGTCCCGCTGATTGTGGAAAACTATGACCATTTGTTGGAAAAGCAAAAGAGAACAAGGAAGAGAACAACAAATCCAGTCAAGAAGGAGATTGTCACTCCAACTAAAATCAGTAAACCAACAGTGAAAAAGGAAGGGGACCACTTGATCCAATCAAGACTAGAAGAACTTGTTATGAAACTTAACGAAGCTAAATGATTTACATAGTTGTACAATATGATATAAGCTTGTTTGTTTAACTTTTTTCTTTATTTCCTTCATATCTTTAGTCATCATCGTCAAAGTCAACCTCATCAACAGGCTCCTTTGGTTCCTGTGCCTCGGCCCACTGGGTAACGTCGTCAATATAACTCAAAATCGTACGGATGCTCTCTGGATCCTTGGCCTCTAATGGCAAAAACTGTACCATGCCGAAATCATCCACAAGATGCGCAATCGATTCATTGAGTCTTGCGAATCTTGGGTTTGTGTCTCGGTTAACGTCATCAAGCAAGAGGAGAGGGTCCGGGTTCAAAAACTTCTTCAGCTGCTTCTTCGAAAACTCGTCCTTGATCAGGTCCAGCTTCGACAGCACGTTGATGTGTGGGAGCTCCAGCAGGATCATCGCCGACATCGCACTCAGCGCACCACTAAAGAACTTGGAACGGTCTACAATGAACGGCGCCTCCAAGAGATATGTCGCACAGAGGTTGAAGTTCAGTGCCTGCTGCAGATGCTTCACAATCGTCGGAAGCACAGGAATATGTGTGTAGAGCTCAATCTGTCCGGGACAGTCAAAGATAAGGTACTCGTCGTTGTAGTCGCCAATCTCCTCGTCGAGCCAGTCCAGGTTGTTCAAGAGGTACTCGAAGCAGTACACCATTCCACCGTTTGGCCCCAGCTCGAGCTCCTCCATCACATCCTGCAGAGAGATCAAATCACGGATATCAATCGTGAACTCGAATTCAGATGGCTCAGCAGCAGGGTCGAGGTTCACAATGTGTACACGACGCCCGATCGACTGGAGGTATGATACCATCGAGTTGCAAAAGGTGGACTTTCCGACACCGGCAGGCCCAAGCACAAGCGTTCCGACCCTCGACATTTTCGTCTGTGTTTTCTGTGTAGTTCTCTAATGCAATGAGACTCTTCGAGTCCTGGTTATTCTGTGTTTTTTGACGTCTGTGGCCCTTTAAATGCTACTCTTTGGAAGAGTTGATGCAAAAAGTGTCAGAAAGTTTTCGAGGGGCAGAGAAAGCGCCTTTTTCACGGTAGGGGACGCACATATATACGTCTCTCTCTCTCTCTCTCTCTGTGCTACAAGTAGAATAGAAGATTGGGCTGTATATGATTAACTAGTCTTGCGACACCAGCAGGTGGAGGACTCGCTCTCGACCTGGATGATCGCCCGCGTGTTGTTGTTCTCAAAGATCTTCTGCACACGCTTTTTGATGATGGTGGAGTTCTCTCCGTCAAAGTACTGGATGTGGATGTACCCCACGAGCTCCGGGGTGGAGGCACAGGTGGTCTCCTTGGTATCATGGGAGTGCGAGTGTGAGTCTGAATGTGAATGGGAACGTGAATGAGAGTGTGAGTGACTGTGCTCAAGCTCAATGGAGTGCGAGTGGCCATGGTCAGACTTGCCAGACGTCGTGAGCATATCACTGGAAACCCAGAACCGTGGTGTTGTGTAGCCCACCACACCAGGAGTCGTTGATATCTGTGAGAGAATATCACGCACAACCTCTTCCTTCTTGTCGTCGAGCGATAGTAACAAGTTTGATGCCGAAGACTTGATCAACGGCAGCGCACTGATGAAAATCAGCACGGCAATGAATAAAGAGGCAATAGGGTCAAACAAGTTGCTATGGAACATTGAGGTAAGAATAGTGGATAAAACAACACCTGCAGAGCCCAGAGTATCCGCAAGAATGTGTAGGAATATACCCTTCATGTTCTCGTTATCAACCATACCGGCTGATTGATCTTGGGAGTGCGAATGTTCATGAGAGTGACTGTGTCCATGGCTGTGGCCATGGGCATGGCCATGATTAAATGCAAAGATTCCGATAATATTGACGACAAATCCCAAGAATGAAACTACCAAAAGCTCACCGGTCTTCTCCAATGTCACTGGATTCATAATTCTCTCAATGGCCTCCATCACAATTCCAGCAACAATACCAACGAGCAAAACACCATTAGCAAAACCAGCTAACGTCTCAATACGGGCCAATCCAAATGGGAAATTTTGGCTCGCTGGTCTCTTTGCAAGCACACCAGCAACCAATCCTAGTGCTAAAGATGTGCAGTCGAGAGCCATATGTAAAGAGTCTGAGAGGAGACCAAGCGACTTGGATCTGAACGAGTATAGAAATTGCACAAACATAAAGATGGTGTTAAGCATAAGGTATGAGAAAATGGCCTTTGTGTCCTCATGGAGGAAAAGCTGTTGTATAATGCTCAATTCCTCAGGAGAGTCGTCTCTGGATTTTGCTGTAGTACTTCTTGCCTTGAACAGGTCTTCATCCACGTCAATGAGCGCAGTTGCAAACACGAGGAGCACTTCTCCAGCAGAGACCAACTTGTTGTCCATAAAATGTGAGCTAAATGACAAGATTTCAAGGAGGATAGCAATGAATCCAACCAGTGTCGGTGAGCCTTGTTTAAAAGTGATGCCCTGGGAGTCAATCTGCGACACGTTGAATACGATTGCGGATGCCACTGTGACCAGGATCATACTGGCGTGCAAGTCGGCATGGTGGTAGCTGAGACCAAGGCCACTTATTACAAGAGCGGCCAATGGGAGGGACAGAGAGTCTATAGACTGAACCTGGTCGATCTCTCTGAGGTCTTCCTTGACCAGCAAGAGAGCAACGTATCCGAGCAGGAGAGTGTAAAGGCCGGTGTCTACGCAGGAGGACGGCAGCAGCGTGAGGCCCTCCCTGTAGTACAGCAGTGCAAGGTCAAAGCAGAGCGAGACCGCAAGGAAAGGGTAGTGAACGTTCACCACGAGCACGAGGGACACAACGACCGTTCTGATGGTGCCGAGGGTCGAGGCGGCAAAGAACAGTCCCACCAGCGACAGGAACGTTCTCTGGGAGTGCCATACCGAAGCCCTCTTTCCAGACGGTGTCTGTGGCTCTGCACCGGCGCCCATCTGCGTGTACACCACCGTTATGGCGCCTGCGAGGAAGATGGGCACCAGCACCAGCGAGAGCGCTGCCGAGTGCCATGACGGTGTAGGCGACTGTGTGGTGATGAGGTTGGAGGCGAGCAGCGCCGTTGGATACGCCAGCAGCAGAGGCACACGCTCGATGTTGAACTGGGTCTCCTTTTCGGACATCTCTGACTTCCCTCTGGACTCCTCCGTGTCCCCTTTGTGACGTGTCCTTGTGGTGTTATTCAAGTGTTGATCGTGGTTTCGCGCTTGCTCTCCATCTCCAGTGAGAAATAATACCCCTGGAGCAGAGAAGACCACTGGAAGATCGCTGGAAAGAGCCCCCTAACTGCCCTACAACAGCACCCAAACAGCCCCCAACACCTATGGATGCCAGGTATGAGCGCTGCGAGAAGAGTGAGGCAAGGCACGCCGCAGAGCGCACCGGCCCCGTGGCACACGCGGGCGCTGCGGTGGCTCATCACGCTGCCTGTCGAGCCCGAGGCCAGCGAAGAGAAGGCGAGGAACTATGAGGTCTGGGCATCCGACAAGCAGCTGTTTCTGCTTGGGGGCCGGCTCCACCTTCTGAGGGCAAGGCCCCTGTGGCTGCTGACACTGTGTGCGCTGGTCATCCCGGCAGTGCTGTTTGGGGTGTTTGACAGCTCGTGGTGCTGGCACCACATCCACCCAGCCCCGGTGGTCGTTTTCTACTACTGCTGGGCCCTGTGCCTCGTGTCGCTGGTCAGAGCTGTGTGCTGCGACCCGGGCTTCCTCCCGAGGAACATACACCTCACGGATGACCCATACGACCTCCCAGAAGAGTACTTCAACGTGATCTCGCTGCCCCTGTCCGGGTCCAAAAGTGTTGATGTTCGGTACTGCAGGACGTGCCGGGCCTGGAGGATGCCACGGAGCTTCCACTGCTCCAGGTGCGGCCACTGTGTCTCTGTGCACGACCATCACTGCAAGTGGCTCAGCTGCTGTATCGGTGAGCGCAACTACCGCTTCTTCTTCGCCTTCCTGCTGTTTTCCGTGGCGTCGTGCCTGCTTGTGTGTGCCATGGGCTACTACCGCATCTTCACCACCAGGCTCTCGCACACCCCGATGACCCTCTTCACCGTTGTCTATGCACACCTCGCGGGCATCTACCCCTCACTGCTGCTGCTCTACCACTCCTACCTCTGCTCCGTCAACCAGACCACCAGGGAGCACCTCAGGGCTCTCGGCTCCACCCACACGCACCCCTACTCCCTCGCCAGCTGGCCCAGGAACATTGTGTACGCCCTGTGCAAACCGCGCGGCGCAAGCTATCTCCCGCCACGCGCCACCTACGAGGACGGCGATTGGAGGTTTGTGCGCCTCGAGCACAGCTCTCTCTCCTAGTCGTTGCACCACTGTTTGTATCACTGTGTGTAGCGCTGCTAATCCCACCTTTTTGCATGCCAACCGAGAATACGTAGTGTGCGCTGACACCTTTTTTCGCTGTGGGGGAGCGCGAGCCTTAAAGGGGTAAAAAAGGAAAAAAGTGGAAAATTTTGCCCTCTTCTTCCTTTGTAGTGCTCTTGTAGTGTACGGATATCCATATATAAAGCAAATATCACTGGATCTGCGTGGTCTGAGCACAGCAGAAGCCCTCTTTTTAAACGACACGAAGGGCCCACCACCAGCCATGAAGCTGTTTGAAAACACGTGCGAGTTTGAGTACCCGTGGGAGCAGGTTACTGCTGCCAACTGGCGAAAGTACCCGAACGAGATGTCCACACACGTGATAGCCGTGGACGTGCTGAGAAGAGAGATCATCGACGACAAGCTGACGACGGAGAAGCTTATCACGTGCGAGCAGTCGATCCCGAGCTGGCTGCAGTGCATAGTGGGCGGCCGTAACACGTCGTATGTGCGGGAGGTGTCGACGGTTGATCTCGCCACCAAGACACTGACGCTGCGCTCCGTGAACCTCACGATGAGCAACCTGCTGAAGGTGTATGAGATTGTCACGTACAGGCCGCATGAGACGGACGCCAACAAGACGGTGTTCAGGCAGGAGGCCCAGATCACGGCCTATGCTACCTTCAGCAGGGTATGCTCCAAGATTGAGGAGTGGAGCGTCGAGCGGTTTGGCGAGAACGCAAAGAAGGGCAAAGCCGGCTTCGAGAGCGTGCTGAAGCTGCTGGACGAGAAGTGGGAGCAGAAGGACAAGCTTGTGGACGAGCTCCAGCTCGAGCTCTCCGACTCCCTCGACAAGGTCGTCAAGACGGTTGACGAGTCCCTCGGCAAGGTCAAGACAGAGCTTGTCAAGGAGACGGACAAGCTGCTGGAGGAGGCTGAGAACGTCAAGAAGTCCATCGTCACCGAGTACTACGACATGATCAAGAAGGCATTCAAGAGGGAGTAAATATACACACACACATTCACACATTCACACATTCACACAATCACGCGTTCACGCACGCATACATTCACGCAAGCAAAAGTTATGATATTTTTGGGGGTTTTATATGGTTTCTAGGTTAGAATTTAGAGGTATTAAAGTATATATGAGCTTAATGATTATAAAATTGTACGTAAACTGCCAGAGTCATCTAGACCAGAGTCATTCCAGAACAATAGAGTGAGATAAGGCGCGCTGGGAGGGAGTTATCAAAGGCCGGAGCTCTGCCCACTTTGGGCATCCACCCGCTTTGTATGGTGGCTTTGTTCTCTGACCACTGAAAAATCAGTGTTATACACTCAGTTCCCCTTCTGTTTGGTATAAACAAGTGGAACACAAGGATCAGCGATATGACACACACAGAAACGGAGCCACTGCTCAAGGGCATCCGCAAGGACATAGTCCTCGACCCCTCGACAGAAGTGTCCGGGCTCATCGCTTCAGAGCTTGAGCAGGAGGAGCTCCTGAACAACCCATCATACGACTCCACAGATTTGGAGGCACAGGCTCTGGGCGAGGAGGCCCCAGAGACGCTCTCACAGGCCCACATCAACCTCATCATCGGGTCCATGTCCGTTGGCGTCTTCCTTGCTGCGCTGGACGGCACTGTCGTAACAACACTCGTCTCCCGTATTGCCTCTGAGTTTGACTCACTCCCAAAGCTCTCGTGGATAGCAACGGCCTACTTGCTCTCCAGTGCCACATTCCAACCTCTGTACGGAAAGCTCTCTGATATCTTTGGACGTAAGTCCCTCCTGCTTTTCTCCAACCTCACCTTTGCCCTTGGGTGCGCCATCTGTGCCCTCGCTACCGACGTCAACGTCCTTATCCTGGGAAGATTCATCAGTGGTGTCGGTGGTGGTGGCCTCACTTCACTCTCAAGCATCACTACCTCAGACGTTGTCCCACTGAAGGACAGAGGTGTCTACCAGGGAATCACAAACATTGCCTTTGCCTGTGGATCAGGTGCCGGGTCATTACTCGGAGGTGTCTTTGTGAACCACCCACAAACGCTCGGTGGATGGCGAGGTGCCTTTGCTTTCCAAGTCCCAATCACTATCCTCAGTACAATGGCCATCCAAAAGTACCTCCACTTGCCAAGGGGTTCCCCAGGCCTTGGTGTTTCAGGATCTGACATCACCAAGAAGCTGAAGCTCATCGACTGGTGGGGCTCCTTAACCCTGATTGTCTTCCTGCTCTCTTTCCTCAGTGCTGCCTCATTCGGTGGTAAAGAATTCAGTTTCTCCAGTCCACAGTTCTTTGGTCTCGTTATCCTTACCATCGTGTTCATGGGGCTGTTTATCTTTGCAGAGGCAAAGGCAACAGCACCAATCTTACCACTACACTTTATGAAAATCCCAACAGTGACTGGTGTCTCTATTTCTTTGCTGTGCTTCTGCATGACAAACTTTTCAGTCTACTTTATCATCCCAATATACTACTCAACAGTGTTCAACCTCGACTCGCAACAGATTGGCTGGAGATTTGCACCAAACTTCTTCACCATTATCGCTGGATCCCTGGGTGCTGGCTACTATATGAAGTCCACCGGTAAGTACTACCATCTGCTGCTAATATCTGGTGTCATTGCTGTGTATGGTACTTTGAGGGTTGCCTGGATTAACCCATCATACACAACCTTTGAGCAGTATGCACTCCTTATCACCATGGGCATGGGTATATCCGTCATCATCACCGCTACGCTGCTGGCATTGATCGCTGCAGTACCACACGAGCACCAGGCGGCCACTACCTCGATCTCCTACCTGTTCAGATCCTGTGGTGCCACCCTGGGTGTCGCAATTGGCTCCGCCATCATGACGAGAAGTCTGGACGCAGAGTTGCAAGAGAAAGTCATGTCGTTCCTGGGACCAGAGCACACAGAGGCAGAATTGCTCGGAATCATTGACAGAGCCGCACACAACACCGAGTACGTCAACTCTGCTGCTCCAGAGTTCGTCAAAGAGGCCCTCATCACAGCCTACGCCATAAGTACCAAGTATGCGTTCCGTTTCTCGGCCGTCTCGGCCGTCATTGGGTTTGCAAGTTTGTTCCTCATCAAAGAGTACACTCTGCACAGCACGCTGACTCGCAAGTAGGGTGAGACGAATAGGCTGTTGTGCTATCTATTTATATATATAGAACAGGAAAATATATAGAATGCTATTTGAGATTTTTGACGTATTCTCACAAAAAGTACCCATACAGATCTCGATTTGGAAACTCTTTAGAATACCTATACAATGAAAAATTACATGTCGAACGAAATTTCTCTATAAAGCGCATTTTATTTCGTATCTCCGCTGCTGCACACACAAAACACTGCCTCTGAGTACCCTATACCCCCTAATTGTCCCGTTGAGAGCTGATACTGCAATATAAAAACAGGTGATGCCCCAAGGGGCTCGAAACGGCCCGGGGCCCCATATTCCTTCTAAACACCTGGACATCTCTAAACACCCGTGCACTTGAGTTACCCTACCTGGTTTGAGACACATTCCGCGAAAACTTCGTCCAAAATTTTCGCGGGCGTCGGATTTGCTGTTATAAGGAAGCTTTTCCACGTTTTTCCTCTCGAAGGACGTTTTACTGGAAAGGCATCTCCAATCGCAAATAACAAATACAAAAATGTCCAAGGTTTTCTTCGAGGTTACTTCTGACGGTGAGTTTTCAGCTTGTGTGATTTTTGGGGGCAGAGAGGGCGCCAATTGAGCGTGGGAGGGGGTTGTGTGGCGGGGTTATTCCCCATACGTCATCAAGAGGTGTCGCTTGCTGTACATTTGATGGGCTGGGTGGCAAATTGGTGTGTTTTTTTGAGGGATGTGTGGGCTCAATTGGTGGCTGGGTGGCTCGGTGGGTGGCCCAGGCACCATGTGTGCTCAGTAACGATGCCTTGTTGGCCTTAGACCTCTCCCCTGCTGTCCCCGCAGTGTGTTCTCTAGATACTAACCACCACAGGCGCCCCAATTGGTAAGATTGTCTTCCAGTTGTACAACGACATCGTTCCAAAGACTACTGAGAACTTCAGAGCTTTGTGTACCGGTGAGAAGGGCTTCGGTTACGAGAACTCTCCATTCCACAGAGTCATCCCACAGTTCATGTTGCAGGGTGGTGACTTCACCCGTGGTAACGGTACCGGTGGTAAGTCCATCTACGGTGAGCGTTTCCCAGACGAGAACTTCGTCAAGAGACACGACCGTCCAGGTCTTTTGTCCATGGCCAACGCTGGTCCAAACACCAACGGTTCCCAGTTCTTCATCACCACCGTCCCATGCCCATGGTTGGACGGCAAGCACGTTGTCTTTGGTGAGGTCGTTGAGGGTTTGGACATTGTCAAGAAGATTGAGACCCTCGGTTCCAACTCTGGTGCTACCAAGACCAAGCTTGTCATCTCCAAGTCTGGTGAGTTGTAAGCTGTGTTTGCATAGGAACTGAAACTCGGCTGTGCTCTTTTTTCTTCTGAATCTCTCGGGCCCAGATCTTTCTAGGATTATACGCAATACTGAAATAAAAGAAAAAATGTCTTTACGGGTGCACTTTTTCTGCTTTTTATAAGACAGAGACAATGTACCAGTTAAATATCGCTCGTAGATTGCAATTGAGCCGTCTGGGTGTGTCGAAAGGCCGCAATTGAAGGCGGTTGAGCCCTTTATGTGTCAAAAAGGAGATGGGGGCCATTTTGATGTGGAGATTTTTAGCGGCAACTTCGGGAATATGAAGAAAGCTTGGAGAAACCTTCCCTAGAGCTAATCACCAGGAACAAAGCCGAATGACTCTTCTACGTGAAGAAGAACGAAGCTCATATAACAGAATCCACCGGTGAACGAAATGCAAGGCTTTTCATTCTACAACATCCGCAAGGTCGCCCGGCAGGCCCAGAACGCTCTCATCGACCAGGGAGAAGCAGGGGTCATGGCTGTACGCAGCGCCACCACGACGGATAGCTGGGGGCCCTCGCCGGAGAGCATGTACACCGTGTTGACTGAGGCCGAGCGTGTTGGTGTTGTCGAAGTTGTGGATATCGTCTTTGACCGAATACAGGAGTACTTCATCGAGCATGGTACCGGGCAGAGACGGGCAAGCGTATCACAGAAGCTTTACTACAGTGCCGTCCACTACGTCAACGCTGGGAATGAGTGGCGTATCGTGCTCAAGTGCCTCAAAGTGCTCGAGTACCTGCTTCTGTGGCTTGATGATGTCGTAGTAAATGCCATTGAGGAGCATAGAACTACACTGGATGCTATTGTGGTGCGGTATGGTGACAAGTCCGGCGACGGCAGCGCCGTAACGAAGACCACTGCACAGTTACAACAGGCAGAGAACTACAAAATGGTGGTCTTACAAGCTGAAAACGTAATAAGGCTTGTTATGGACCAAGACTATAGATCAAAACAACAGAAGATTGCTGTGAAGCTGGATGAGAGTCGTGTCGGCCAGGGGAATGGCGCACAGCTCAGAAGGGAGGAGCATCCTGCGTACATGGCCAGTTTTAAGGAGAAGAAGTTGGATAGATCAAAGATTCTGTACTCCAACATGAAGTCAGAGATAAGAAACCATAGGAGCCATGTCTATCATCGAAAAGAACAACGTCCCGGGTTCTATCAGGCTGCTGGGAAAGAGGAATGGAAGGCAGAGACTCTATTTGATGACGATACGCAGGATGAGTATGAAATTGACTCAGATAATAGAGGGAACGATGTAGGGTATGATACCAGACACAGCACAGATTCATTTGGTGGTTTTGAAGCTGCAGGAAAGAGCAGTAACGCTACATCTCACAATGATCAATTACTATCGTTCGATGAGCCTTGACACCGTGGAGTCCCGTGGAGTCCACACTACATTTCATCGAGACCAAATTGTGCATTATTTATTTGTTCAGTAAACGATTGAACTAATAGTCATACCCCTGTAGAGAGTTCCTGGACACCGGCGTCGAGCTCCTCAATGTCGTCTTCACCAGCGAGACCCTTCTCAAAGATTTCTTTTCCTGTCATCTTTCCACCGTGGTACTGCTGTTTACGCTTCTCAATTCGCTCGTCAATGCCTGTGTCCTTTCTGAACTTGAGTCTCCACTCTTCAAACGACTCCTTGGTGACCTTTGTACCGTAGAACTTCTTTTGCTCCTCACGCTCCTTGGCGAGGAGTTCTTCGTCGTGCTTCTTCTGTGCGGTTTCAACCTTGGACTCGAACCGTTGCTCGGCCATCTCCTTTAGCGACGACGTCAGGGAAAACACAGAAGGGATTCCCAGCTGTTCTTCTGCTTCCTGGTTCAGCTGCTGTGTGAACTCCTCAACGTCTGCGTCATCAAACTCGACAATGTCCTGGATTACGACCGGTCTCGAGCTCTTGTCTTCCTCATCATCGCTGTCTTCCTCCTCGTCCTCCGTCTCTTCGTCGCCAGCTAGCTCGCAGAAGTGCACTCCCAGCAATGGAATAGCCTCTGGATACTCGTCTGGGTACTCCACTGAGAGGACGGCAGCATGCCTGCGCTCCGACACCGTTTCGAGCAATACGGTGATCTGGAAGTGTGTTTCGTCTTCGAGCTCCAGCTCATCAGGGTAAATCGACTGCAGAATTTCAATTTCCTGCTGCTGTTCCTCCTTGTATTCCATCGTGACCTCTGTCTTTCTTTCCGTTTTTAACTGCTGGCCGTGGTGGTACTATACCATTTCTATGAGGTATACTGGTCCTGTCCTCAGCGAAAATTGTGTGGTACACAGTGAGGCAGAAAAAAAAAATTACTGTGCACACATTAACCTCCTAAGAAGCTCATCGATCCAAACGCCAATTCGCCCTACACAGAGATGAGCGAGCAGAAACAGCAGCTCCAGGAGCTTGTTAGACAGACGAGGAAGCTGTTGGTGACATCCGAGTTCAAAGATGCGCTCAAGCTGCTGAAGAAGCATCGCCAGACGTACGCCAACAATGTGTCTTTCTTGCAACTGTTAGGTGAAGTTTACTTGGAGAACGGTAATGTTGAGAAGGCGTACTCATATCTCGAGCAGGCGTGCGAGCTCGATCCAGAAGCTGTGGAAGGTGCCGAGAAGTTCCTCTACATGGGCCAGATTGTTGGTGGACAGCGTGGACTCGAGCTCATTGACCACGGCATTGCGACGCTCACAGCCAACTTTGAGCAGACAAAGGATGTGACCATTGTGAAGAAGCTTAACCAGGGTATCTTTGCTGAAATTGAGATCTGGATGACAGATCTGTGTATGGAGCCTGAGGCCGAGCAGAAGTGTGACGAGCTGATCGCCCAGTCGCTTGCGCTTGATGATGCCAACCCAGAGAGCTGGTCGCTGCTTGCCAGCATCAGAATCTCCCAACAGAGACAGGAGGAGGCCAAGGAGGCTGTGCAGAAGAGTTGGCAGCTTTTTGAACAGCGTAAGACGCAGTTGGAAGAAGGCCAGCTAGATAACTCCTCCGGCGAGTACGTGGAGCTCATTCAGCCCCTGCTAACACTAGCGAGATTCTCGATTGAGCTTTCGTTATACGAACTGGGGTCTGTTATTGCTGCCAATGTAAGAGATATTGACGAGGACAACATGGAGAGTCACTATTTGGAGGGATTTTCACACTATTTGTACATCAAGAAGACGCAGTACGATGCCCAGATTGGTACGTTTGATCCGGATATGTTTGAAAAGTTTTCGGTTGTGAGTGTTGAAGGGTTTGAGGAGAACGCCAAACTTGCAAAGGAGTCGTTTGAGATGGTCCTTAAGCTCTCACAATTCCAGCAAGATGTTGTCGAGGAGATTGTGTTGCATACACAAGAGCTTCTTCAGCAGTTGAGCGGTGTTGCGTTGGATAATGACGAAGATGACGGCATCAACGAGGACAATTGGGAGGAAATCATCGACTCTGACTAAGATTTGAACACTTGAATTGTATTATGATTTATATAATAAGAGTAAGAATAAATACAGTACAGGGTAGGTGTGTGCCCATATAGGAAGGGAAGAAAAAAGCCATGCGGACCACAGGTTGTGTGTAGTAAGACGACTATATGGACAGATAGAGATAGAGAGATAGAGAGATAGAGAGAGGGATAGAGAGAGATGAAGTAGGTAATGCAGATAAAATCGATCAGAATAAGCACATAAAGACAAAGAATAAAGATATATGGGGGAAGAAAAAAGAGACAAAAGACAAGGACAAAGTACAGGGCAAATGTAGTAGTACAAACAGTGGATTGTATGTAACAGTATTCGGGGGACAGACAAACAAGGGTCATAAAGGGATCATTAAAAATGACATGGGAAGCATTAACAAAGGAGAAAACAGGAATCATCAAGATGTTGGATGACATGCAGAGGGGACAAACAGAACAGAAAGAGGCAGAGACAAAACACACGCACATAGATCGGTGCATTTATTTAACGTCAAGCTTTTCTAATGGGGGAAGCTCATCTTCGTCTTCATCCACCCAGTCACTGTCATCACCGGATTCTTTTATTGGGTTTTGTTCACCGCCAACGAGCGTCATGAGGCCCGGAAGCATCTGCTTGGGCTGCTCCGTTTCGTGGATGGGGGTTTCCTGGAAGTCTGAAATGAGCTCGACGTATTCTTCTGGGACCAGCCCAGTTTCGCCGGTGTCATCGTCCTCGGCTACAAGCCAACCCTGGCCGTGTCTGTACGAGATCCAGATGAGCTGGCCCTCCTTCAGGCGCACCTCGTTGTCGTTCTCGGGCTCAAAGTCAAAGAGGGCGATGGCCTTGCCGTGGATCTCTTGCTCAGGGCCTGGCTCCCTGTGCCCGGGCCAACCAGCACTGTCCGCATCTGTCTCGGTCTCGACATCCTCGAGCCAGGGTGGCCCATCGTGAAAATTGTTCAGTGTCTGTTTCCAGTTGGGCTGTATGAAGGAGCCTCTGTTGTGTGTCATGAATTCGTCGTCGTACATCTCGTCCTGAGCCAGCCCACCATAGTGCAACTCCTCATCCGGCCCGTAGCCAAAGTCTCGCACAGAGAACACAGAGTTCCTCCGCTCCATTTCCATGCTGTATTTGGTGGTTACCCTTTGTGCCTGTGTTGTTGTGGTGTTTCACAGGTCTTGCGACGTTTCCCTCAAAACTTTGTGTGGAGCTTTTCGCGCTTTGCGGGTTGAGGGCTCTTATAGAAATAACACACTTGACCATCGTCAACCTTGCCTAGGACTAGGAGAACCCACAGAGTACAGAGAGCACAGAGAGCACAGGATGACGACCAACCACCGGCCAACTCTGGAGAGCAGACGGGGCCGAGAGCTGCAGCCAACATCGATTGTGCACGCCCGGGCCCTCCCGGCACACAAGCAACTCAAGTACAGAAGGAGCGAGGGACACAAGGACAGGGAGGACAGGGTGGACGTTGGCGAGGCCGGGGAGAAGCTCCAGCAGCTAAAGAGGGAGCTAATGGACAGAGAGAGGGCCCACTCCAGCGCCGGCGGCGAGACACTGCTAATTGAGGGCGGTGGTGCAGACACACGCGATGAGGTGCCAGAGGCCGATCCTGAGACATATGCACAGAAGAGAAGAAGAGTGCTAGAGGAGAGCAAAGACATGGACGCGTCTGATTCAGAAGAAGACGAGGAAGGCGATGGTGACTCAGAGGAGGACTCAGGCAGCGAATCCGAGGATGAGTCTGACGACGAGGCTGCCCTTCTCGCAGAGCTGCAGAAGATCAAGCAGGAGAAGGCAGAGCTCCGGATGAAAGAGCAGGAAGAAAAACGCCAGGCTGCTGCACTATCATCAAACCCTCTGCTCAACCAGCCGGTAACTGCTAAGAAGTCATGGAGACAGGCTACGGTGTTCAAAAACGCTTCCAGTGCCTCAACATCCAACAAGGCAAATGACGACAACTACGCAAACGATGCGCTGAGATCCGACTTCCACCGCAAGTTTTTGGACAGATATATCAAGTGACTGTGTAACTTGTATTCTGAATGACTAATGACTCTTTCGAACTCCTGCCGACCGTAATTTAGGTGTATTCGTAGATAGCTCCCTTCCATCATCAACCGCGAAATGAAGGTTTTTTGGTTCCTTTGTTCTTCTAGAACAGATCAAACAATGATGGAAAACGCGTACAGCTTCTCTACTCGGGGAACCTAGGGGCCCAAAGAAGACACATCAGGAAACAGAGGTTGGAGATATGGATCAGAGTAAAACAGGCCCGAGAAAAAGGTGGAGATTCAGCAAGCTGGTATCGAAGGAGGCGAGAGATCGCATCATAAAAGAGGAGGTCTTCAAAGGACGCTTAGCTCCTCGGACAGTGCCAACAGAGGAACAGTTAATGAAGTACAGCGAATTATTACAGAAGGATGTCAGTACTCTCTTGCAAGGTCCATCGGAGGACCTGGACACATTGGAAACCACAGATCGAAACGAATTGAAGAGACCTAGGTTAGATGAAGAGGCGTCAAATACACGAGAATTTATACCAGTACGAGCAACAGATGACACCCAAGAAGATATTTCACACGGTATTCTGGACCATGACAAAGACGAATTGACTGCCTCATACATTACAGAAGAAGGCTCAGCTGACACTAGAAGACACACAGCGACCCTGGGCACACACTGGTCTGTCCACGAGAAGGAGATCTTCTTTACTTTCCTCGGCCGTTATGGCACTCGACAGCTGCACAAGCTGCAGCGTCATTTGCCAAAGAAGAGCCCCACTCAGATATTGTGCTATTACAACTTACTCAGCACAGAGCTTTCATACCACAAGTCGAGGAAGTCGTCATTTACCCAGCTCGCGAGATATGATGAGATCCCGGAGGCAGTGGAGATGGACCCCTGTGTTATACGTATTGAACAGGATGTATGCAAACATCTGGATAAGAAGAGAGTACAGAGGATGATAGAGGACAAATACTCAGGCATAATTAGTTACCCAGATCTTAAGGACATTGCCCAGTTTTATGTGATGCCACATTTGAGAAGAGCGAGGTCCCAAAAGAGTGAGACCCAAACCAATGGGTTCTCTAAAACTATGTTCAAGGAGATTAATAATTCCACGGAGCAGGTAGCAAAACAGATCGTTACGCAGATTGTTAAGAACAAGTTGCATTCTGAAATTAAGGATACTGAAAGAGACCTATCAGTACAAACTGGGGTACTCACATATAACGTTGATGAGTTTGATGTTTGGAAAGCAGTTTTGCAGACTAACCTTCGGAGACCTTTGTTCAAAAAACACATATATAAGCACATGAGCAAGAAGTTTGATTTTGAAGTTGTTGATGAGGACCTGCCAGAGTGTGGTGTTAAAGACGAGTTCGGAAGGGACACGGCACAGTACGTGAGTGTCCCATCTGGGCTTGCTATTCATGAACGGTTGGACACAGTGAGGAAGTATGTTGATAACAAGACGCATACAGGATACGTTGATGTTTCATACAAGAAACAGTACCCAGAACAGTACGATGGAAAGCGTAAGAAGGACCGTAAACGCGGTGCATTCATCATTGATGATTATGAAGAGGATGCCGTTCTGGACAACCCAACGGCGTGGTATATGGTCATGAGGGAAGCCGAGGAGCTGGATGCCGATCATGAGGCCACAAAAATGGCCTACCAATCGGAATACTTGGAGTCTCTGGGGATGGCGGAGGAGTACCAAAGAAGACTACCGTCATTTGAGAAGGCGTGGAACGCAGCGACGGCTAAGATTAATAACGCGTATAAAAGATACCTACAGAGTCACTACGAGTATATAATGAAACAGCAGAAGGCTGTGGGCGACAGTGTGCAGTTAAATCGATCCTATGAGAAGGGAGAATACTTGACTGATGTGCAGACATATGTTGAGAATGGCATAAAGGGTAACTTGTACCAAGAGGATCCTAGCAAATGGGCAGCTGATGAGTGTGCGCAAGCCGTTACAGAGGAGATGATGTTGGTTTTGAATTATACCTTTCCAAGCTATGTATGAATTATACCTTTCCAAGCTATGTATGAATTATACTACTACTACTACTACTAATTGGATGTGTAAATGCTATTATTTATCTATTAACGTGATATCATAAAATTCGTTATAAAACCTTTTTATAGATCCGTATAATCAGCTGAGGTTAGCAGCGGTCTTTGAACCAAAAACTCTCTGTTTGAAGACCCCCAAGACGTTTCTAACCAACGGCCAGCCGTTATCGTTTCTGACAGCATCGCCATTCTCCTGCAGACGTCTCAGCAAGTAGTCCTTGGTCTCGATTGGTGGGCCCCATGGGACGTACTTGATAATGTTTTTGACACCGTGCTTTGTGATGAGCTCAAATGTAACATCGTCACACATACCGAGCAACTGGCCTAGCACAACGTTCGACTTGAAAGTGGCGTCACCGTTGTACGCAGCAAGAACGTCAGTTGCGTACTTTTGGGAGTGGGCATTGTGAGATGCAACGACCAAGTGGCCGAGCACAGAGTGTACTGGGTCTTTGGAAAGCGCATCGAGCACATACTTGATGCCTGTGTTATAGCAGGCGTCAGTGTCCTCTTTTGTGTCATGAATGACAGATCTGTGAGGCTCAGAGTGGATGTAGGCGCCTCTGACGAGTTTGAGGCCGACTCTGTAGCCGCCTTCGGTGGCAAGTCTCTCCTCGAGCTTGACAATGTCCATCGACTCCTTCAGGTACATCTGGACGGTTCCGACAACCTGGACAAAGCCATCCGGTCTGTTGAACTTCTTAAACAGATTACGCTGCAGAACGTAGACGGCCTGCTGGAGGGCGTGCTTCTCAGCGTCAATAACAGCGACGAAGAATGGAGACTTGCGCTGAGGGTACTTTTCTAGGAGCTCGCTGTTGAGCTTGTCAATCTGCTCGGTGATGCGTGCACAGTTATCGTTGAGCTCAGCCCATTTAGCGGCGTACTCTGGCTTGTCGTAGTTGAGTAGGACATTAGCCGGGTCTGAGACAAGGGCAGATGGCTTGAGGGCAATGTACCCTGGAGGGATGTCGTTGAGCTGTTCTGATCCGGACTCGATCATGGAGACAATGTGCGGTTTGAGGATGTTGTCGATGGAGTCTGCAGTCTGCTTGACAAGGTCGCCAATGTCAATGTTCTTGATTCCCTCGGCGTCCTCGACGGTGTAGGAAAGCATCATGTTGTTGATTCCTCTCTTTGAGAGCTCGTTTCCGGTCTCGATGGCCTGCTTAGGCGTGGCTCCTCCGCAGTAGATCTTTCCAATGAAGAAGTCGAGCACCGGCGTAGGCACGAGCGGGAAAGCGGTGATTACGAGGTTCAGCACAGGCTTGTTGAGTGTACAGAGTCCGATGCACGCGTAGTTGAAGAGCATCCGGTTCGACAGCGACTCCAGGTAGTTTGAAGGCTGGCCCCTAGCCGGCTGTGGTGTCGGCATCGACACAGGCGGAACAAGCGTGGACTTGGTGGCCGATGTAGTGTTGATGGCCCTTGCTACGGCCCTTTGTGGCACACGCAGGCGACGGAGCGTAGGAATGAGCATCACAGTGGGTTCAGTGGAAGGGAAAATTGGTACGTTTGGAGTGTTTAGAGAGAGAGAGAAAGAGAGGGATGAGGGCTCCTTTATATACCTTCACTGGCGATGAGATTGTGGGATGCCGCGTGCCCCAGGCGCTCCGCGCTCCGCTAAGCGCTGTTACAAGCGATGCTCCTTTCTGTCCAGGGGCGTGGGCCAACTGGTGGGCCAATTGGTGGGCAGATTGGTGGGCCAATTGGAGGGCCAATTGGCGAGGTGGACGAGGCCAGAGTCAGGGTAATGGTGGGCCTCTCCCCTGGGTTCCCGTGGAGCTTCTCCGTGGGCCCAGGGGTCTCTGGAGCTCCCATCGCGTAGATTAGCGCTGCTGGGAACAGGCGCGGAGACGTTTTTGACGCATTCGCTTGGGGCTTCCGATCGCGGTGCGACCCCCAATGGTAGGCCCAAGAGACAAGTGGTCTCCCGAGACGAATCGCTACAATTAAATATATATATGTATATATATAGACATAGATATCGTGCCATATCCCAACACCGTACAGCCATTATAGATTCACTAGCACGTACCCAATAAGCACCGTGCGTGGTACAGAGCAGCACCCAGAGGGCCAGTGTGGATAGCACTTATCGCCCGAACGGAAGTGGCAGCCGAAGCGTCGCTTGTGCCCCCCGCGGACGAATGACCCTCGCAGCGTCGCTTCCATCAACAACAACAAACCACCCACACCGAAAGGCCACCAGCATACCGACAGGTTTCTTCCTCGTCCACACCCTAATAGGCCACCCCAACAAGCTGCTGCCTGGCTACCACCACAAGACACCGGTGAGCAGCAGATATATCACAGATGTCCTCTGGGCCGCCCTCAAGGAAGCGTGCAAGGGTCTTCCGGCGGTCCTTCGTGGGCTGCTGGACGTGCCGACGGCGCAAGGTCAAGTGTGACGCCAAACGGCCACACTGCGACCGGTGTGTGCGAGCAAAGGTCGAGTGCGAGGGCTACTGTGTCAAGCTGAACTGGTCGATGCCGCTGACGAACCTGAGGGGCTCGTACTGCTCGCTCAGCGGCAAGCCCGTCAACGGCGGCGATGAGAAGGCTGCTGAGACCGAGATGCAGCCGGACTCGACGGTGATCCAGCGGTCCAACATTGACCTCGTGCACTGGTGGATCTACGACTTCTACCACGAGATGGACAACGCCCTGATGCTTCTGGAGAAGACTCCCCAGGACAGGTCTGGTCCGTTTGGCGTTATCAGACCCACAACCACACAGCAGAGTTCTAGCAGCAGGAGTAGCAGTAGGAGCATCAGAAAGGCCACAGAGCCACAAGGGGAGACACCAGCAGACGCAGATACACCTAGAGAGTCACCACTTCTCTCGACGGCCAGGCTGCCAATGCGTAAGGTCGTCTCGCTCTCCTCTGCAATACCTACAACACCAGCAACGGGCAGGCCGGTGCTCATGTCCCGTGCCATCACTACGAACCCAGCATATAACCCATCGCAGAACACAGAGACGACGCCACCGCTGTCCCTGCTACAGCCATTCAGAGACATCACGGCCCAAGTACACCAGTGTGACGACACCATAGAGCTCTCGATGGCCACTGTCGTGGACCATGGCCACCTCATCCAAACGTTCATCGATTCGATCCCAGACCTCTTTGATTCAAACATCAAGGGAAGACTCGCAGCAAAGGTCAGAGAGGTCACTGGAAACTACGTGATCAGCGGGAAGCCACTGGATCTGTGCCTGGTGCTATCCATCGTAACACTCATGATACTCAAGACGGCCAAATGTACAGACCACACGGCCATCTTCAAGGTCGTGGCATACAAACAGAAGATCGATTCCGTACTGGCAGAACAAAGTAGGGACTCATTTCATATCTACGAGCCACTGGCACTCCTCTTAGTGCTGTTGATCATGATGAACGCAACACTCGGTGTCTACGACCCTCGCCTGTTTCAGTTTCCACTGGACGAGTACCATTCCGCAAACCTATTGATGCAGGACTACTACAGGTTCTACCAGGCAACAAACATACTATTCAACCATGACCAGTTCCAGTTTGATCTAAAGTTTATGAAGATTTACGCTGATATGCTCGATCCGAATTACAACCTGTTGAAGCCAGATAACAGGCCAAGGAAGAAAAGGATTGCGATGGACGGAGAAATTAAGATCTCTACAATGGACACACCTGAGGATCATATTATAAGAGTTCCAAGATACGTGGACGAGGACCTAGATGACGAGAATGAACCACCACCACCGTCTTTCACCATCCACTTTGAAGGTAACGGACAAAATTCAAAGAAGAGCACTCATGGTTCTATACGGCATAACGAAGTAGAGGGAGAGCAGGACGATGAGGAAGCTGAGGACAACGTTGAAGATGAAGACGACGACTCAGAAAGACAGGTTCTCCAAGATGAATTTGATGACGAGAGCGAAACAGAAGCTCTCGAAGACAATCTTTCCTTGGTAAATGTCTTCCATCTTCCACAGACCGCAAAGGACACTTTTTCAGTTTATGGAATATCCAAGAATTTGATTATCCTATACTCATGCCTGTGCCAATTAGTGAATCACCGCCGTCATTTTGTATCAATGAACATGAACTCAAGAAATTATGCCAAAGTGTGTGCTGACTTTGAGGATGTTCTTATAAGACAAGCACCTGCTTATTGTTACTCACAAAAGGATGAACAATGGTATCACCTTTTGGTTATTATCTACTTCAAGCTGGTTAAGAATTATCCGAAATCAATGCTGGTGTACCACTTGAAGAAGATCCAGGGCGCAGAGAAGATAGGTCTGTTCAAGTTTGTTTCATCAATGGGTGGCCAACTGTGGACTGTGACAGATGAGGTTTGGGGAAATAACTGGGTCCTTAAAGAGTGGCTGTGGAAAAACAGAAATGATACCTTCAAGGATTGGCATTACGATGGAGAAGAAACGAAAGGGATGTTCCTCTTCTAGTACCTTTCTTCCATATTAAAATGACGTTACGAAAATATAACTTGGGTCAAACACGGTAGTAATTAAAAGTAACATTAGGTAAAGCATATTAAAATTCAGTCCATAACTTTTTGTACCATGAAGTCCTGATGTCATTCTCCTCATCACTATTACGGTCCAAGTCAATTCTACGACCTTCATCAAGGTCCACGGAACTCAGATCAACAATGTTAGCTCCCTTGACGAGAGCAGTGATGCCATAAATCACAATAGCAAATGGCAACAGAATGTAAGCATCAACAAAGTCACCAGCGACAAATGGACTCAATGTTGTCCATCCTTGAACCAAGGCAAGGAAGACATTGGCAGATAAACCAAAGTAAGCGATCCAAGGGAACATTCTTGTTTTATACGGCAGTTGGCATAAATCAAACCCTTGGAGCTTCCAAGCAGATCTCACTCTAATGTGGGTGTAACTGATAAGAGCCCAGACGATGAATACGGCAACACCCGAGATGTTGACGATGTAACCAAAGGCATTTGCAGCGCCGGTAGAAATATTCATGATGGATAAAAGACCAAGGAGATTCATAACAGTCACTGCAACAACCGGAACACCACGCTTGTTCTTCCAGGAAATGATTTTCGGAGCCAACCCTTCAGAGGCCAAGTGGGTCAAAGTACGGCTTCCAATATAGATTGAAGAGTTCACAGCACTGAGACAGGTGACGAGGATGAAGGCATTGACCAGATGAGTACCACCGCTCCAACCAGCATTCACGATGGCGATACCAATAGGGGACTTTAAGGCACGCTGGGAGGCTAGGAGACCAGGGTCATTGGAAGAAACCGTTGCACCATAAAAGATAGCAATGAATAGATAGATGAAGACGATACGGAAGATAGTCTGGCGAATGGCTCTTGGGATAGCGCGAGAAGGGTTCTTGGACTCACTCACAGTTGTGCTGATACCTTCAATTCCACTATAGAAAGTACTCACATATGTGAACACCGAAGCAACACCTCTGAAGCCATGTGTCAACGCCCCAGGGTTGTTCCAGTAGTGGAAACCAAATGCTGGTCGGTTCTTGATGCCACCAGAGATGTAAATGACAGAGAAGATGTAATAAGCGATCAGACCAAATATTTTAATGAGTGCTAGCCAGTATTCAGCTTCACCAAAGGCACCAACACCAAGCAGTTGGAAACATTCAAAAAAGACCCAGAAGATCAAAATGTAGCCGTAGAGTGGTATTTTCTCTTCACTATCCCAGAACCTCATGATAGAGGAAAGGGTGTTGTACTCATTGCTCAATACGCAGAACCATACAATGACATAGTTGTAGCCCGACACAGCACCTAGAGAGTCACTGTGGAATCTTCTAGCCAGGGTGGAGAACCCGTTACCACTTGGATAGATACTGATGATCTCACCGAGGGAGACCATTACAGAGAAAGCCACGACACCAATGAGTATCACAGCGATGAGGAGAGCGAGAGGCCCACCGGTTCTCAGTGTGATACCAGCACCAACGAGGATCCCGGGCCCAATGATACCAGCGAGAGCGATCAACGAGATGTGTCTGTCTTTGAGGCCTCTCTTCACACCTGTAACATCAAAGGAGCCAGACTCCACTGACGGTTCGTACTGTTCGAGTGCTGGGTCCTTGGAGTACTCACCGCTGACAGCCAGAGTCGTGAGCTTATCGTCCTCATCAGAGTACTTCCTATGAGGGAGTGTGGGCATCTTGGCTATGTTGGGTGTGTATTGCGACTGCTATACTGGAGCCAAAGACTGCGAGTTCAAACCAACCAAGGACCTCAACCACTTATTAGCACCAATGCTCTCGAGTGACCGACAGGTAATAATGTTGTGAAGGAAAAGAGCTGTGATGCAAATTTGTTGTTGCAATGGCATCATCGTGGTAAGGGGCCACAAACAACAAGAGACCGTTTTTTCAAGAATGGGTAATCTAACGGCTACCAGGAGACCAATCAGTGGGACCAATCAGCGGGACCAATCAGTGTCCATATTGTGTAACGTATAGAATAGCTTGGCCTTGGGATTGGGACCCCCACACCAAGGAATTGCTGCTTTTGAGGGAAAAATACACTGGATTACAAGGGCAAGGGGCCCGAAGATGGAATGGGCATAGTGGGTATTATTCCAGCTGAGGTCCCAGGAACACGTCTGGATCTCGCCTGGGATTGGCCTGGAGGCCTCGAGGGGCAGCACAATGGCAGTACAGTGGCATTCATAGCCATACAGGGCTTCAGTAACACAGGAGAACACACGGAAGATGCATTTGTGCTTTTCAGCTGTCCTTGGGTAACAAATACCAACCTCAAATATGGCCTCAAGAATTTCGAAGAAGCTTCTATGGCCAAGTTGGTAAGGCGCCACACTAGTAATGTGGCGATCCTGAGTTCGAATCTCAGTGGAAGCATTTTTTTGCCGAGGCGTTCTTTTTTAATGTTCTTAGCCTGCAATTTATATTAAAAGCATTTATTATCTTATATCTGTTGGAAATTGGTGGAAAGGACTACAATTGTGTTCACCAATAGCTTTGGCAGGAGCCAAAAAAAAGAAGCAGTGCCATTACCTGGAATCGAACCTGGGTTTGCTCGGCCACAACGAACTGTACTAACCACTATACTATAATGGCTTCTTCGAATGTCCCATTTATGAGTACAAAACAGACGAAGACACCAGGGAGAATATATATATATATATAGATAGATATGTGTCGGTCACTTATATACATGAGGCTATGGTGGGAAGGCCTATGGTGTGTGAGAATATGTGAAATATTTATATATTGTTACACAGAGCCAGTTCAACGGAGGAAATAAATGAGATTATCATAATACATGAGACAACACCGCCGGGTCCTTTACAAAACCTGGACCCAGAGAGTCATCTTCTCAGTCTTCATATTTGCCAACTCCTGGGCTCTCGTTCTGCTCTCTTCAATAGCATCCTCCACAGACACATCGAACACGATCATGTTCAGTCCCAGTGGCAGTTTAAGCTCGTATCTGGAGGTCAACTGTCTTCCCGAGTCAGCATAGTGGATAGATGGCACCGGACTGACACGTTCTCCGTTGACTGTGAGGAAAGCATGGTGTTTCTTCTTGATGAGAGCATCGTTCAGGCCAGCAGACACGGAAACAGCACCTTGTTGGCGATGAAGCGGGATCGTGTAGCTGGACACCGGGTAGTCCGATGCCAGTATTCTGTGTTCGAACCAGTTTTGTGTGTGTTGAATTGGAGTGGCTGTCGCTTGGATTGGTCTCATGAGCTGCTTGTACATACTTCTTGAAGAGGAAACCACGATCTCCTGGATGAAAGCCTCGGAGGAAGGCTGATGTGATTCTCTTGGTCTTGTAGATGGGAGCACAATGGCCGGTGTTTCTGGTTTAACTTCCTCTTCATTTGCACTGGACTCTTCTTCTTCTTCGGCACTCGAATTAGATTCGTTATCATCATCTGGCTTTTGTTCTTCGCCCGTCAATGGATTCAAGAAGCCGTCACCAGGTATATGTAGCCCGCCGTCTCTGTTGTGAAGTGTTAGGCTGAGCTTTGTCTTTGGTGGTTTGATTTTCAGTCTGATGCCAGACGAGCCAGATGGCGTAGATCTCTCCTGCAACTGAGCCATACGAGCAGCTTCAATTTCTCTATTGATCTCGGCCATTCTTGTGTGGAAGTAGTCTTGAAGCACACGGGCATCAGAGTGCAAAAGACTTCCGACATCGTTGTAGAGCTGCGCATTTTTCCACACGAGTTCCACCTGGTTCTGGAACTGGCCCATAGATTTGACTCTACCTCCCAGTATATTCTCCTTGACGTTACTCAACGTCATTGGTTTCTTGATCACCTTGTAGTAGTCTGGGAACTCTCTGCGGCTCACGTCCTTGGAGAATGGAGCACCAATGTTTTTGCCATCCACCTCGTAGTTCATCAACTCGTCAAGCACCATCAGGAATCTGGCCTTCTGTGTCATACCGGTAGCAGTTCCAGGGGTCCCAGGGGTGTGTGGTGCTGAGGACGGTGTGGACGGTGCTACTGGAGGCTTGATTTTGATCTTCAGCGACCCCTTGGCCGGGGTGGACTCGTGCTCAGCTTTCACAGGCTCTGGCGACGGCTCAGCCGGCTCGGGGGTTGGCTCGTTCTCGGCTGTGTACTGCTTGACCTGGTCCTTGACGAAGTTGAGGATGGTGATGGAGTCCTGTGCGATCTCGCTCTCCTCGAGGTTGTAAGTGTTGGCATTGTCTGCCATGAGCTGGAAGTCGGCAACAAACTCCTCCGTCGAGGCATACGAACTGGCCTTCGCCTTGATCTCGTGGATCGAAATCGGTGACGCAATCACATCGTAGTAGTCCGGTAGGACCTTCTTTGGTGGCAGCTTGACAAAGTTGCCTGCGTTTGGCATGCTGGAGACGACCCCGAGCGTCGACTCAAAGAACCCCATCAGGCTTTTGTGGGCCGCAAGCTTCTGTCTCTTGGAGTCGCCCTCCTGCTTGACGCTCTCGCTTCTTCTCTTTGGCTTGGCCATCGTCTCTTTTTTTGCTTCTGGTAGATGTTTCCACTGTTTTGTTGTTTGTTTAAAGCAGGCCTTTTCTCTATGTGGACGCGTTTGATTTTTACGGGAGGCCTTTCGGTCAGGGCACGCCGCTATATAGTCTCGAGGGCCCGGTATTTATACTAAGCTGGGGAGGGGGAGCTACGGGAGGTTCAGAGGGCATCTAAATCGGTCATTAAAAGGTAGTAAAACAGGTATAAAAAGGGGGAAGGGGTGAGAGAAGTAGTTTAGTTGAAGGAGGCAACGAGAGGGCCGTTTTTTTCAATGGCCGTGGCCCGCTCTACCATGTCGAACAACGACCTGTTGAGGTCCGCGAGGATGGTCTTCTCCTCTGCAGTGACGTACTCGTTAGATATGAGCTTGGCCTTCGAACGAGGGGTCTGCACAGAATTGTCTGTGTCGTGTGGGGCGTTCTCGCTCTTGAGCGTCGCAATGGACTTTCTCAGCGAGAGGTCCTGGATCGAGTTTGATGGGTTGAAGAAGGACGTAATGTCTATGAGGTTGCTGGAGGAGCAGGGGGTTAGTATTAGAGTGACACGGGAGTCTCCACAGTACTTACTCGCTCGTCTCGTTGACGATTGTGTTCAACTCCTCTTCTCTTTTTCTCATGATGGAGCCCTTGTCGTAGTCGCTGTGTAGAGTTAGTCACAAGTCCGTCACATTAGGGGGGTGTTTATACTCACAGCTGTCCGTCATTAAGCAACGGTGTGTTTTCGTTGAGCTTCCGGGAGTGTTAGTATCTGAGGGTCATTAAGGCATAGATCTAAGGGGCAAAACTCACCTGTGACTGGTCGTCGTCATCGACACCTTTGAGGCAGGAGAGACAGATACCCATTTTGTGGCCGGTGATTGATGTTCGAGAGATGGATCAAAAGCCGGTTCTAAAGCCAATACGGGTGTTGTTATATGTGCAATGTGATAGCCAGGTAGCAGGGGAGGACCTCGTACGAAGTTCCCCGTTTTTTTTAGTTTGCAGTGCTTTTCTAAAGGTTTATATGGATAGGGAAGGACATCTTATCGTTTTTTTCTAGTGTGCCCGCCACCTCGAAACACAAAGAGCTGGCGGGGCATTATATATATATATATATATTTACCAATATAAGGGTGTGAACACTTCAATTTGTGACATGTGCTCAGGCATACAGATATTTGAGAATCCCACACCTTTGTTTCGTGTAAAACCCTTATTCACTATATTCCGTGTTATGCCCTTTAATACAATTCCAGAGACTCGTTTTGGCGACGAGCGAGACTATTGAGTCCCACGAGTCCCTAAAGACTAGAATTCCAAATTATGAGACCGTCAAGTCCCTTTCTCGACCAAAAAAAAAAAACTTAGCGCGCGCGCACCCTCTGTGGAAAAAAAAACCACACATTATCAACGATTCAACCAGTTCGGTAGGTTGTTTGGCCGGACAGAGTACCGTTAAGCACCTCTGAAACAGATATGTTGGCTACGAGAGCATCCAAACAGGTGTCCGTACAGGTGTCCAGACGCCTCCTGCACACATCATCCGTGCAGTACGGGTTCATGGACTGGTTTTCCATGAAGAAGAACCAACAGAAGAAGAAGGTTGAGGTGGAGGAGACTTCCAAGGTCATCGAGAGAGCGGAGAGCGGCCAGATCTCTGCTACAAAGGTGGAGAAGATCGAGTTCATCGGAAAGAAGCCATCCAAGGCGCACAGCACAACGCCTGTCGCCGAGAGACTGCAGGGATTCTACATCAAGAATTGGCTCAGCAAGGATAAGACCAGCACAGCCGATGAGTTCCAACAGATCATCTTCTCGGCCTACACAAAGCTCACCAAAAAGACGCCAGAGTCCCTTGAAGACGTCAACTTGGAGAACCTCAACACCAGATTCGAGATCACAAGGGCCGTGCAGGCCCAGTCGGGATACATGATCCCAGACTATATTCTCACAAAGGCCTCTGACGGCTCTGTGCTCCAGCACTACTTTGAGACACAAATCCTCAGCGGAAAGTACTTGATCACAAACCCAGACCACTTGAGCATTGAAGAGTTGGAGTTCTCAAGTCCGAACGTGTCTGTAGAGCTTCCAGTGACGAGTAAGGAGAGAAAGCTTAAGTTTAAGAAGTTGTTGAAGGAGGCTAAGCTTGCACAGGAGGAGAAGGCTGAAAAGTTGATTGAAGGCGTTAGAGTATGAACAGAGGGCGTACGAAAGATAAAACATGTACATATGATGAAATTGTTCCTCTATTATTTATAAACAATTAGATGTGCCCAGAGGATCAGAAGAGACAGGGAATAAAACAGTTCGTAGAGATATATATTAAGGAGTGTAGTGGATGGAGATGGTATTTCAAAAAAGAGACAGAGACAGAGAGAGACAGAGACAGATTAGAAAAAAAGGGGGAGTGGGCAATGAAAGAATGGAAAACCAAGAGAACGACATAAGAATATAATTATGGGTGAAAAGTATATATATCGAGTAAATGATTCAAACAATGAATCATCATTTGGCCTTACCCAGTGTAAAGGCAACAGCAAGGGCAGCGCCGATGGCAATCAGAGCACCGCCAATAACGGCTTCATTGGCAACACCTGGAATGATCTGGGCTGCACCTGGTGCGGGCTGAACAGACTTGGACTGTTTCTTCTGGTGGTACTCATCCAAATCGATAGAGTCGTCTGGGTGGTGAATGAAGAGATCAGCCTTGTCCAACTTGGAGCTTCTGTTGATTAGTACACAATCTAGCAGATCCTGATCATTGGTGATTGCAATGATATCGCCTTCGTCGTCAATGTAGCTGATTGCGAACAGATCCTTGTTCAGTTTGTCCAACTCGTTGGAGTTGAGCTTGGAGATAACAACCTCTCTGAGATTACTAACACCATCTACTGGCTTGATGGAAATTCTGTGCACTCTTCCACTTGGCGACTTAAATTTGAATGCAAATGCCGTTTCTCTTGGGTCCTGGTGTTGGAGGATGCTGGATCCGCCGTGCTGTTCATTTGTGACACTGACAGAGTCCCCTGGTCCAAGATTATCATGGACACCGTGGAGTGAGAACTGGTTGATCTCGCTCTGGCTGATATCTGGAATGCCAGCGTAACTGTCAACGTGACTATCCGAGTGGATGGACTCAGTGTCGTTATCGAGGGATGTCCAGAATTTGTTCCAAGCTGGGCCTTCGACGTTGGAGCCTTCGCCATCATCTACAGTCTTCATCATGGCGATCTGGTCTAGCGTTGCGTATGTCAGTTTCAAGACTTCAACAATACCAATAACCTCGTCTTCCTCGACAATAGGAAGGTTCAAGTAGTGGCCATCAAACATTTTTCTCAAAGCTGCTTGGATCGTGAGATCCTTTGAGGCAACATCTGGCTGGGAGGTCATCACTCTGATGACACTGACCGTCTTTGGGTCCAAGCCAGCAGCGATGACTCTGAGGACGACGTCCTTGGAGGTAAAGATACCGCTGACGTTATCTGAAGAGTCCTTGACGAGGACTGCAGTCGTGTGGTTTTCCCTCATCAGAATTGCGGCCTCCTGGACGGTTGTCTTGACGGAGACATAGCTTGGCATGGTGGTTTCGTCGAGAACGGAGTCAAGTGTAGGACCACTCATGACATTTTTGAGGCCCTCAAAGTACCTGATGACCTGGAGTGGCTGCTGGGACATTCCAATCTCCATGTGGACGCCCTCGAGGGCGTCATGGAGCTTCTTGGAGGACTCGTACATTCTCTCCAGCTTCTCCATGGCCTCCTGGTAGCACTTGGTGATATCCAGGACACCTACAATGGCACGGTGCTCGTCGAGCACCGGCAGGTGTCTGAAGCCCTTCTGCACCATCAGGTTGAGAGCCTCTGATGCTGGGGTGTCGGAGGTGGCACACATTGGGTTTGCCGTCATGATCTGCTCGATGGTGATAGACCCAGCGCTGAGGCCCTTTCCTACGACCCTGAAAGCAAGGTCCTTCGCAGTGAAGATACCCAGGAGATGCTCGTTGTCGTCGACGACGAGGATGCAGTTCTCCCGCTTAGCGCCCATCAGCTGGGCGGCCTCGTACGCGGTGTACGACGGCTTGCACACGACGGCCTCAGATGGCTTGAGCGACAGCACAGAGCCCGGGTGGTAGTTTCTCGACCGTCTCTTTGCCCCCGTCGTCCCGGGCTTGCCCAGTCTCTTCTTGCTCAGGTCGTTCTCAACACGGCGCCTGATCGCCTCGTCTCTCTTGGACTGTCTCTTTCTCGACTCAGTGAGCGACGAGTCCTCATGGTGCGGCGTGGAGCCCACGGCGCTTCCGGCGGCAGACGTCGCCTTTTTTGGGGTTCTCAGCGGCGCAGACATTGACTTCTTTAGCTCCTTTTTGCGGTGGTGATTGTGGTGTTAACCGCCGTGATAGCCAATTCTCACACAGGCTGCTTTTTTTGGGCGGCTCGCGGCACAGTAACGTAAACAAACATTTTTTTTTATTTTTAATTAAAAAAGAAAAAAAACACTAAATCAAAACAATAGGTCAGAAACGGGTAATTCCCTATTTAGGACATAT
The DNA here is from genome assembly GCA_030572335.1 of Petasospora nakhonratchasimensis. Lineage (NCBI taxonomy): Eukaryota > Fungi > Ascomycota > Saccharomycetes > Phaffomycetales > Wickerhamomycetaceae > Petasospora > Petasospora nakhonratchasimensis. The sequence goes on from JAJLZS010000008.1 coordinate 180,155, forward strand.
TAGGAGTTTACCGGTTTTTCGTGTCACATTTTTATAGTACGTGCGCGTGTGTGTGTGGGGGGAGGGCTTTCCAGCACACAGAAGTAAGGGGCAAATACGCTGTGGATAGTGGAAAATACATTATAGAACTGCTCTACAGGCCCAATTGAGTGACTTCCCATGCCATCTTTTAGTTGGTTCTGAGAGATCGTTCTAGAAGAGAGCCTCCAGCTTAGGCGGGCAGGAAGGCCTTTGTGTGGTGACACATACGCGCAGGGGGGCCCCATCGCTTATTATATAAAAGGCCAGATCCGCCGTGCTTTTGCCACTGGAGAAGTTTCACAGAGCACGAGAAGATCGCCAGGGGAAACAGCAAAACAGAACACAATGACGCTCAAAACCGTGAACCAGCTGGTTGAGCAGTACATCAGTATGCCGATCCAAGAATGGTACGAAGAACACACCAGGGAGATCTTCATGGGCGTCCTCAAGACCGGCAGAATGCCTAACCACATTGCGTTCATCATGGACGGCAACCGAAGATACGCCACTGAAAAGGGCCAGCAGTTCAGCTACGGACACCAGGCAGGTGCTGTGTCGCTCCTCCAGATCATCCACTCGTGTGCTAAGCTCGGCATCTCACACATGTCGATGTACGCCTTCTCTCTTGAGAACTTCAACAGAAGCCAGGCAGAGGTGGCCATGCTCTTTGAGCTCCTCATGATCAAGTTGAACCAGTTCTTGAACTACTCGGACAAGTACAACGAATACAACAAGAGCGCCCGGATCAGGGTCATTGGAAACCGCAGCTTTATCCCAGAGAAGACTTTGGAGAAGCTCGAGAACATTGAGAAGCTCACCTCAGGCAACAGGAAGATCACCCTCAACGTCTGCTTTGCTTACACCTCCCGTGACGAGATTGCACACACAATGCAAATTAATGTAGAGGAGGCCGCTGCAGGTAATGTTAAACCACCTCTGATCCAGACCAAAGATTTGGAGGAGCACTTTTACTATCCACCAGACACGCCTCCGTTGGACTTGTTGATCAGAACATCGGGTCACACGAGATTGAGCGACTTCATGCTCTGGCAAGTCAACCCGAACTGTGACATAGTGTTCACGTCCACCTACTGGCCGGCATTCACCGTATTTGAGTTCTACCGTGAGTTGTTGAAGTACAGTTACCGCAGAGATGTTAGTGCAAAGTGGAAACAGTACTGCAACTCTTTCTTCTTCAAAAGCCAGGACAAGCACGCTGTGCCAACATCCAGGAAGGTACACTGGAACAACTTGCCAAAGCCTCCTCCGTTTGTCACTGTCACTGGAAAGATGACTACGCTCGGCGCTGAGACTACCTGAGATAAGAGAGAGCACGGCCGCGCTTGCTATATATTTATTCCACGATAGGCACACTGCCGATTACCTAACGGCCCCAATTGCATTGCTATGTATAAAACTAACGATCTTCCTTGTTGATGATGACTGTATCGATAATCTTCTTCACCTCCTTCTTTCTCTTCTCAGCTGTCTTTGCCTCGTCCATCTTTCTCAGGAAGGCGTTATAGACCACCACCTCGGCGACGAGGATGAGTATGCCAAAGAAGAGGCACAGCAGCACGCGCGTGTGCATCTTGAAGAAGTTCTCGTTCGATGTCCAGTACCATATTGCGTACACCACGGAGCACACCGAGATCAGAATGTTGAAGATGGTCGTGACCTGCTCGCGCACCTGCTTAGCCATCTGTCCTGGCGAAAGGTGGTCGTCCTCGAGGACGCTGCGGTTCACGAGCTGCTGGTACTCCGCCTCCTGCTGCTTAAGCCTGAGCCGGTCAAGCTGTTGCTGGAACTCGGGCGAGTACTTCTTCACGGGCTTGGGTGGGAAGTACACCTCGAGTCCCCGCAGAAGCTCGTTCATGGGGATGTGTTGGAGATGTTTCTTGTGGAGGTAGAGAAGGTCGTTTGTTGTGATCCATTGGCGTTGTCTGATGATGTGCTCGTACGGCAGCCCGTCGAGACTCTCACAGAGCCGTGGCGTGAGCTTGAACTTCATGCTTATATATTTATATATATATATACATATATATATATGAGCATATCAGCAGTGGTGGCTCTCCCTAATACTGAAAACGGGCTGCGAGGCTCCCCAGGGCACGGGCCACATAACCACGCGAAAAGAACGCGTTCGCGCAAAACCGATTCTCGGATTCTGGTGTGCGGGTGTCCAGATGACACTCGGCGCGCGCCGAAGCTCGGAAAAGCCCTGCCAGCCAATCAGTGTGCCGCAGAGTAATCATCTCTGGTGCGGGCCACACACGGTGTCATCGCCCAAAAGAGGAAAGCGGAGAGAGAACCACAATGTATAAAAAGAGAAAGGGCTGCTTTGGTGCTCTGCCACAACACACGCCATAAAAGCACGGTAAAAGCACGGTAAAAGCACGGTAAAAGCACCACAAAGTACCACAAAAGTACCACAAAATGCTATTCAGAAGAGCCCAGACACAGGTTTTCCGGAGAATGCTGTCGATCAAGGCTCTAACGACGCCGAACGAGAATGCGCTCAAGTTCCAGGTGGACCGCAACATCCTGGAGGAGCCTGAGAAGTCGTTCCAGATCAACCTGGCGAACCAGCAGCAGTCGCCGCTGGCGTCCAAGATATTCGAGTACTCGAACGACGTGGAGTCTGTGCTGATTGGCGGGAACTTTGTGACGGTGAATAAGAATGAGTTTGCGCACTGGAACCAGGTGAAGCCGGTGGTGGAGTCGATTCTGGAGTCCCACCTAGGCAAGAAGGAGCCTGTGATTGACCACCGTGAGGTGGAGAGACAGAGTACGCTGCTTGGTGCTGGGAGCCGCTCGATGACGGAGGAGGAGCAGGAGATTTCTGAGGAGATCCAGGAGCTCATTGACACACGCATCAGACCGGCCATCCAGGACGATGGCGGAGACATTGTGTTCCTGCGGTACCAGGACGGCAAGGTGTATGTACAACTCCAGGGAGCATGCACGTCGTGCTCTCTGAGTGACGACACGCTCAAGTCAGGCATCCAGTCGATGCTGAGCCATTATGTCGAGGAGGTTGAGGAGGTTGTCAACCTTGCTGAGGTTGAGTTCAACAAGTTTGAGCAGAAGCTCAAGCTCCAGCGGGGGCATGCCTAAGCTGATATAGTTTAGCTGGCCCTATAGCTGGTCCTATAGCTGGTCCTATATCTGGCTTACACTAACGACTTATGACTGCATTATCCACTCACTCTATAGTTCTATCCTACAGCCCAACTTACACGGTACATATATGTAGATCACGGTATATAGCTCTCAATCCGCTTGGCCAGCCGGACATCGATGTCGCTCACACCACCAACGTCGTGGGTCGTCAGCTTGATGCTCACCCGGTTGTACGTGGTGGTGATGCTTGGGTGGTGGCCCCACAGGTGGCTTCTCATGGCCACCTGGTTCAGCACAGCCCACGTCTCCTCAAAGCTGCGCAGCGTGCACTCGCGGCACAGACTGCTGTCCGCAAGCGTCCATTGCTGGAGTTCCTTCGCCAGCACGGCCTGGATCTCTGCTGGCAATAGCCTTCTCGCTACCTGTTTGCCTATCTTGTTGTACATTGGCTCTGTGTGTAAGTGTTGATGGTTCAAGGTAAAGTCTTGATGGCGCGAATGGCAAACAAGTACTGGCCAGCCACAGGGCCACGCCGCCTCTCACTTTATGATTCATTGGCTTTGGGGGTCAGTTGGGGGTCCAGAAGGGTCCAGTGGGGCCATTGGGGGTCAATTGGCCACACAGCTTGTCTTGCAGCTTATATACCTGTCCGTAACCACCACAGTCACATAATGTCCCGTTGGGGCCCCTGGGCACACAGGCACCATAGGCACCATAGGCACCAGAGGCACCCGTTAGCATGCCTCTGGCCTAAAAGCATTACCTCCGGTACTCGTCCAGCCACGACATGGCCTCGTGCGCCTCCCTGAGGCCACAGAACTGCTCCACGGCCTTCGTTGACTTGTTTTCCAGCTTGTTCATCACCGTGTGCAGCTCTTGGAGGTGCCGGTCGAGATGCACGTCCTTCCGCAATAGCTCATTCTCATACCGCACTGGCCTCGAGGGTGTGCCTCTGATCTCCTTCCACTCGCTCGGCATCGTCTTGGACATCTCTGGGTGTGTGTTGAGGCTTCCTTCGGTGCTGTGCGTAGATTGTACTGTCATTCCAGCCTTCTAGTCTTTTTCTAGCCTTCTTTTTTCCCTATTCCCCGTTGTGTCCCAGTAGGCCCAGTAGGAATAAATAAAATGTTTTATTTAATATATAACCATAAATAAGCAAAAAATAAGCACACACATACACTTAGAAAGCAGTAGCAAACTCCCTCTTGAGCCTGTCAGCAACATGGCCGATGAACTCCTCAGTGGTGACGTATGACGATCTGTCGGTCTTGCCCTCAGCAAGAGCAAGGTCCTTGGTCATCTTCCCATCAACCTGGACGGTGTCCAGAGTGGCCTTCTCAAGCAGCTCGCCAAACTTGACAACGTCCGGCGTGTTATCCAGCTTGCCTCTCTGGATGATACCACGCGACCACGCAAAGATGGAAGCAATGGAGTTGGTGGAGGTCTCCTTGCCCTGCTGGTGCTGTCTGTAGTGTCTCGTCACAGTGCCGTGAGCAGCCTCAGCCTCAAAGGCCTTGCCATCCGGTGTGACAAGCACAGAGGTCATGAGGCCGAGAGAGCCAAAGCCCTGAGCCACAATGTCGGATTGGACGTCACCGTCATAGTTCTTCATGGCGATGATGTAGCCACCCTTAGACTTGAGCATCTGCGCAACCATGTCGTCAATGAGACGGTGTTCATACCAGATACCACGCTCGTCCATGAGCTTCTTGTAGGTAGAGTCGTAGAGGCCTTCAAAGATGTCCTTGAAGCGGCCGTCGTACTTCTTCAGGATTGTGTTCTTGGTGGTCGAATACAGGTTCAGGCCCCTCTCGAGCGCCATCTTGAAGGAGGCCTCAGCAAACGCAGCAATGGACTCGTCCGTGTTGTACATGGCCATGGCAACACCGGCGCCTGCAAAGTCGTACACTGGCCACTCGAGCACCTCTCCGCCGTCCTTTGGGCTGAACACGAGCTTGAGGTCGCCGGCAGATGGCACTAGCACGTCCGTGGCCCTGTACTGGTCACCAAACGCGTGGCGTCCAATGATGATTGGCTGCTCCCACTGTGGCACGATACGTGGGATTCTTGGGATCACAATCGGCTCTCTAAAGACGGTGCCCCCGAGGATGTTTCTGATCGTGCCGTTAGGCGACTTCCACATCTTCTTGAGCTTGAACTCCTCCACACGGGCCTCATCTGGTGTGATCGTCGCACACTTCACCGCCACTCCGTGCTTCAGCGTTGCCTCAGCTGACTCCACCGTCACCTGGTCGTCCGTCTTGTCACGGTTCTCCATCCCGAGGTCGTAGTACTCGAGCTCTACATCCAGGTACGGCAGCACCAGCTCGGACCGGATCAGCTGCCAGATGATTCTCGTCATCTCGTCACCGTCCATCTCCACAATAGGCGTCTTCACTTGGATCTTCGTACTCATTATTCTTGTCTTCTGCTGTTCAATTGGCCCTTTTCCTACCAAAGGCCCCGCCAAATACATGTTCAACAATAGCGGGCAGCCCACCGCCTTTATATACTTTTTCGTCCTTCCCCGGAGCAGTGCATTTTCGCGACCGGAAACCGCCGTGGAGGCGGGGGGGGGGCTCTTTCCCCACACCGTATTATATAATCCCCGGCGCGCGTGTGGGCTGCTGGAGGACAGTCCAGGGCCAATGCGTTGATGGTAGGTCGGTGAATGGCATGTGGTGTTGTGGGTGTTGTTGTGGGTGGTGAGGGCGCTCCTGGGGCGCACAGGGCGTGCTTATTCTGGCCCCTCGAAGGCGGATTCCGCCCCTGTAATGGTGGCCGAGATTCCTCCGAACACCGTCTGGCTCAGCGGAGAACACTTATACTACAGGAGTCTACGCAGATAGGACCGTGAGAAACATGGTATTGGAAGGGTGGGACGGCATCAGGTGTCCTGGTAGAAGGCTGGAATGTCAAATAGGTCGTACGGGGAGCTGTCGCCCACAAACTTCTCAAGGTCCAGCAGCCCAAACACACCGCCAAAGTTGTTGCTGGGATCAAACACATTGTTGTGGTGGGCGTCGCCAGCAACGACACTGGTGCTACTTTGGCCAGGATTCACTCCTGTGCCCAGGCTCAGGTTTGCATTCACGTCAACCTCCCGGGGATCAACGCTGAAACTGTCGTCGCCGCCGTTGGCGCTCCCGTCAAGAGCATGGTTCACCTGGTTCTGTTGCTCGTTCACGTTGAGGTTCGAGGCAGTGTTTCGGGCCATCATGTGGAACCACTGGCGATCAACCTCAAAGCTGGACATCACGTTCTTGTTCACGTGGAACCCGTTCATCGGAGGCGTGCTTTTGTCGCTGCTCATCTGGTCCGACACCGAGGTGCTCTTGTGGTTCACAGCCTGCTCTGGGTTCAGCAGGCTCTCGCCGAGAGGCATCGTCGGTCCAGCAACAGTGCTCTTCTTCGAGCGTGTGTTCAAACGCCTCAAAACAGGCTCCTCAAACTTCTTGGTGGTTACAAGCACACGCAGCTTCTCCAGCTGGTACGGCGTCATGGTAATCAAGTCATTCTCAGTTGGCATGTTCTCGTAGTGGTTCACATCGTGGTCAACTTTCCCATTCGCACACTCTTGATTCATCTCACTGTTCTTGTCCCAGATACTGTTATCTGTGCTCGACAGCAACTTGTCTAAAAAGGTGAACCCTTTGTAGGCCTTCCACGCGTGGTAGTAGACTGAGCTTAGCGACTCAAAACTGTCACGTACCAGTGCAAAGCTCTCCTTCACTCCCTGGTGGATTAGCATAATCACAGGCAACCGCTCATTGCTGGCGTAGTTGTACTTGACATCCAGAGTTCTTGAAATAAATGAAATCAGCAACTGTGAAATCTTGTGCAAAGAGGTCAACATCGCTGGAACAAGCACTAGCTGGGCACCACAACCAAAGATGGCATCAAAGTAGTTAGTCTTACCATTGTTGATAGTCGTGAGGAAGTATGACAACGGGATCAACTCCATTGCAATCTGAATCATCTTGTGTAAAATCTGGTAATTATTTTGTGGATTGTGCAAATAAATGTGGAAGTAGATTGCATACAATGCAGTCTTCACTTCAATGTAGTTTTTCATTTTGTAAATTTTGTCAATGCTCTCAACAACAGTGCTATTTGGCAAGTTCAAAATTGAGTCAATAGAGTGGAAATTGACGCCATCAATGTGCAACTCGAGCTTTGAAAGCTTTATGGCAAATTCACGAATTTTAACAGGCTTAGAGATGTTCAAAACATCTCTGAGGATCGGCCTCACCAAGTTATTGATCTCATCCGACATTTCGAAGTTATTAATGGCAGCTCTGTAAACGTCCGGATTAGCCATTGAACTATACTCATTGCACCATTCGGGAAGCAGAGTGTCAAATGAATTCTCATCAACAAGGATTGGATTACCTCTAGTGAAACTCAGATATAAATCCAGAGTTACAATCTCGTGCCAAATGAACCTCCAGACGTTAGACAGTCGCTGGTTTGTGTTCAGAAAGCGGACTTTACTCAGATCTCTGTTCAACCCGATAGAGTTACCCATCTGCAACAGCATACCGGAAAACACCTCACTGTCACCACCGTCACTTCCATCACCATCTTCTGGTGCAAGCTTGTGGTAGTATCTCATAAAGAGAGAACACTGTAGCAAGGGGATAGCTCCACGTCTCAACAAGCGGAATTGATTGAGACACATCTGTGCAACATTGATAACATTCATACCAATTGGGTTCTCAAGCATGTACTTTTCAAACTCAGTGTTGTTAGAAGTGTTACTAAATGTGAGGAAAGTGAGTCTGAGGATGATTAAGAGAATACCAATGTAGGCAAAATCAAATCTTCTGGTGATAACAAGCCTCTGCACTTTCACTGGTTCATCTGTTCGCTTACCGATAATCTCTTGGAGTTTCTCGGATAGGAACATTTCATTTATAAATGGTATGAAGGCAAAGAGAGGGCTTTGTATAAATATGTCATACAGAGTCCATATAATCTGTTGGTTAGGCAGTACTTCCTCAATCTTCATAATGGTCTCAGTCTCGTAGTCAACCCTGGCCGCACCAAATATCTGAGTGTCCCTTCTTTCTTTGCTTGCACCATTAACCTCATCCAACGCCTCATTTTGCAATAATCTTTTGCTAAAGGCCTCATCCACTTTTGCGTTGGAAGTTGATTTAGACCCCTTGTCCAGAATAATCTGCATGACCAGTTCCTTAGAGTCAACAATCTGTGACTTGAACGGATGGGTAAAACTGTTCTTCTCCTTTCTCATTTTGAGCAGTGTGACCCTCAGGAACGGGTCTTTCTTGACAATTGATGCCAGGGACAACGGGCCAGAAGCAATAAGTCTTCCAGCACGCACCACGACAGGCTCTAAGCTATCGTAAAACGTCATAGAGTCTCCAGACAGCGCCTGGGACGCAATGGAGGAAGGTGGAGTGTCTGGTATCGAACCAATCGACCCTGATCCACCTCTGAGGTTAGACTCATTATACTCCACGTTCTGGCGTGGACGGAAGTTCCCTCCCTGCGTAGGTGGCTGTTGGTACTGGCCAAGCAGCTGCTGCGATTGCTGGGGCTGCTCCATGGTGTTGAGCGAGTACGAGAACTGTGTCTGTGTCTGGGGCAGTTGCATCAGCGGTTGCTGTGGAGAGTTCAGCATCCGGGGATGCTGGAAGAGGTTCATCTCACTAGACACCGAGCCCACAGGCTTCACAAAGGACGGTGTGGTCGCCGTTGTGGTCGCCGTTGCGGGTGGAGCTGTTAACTGCTGGGGCTGGTTCAGCACAAACATCGAGTCCCCTGTAGAAGCCTGCTTCTTCAAGCTGGGCAAGGCCGATTTGGCCTTAGATCTGTGTGGTTTTGCACCGCTGATGCTGATATGGGCCATTGGGACGTTGGCAGCGACGGTGTAATCGCTGCTGACGGACTTGACATGCTCGCTCCACGACGGCTCCTGGTACTCACACAGCTGGCCCTTGTTGGACATCAGACACACCTTGCACTGTGGCCGGCCTTTGTCGCACTATTTTTGCACAGAATCGTTAGTAATGCTGCCATCGCCGTGCCGGTCCCGTCTCTGTTGAACTTACCTTCACCTTCTTCTTGCGGCACTGCGCACACGACGTCACGGTTCTCTTGCGCTTTACCGGCGGCCCCGACTCGTTGTGGAACTCGACGCTCGACCGTTCTGACTTCAAGCCACCCATCTTGACAGGGCCTCTGTGTATCCAAGCGTCAACGCTACACAACAAGCAAGACAAGACCAAGACGTAAATAACTAAGTACGCTCGAAATGATAAGCGGGACCGGGAGCCTCGCGCACGCGCGTAAAGTGTCATACTGTGGTGTGCGGGTGTAGAGACACCAGGGCCGCGTAACCAACAGAAATTTTCCACATTTGTGATGTCCGGGTGTTTTCCAGAGGTGGGCTCTTCTGCTTTGGGGGAGCGGTCGAAGGCCTCTTGCGAGATCTCCTTGTGCAAGAGAGGAGCCGTCCCGCTTAGAGCTTTCGTATATCCCGTGAACGGTAGCCTGCTAAACGATGTTGAGGTCATCCGTCTTGCGTGCCACGAGAACCGTATGTGCTTGCCTGAAGCCCGCTTTGCAGTGGGACTGCCCGTCGTGAGGAGCTAGGGAGCAGACATATATGGGCAGTCCCCTCCGCAAGACAAGCAACACCACGATACTAACCCATTCCAGGCCCGTTTCGGCCCTGCTGCTGCTACTGGAGGCTTGCTTGTGGCCCCAGCTCTTAGAATGAGAGCCCAGTATCAGGGTGCCAGATTCAACTCCACACAGCCGGAGAAGGTTGCTGAAGCAGTCAGCGAGATCCAGCAGAAGCTTCCATCTTTCGAGACAGTCACCGACGCTGCCTCCCAGGCTTCCCAGGCCATCGGCGATGCCTCTCTCCAGTGGGGATACATGCAGTCGATTGGCCTTGCCAAGTCCTGGTGGTGGCCTCCAGAGCTGATCCAGCACGTTATGGAGATTGTCCACGTCAGTACGGGACTTCCATGGTGGGCCACAATATCGCTCGTCACCGTTGGTGTACGTCTTGTACTCTTCCCACTCTACGTCAAGTCCTCCGACATGATGGCCAAGAACGCTAAGATTAAGCCACAGCTTGATGTCATCCAGGCCCAGCTCATGGGCTCCGTGGACATGTCTGAGTCCCAGCAGATTATGCTCAAGCGTAAGAGGCTTTTGAAGGAGCATGGCATCAAGAACAGATACTTGATGGCCCCAATGCTCCAACTTCCTTTGGCTATTGGTTTCTTCTCTGGTCTTCGTCACATGGCCAACGCTCCTGTCGATGGTCTCCAGAACCAGGGTATCTTGTGGTTCCAGGACTTGACCGCTGCTGACCCTTACTTGGGTCTCCAATGTTTGTCTGCCGCTGTCATTATGGGTTTCATGAGATTGGGTGGTGAGACCGGTGCCCAGAACTTCTCTCCTGTCATGAAGAAGATCTTCACCATCCTTCCATTGGTATCTATACCAGCTACTATGTCCTTCTCCAGTGCTGTCGTCCTCTACTTCTTTGTTAATGGTCTCTTCTCCGTTTGCCAGACAATGATCTTGAAGAACAAGGCCTTTAGAAGAATGGCTGGCCTCTCTGACATTGTTCCACCACCACCAGTCGACCCATCGAAGCCACAGGAGGGTATCATGGACACATTCAGAAACCAGATGAAGAAGGCCAGTGAGCAGGCCCAGAAAAGAGCAGAGTCTAAGGCCAAGGAGAATGAACAGAAGGAGATGGCTGAGAACCAGAAGAAGAATGCTCGTATCAAAATTGTCAGAAAGTCTGACTTGCAGAAGAAATGATTGATCGATTGTACGTACATCCATGGTCTTTCAATTGCACTTCATGTACATAACCTTTTACAACGTCTTGTCCGTTTGAAATATATAAAAAGAGAAACTGGAATAGTTAAAAGTCCGTTAATTTTATTTTATTAAGTTGTAGAGAAACAATTTGATTATTAAAAACGACATATTCCAACAGATCATACTGTAAGCCGGTGTATAATGTCCAGAACAAAGAGGAAGACCTATTGGATACTAGAAAACACAAGAAACACTGTAAGAACAAGCAAAAAAAAAACACTGACAAATAGAACATAATTTGACATATGAACAACTCATAAACCCCGGGATATTAAGCAGCGTAAACACTGGCACCGTCATTAAAACCACCATTATCGGAGAAAACAGAGACAGGATCTTTGATTAAGTGCTGAATGATCGTTTGCAGCGCACCTAAATCTGAACCCATCGAAGCACCAATATTATCATTGTTAATGAAACTCATAGAGAACACAATAGCCAAGTTAACAGCATCCATTCTGTTGTTATCAGAATGTTGAATCACCTTGTTCAAATGATCAAACAGCCTCTTTAACAAATGGTAGTTGTTGACTGGCAGCTGAAACACCAATGCCTTCAAGTTTTCAGTGAGATCACCCTCCTTTGTAGCTTGAACAAACTCTGGCTGCAGCTCATTAGTCAATAAGCTTTCTGGCAACTCTCTCAAATAAGACTTGAAACAACCAGCTAGCGTATTGATTTCAAACCAACGGTCATCCTCAAGAGTGAAATCACCGCCTTCATCAAACGCCTGTTTCAACAAGTTGATACTTCCAACAGAACCAGGAACTCTGTAGAGCCCAGTTTCATCTAATCCTCTCAACTCGATTTCCTCCAGCAATCTCTCCACAACACTTGGTATCAATGTACCATCTCTCTCACAGACATCACAGATTGGAACACCAAACACCTTTGAACTCATTAATCCTTGAGAATCTGCAGAAAGATATGTGTATCTCTTGGACATGCTCAAGGCCGCAATCCATCTCTGTGCTTCACTATTACTTGGTGCTTGGAAACAATACTCATCCCCACCATTCTCACCAACAAGCTTGAAGAAACCCTCAATGTTCGAGTGCACAAACAGCGGCTTTGTACGGAACAACTTGATTTGTTGGTATGGTTTTGACAACTTTCCAGAAAGGTCAACTTGTGCAACGTCAGGTAACATATCAGGGTGAAGAACTCTGTCAGGACCTGACCAACTACTTCCAACATTAATAGAGAATGGACGGACAGATTTAAACAAGCCTCCGAGTCTCTTCATACCAGTCGTCTTTGATGGTGAAGCACTAGGACGACCTTTACGCTGTTCCCTTAGTGTATCATTCGGAGCAGGGCCATCAGATTGCGCATCGCGGTTAAAGTTCAAAGAGGCACGAGCTTGTGTCATCAATTGAGTTCTCTTGAGATCTCTCTCTTGGTCCTCCAAAACTTCTTTCTTCTTGGTATCTCTCTTGAGCTTTTCGTGCTCTCTCTCCAAGAGAGACCTGAACAATGGTGATTTACTGGTGGAGTGAAGCTCCTTGGACTCATTTGTAGCCACCTCCTTAATTCTTTTGATATCATCAATTGGAACTTCAGATAACTGGAACAAGAACGAGAACATACTTGTGACTTTTTCGATAATCGCTAAATCATAGTGTTCAAGGTGCATGTCAGATATATTACTGACACAGTTGTAAGTGAAACGTCGCTTATCAAAGTTTATCAGCTTGGAGTTTTCAATAGACATGTTTGGAACAAAGTTTGCAATCTCCATCAATCTCTCTGTGAACCAGCCACAACAAGGCGTGAGGCCTCCTTTCAGATTCTCAGTCAAGTCGTCAACATCCAAGTTCGGAAGTAAATCAGTAACTTCTTCCCACTTTTCAGCAGAAGCAGAAAATATCCAAGAGGCATGATAAGCACGGGATTCTGGAGAAACAATGGCTTGAACAATAGCAGTCTCAATGAAAGATGGAACATGAGGTGAAACATTATCAGCAGCATCAAACTTGGATGTATTATGGAAGAGATCAGCCCCGCTCATTCTCAATCTGGTGATGGTTAAAATTTGAAGAACCGAAACCATTTTGGCATTACGGTCCTTTCTTGAGGTAGATGGATCCGAAATGTGAATCTTGAAAAATTTCTCCAAGTTGTCATGAAGATCAAACAAGACTTTCACCGGTGGGGGAAGTTTGTCAAAGAACTTATCTTGGGTGTTATCACCATACAAGTTCTTCAACCATGTGAAAATGTTCAAAATCTCAAGTCTGTCATCGTCCTTGGTATGGCTCCACTTGTATCTGAATAAACTGATCAAAGACTTTCCCGCATGAATTTCAAGAAGCTGAAAAACATTGACCCAGTCACCGATGGTAACAGCATTGAAAAGATTATTGATAAAGATGTCCAATTTATTTACAAATACCTCAGCTTCTCTAAAGTCCTTTGGAAGTTCCAGTAAGTCGATTTCACTGGAAACATTCTTAAAGGAAGAGATAGGAGTTGGGAATCCATCCAACGGTCTATAACACTTCTTGATGTATGTCTTTCTGATCTTCTTGTACAAGTTCTGCAAGATATCGAAAATCTCGTTGAGCTCTGTGCTCAACTCTTGAGTGGCCTCAAATCTTTGAAGTATCTGTTTCCAGACAACAACGATCTCATTGTCAATTGCTCTCAACAAATCAACAAATGTCTGCTTGTTCTTCAGATCATCTGTGAAATCAGCATAGTGTTCGTTGACTAAGATTGAAATAGCTTCAAGGGTACCAATCTGAATATTTCCAACAAACTTCCAGTTCAAATCCGGATCATCCATAGAGATGGTCTTTTCCCAATCTGGGAAGCTCTCTTCAGCGTCGGAGTTGAATTTCTGAATAGACATAGCAGCTGACTTGGCGCCAATAAATCTCTTGAACAATGCCTCTAATAATGATGCGGTTGAAGAGAAACTTCTGTAAGTGGCAAAGAATGTAGAGGTATAAACACCGTTATTCATTTTGAGCTTCAAGAATTGATTATCTAAGAGGTTAGACTTCTCCAAATAAATGTCAATATCCTTCTTTTCGATTCTCTTTGAGAAAATATTAGAGGTTAGAACCAAAACATCAACCATTTTATCAAAAGTACCTGCTTTCAAGACAACGTTGAGTGGTTTGATAAGGGAGTTGAGCAAATTAGAGCTGTCTAAAACGGCAAAGACATCGTCATCATCATCTGCAGTTTCGACTAATGTTGTATCCATCTGAGTGGAACCTCTGTTGGAGTGAGAAAGTTGACTGAGTCTGTGACTTGAGATTTGAGAAAGTCTCTTAGAAGAAGGCGTTTCGAGAACAACAGAAGCTGGTCTGGAATGTTTCTCATCACCAAGGGACTTAAAGATGAGATCATTATCAATGTGGAAGACGTCAGAGCCAATGTTGAAAATGTCTCTAACAGACTTGAGCAATGCATTCTGTCTTGAAGATGGCAATTTCGAATTTAAAGCAAAGCTCTTAATATCGACATCATCAACACCAGTAACCTTTTGGAACTCTGGCTCGGCCCCAGTAGACTTGGTGGCAAAACCACTTGCCCCAATCAGTACATTCTGATTGAAAAGTTTATATGTTGGGACAATCTCTGAAAACAAAGTTGGGAGGTATGAGCCAGTGAGAAGTGGAGTTCTAGATTCGTGTAACTTGTGATATGATGCAATGGCGTCTAACTCAATGGACAAACTGAGTTCCATCACAGATTCAAGCGTTAAAGGAGAAAGGGTAACATGGTTAGATAAAAGGTTGTAGAGTTCCTTCTGAAGACTAGTATTCTCAGACTTTTTGTTACCCTCGAACAAGGAATCATCCTGCTCAAGTTTTTGCAAGTATTCGTCCCATCTGCTGAAGGAAATCTTGACTCTCTGGACTCTTTTCTCACACTGTTTCAATGTTGAGTTTTCGACAAATTTGACAGTCAAATCACCAAAGTATGGAACAACATCCTCTTTTGGATAGGTGATACCAAGGCCTTGTGGGGCAATGACATGGTACGAAGATCTGTGACTTGCTTCTGAAATCATGTATCTTCTGTCAAGTTCAAAGACTACCGGGGCCCACTCGGAGGAAATAACTTTCAACCACTTCTCATCAACATAGGACCAAGTTTTCTTTAGTCTGAGAATTGGAATGGAGCAGATCATTGTGGCAATAGAGAGCCAACTGACCATATCACCAATTTTGTCAAAAATACAACCAATATCGATCCACTTCTCCAAGATTTTTGCTCTCTGCTGTTCATCGTTAGCACCACCGAATAAGTGGTTGACAATCAGTCTCCCCAAATAATGGATGTTAGTGTTGGAGTTGAAAATAAGTGGGTTAAGTCTTGGGTATGTAAGCCCATTGATCTCGTACAGCAAAGATGGGTCGCTCTTTGGGTTCCAAGAGTGGTTGAATCTCAGATCAATGAGATTTATCTGCTCAGCCACAGCTTTCGAGTCCAATGCAAGGAATGTGTCAATGCTGACAAGGGTCTGGGAGCCCTTTGGATCATATGGGGATCTGCGGAAACTGGTCAGTGTTTTCATAGTCTCTTCTTTTTTCAACAATGTTGATTTAAGTCTTGTGGTGAGGTGTTCGTCGTGGGTAGCGATACCGGACAGCAATCTGACCACCAGTTCAACGATCTCTTCCGAAAGGAGCATTCCCGGGAATGAGTCAATGACTGTAGTGACAACAAGACCCAGTCTCTGGGTGATTGCATAATCTGTGTTGGATGAAACAAGAACTTTTCCAGAAGACTTTGAAAATCTATGGTTGGAGAAAGTGATGGAAAATTCGTAAAAGTACTTGAGGGCTGTCTTCATATCACCAAAGAGCGGGAGAATCAACAACAAGTTGTAGGAAAGCTTATCATCATCCAAAGTGTTGAAAAGGACTGTGTGACAAATACTTTCTAGCGATCCGGAGATAATTGAGTTTGAAGAATTCAGTTGCAGCTCTGGGTGTGGGTAGACCTCGGACAGATATTTCAGTTTAACCCTAATGTTCTTAGAACTCTCAAGTGCCGACGAGAATGTGGATGGTGTAGTTGGTGTTACTGGGGATCCAATTCCATTCTTGAGATTGGACTTGGATGACATTGTAGAGAGTCTCCTCTGTCGCACGTTTGTCTGCTGTGGAGTAGATTGACCATTCTCATCCAATGATGGGTCAAAGGACTTGATATTCAACTCCACAGGTAGCTTGTACAAGGACAGTACTGGGCCCTTGAGCTCAGCTTTGTAGATTTTCCAAGAGTCGGAGTTTGTACTGTTGAAATTGTTGATGTGTGTACCTTTGTTGAGCCATCCAGTCTTGATGACACTTGAATCATAATTATCATATGTGAATGGTTTGTTTTTTGTAGCAGTTGCTGATCCATTGTTGAGGTTGAACGAGTTCAACGAACGTGTCATTAAGGAGGTCTGGTCATCTGTGACGGCAGTTGTTGCGTGAGATGTTGTAGACTGTAGTTGGTGCAATTGTGGTGGTTGATGATGTTGCTGCTGCTTATCAGAAATGGTTTGCATAGACCCGGAGTGAACCATGGAGTCGCTGACTGAAACCTGCGAATCAGAAGCGGATATGTTGTAAGTTCTATCGGACTGTGTCATTGAGCTCTCGATGGAGATGTTCGATACCGAATTACGGGACTGCTGGTATAGGGAATGTGACGATGCATTAGAGGAAGGACCGGACGTGTTCGAGGAACCTCTCTGCTTGTCCTTCTCTCCCGCAACGCTGTTCCGCTTACTGCTCCTCGACCACCTCATTTTGCGTAGCTTGTGAATCGAAGACTGTGCTGAATGTCGTTTGTTAGTTTCCGTAGTCATTGTTGGCCTGATCTGTAGGGGAAAGTTAGGAGGGAGGGTGTGAACGTGTGTGTGTAAAAGAACAAAAGAAAATAATAATAACAAGAATCAGAGAAGGAGACCACCCAGCCTGCTCGCTGCCATAGGAATTCACGACCGGAATGTCGCCGCCGCCCCTCTAAAGTTGGCCTCACTTTCAGACATATATGGTATGTTTCCTGCCTCGGTCACACCGCCTAAACTCCTGATTTCCCGTATGTGTGATGCCATACCACACTGGGCAAGACAATGGCACATCCCACGCAACCAGGGGCTCACACTAAACATGCCCGTGGTGCAAAACGCACAGCATTCGCCCACACTCGCTCACACTGCCAGCGAGAAGAGAGGAACGACCCTGAGCAAAACAACAATGGGCACGAGAGCACTGGCCCCCAGAACAATGCCCACGCTGCTGGCATTGGACAGTCCTCCCATACACCACCCATCTGGGCGTACTCCAGCTCGGCGTGCTCCATCAGGGCGTGGAATGTGCTGGGATCAAGCGCCCTCTTCCCCGATCCAGCGAGAATGTACACACTCAAGGCCTCCAGGGCAAACGAAGAGCCCCTCGACGGGCGCTACCGCCGCTGCGTTCTCCACACGCTTCCTCCTCCTGTGCTACTGCACACACGGGGTTTACTTACGCCTATTTGCGCTGTGGTGGTGTTCGGTGGCTCTGCCGCTGTCTTTACTGTGTGCTCTTTGTGTGTGAGCGGGGGGCCTTTTTCTTCCTGGCTCTCTTCATTCTTTTGGGTTTTTCGTTTCACTGTGGGCCTGAGCGCCCAAATTCCGCCTGCGGGCCTGCCCGTGCGATATTGGCAGACGTGCGCGAGGGCTCACGCTGGGCGTGCTGGGGGAACCAGAAAGGTGCTGTGTTGCGGCGTGTTGCGGCGCTGTTGGGCGCTGTTGGGGGGCCTGAGAGGCCTCTGGGCCCGGTGCTACTCGGTCTACATCCTGGCAGGCCAATTGGCCAATTGGCCTGTGGCAGTGGCTCCGTGCCCCCCGCGAGACTCCGCGCGAAGCGGGCTTCCTGGCACAATGTTTCATGTGCAAACAGAGACACAGATAGTGGAAAGACACACCGCCACGCCCTGGGAACGGGTCTATTGTGTGGAGCAGCGTGCTAGGGAGATCGCAGTACGCCCCACCCGTAGCACGGCCCCCGTACCGTAGCCCCTGTAGCCCCCAGTGTTTAAAAAGTGCACCCATCCACATGTGCCCGCCTTTGTATCTGAGACACAACATTCCACATACCACACTACTACAGACGGCCGTACATGCCCAAAGTCGTAAGTTAATTGATCTTATTTACCGCCAGGCGTCTGCTGCCAACAGCTTCACTTCTCTACCATAGCCTTTAGAAGCTCCCACTCCGCTCGCCTTGAGCTCCCGCTTCGCTCGAAGGCGTCGCCCACCCGCTTCATCGTAATGCTCTGCCTCTCGTCTAGCCTCAGCTCCTGGTCCTTGCGGAACAGGCTGTGCACTAGCAGGTGATCCTGGTTCTCTAGCGTGTTCAGCACCCGCTGGATGTGTGCCTGCTGGTGGTAGGACTGCTCAAACGACGACTTGAACGCTTCCATAGCGTCCATAGGGGCGTCCTTCTATACAGACAGAAGCACCACCTGCCAGGTGCTCACCCTTATATACAGGCTGGAAGGAAATTTCGCGGGGCTTCACTCCTTCATGCCTTCACACACCCTTGGACACACGCTTGCACACTGCTATATCAGCCAACACCCAGCCCTAGGGGACTTGGTGCCAGGATATAGCTTGGTCCCAGCTGTGTACGCCCATGGGTCCTGTGCACAAGCCTTTTTCCGGTGTACTCGACTGGTGTCTCATCACCGAGGCGCGTGCTACCAATGGTCTGTGTGTTGTCGGGCACATCCGCAGGCGTGGTGCTCTCCTTGTAGCCGTATCTAGCGTACTTCTTTGTGGACTGCGGGTCTGCTGGTGCCGGCTCTTTCGAGCAACAGAACGTAATGATCGAAGCAAGTGGCTTGGTTTGACGTTTCTTCTCTTGTTTGCTTCCCATCCAGGTGCCTAGGTTCTCCGGTATTATATCGGGGGGGGAGGGGCAGAGAGCCTAGAAGGCAATGATACTTCTCTTTTAAACACACGCCTGTCATCGGGGCTATACACACTGACTCTGCACCTCTCGGTAGCCAGCTCTTAAGAAATGGTACAGGGCTTGCCCCTTTGCTGTGCTCATCACCGGTACGGACAGTACCCACAATACGCTTTCCAGTGGGCTGTGTACCGTTTATACAGCTTCTTTCTGCACAAGAAGCTTCGAAAGTGTTCCCCCTTTCAAATCGGTTATCTTAAATTTGCGCCCTGCTCCGTGATGGCGTCTTCAGGGCTCAATTGCCTTGTATATACAACCCGGTGACGGTCGGTGTACAATCTGGTGACGATCCACCCTTCTGCCACCCCGCACTTTTTTTCCGCTTGTTGGGCTGGGACACTTTATAATATTTCCAACTGCTTCCTTCCTTTCCTTTTCCCTTTGTACACCACAGGATCCAACACCAATTGACCTTTATCAGACGATTATAAACAATGAGTGCCACTGAAGCCGCCAAGTTCGCCCAGCTCAAGCCAGCTTTCTTTCTTCATCTCGACGCTGAGGAGCCAAAGGCCACTATCACCAACAAGTCTCTGTCCGAGGTGGTTGTGATGCTCAAGGGAGGATACACAAAGACCCTGGACCCGGCCTACCCATTTGACAGCACTGTGTACCTCGGGTGGGACACTCTCACGACAAAGACTGCCACTCCAGAGACCACGGCGCTCGACTGCCATGTCTTCTCCAAGACCAAGGACGGCAAGGGCCTCCACATCCAGTACTCTGGTGTCATCGTCCCTACCCAGAAGCAGGTGGACGTTATCACCAAAAAGTCGAGTAGCCACGACTTTGATGAGTCCTATGTCACTATGCACCCGACCGTCGTCACAGACGACGACGTGGGTGCAGAGTCCTGGGCTACAAAGAAGAACTTCATCGGGAGAGGTAGATTCGCCAGAGATGCCCAGGGTAACCTCTGCGTCGAGTACTATGTTTACGTCTTGGAATGATTATTACGTATAATGTATTATCATTTATTTCATTTTTTCCTCTTTTCCTTATTCTAATTGTAGATATACTCCCATCAATTGACAATCTGGTCCTTGTACTTCTCTACAATAGTGTCAAACAACTCATTTTTCTGCTTGTGATCAACAACAACAGCATGTGTTGGTGCCAATGTCTCCAACTCGGCAATCTTCTGTTCTGCGGCAGCAGAGTTGCCCTGGATGTTGGCAAAGGCAAACTCATTGGCAATGAGATCAGCATTTGTTCCCTCTAACTGCGCCAGCTTCTCAAAGATCTCCTGGGCATCCTCAAACTCGTGCAATTGCAGATTCAAAACCAACTGGCTCAGTAAGGTCTTGTAGGTTGGGTGTCCGTGACTGAGCTCTTCAAAGAAATACAGACTTCCCCTCAAGTTCTCGCCATTCTTAGCAGCATTCACATATGCCTCAGCCAGGTTGAAGATAATGCTGTCCTGCGAGTATGCAGATGCCTCTGAGATCAAGGCCTCAGCAGCATCGAGCTTACCCTCGGACAAGAGCAATTGCACAGATAGAAGAACAGCCTCCAGCGACGACTTCTCGCGGTGTGCAAGCAGATTCAAGGCGTCCTCGTTGAGGCCCTTGGAGACCAAGTAGAACGAGCCCAGGATTTGCACGTACGATGTGTACTTCTGCTCCCTGATGAGCTTCTCGAAAGCGGCAGAGGCGTCTTCCCCCTTGGCCAGGGCAATGTATGCCTCGAAGGCCTCCTTGAACGGACCCTCAACGTCAGTGTCAGCGCCCAACACAGCCTCAGCCTCCGCGTGCTGGCCCAGAATAAGTAGGGCTCGCAGCTTGTACTCCTTGGCCGCAAGCTGGGCCGCCCCTGTGTATTCAGAAGGCTCGATGGCCGCCACCTCTGCGTACTCGCCCGTGAAGAAGTGCTGGTGCACTGTGTAGAGTTCTGCTCGTTTGTTAGTCCCTGCACCCCTCTCCGCGGCTCCAGTTAGCACACAACTCACCGTCAGCTTCAGACATCCTATATATGTCGCTTATTATAGCACTGTGCTTCTTTGGCTCGCCTCCAATGTCTCCCTGACTTGTTGTTGTTGATGATTTCGTGTCACTTTTGGAGAGGAGGATCGAGGACTTCCGAGGGTAAGAGGCCCGCAGTCGCGACCGGAAGCTATGGAGATCTACAGCGAGGGAAGCCGGGCTTTGGTTAGTGTCCTTTGATTAGACTCCTTTATAGCCATTGCTTTGTCCAGGAACAGGCCAATTGCTCTCCAATTAAGAGGCGAGAGCAGTTTCTGGAGTAAATAAACAGAAGAAGATGTCACAGCCCGAGCAAGGACAACAGTTCGACGTGTCAAAGCTCGATCCGGTCGCCCAGAGTGCGTTCCAGTACGCCGTGGACTTCTACGAGATGGACCATACTCTCACACCGAACCAGCGTGGGTTGCTCGCCAGTGCTTACTCTGGGATCTCGACGGCCACGATGGTTGTTGGGTGGGGTACGTTCTTTGCTGTCACGTCTGTGCCGTTCTACAGACAGAAGCTGCGCACGGGATCCACGAAAGGCACCAATGTGGGGATTGCCATCCTCTTCGGTATGGGTGGAATGATGTTTGCCTCTCCGTTTGGAGCCTCAAAGGCTTACAACTGGCAGCTAGAGAAGCTCAGAGAGCAGGACACCAAGTGCTACGAGGTGGCCAAGATACTCAAACCATCGCAATCCACCAAGTGGTGGATGTACTATAAGCTGACGAAGGACCACCCGGAGCACATCATGAAAGACCCCAGATCACAGGAGGCTGTGGAGCAGAGAAAGAAGACCATCTACTCGGGAAGAGACCCCTTGGGACTGTACAGTGGCCCACGCCATGAAATGAACAAAACTAGTATCACAACATTGCCGGATTCTGGCAATCTTGACAATGCTCCACCTTCTGCACAGGCCGACTCTAGCATCCGTGACGATGACGACCTATTCGGCGAGAAGAGGGTTGTTCAACCAGTTTATGCCTCTGCATGGGATAAAGTCAGACATTCTAGTGGTGTTGAGTCCTCCCAGCCGCTGAGTTCATGGGGAAGAATAAGAAGAGAGCCGGCACCATCAAAGCCAGAGCCTCAAAACCCATACACGACCAACATCTACAGGGCCGATGACCCTAGCGATGATGCTGATACTGGGCAGACAGAGTTTGACAAGCTTTTGGAACGCGAGAGACACATTGGTGAAATGGAAGATAAGAAATGGTAACCTTTGCAGAAAGCCTTATTTATGACATGATACGTAACCCCCTTATGTAATTACTACGCAAATACATATTCTAAAACCAAATATGATCATTATAGACAACCTTTATACAATAAAAAAATACACCATCTTCAGAGCAAAGCGTTGTCACCTCTCTTAGACTCCTTCAACTCCTTCAACTGAGTAATGACGGTGTCCAAAGCGACAGCGTCGTTCTTGGTCTGCAAGTCAGTAATGTCTCTGTTTCTAATGTTAACAGATTTGGAGGTCTCTTCCTGTTCACCAACAATGAAGATAAAGTTGTACTTCTGCATCTGACCGGTTCTCACCTTCTTCTGCAAGGTGTTACCAGTGACATCAACGTCAGCGTAGAAGCCCTCAGAGTTCAAGGTCTCCCTAACACTCTGAGCATAGTCAAAGTACTTGACACCAACTGGGACGACCAACACCTGTCTTGGAGACAACCAGAATGGCCACTTACCAGCAAAGTGCTCTGTCAAAATAGCAGTCATTCTCTCAACAGAACCCAAAATGGCTCTGTGGATCATGACTGGTCTAGCAGAATCCTTGACATCTTCAGAGGCAACATCCTTTGTACGGTACTCCAACTCAAATCTGTTTGGCAACTGGAAGTCCAACTGGATGGTGGCACACTGGTGCCATCTCTTCAAAGCATCAGAGATCATAATATCAATCTTTGGACCATAGAAGGCACCGTCACCTGGGTTGATCTCCCAAGCGGAGCCAGACTTCTCCAAAGCAGCCTGCAGCTTAGCCTCAGCACCGTTCCAGGTCTCAAGGTCACCAACATACTTCTCTGGTCTTGTGGACAGCTCCATCTTGAACTCAAAGCCAAAGACACCGTACACATACTTCAAGAAGTCAAATATGTTCTCAATCTCCTGTCCGATCTGAGCTTCAGTACAGAAAATGTGGGCATCGTCCTGCTGGAATCTTCTGACTCTGGTCAAACCAGAAAGGGCACCGGAGAACTCGTTTCTGTGGATGACACCGAAATCGGCAACTCTCCATGGCAGCTCTCTGTAGGAACGTTCACGGGACTTGAACATCAAACAGTGGCCAGGACAGTTCATTGGTTTCAAACCAAATCTCTCCTTCTCAACGTCAAATGTGAACATGTTCTCCTGGTAGTTGGCCCAGTGACCAGAGGTCTCCCACAACTTAGAGTTGTACATGTTTGGAGTGATAACCTCATCGTAACCACGGATACGGTATTGGGTTCTCAGCAAGTCAACAAGGGTGTTGTAGATTCTTGTACCGTGTGGCAACCAAAAGCATGAACCTGGAGACATCTCGTTGAAGTAGAAAAGCTCCTGTTCCTTACCAATCTTTCTGTGATCTCTCTTGGAGGCCTCCTCTAAGAACTTGAGATGCTCATCCATGAGCTTCTTATCTGGGAAGGAGACACCGTAGATTCTCTGCAAGGAGTCGTTTGTGGCATCACCAAGGAAGTAACAAGATGAGTTCTTCAAGAGCTTGAAGGCCTTAATCTTACCAGTGTGTGGAATGTGAGGGCCGACACACAAGTCAATTAGAGGACCACATCTATAGACGGTGGTAGAGCCTCCATCTGGGATCTTGGTGGAGACCAAATATGTCTTGTACTTAGAGTAGTGGAACATTTTGAGGAGGTCCTCCTTCTTCATGACCAGTCTCTCAAACTTCTGCTTCTGCTTAATGGCAGCCTTTGCAACGCCCTCAAGGTTAGGGAAGTCAGCCTGAGAAATGGCAGTCTCACCACCGTTGACAGCAAACTCGTAGAAGAAGCCGTCGTCTGTTGGAGGACCCAGACAGATGTGAGCACCCAAGTTGCACTCGCACGCCTCACCGAGAACGTGAGCAGACGAGTGCCAGAAGACACGCTTACCCTCCTCGGTCTCAAAGTCAAAGAACTCGAGCTTGGCGTCGCCCTCGATTGGTCTGTCAAGGTCCCACAGCTCGCCGTTGACCTTGGAGATACACTGTCTGTCAACAAAGGAGTTTCCAATCTGCTTGGCGATGTCGAGTGGAGATGTCTCCCAGGCCTTACCGTCCTTGACGGTGCCGTCCTTCAAGGTGATCTTGATCTCCTTGCGCTCCTGTGCAGCAACAAACTCGTCGTACTCGCCCTTGAGCTTGTCGAAGAGCTGGATACGCTCGTCAATGAACTCTGCCTGGGGCTCCATGTAGAGCTTGGTGGTGGTTGCACCGGCGTTCTGGTCCTTCTTCTTCTTCTCCTTCTTTGGTGCAGCAGCCGGCTTTCCAGCAGCCTTTCCCGCAGCAGCAGCGCCGGCCTCCAGCACTGGCTCCGCAACAGAGAGTTTCTTAACCTGTTCAGCAACTTCTTCCGCCATTGTTGTCGGTTTTCCTTGTCCTTCTCCTCTGCGGTGACGTGGTTGGCAAAGCTGATGAAGCCGCGACATGGTGAAAAAACGGCGACGACTCCGCTGAACAATTTGACCGTAAGGAAATGGCAGAGACACAATCGCCATCGAACGTATTCGCGGAGTTCGCGAAGATCCCATCGCGCCTACTTTTTTTTCTTCCCTTTATATAGAGAGAGGGCCCATATTACCTGGAAGAGTACGGACTAGCAGAAGCTTGTGGGTGAGCTTTGTTTTTTGTAAGATGGATATGTAAGTTTTGGAGTGGTGCGTGTGGTGTGTGGTGCGAACTGCGAATACTAACGTGCTGGGCGCAGCGTTGAGGCGGGAGACTCGAGCTTCCGAGAGTCATCAAAGACGGTGGCATTGAGCATCGATGAGGTGAACGACAACCCTGACGAGCTGATTGAGCTCCGGGGCGAGGGCCGGTATTTTGGAGCGTCCGATGGCCCCACGGGGCCAATATGCTCGAACTGCCATCAACGTGGCCACCGGAGAGCCCAGTGCAAGACGGTGGTGTGCCACTCGTGCGGCGTGGTGGGCGACCACTACGAGCAGCAGTGCCCAAAGTCGATGGTGTGTGCCAACTGCGGCGAGAAGGGTCACTTCAAGAACCAATGCAAGGAGAGGATGAGAAGAATATACTGCCAGGCGTGCACCTCGACCCGGCACACGACCGATCGGTGCCCCGGCATCTGGAGATCGTACCTCACCAAGGACAGCGAGAAGCGCATGGGGCTGCCAAACAACATCTACTGCTACAACTGTGCTGAGAAGGGCCACTACGGCGACGACTGCCCCGAGGATAGATCCTCAAGATACCCTAACATAGATGGTTCTGCGTTCTCTGGACACAACCTGCCGAGACAGGTGCGCGAGAAGTACTTTGACCTGCACAAGAAGCGGAAACACAATGATAATGATGACTACGATGACGACTATGATGAAGACTACAGAAGAAAACCCCAGCACAGCAGCAATTCTGCGCCGAAGCCGAAGAAGAGCGGGTTCATTGGCAAGATCAAGGACACCTTCAGAGGCAAGCGCAAGGGCCACGGGGGCCAGGAGCTGCGTAAGGCACAGAGCCTTCCTCACATCAGCAATTCGGGCTTCATATCTCCCCGCAACCCTCGCAGTGGTGACTCCTCTTCCTACAGACCAGACTATAGTAACCGTGGTGGAAACCAGGGAGGGCACAGTCGCTCAGGGTTCATTGAGCAGAGCCGATATGGGAAGAGTGAGGGCCGTTTCAGCAAGAAGAGGAGGTTCTAGCTCCGCACAAATCCGTCGGAAAACCAGCCAATTGAACAGAATAGAATGTAAAATAAATATAAAGCAAGCCAAAAGGCGTGGTCTTAGTAGCAAAAGCACTTTCTACAAGTGTATTTAGGTAGTAATGCTATGCTCCATCTCTTTTTTTCTCAGTGAACCCCGGATGCACACTTCCGAGCAACGACTCGGACCTGAAAAGTTCCCCCATCACCACATCGAGGAGACTAACAGGCAGCCAGGTTAAAGCCAGCAAAACAACAAGATCCACCAACAGAAATATGCTGAGAACCACTGTGAGAACATCTGCGAGAGCTGCTCGTGTAGTAGCCCGCATGACTGCAAGCCAGACGTCCAAGTCTGTAGTCCCAAGGGGCGTTCCAAGAGCCAATCTCCACACAACAGCACAGAGACTCTCTGCCACGAAGGAGGTCAAGCTCACTGCTGAAACATACCCGGACCTCAAGCGTGACCCTCGCTACAAGGCCTTGGACGAGCAAGACCTTGCGTTCTTCAAGTCTGTCCTTGCTGAATCACAGATTATCACCGACACCGACGACCTGCTCTTCCACAACGAGGACTGGATGCGTAAGTACCGTGGCCAGTCGAAGCTGACCCTTAAGCCAAAGACCACAGAGCAGGTCTCGCAGATCCTCAAGTACGCCAGCGAGCAAAAGCTTGCTGTTGTGCCACAAGGTGGTAACACTGGTCTTGTTGGTGGCTCTATCCCAGTCTTTGATGAGGTTGTTCTCTGCCTTTCCAACATGAACCAGATCCGCTCCTTTGATGAGACCTCCGGTATCCTGAAGGCAGACACCGGTGTGGTCCTTGAAAGTGCCGACCAGTTTCTTGAGGAGCACGGATACATCTTTCCACTTGACCTCGGTGCTAAGGGCTCCTGCCATATTGGAGGTACTGTCGCTACAAACGCAGGTGGTCTCAGACTTTTGCGTTATGGCTCCTTGCACGGTACCGTTCTTGGTCTCGAGGTTGTGCTCCCAGATGGAAGAATCGTCTCATCCATTGATGCCTTGAGAAAGGACAACACTGGTTATGATTTGAAACAGTTGTTCATTGGATCTGAAGGTACGCTTGGTGTCATTACAGGAATGTCCATCTTGTGTCCACCAAGACCAAAGAACTTTAACGTTGCTTTCCTCGGTGTGCCGGACTACGAGAGCGTCAAGAAGACATTTGTTCAGGCCAAGGCTGAACTTGGTGAGATTCTCTCTGCCTTTGAGCTTATGGACAACAACTCCCAGGTGTTGGCCAAGAAGCACCTCAAGACAACACACCCATTGGAAGAGGAGCACCCATTCTACGTTTTGATTGAGACTTCCGGCTCCAACGGTGTGCACGATGCTGAGAAGCTCGAAACCTTTTTGGAGAATGCATTTGAGAATGAGGTCATCTCCGACGGTGTGATTGCCCAGGACGAGACACAGTTGCGTGCCCTCTGGAACTGGCGTGAGCAGATCCCAGAGGCCTCCCAAGTTGGTGGTGGTGTTTACAAGTACGATGTTTCCTTGCCATTGGATCACTTGTATGGCCTTGTTGATGCCATGAGAGAAAGATTGAATGAACATGGCCTTATTGGTGACACAGATGAGTTCCCAGTCATTGATGCTGTTGGTTACGGCCATGTTGGTGATGGTAACGTTCACTTGAATGTTGCAGTTAGACGCTACGAGAAGGCTGTTGAGAAAGTGTTGGAGCCAGCTGTTTACGAGTGGGTTTCCTCCAAGAAGGGTTCCATCTCTGCTGAGCACGGGTTGGGCTTCCAGAAGAAGAACTACATTGGCTACTCCAAGTCAGACATTGAGATCGACCTCATGAAGCAACTTAAACAGCTTTATGACCCTAACGCCATCTTGAACCCATACAAGTACATCTAATCCTGTTTACCCGATCGTATATATATATATATTACATACACAGTATTTAATTTGAGATGTGGTACTTCCTTACAGTAGTCCAGAAAATCTGGATTAAGGAATGAGGTACGGGATAAACCTCTATATACAAAAGGATTGAAGATTACATAAGGAGACCTGGGATGAAAACTCATTGAGGATCGTGCAGCACCTTGTAACTTATTTTCCGGCTGCTGGAGATCTCTTTATATCCAAGCAAGATATGAGTTCTTGTCGAGTGTGGTGCAGAGTGCCTTTTCGTGTACCAGTTTGTCCGCAGTGGTCCTCAAACACATCCCTTTTATCGATCAATGAAGAAATATTAGTGGTACACTTACGTGCAGAGCACAAGTTGTTTCTGATGGCCAGGGATCACTTTTTCTTCTTCTTTTTCCCCTTGGATTGTGGTTCTTCAAGGAACCCACCATCCTTCAGGGCCTCAACGGCCACGGTACTGATGTGTCTAAATCTTGCACCTCCCAACGGGGTACCCCCGTACCACCGTGTCACGATGACCAGCACATTAACGAGTCCGGTTCTCTCTAGCAGTCCCATCAACCTCAGTCCAGCACCTGCCTCGCCGCAGTCGGACATACCCTGGTTCGTTGGAGTCCCCGGTGCGGGCCCGGTTCTCCACGCCATCATTGCCGGGTGTGATGACTTCTGAATGGACTTTTCTGTCTCTGAAAGCGAGCTGATGAGCCTGTCAACCTCACTCGGAGAGCTGATGGCGATCGCACGACCCTGGAACTTGGACTTCTTGTCGGTTAGGACCGATGACGTTGACCATGTGCTCTTGAAGCGTTAGTTTTGCGTGCTGCATGCGGTCCACAAACAGAAAACTCACCATATTGCGTACTACCACTCTCACTGCCTTTCCACACCCCAACATCCAACCAACACAGCTATACCAACGCCAAACAAGCCCGCAAAAGGGCCCTTTAGAGAAGTTGATCCCGCACCGTTTTTCAGCTGTGTCTCTCAAGCATCTGCCAAATTTCGCACGGGCGAATAAGAAGCGCGATCCCGCGCGATTGTTTACCTTTCGAACACCATTTGACACCCCAAAAGCTCCGTCTCGCCTAATTTTCCACTGTTTAGAACGCTGAGTCCGGAGATATTTTGCCTTAAAATGAGAGTCCTGACAAGCGACCTGGCTACTGGTGGCCTGACTAGTGAGTGTAGCGGAATTTGCGGTGTGCGTGGCGTTCTTTGGGGACGCAGCGCACCCCTGGAGGGTGCCCATCTCGAGGCCAAGTCCGGGGTAACAGAGACGTATACTAACACACAAGACAGTTTGGGACATCACGGACGACCTGAGGCTCAAGAAGAATCAGACAGTGGCGTGCAAGGGCCGGCAGCTGTACGCCCAGAAGCTGTGTGCGTTTGAGTGGCAGCACAAGAAGTACATCCTCGCAGGGCGAAAGGGCCTCGCACTTGACATATACGACGCAGACGACGACTTCAGGTGTATCAAGACAAAGTATCTAATGACGACGCAGGCCGAGTCAGACTTCTTTGTGTCTTTGGAGGTTATTGACGGCGACGAGTTCAAGGCGTGCACAGGGCTCGGGTACTGCTACTTCCTATCGCTCGACACCCTACTGACCTCATGCTACAATGACTTCTCAATGAGCTTTGGGCTCCACGGCGCAGTCTCCTTCTTCAAGTTCCTTCCACACAGTGGGATGTCTTCTCAGGATATGCATCACAAGCGGGTCATCATTGGTGGTAAGGACCGTGAGATCGCTGTCATTGAGATTAACACACATACGAACGTATGGAAGAGCAAGAGCATAAAAAAGGTGGATAAGGCCCCTGAAGAGTACGTCCAACGAGAGCCCATGTGGATCCAGGACGTTGTAATCGTCCCACATGATGTGGAATCAAGCAGCGCTGATGATAGCTGCCGTATCAT
The DNA here is from genome assembly GCA_030572335.1 of Petasospora nakhonratchasimensis. Lineage (NCBI taxonomy): Eukaryota > Fungi > Ascomycota > Saccharomycetes > Phaffomycetales > Wickerhamomycetaceae > Petasospora > Petasospora nakhonratchasimensis. The sequence continues at coordinate 209,817 of JAJLZS010000008.1, forward strand.
TGCAGCCACAAGGTTTGGTAAACTCTTGTTCTACGACCCGAAAGTCACCAAGTACCCGATGGACGAGCTACAGGTGTGTGAGAACCCAATCAAGCATATAAGGTGCGTTGGCGAGTATTTGCTAGTAGCAGACGCATTCAACAACGTGGTGATGGTCAACTACGTGACACGGAGCATTGTGAACAAGCTTACGATCCCACTTGGTCCGCTCTCATCGCTAGAGACATTCCCACTAGAGGTGTCGGACAAACGGTCCTCCTCGAGATTCATGGCCCTTGCGTCGAGCTCTGTGGACAAAAAGATACGGCTCTATGTGTTTGAGGATGGGTGTGCTACGTGTTTGGACACTGTGTGTGCCGGCACAACGGTAGGCGAGATGCTGCTGTTTGAGACTGCCTCTGTGCCCTCTGTGCTGACGGACTGGATCTGTGACGAGAGGTCAAAAAGACACAGGATATAAAGGCTACGCATCGAACAAAAAGTGTAATAGAATTATATATTAAACCAAGTAAGGACCCGTAGTTTTGTATGTATGCCACAGATTCCTTGTTTATCGAACAAGTTATTAAGAGATCGTTATGCTTTCATGTCAGTGTCATGGGTGTATTCATAGGGGTATTCGTGAGGCTCTTTGTGGGGGCCCAGGGCCCATATGTAATAAAAAAGAAAGAGTGTGTGTGTGTGTCAGCTTCAGCTTGAGACCATCGAGTATGGAGGTGGCTGGTTGTTATTGGTTGCACCGTACGATTGTGGCTGCTCTCTGATGATGACCGTCGAGTGGGTCGACGAATGCGTGCACGGAGGGGTCTGCAGCGGACGCTGCACACGACGGTACTCCTGTGACTCCTCGTCAATCACCACGTACTTCACAGGGTACTTGGCGATGATGTAGAACGAGTGGATCACCCCGGGCAGGTACCCGAGGATGCAGAGTGCAATGTTGATGAACGCCTCCGCAGAGCAGAACCCGCACTTCATCCACACAGGAAAAGGTGGGAAAACAAGCGCAATCAGCACAAGAACACAGTCACAGCAGCAGCAACACATCTTCTTGCTTCAGTTCTCGGTAATCGTTTCCTCTCAAGAAGAAAATGCCCAAGCAGCCACAAAGGAAGCAAATGGCCTCCTTTTATAATTATTTCTTTTTAAAATTTCTGTGCCCGTCGGCTTTTGGCAGACGTTCTGCTAGAGATCCGGCGGTAAGCCGGCGGCATGCCGGCGGAACGCCGATAGCCGAGCCCAAAGCACCTCTCTCTACAGGTTATGGTCCTTTACAATGCCTTTACAATGCTATATTCTTTCTCCATAGGGCCGGTGTGCACCGGTGCTATACGTCGCCGTAGACTGCGCGACGGAACTGCTCAGTAAGGTCTGTGCTCTGCTCGTGGCCGAATATGTCCTCGCCATTGTCGTCGTCGAGGTCGCTCTCATCGCTCATCAACGCAACAGACTCCATGTATGGTGGTGGCTGGTCCGGCATATGCTCGTTGATGGCGTCCTCACTCGAGCTCGACGAGTTTGGTACACCAGTGGCCCCTGTCTCGGACGGGTCGTCCGGCAGAAGCTGGTTGCTGAGGGTGCGCCTGAAGGTGCTCATCATGTCGGCCTTGGTAGACGTGGAGCGGCGGCGGCGTGAGGCCAGCGAAAGATCTGACGTGTCGTGTATCAGCCCATCAATCGTGTTGTACATGGGGTCCAGCACACTCGTATTCAGCGTCGAGGTCCGAGAGAGCTTGTCCAGGGTCTCCTCGTGCGTGGGCAAAAGCATTGGCGAATTCATCGGCGACATTGCCTCGTCAAACGTCGGGAGCCTGTCGGTTCCATCGCCATAGTACTGTACAGGACTCGTGCCATCGCTGTAAGCCGGAAGATCCACCGCTTCTGGTACACACGCACCGTTCAAAACAAAAATCGGTGTGTCAATAATCACCTCGTAGTGGTGAACCTTGCCATCATGCGGGTCGTACCGAGAGATGCGGACACTAATCTGGAGCTTGTGTTCAATGTTGATGTACCTGTTGTTCAAGGAGTCCGGGATCAACCCTTCCTCCGTGTTGTTGATCCTCGTACTTGTATTCACCTTGTAGCTCTGGTTCGAGATCCTCGTCCGTAGGTCACGAGACACCTGTGGTATCGTCCGATCCGTGTTGGCCACTGTTTGCAAAAACTGCTTAGGACAGTGTGGTAAGGTCTTGCTGTTCTTCTGTGGCTTGATGAATGGAAGATATGTCGTTAGCGACAAGGGTCCAACAATCTCCGTCCTTTCGAGATCGTCAGAACTCGAAGTCCTATAGCAGCAAGACAACAGGTTGTCTGAGATCGCCGTATCATCCACCACAACTTCTCTCGCAGCCCTCGAATTCCTTGCCTTGGTTCTCACTTCAAGCAGCCGGATGATCTTCTCGTTACCATTGGTCTGTAAATACTCCTCTGTGTCGTTTCCGTCCTCGTCGTATTCGTACTCGAGGGACTTGGAGACATATGTCACCTTCTCCACAACGTTGACCTTGATGCGTTTCACCGTCACCTTCTTCTCGAGTGGGATGAACTTCAGCTTGAACGGCAGCTCGCTTCCAAGCGTAACATACTTTTTAGGGAACGAAATCTCATAGCTCAGTGTGTCGTTCCACACTTTACTCACAAATATCGGTTTATCTGCTGTTGTAATGCCGGACACTGGGGGCCCACGAATGATCGGAACATAGTGCTCGCCGTAGCAGTACACCTTGGCCTTTTGTGCAACGACAGTTCTTAGGGAGTACGAAACGTGTGCCTTTGACGTGAGCACCGTCTCTGGTATGCTTGGGTCAAAGAGTGTTGGGAGCAAAAAGATGTAGTTTCCGGCTGGGTATTGCAGCAATGTGCCATTCAAGGCACCAAGCACAAAGGGGTCCTGGTCACGCTTCTGAGCAACGTATCCGCCCCTCGTCACTTGCTCAAACGATCTGAGCTCAAACCTCCTTGGTGGTATCTTCTGTTGGGTGCGGAACTTGGAGTCATCAGCGTCAGGATCTACACAGTCGTAGTTCCACTCTTCTTCCTCGTCATACTCGTCGTCGTCCACGACGGCGTGCTCAGTCAGGGGGACAAAGTAGTTGTGGTTTGAAATGTTCAGGTCCCAGCCCACTTGGCCGACCTCAAACTCCTCTTTCTTGATGAAGCGGTCGGACGGAAGGCCCTTGGGCCACTGGATGGAACATACGGCCTGCAGCTGTGTCTTGATACTCACAATGGATGTTGGCCGTTGCAGCGTCACAATGACGGCAAACGTGTGCACAACGGGGTCGACGCTGTCGTCAATGTGTGTCTGGGAGACTTGTGGTACCTCAAGAATGGTCTCGCTGTCAACACTGGGGTCCTGGGACGACGCTGCTGAATCCAGGGTCGACTGGGACTCGGGAACAGCTTGCGAGGGCCTCGTGATGCTGACGGGGTTCGGCGAGTGCTGCTCGAGGTTCTGCTGCTCCTCCTCTGACAGCGGAATCAGCGACGGCAGAAACACATTCTCGCCAGACGCTGCCACTGATATCCTCACTGCTGCCGACTCCTGGACAATCCGTGGCGCTGACAGCCCCTGGTACTGGAGGTACCGTAGCACCTCGTTGGGGAACCGGTCCTGGTTGAGTGTCTTGAACCGTGTGAGCTCCTGCGTCGCAAACTCAGACTGCAACGACACCACAGAGTTCAGGTCGTCCGACGAGTTCGTCGAGAAGAACGACAGCCGTCTGGACAGCGTGTTGGACAGCGTCCGTACTAGCGTCTTGCCATGTGATTGTGACCGTGATCGTGCTCCCCCAGTCGAGTGCGTCGAGCTGATCCGCGTGAGCGGCGTGCCCTCCGGCGACGCGTCCTCCTTTGCTCTCAGCTTAAACGGCAGACTGAACATCTGTAGCTGGCTGTGGCCTTGGTGCTGTAGTGCTGTGGTGGGGGTAATTGTGCAGGGCTATGGGGAGATTTGGCTAATCACAGGTATTTTATCAAAGCAATCAGAATTTAAAAAAGAAAAAAAACAGTGGTTACGCAGCCCTGGTGCGACCCTGTGACGTCACCCTCGGTTATTCTGCATTGAGCAGAGGTGCCCTCGGATTATCTCTTCCGCATTCCGCGCCTGCTTCTCCGCGAACTCGTTTTATTGTTCCCACCCCATTTGTGGTAAAAAGTGGACTTCCTTCAAGGTACAAAAATGCTCTCCTTCAAGCTGAAATTTCCACAATTTCCACCGGCAACAACACTCCCACACAGCCAATTGGCGTATACACAACCGTGCTACGCTGCTAATCACACACACACTCACACGTGCCGACACCACGCCCTTCTGAGTGCGGAAACAGCTTAAGAAACTACGTTAAAATGTCTGACTTCATCGGCCAGGTGCAGAGCGCCCTCAAGGGCATCGACTCGGTAAGTTGCTGATTGTGGCACCAGGGGCGGTGCTGTGAGGCCCATGGGGGAGGCCCATGGGGGATATCTCCATACAGGCCCCAGGGAGGCCCTACAGAGCCCACGGACGGCCCCTGGAGGTTCAGTGCCACCCCCGTCGTCTCAGACGAGTACTAACCACGTTTGAACCAGAAATTCGCCGGTAATGGCCTTCTCTCCCAGTTTGAAAAAGCATCCGGTCTCCCACGATCATACGCCGTCGTCGGTGCAGGCGCCGTCTACTTCTTGATGATCTTCATCAACGTCGGTGGCATTGGTCAGTTGCTCTCCAACATTGCTGGCTTTGTGATCCCAGGATACCTCTCGCTCAAGGCCTTGAACACTGCCTCCACAAGAGACGACACCGAGCTCTTGACATACTGGGTCGTCTTTGCCTTCTTGAACGTCATTGAGTTCTGGTCCAAGGCAATCCTCTACTGGATTCCATTCTACTGGTTCATGAAGACCATCTTCCTCCTCTACTTGGCCCTCCCACAGTTTGGCGGTGCCCAGGTCGTTTACGCCGGAATCATCAAGCCACTGGCTGACAAGTATGTTGGATCAGCCTCCAAGGTTGCAGACAAAGTTGAAAAGGCAGCCGAGGGTGTCTCCTCCGCTGTCCACAAGGACTAACTGCCCTGTCGTACCGTATAGTAAATGTATGGGATATCTATTTTAAAAGGAGGGAACAAGAAAAAATTTTATATAAGCGTAAATACAACTAGAATCACAGCGTTTGCGTAAACTTGCCAAAGTCAAACTGCTCTGTGGATCTACCACCAGTACCGTCATACTCAAACTTGACCCTCAGCTTGACTTTTCCACCAGCATTCCCAACAATCTTGAGATCCTGAGTCACAAAGCCATTGGCTGGAATGAGATGGCTTGAGATCGAAGACATGGTCAGCTTTTGTGTCTTCGGAACAGCAATCAATAGCTGTAAGTTCGACAATGGCGAGCTGGTCTTGTTCTCCAAAATCGTCTCGATAACAGCCTGGCCATTGCCCATGGTCTTCGGACGGAATGAGACCTTGACAGAGGAGTTCGATAGTGCCTCAATGCCAGTTGGAACACTGGAATTTGTGCTTGGTTGCGAAGGCGAATCGAACAATCCAAGGATATCTGTCTTGACTGTGGAGGCACCTTGTGGCTTTGTAGAAGAGTTGTTGCCAAAGATATCACCAAGCAAATCAGCAGATGTTTTAGAGGAACCTCCACCAGCAGCGTTAAAGTCATTGTTATCATCCATCAAGTCCAAGAGTAAGTCCTCAGTGTTGGAGCCACCTCTTGTAGAAATACCAGCCGGTACAGTCGACTGAGCCGAAAGCTTGGCTCTCTTTGTAGTGAGTGCAATGGTCTCCTTTTCCTTGATCACTGGGGGAGGCATTCTCCCCAAGACACCTCTCTTGATATGGTCATGTTCGTTGAACAATGCAGCATAACTTACAGCCTTGATCTGTATGTTCAAATCGCTCGACATTGTCTTGGACTCAATATAACTTTGCAGTTTCTGCTTCGATGCAGCATCAGATACCTTAATAGACAGCTTCAGAGCAGCAGTGAGGATATAAGAGACCAGGGTCAAGTCATCATCCTTCAAGTGGGACAAATCGATCAAGTAGTCAACCAGGACCTTGTCATCAATCTTCTTGTCGTCGGACAACGAAGTTCCAATCAGCAAATCACCATACTCACCAATCAAATACACACACATGAGATCCAGCCCTTCCTGGGAAGGGTCCTCGTAGGCTGACTTAAACAGCTTGTTAGCAGTGTAACTCTTAAGCTCGTCGTCATCCTTGATGTTCATGATCAATGCCAACAGCTGTGAAACGACTCTTGTGTTCAACGCCTCATCACTCAACTGTGACAGTCTCACCAGCGTATCAAACCTCCACTTGTCATTTGGAATCAGTTCACGACGTTCAAGGATGTTGGCGACGTTCGTGACAATATAAGCCTTCAGCTCCTTGTCGTTGTTGACTGGGTTCTCCAAGAATGTCAAAATCTCACGGATGAGAATGCGGATGTTAGAAGCGTCCAAGATGGCAAATGACAACTCCAGTGCTCTTCTCTTGATGGAGATATCCATATCTGAGAGGCATGCCACAATTGTCTGGCGGTGTCTCTGCACGGCTAACGGCTCGATGTTGACGACTGTCAAGAGAGTATTCAATGCTACATATCTGTTGTTGTTCTCCTTTGTGCTGAGCAACTGTCCAAGGGTGTTGATTCCGAGCACCTTGAGTGCTGGGTCGAGGTCTGGGATGTTGAAAATTGTTTTGACAACCTCATGGAGCACTGTTGCGCCGGTGTTTTTGGAGAATGAGGTTGTGGATGCAATGGTGGTGAGCATGTCATTGAGCTGCTCCGTGTACTTGGACGAGTTAGCCATCTGTGTCTCGTCCGTGAACATGACTCCTAGGGTTCTGACGGTAGACGACAGGAGGAACGGGTCACGGAGTGAGGTCGTGTCGTACTCCGGGTTGAAGTTGTTGAGCATGTGCTTCATGATGTCCAGAAGTTTCGGGATCTTTGATATCAGACCTGGTCTTGTGTCTGGGGACACTTCGTAGAGCGATCTGATGAGCTTCATGGCTCCGAGCAGCACGCCGTGGTCGTGAGAACTCAGGATCTGGTCGACCTTGGGCTCAAAGATCTCTGAGAGGTCAGGATCCTTTTCCACGATCTTTGCGGCGACGAGGGCCGCCTTCTTCTTGAGGTAGTTGTTGTTCCCGGATATGACCCGCTCCACGTCCGTATAAAGGTCCCTCGCGAGCTCCGGTGAGCAGATGTTGCCCGTCGTACACAGGGCCAGAGATACAACAAACTGGTTTGGGTGGTTCATGTCGTTGTTGAGCGAGTTCGTCAGCAGCGTCAGCACCTCCTGGTTCTCGTCGAGGATGAGCATCGTGGCGAGGTACCCGAGCCGCTTGTCGACAAAGTTGGGCGACGCCAACAGCTTGATACACTCAATCTGCCCAAAGTGCGTCTTCTCCCCGAGAATGTACAAGTACAGCAGCTTCTGGATGTTGATACGACGCGTGTTGTGCGACACCGTCGTGTCCTTGAAGGACGTTCTAATCAGCGCAGACTCCCTTCTGATGATCGACCGCTCGTCGGCAATCGTCTTCGACGCACGCACAGACTTGATGAACGACCGCAGAGACGTCGTCATGGTGCCTTGTTGCCTGTCTCTGGTGCCTTTGGTGGTACTTTTGGTGGTACTTTTGGTGGTACTTTTGGTATTTTGGTGATGTTTTGGTGGCCTCTTTCCTCTTTTCGGGCCGCGAGGGAGGAAACACCCGTACACCATGCGAAGCTCGCTGGATCTCTTGGGGGAGATGTTGGGTCCTGGGCCCGTTTCGACCCCTTTTGCCCCATTTTGCCCCATTTTGGCTACTATATGTGTGCTCCTATGGTGCTACAGTTCTATATTTCTATTAAGTGTATTAATTGGTGCAATTGGTGTAGCAAGGTGGTGTATTAGAGACGCCGTGGCATTATTCCTCGCTCGATGTGGCTTCTTTGGACTCCTCGTCCTTCGCCTTGATGACACCAGCCTCCTTCTCAGGGGAGTAGGCGTACTTGGACTTTGCTCTGATTCTGGCACCAAAGAAGTAGAAGCCGTAGGGGATGGCGCAGCACGCCAGGGAGATGAAGGCCAACAGCGAGGTTGCCCACTGGTCGCCGAGGCGGTGGTACATTTGGATGGTGAAGAGCGGACAAGCTGCTCCCCACATCGACCGCAAAAAGGTCTTAGCTGCGAGGCCAGAGGCTGCGTAGTGCTGGTATGAGTCCACAATGTAGTTGTTGGCCGGGTTATAGAGCATGTTGAAGCCGAAGCCACAGGCGAGGCCCGAGATACACGGCCCAGCCCAGGAGAGGTCAGGGTAGGACGACCATGCAAAGGAAAAGAGGCCCACTGGCACAAACCAGCACCCTACCATCATGGGAATGAGACGGAGCTCTGCAGGAGGGATCTCACCACGATCAATGTACTTTTTGGCCCTGGTATTGTAGTCGTTGTTGAAGAACGGAGAGACTGCTGTGGAGGCGAGCACGCCAATAGCGATGGGGATGAACATGAGACCCGTCATCGAGTCATTCCAGCCCTTGCCTTCCTCATACACAACGGGGAAGGCAAAGAAGAACATGTACAGCAGGCCGTAGATGACAGACATGTAGATAGTGATGAGGAAGACGATTGGCTCCTGGAGCAGGATGAGCGGTCTCAGCAGCGTCGAGTTTACTACCTCCTTTAGGGAGCGCACCTGGAGCTCAGAGATGGCCCTAAAGGTGTCGTCGCCAGTGGCCTTTCTGAGCTTCTTTGCACGCTTCTTGAGTAAAGTCTGGTGATGGGTCTCTGGCAACAGCAACACGACAGCCACGTACATGCACCCAGAGATGATGAGAAGCACCCAGTAGAGCCATCTCCAGCCGGCATTGTCGTAGATGAAGCCTCCGATGAGGGGCCCGATGATGGGGCCGAGGAACGGAGCTGCTGAGAAGATGGACATGGCAACACCACGCTCCTCAGTGTTCCACATCTCGGCAAGGTTGCCTCCAATTAGGCACATTGGAGCAGAGAAGAAGAGCCCGTCAAGGAACCGGCACACGAGCAGCGTGCCAATGTTCTGAGCCACTGCACACGGGATGATGAACACCACGGCGAGACCCAGAGTCCCCACGTAGACTGGTCTTCTGCCCACCTCCTCCGACAGAGGAGCAAAGATAAGGGGCCCGATTCCAAAGCCCAACACCATCAGCGTCACCGTTAGGATCACAACTTCCATAGACACACCAAACGTCTTGACAGGCCCTCCCATGCCTCCGGTCACAATCGCTGATGCCAATGCCACGTCGAGGCACACGGCCCCGAGGAAGAACGTCACAAACCACTTGCGCCACTTGGGATAGTTACGTGGGTCCTCAGCGTCCCCGTCAACAAACTGCACGATGCGTACCTTGGTCGTAGCGTCCGTGGCGTACTGCCACGGGTCCTGGTCTCTTGAGTGGAGCGTCCCGTGCTCATCGGCTCTCGTGTGCACGAGCTCGATGTCGATTCCGTCTTCGAGCGGGCCCAGCTTCCCAGCATCGTGTGTAAGCTCCCTCACGAGCTCCTGGACACCAGCACCCGATGCAATCCGCTCAAGAGACCCTGTGCGGTGTGTGAAGTGCGACGACACCGCACTGTGCACTCTCGATACCACACTCATCTCGCCAGACTCCCTTGGGGAGTATGCTTTGGGTTCCTCCCTGTCCATGATGTGATCGATGGTTTCACAGGCACCAACTCAAGGCAGGATTCATGATGGACGAGGGCATCTTGCGCTGGTTATATACCTTTTTGCATTGACCTATGTCGGTCGGTGATCGAGGCCTGCCGGCGATGCGTCTAAGGGCCCTGAGGCATATATGTCGGACCCCTCTGTGGGGATTGGAGCATTAGAGTACGAAGCCTGGGGCCTGGGGCCTGGGGCTCCAGGCTCCAGGCTTCAATAGGAGGACTACAGAATTAAATGGGAAGACCGGTCGATTGGCCCTCCATTACAAGGATTCAGGGCCTGCTGGGCATTAATGTTCAGAGTATGTGGTCTGGTATTACTCACTAAACAGCTTGTTATGGAAGCCAGGTGAGCCTCAAGGCCCTTCGGGACCTTTAGAGGCCTGGTCTGGGGGCCCTTGGGGGCCTTTGGAGTCCTTTGGGGGCCTTCTGGTGCTTTTTAAGCTTGTTTTAGGGCTCCCAGAGGCCTCCCAGAGGGCATCCAAAGGGCTTTTCAGGGGCCCTTCAAGGGCCCTCGGCACGGCCATTGGGGCGCTGCCGAGCACTGTGCCGCGCGCTTTATCGATCGTCGGCACAGCGCAAACGGTGAACCGACGCTTCTTTGACACAAAACGGTTTTCCATAGGCGGAAAACCACCTTTAAGAGCAAAACAGGTAGGAATAGCTTGGAAACAGCGTGGAAACAGCGGAAAATTGGGTCAATTGGGTCAATTGGGCGTAGCTCGGGGCCCTGGAATAAGCAAAAACATAGGGAAGACATGGAGAAAACAGCGTGGACAGCGTGGACAGCGTGGAAAACAGAGCCAATTGGACATAGATCCTGCTGGATCAAGCGAAATCAACGGCCCAGGCACTAAAATGAGTGCTCCGTAGAAGCACCACCCGTAGCACTTGTCATGGTGGAGCCATTAACAACCTGAAAGATGGAATCAGCGTACTCTGCGCCCGACCAGCGCTGGTGAGTCAGTACATCGCAGCCCGAGTCTCTCTCACGTGACTGCACAAGCTCGACGTAGGCCTTCATGCCCTCTGAGCTGAAGGCCCTGGCAAGCTCAAACGAAGACACAGCGTTTGAATGCACACCAGCCAGTGACACGAGCTGGAACACGAAGCCATAACGGCCGAGCTCGCCCACGTACTCTGCGAGGTCCTGTTTTGTGAAGCCCTGGCCGAGCCAGTTGAAGGACGGGCTCAGGTTATAAACAAGCTTCTTTCCTGGGTACACGGTGTGGATACGCTCGGCAAACTCGCGTGCCACTGCTAGGTCTGGGCTCTTGGTCTCGAGCCATAGCACGTCAGCATACGGAGCGTAGCTCAGCGCACGCTTGATGGCCACGTCCATTGACGGCCTTGTCAAGAAGTAGCCCTCCAGAGTGCGTGGGGCATCCCAGTCAAAGAAAACCTGCTCTCCACCCGTCAGCTGAGAAAACAGGGCCCGGCTCTCGTGGTTGGAGAGCCCCTGGCTCTCAAGCCTGTACTGCTCAATGAGTTCTGAGCGGCCCAGCTCCACCAGACGTTGCTCCACACACTCGCCAAAGGTCACCACAGGGTGGGCCGTACGCCAGTTCTGCTCCAGCTCATCGAGCTGAGCACCAGCGAGCCCTCGGGCCTGTGCCTCCTCCAGCACCTCGCTGAGGGGCTGAACAGGCTCTGTGACGCCGAGAATGAACTCGTGGTCTCGCTTGTCGACGCTGGAGCTCAGTAGCGAGCCCGTCTCAGCATCAGAGCGGGCGATCAACACCTGCTCTGTGCCCATGATGTCCCACTGCAGCCTGGCTGCGACGAGCCGGCGAACGTGCTCGGCCGTGGGCACCAGCACCTTGCCCCCGAGGTGGCCACACTTCTTGCCCCCGTGGAGCTGGTCCTCGATGTGGATCCCAGCAGCACCCTTCTCAGCAAACAGCTTTGCCAGCTTCATCACGGCACCCACACCGCCATGCCCGGTGTCTGCGTCGGCCACAATGGGCTTCATGTAGTCGACACGGGCCGTCCCAGGCTCCTGGAGCCACGCAAAGTACGCCTTTCGGTCGTGGAGCTGCTGGGCCTTGAAGAGTCTCTCCACCTGATTCGGCACTGTGTCGTAGGGGTAGTCCCCAAAGTCGGGCCCCACCTCGTTCGTCGTCGTCAGCACGCTCGACGCTGCCCACCCAGACACATATACAGCCTCCTGGAACAGCCCGTTCTGCGACACCTGCACAGGATCGATCGACCCCAGCACGCTCACCGCCTGCTGCTGCCGAAAGCGCTCCTCTAGTAGCCAGAACAGCCGTTTTGCCTGGACATTCGACGCGTACTCGCTCCGCAAGCTCCCACGGTACTGGGCCACCGTCTCGGCCGTGTATCTTCTCTCGAGCCCCGCAAAGCGCGCAGACTGGAACCACTCGTTGATCGAGGCCACCACGCGGGCATGGTGGGCCACCGCTTCCTTGGCCGTAGGGTATGGGAACCTGGAGAGCGACATGGTATGTGGTGAGTGTGGATGTGATGGACGGCGGTGAACGGAGCCCTGGAGGGCCTGGAGGCCCTTATATGGTCCTCCGGCGCCGAGCAACGGGTGACAGCGAGATATCGCCAAATGGGCATCTTCCCGCTTTGGGACGTTGTGGAGGAACTGTGGGGCACTGTGGGGCACTCTGGGGCACTCTGAGGGGCCTGGCACGCCAATTGGGTGGCCAGGACGTGCGTGGAGTGGTGATTGGTCCGGTTGGTGACTAATAGCGGCCCTACAACAGCGCCGACTACACACGGTAATAATGTCCCATCTATTTGTATACACCGGGGGACGCTGGAAGGGTCCAGGGACCCAAGGACACAGGGACCTCACTTCAAGTCACTCCCAACAATCTCCTCCCACGTCTTGCCTTCCCGCTTGAGCTCCTCCGCAAGCTCACTCTTGATTTTGTAGATGAGCCCCGGGCCCGTGTATGCAAAGGAGGTGTAAAGCTCAACATACGTTGCGCCAGCCTTTCCAAACTCCAGCGCATCCTTGCCAGAGGAGATTCCTCCACACCCAACAAGAACAAGGTCGGAACCAGCAGCATACTTAGCTGCGGTTCTCAGGGCCTGGAGCGACAACGGCTTCACAGGCTTGCCCGAGAGACCACCAGCTTCGCTGGTCAACGATGCAGGAGACTCAAGCGTCGCAGGTCTCTGGATCGTCGTGTTCGAGATGATGATGCCGTTGATCTTGGACTCCTTAGCAGACTTCACAATCGACGAGATCTCGCTCTCGTCGAGATCCGGTGCAATTTTGACGAGAACAGGAGTCGTCTTGTGGTGCACTGCAACAAGAGAGTCCCTCTGGGCAACAACAGACTTGAGCAGGTTGGTCAGCTTGCCCTCGCCCTGCAAGTTTCTGAGGCCTGGAGTGTTGGGAGACGAAACATTGATCACAAGAACATCGGCATACTCGTTGAAGCTGTCAACACCCTTCAGGTAGTCCTCCACCTCGTCGCCGGTCTTGTTCTTGCCCAGGTTGATTCCGAGCAGCTGGCCATCGCGCAGAGACAGGTTGTTGACCTCGCCGTTGCTTCTCAGAAAATGCTCCAGTCTGCGCTTGAGTCTCACTACAACGTCCAGGTGGCCATCAGAGTTGAATCCGTAGCGGTTGATAACAGCATCATCCTTTGGGAGCCTGAAGAAACGAGGTTTTGGGTTGCCCGGCTGCGGCAACGGCGTGATGGAGCCAATCTCAACGTAGCCAAAGCCAACATTGAGCAGCGCATCAATGGCCTCGCCGTTCTTGTCCAGGCCGGCAGCAAGACCGACTGGGTTGTTCAGCGTTTTGCCAAAGACGTTCACCTTCAAGCACTCGTCATCCTTGTGGAACCACTCACGTGGGGAAATGCCATGCTTCATGAACCAGATACCAAGGGTGTGTCCGTCCTCAGCATCGGTCAGCGACCGGATGATTGGGCAGATAACATACTCGTGGATTGAGGCACGCACATCAAAACAGTACAGCGTGAACATACCACCACCAACAACTGCTGCACCCATGAAGAATGGGTTGCCAAAGATCGAAGACTTGAGCACCGAGCGACCAGTCTGCTTCGAGTGGGTAGCAAACGACCGCACAAGTGGCCGGGTGGACGTGCGCAGAGCCTGACGGGTCAACATCTTGCTGGTTCGGCACCTGTCTTTTGTTGTGGTTTGGGATTAACACAAGAGACTTTGACATTAAGAAGAGAGACAACATGGTCTCTATTGCCTCTATAAATATTTAGCGTGATGGTTGGAAAATTTCCAGTCCGGGCTACATAACATTTCCGCATTCGGGTATTATATATAAAACCATATACAACAGGTGACACAAACGTTTCATGGTCAGTCCACTTGTTTCAATAGAACAGAGTAACAGTATTTTTTTTTTCACAAAAGTAGCCAGGTCTCAATACTTGACAGTCAGCTCATTCTTTGGAGAGTACAGCTTCCAAAAAGCATCCTTGTTGTCAACCTCTACGTTGGTTCCTTTGACCACCACCAGCTTCAGCTGGGAGATGCGCAGCCTGTTACCACTGAGGTCCTTCAAATTGATGTGCCCGATGATCTTGAGCGTAGCCAGTGCCGGGAAGTAGTTCCCTTGGACTGAGCATGATGTCGATGCCGAGGACGAGAGGAACGACTGGGACTGCATGTTCTCGGACTCGACCAAGTCGAGCGCCTCAATGTGCTTGTTGCTCAGCTCAAAGAGCTTTAGGGTGTGGAGCCGTTGGGCATCGATGTTCTTCAGCCTCGACACGTTGGTGTTCTTGAGGGTCAGTGACTGTAGCCTGGTGAAAGTGTAGTTGTGCAAGATCTCGAGCCCATCAAAGTAAAACTCATTCTCGTCGAGGTCCGAGTTGTGGTCGTAATCATCGTAGTCGTCCTCAAACTCCTCGGGGCGGATGTAGTGGTTGCTGTGCTTGGAGTATACGTCCTCTTCTTCGTTCATGTAGTCCTCGAGCTTTAGGTGTGTTAGACTGGGAAAAGTTCGTGGGTGCTTGCTGAGGTTGAGGTACTCAAACACTTCAAAGTAGAACTTGGAAGAGCAGTAGTATAGGTTCATCGCTGTGAGGGCCGGGTACTCCACGATCGGTGCCACCAGCAGGTGATTAGCGTTGCTCCTCAGCTCCCTCACATTCGGCAACTGAATGTGGTGTGGGTTCCTCATACCGAACGGTGCTGGGGGCACCGAGTAGAACAGCGACTTGAACATCTTGAGATAGGTCATGTCAATCTCGCGCGGGTGGTATGTAATGCGAGTGTCCTTCTTCAGCTTCAAAAGACGCGCAAGAAGCCGGTGTGTTCTCATGTACACCGTCTCGTCCGAGAACTGTGTGATGTCCACCTGAAAAAAGTGGTAGTTCTTGAAGAGCAAGTCCAACGACAGCTCCTGCGTGATAATCTCTTGCACGGTCACAACGTTCCCAGAGTGTTGGGCCTTTGGCGAGTCCGTGATCCTCAACGACACCAGTGCCTTCAGCTCTGGAACATGGGCAATCGACTCGCTGATGGTGGATGTGTCCAAGTAGCTGAGCACCAGCCCAACAACCTCGTTGGGCAGCGACGGCACCGTGGCCATGGCCTAGCTGTCGTGTGATAGATATATATATGGCCCGGGGGAACCAAGGAAGCTAAACACAACGGCGTGGCTCCCACACAACTCTTCTTCCTGTACAGGCAGCAACGCTCTCTCCCTGTGTGTCAATTGGCTTCAACTGAGCCGTCTTATCCCCTTTCCAATAACACACCCTTCACCAACGGAAGCCGATGATTGTTCTCTTCAAGAGGACTGTGGGGAAACACCAGCGTGATGCGATCGGGAACCGAATGCCGATATTATTAGTTCCGAGGGTGTTTACATAATCGCTGATGTAATCCATCGTCGGAAGGCTGGGGAGTAACGCCGTCGGATGTTCGTTATATATATATGAGCAGGCTTTACAGCGTAGCTGTTGACGAGGTGCATTTGTGGTCCTTTCGTATCGTGCTTGATTGTCCTTCTGTTTGCTGCTTCAATTGGCAAATAATCTGTCGTATTACTTCCTTTTTGTGGTTTCGTATTGGCTTCTTACGCTGGACGCCATCGGACAAATCAGATAAGCATATCCCTTAACTGGCCCCTCCCCCAAAGCAAAAACAACAGCCTATAATGACAGCAGCCGGGAAGAATATCACTGCTGAGGAGTTTGCCACGCTCAAGAACAAGGCACTGGAGTCTCTAGACCTCTCGTACTCACCATACTCCAAGTTCAGGTACGTCTGTCGCTTCCAAGACACAATGTACAATGACCACTAACTATGATCCAGGGTCGGGTGTGCACTTATAACAGAGTCTGGTGAGGTTTTCAACGGTGCAAACGTCGAGAACGCATCATATGGTAAGTATTCCTTGGTCCACACGCACACACTTTGCAACGACTAACACGAGATTCAACAGGCGCTGCCATCTGTGCTGAACGCTCCGCAATCATCACTGCAGTGCTCAAGGGCCACCGCAAGTTCAAGGCCATTGGCGTCTCGAGCGACATGGAGGACGAGTTCATCACGCCGTGCGGTATCTGTCGCCAGTTCATCCGGGAATTTGGCAAAGAGGTGGAGATTTACATGTTTAAGAAGGACGGAAGCTGTGTCATGAAGACTCTGGAGGAGCTGCTGCCTATGAGTTTCGGCCCGGAACAGCTGATCTAAGCACAAGGTCCCAGAACACCCCCATCCAGAACATTATTCATACTAATTATCACCACCATTAGCACTCTCTGATCATCACATTTACACACCGTGGTGCCGGACCACTGTCCGAGAAAGTCTGATTGTGGCTCCTACCGGTGACACCGACTGACATACACCAAAAAAACCCGCTTCTGCGGTTTGTACACAATTGAGCGCTAATAAGAATCACAAAATGCACTGGTTTAGTATCTCAGATAAGCCGTAGTCCACATTGTTCCACCTGGGAATATATATAGTCCACCGCCTACACACCTAGAGTTCCCCCTATATGGAGAGATGCCTGTTATGGACCACAAGCTGAAAAATTTATAAGCTTCCCCTTATAAAAAAGAAAAAATCTTCTATCACGGGATCACCTTCTTTCACCATATATCCCCAGCCACGTAAACAAGATCCATATAGAGCCCCCTACGCAGCAATGACTACCGTATGCGCATCGCCAAACTGTGGCCAGAAGACGGAGTCCACTCTCAAGTGCCCGATGTGCCTGAAGCAGGGTATCACCAGCACCTTCTGTAACCAGTCGTGCTTCAAAAAGTCGTGGTCGGTGCACAAGGCCATCCACACGAAGCCAGGTGCCGAGACCTACAATCCCTTCCCAGAGTTCCCGTTCACGGGCTCACTCAGACCAGAGTACCCACTGGCCCCACGTCGTGCCATCCCAGACAACGTGCCAGTGACGGACTACCACGAGGACGGTGCGCCAACATCTGAGATTCTGAACGACAGATCTAGTAAGATCCCAATCTACACTGCGGAGGAGCTCAAGCTGATTAAGAAGGCTGCCGAGATTGGCCGTGAGGTACTGGATCTTGCCGGTGCACTGGCCAAGCCGGGCGTCACCACAGAAGCCATTGATGAGCTCGTCCACCGCGAGACAATAGCACGCAACGCATACCCTTCGCCACTCAACTACTACAACTTCCCTAAGTCTGTGTGTACCTCTGTCAACGAGGTGATCTGCCACGGTATCCCGGACAAGCGTCCGCTTCAGGATGGCGACATTCTGAACATTGACATCTCTGTATACTACCAGGGCTACCACGCCGACCTGAACGAAACGTATTACGTGGGTACCCCCTCCAAGGACGCAATCAACGTCGTGGAGACTGCCCGTGAGTGTCTGGACCTCGCCATTGCCCACTGCAAGCCAGGCGTCACCTTCAGATCCCTCGGCGACATCATTGAGAAGCACGCCAGAGAGAATGGCTGCTCGGTGGTGCGCTCCTTCTGTGGCCACGGCACAGGCAAGTACTTCCACTGCGCGCCCTCCATTGCGCACTACGCCAGAAACAAAACCCCTGGCGTCATGAAGCCCGGTATGGTCTTCACTGTCGAGCCTATGATCAACCTCGGCACCTGGAAGGACGTGTGCTGGCCCGACGACTGGACCGTCACCACCACAGACGGCAAGCTCAGTGCCCAGTTTGAGCACGAGATGCTCATCACCGAGACCGGTGTCGAGCTTCTCACCGCCAGAAAGGCCTCCTCCCCGGGTGGCGCCGTTGCCAGAAAGTGAGCTCCTCCTGTACTGCCCACAGAACCATCATATACGCTCATAATACGCCCTGTTGTGCATCAATCGTCAATAACACCGTAGTATACGTAGACACTGGTAGGGAGCAATACGCCGCGGTGCGCGTACCACAGTCGCGCTCACCACTCTCTCAAGGGAAAAAAACGTCCACACAACGCGTTGGGCTTCTCTTGAGCTCCACCGAATTGCAAGGAAAAGACGAATAAAACAGAGCAGAAAGTTCACTTATGTCGTCGTTGCAGCTTTTGAACCCAAAGGCTGAGTCTCTGAGACGCCAGGCGGCGCTGCAGGTGAACGTTGCGGCTGCACAGGGCCTCCAGCAAGTGCTCGAGACGAATCTGGGCCCAAAGGGCACGCTCAAGATGCTCGTGGACGGAGCCGGCAACATCAAGCTGACGAAGGACGGAAAGGTGCTGCTGAGCGAGATGCAGATCCAGCATCCAACTGCCGTGATGATTGCGCGTGCAGCATCGGCTCAGGACGAGATCACAGGCGACGGGACGACCAGTGTTGTTCTGCTTGTGGGTGAGCTGCTCAAGCAGGCGGAGCGCTTCACCTCGGAGGGAGTCCACCCTCGAATCATCACTGACGGCTTTGAGATCGCCAGAAGAGAGACGATGAAGTTCCTGGAGCAGTGTAAGATCGAGAAGAAGGAAATGGAGCGCGAGATGCTGCTCCAGGTTGCCAGATCATCGCTCGCCACCAAGGTGCCGCAGGATGTCTCTGAGACGTTGGTCCCAATTGTAACCGACGCTGTCCTCAACGTCCAGGCTGAGAAGGGCCTCGACCTTCACATGATCGAGATCATGCAGATGCAACACGGCTCCGCCAGAGAGTGTGAGCTGGTGAAGGGTCTCGTGCTCGACCACGGCGCCCGCCACCCAGACATGCCAAAGGTTGTCAAGAATGCATTCGTATTGATCTTGAACGTTTCGCTCGAGTATGAGAAGACCGAGGTCAACTCCTCGTTCTTCTACTCGTCTGCCGAGCAGCGTGACAAACTCGTCCAGAGTGAGCGTAAGTTTGTTGACGACAAATTGAAGAAGATTGTCGACTTGAAGAATGAGGTTTGTGGACTCGACGGCGAGCACGGATTCGTCGTCATCAACCAAAAAGGTATCGACCCAATGTCCTTGGATGTCCTTGCAAAGCACGGAATCCTGGCTTTGAGAAGAGCAAAGAGACGTAACATGGAGAGATTGCAGTTGGTCACTGGCGGTGAGGCACAGAACTCGGTTGATGACTTGACACCACAGGTGCTCGGTAAGTCGGGTTGCATCTACGAGGAGACATTGGGTGAAGACAAGTTTACATTTGTCACAGAGAACAACGATCCAAAGTCCTGTACAGTGTTAATCAAGGGCCCATCCATGCACGTACTTAACCAGACTAAGGACGCAGTCAGAGACGGCCTCAGAGCAGTCGCCAACGTCATCAAGGACGAGGGTGTTGTCCCAGGTGCTGGTTCCTTCTTCCTCGCAGCCGCAGATCACCTCCAAAAGAACATGTCCATATTGTCCAAGGGAAGAACAAAGACAGGTATCCAGGCATTTGCCGAGGCCATGCTCGTAATCCCAAAGACTCTTGTCAAGAACTCTGGTTTCGATGCTCTTGACGTTGTCTCCACATGTCAAGATGAGCTTGAAGAAGGCCGTGTTATTGGTATCGACCTGAACTCTGGCGACTCGTGTGACCCTACGATCGAAGGTATCTGGGATTCCTTCAGAGTGTTGAGAAACGCAATCACCTCTGCCGTGGGCATCTCCAGTAACCTCTTGCTCTGTGATGAACTGCTGAAGGCTGGACGCTCCTCGCTGAAGGAAGGTCCGCCTGGTGGCCCACAGTAAGGTCCAGGTTCATAAATATGGGGTAATAATATAAAATATCTGAATCCATTCGAACGTGCTTAAACTTTGTAGTGATAAGTGGGAGACCTCTCCCAACATCAGTCTTTTTAATTAATATAAACCATCTAGCAGCGCAATCCAAAGACCAATTGGAAGGACACAGCCCTCTCTTCCCCTCCATAAACACCACATTATATATAATTCTGGATTGCGTTGTACACCAATGAGTCTTATTTGACGCCAATTTTTTTTCCCTCACCACTGCCAAACAGTGGTTTTTTTTTTCACCCACAACCAACAACGTGATAAGGCCAGCGTGGATCTCCTTGCAAGCCAGAACAGAGAGAGCTGCTGTTTGGATATAAAAGGACGTGGAGAAATGGCACTCACTGAATCAGAGAAGCGTAAGGCCCTCCGTGAGCGAAGAGCTGCCAAAATGGCCAATGCCAACAGCCGTCTCGAGAGAATCACAGGCGAATCCGTGCACGCCACATCGACAACCCCTTCATCAGAGCCGTCCTCGAGCTCCACCACGCCTGTTCCAAGGGCTGTGGAAAGCTTGAAAAGAGGCTCCGTGCCTAGCAAGCGGATTTCGCAGTCGTTTGATATTCCACAGCAGCCGGTAGTGGAGGAGCACGCTGACGACCCACCGGAAGAGAACCTCGATGAGTTCCAAAAGTCCCTCGACCAGCTGCTGGCATCGCAAAAGCACCAGCACGGCGAGCCTCAGGAATCACAGAAGCCACAGGAGATGAAGGAGATGGAAATGCTCGCCAAGATGCTCGGCTTCGACCTATCGGCCATGAAAGGGCCAAACGGTGAAGCTCCACCAGGCTTTGATGGCTCTGATCCGTTCTTAGCAGCACTTCAGCAGGCTACCGGCAAAGCCGGTGCTCCACCTGTTGACGGCGAAGAAATGCAGTACGATCTCAAGAGCGAGGCGATCGCCATTGAGAAGCAAAAGAGTGACAAGTTCAAAGCCCAGTTTATGCTGACGAAGCTTTTATTTGTACTGGGACTGTCATTGTACTTTTTCTTTGTCCACGAACACCATTCCTCTTCTTACTCAATAGCCAGAAGCTACCAGACCTCGACTTTCACGCAGCTGTTCACTGCCTTTGAAGTTCTGACAGTTTCGTACTATGCCTCTGTCTTACACAAGATTCCAGACGCACACTACAACTACAACTCCAAGATCCTGGACTATATGGGATTGGTTCCCGAGGCGTTCCTGCCAGCCGTTTGGAAGAACAGAATCAAGCTGGGTATGAAGTACTGGGAGCTCATCCAGCTAGTGTTGTTTGACGTCAGTATCCTCGTCGTGGTCTTTGGTGTCCTGTCCTTCTTGCATTGATTTTATTGTACGTTTTCTGTATCTTTTATATGTGTATCGTGTCATATATTTCGCAATAGAGTAATTGTAGCGGGTGTTTGGGGGCAGTTGGCCCCAATAAATAGGAATAAATAAGAATAAATATACACTCAATGGTCAATCTCGGGCTTGTACTGCTCCATGGCGAATCTCAGCCCACAGTAGCCACATGGATGTGCTCTCTTTGGCTCCAGGTTGATGTACACCTTCGGGTGGCCCTGCCCCCCCTGCCTGTTGCCCTGGCACACAGCAATGCGGTCGTCAATAAATCTGACTGGCTGCTTCGCAATGAGCTCAATAGCAGCATACGGACGAGGCTGGGTGGTGATGTCCTTCCCGAGGAACGCCGGCTTGTTGACAACCTCCTCACGGGACGCCTGCGAGTCGGACCATGGCACAGCACGGTTCGGGGCCTGCTCCAGCGCAGAGGCCACCGACGTCTCTACCTTCGACGCAACAGAGCTCTGCAGACGCTTCAGCGTCTGTGTAAGTTGTCTCTTGAACATTTGTGCTTTGAGTCCTTGCAACCCCAGTGCTGTGTGTGGGGAGGTTATTGCAATGCTGAGAGTTATGTCCCCCTCCTTCCATCAGTAGAAATCCGAGGAACCGGACCAAATCCGAGGGTTATATCACATCGAACGAGTTCGCGTGGTTGCGAGCCCTGTAATTTGGAATTGCGTCACCTGACCTTGTCGGGATTATGAAAAGCTGATTAGACAAGGGAGTGGGCCTATGTGAGAGGCCCAAGATAAACGAAAATGTGATGTTTCACCCACTTGCTCTAATCTATGCGCCGGGTGGTCCCCCTCCCGGCGTTACACCACTCTCAGATTGGGTGGAGGCAGGTTGCTGTCTGTAGATGTGTGTGTGCCTCTGTGATGTGCAGAGTGACAGATCTATGGCAATTCAAATGCTGGGGAGACTTACTGGGTAAGCAGGCACATGGGCAAGGGGTGAGGTTCCGAGGATCCGCAAGCCGCTACTGGCCGTCATCCTCCAAGGATACTTGCAATTGTGTGTGTCGCTTGATTACCCCTACCAAGCTGTAGTCCGATCTGATTGTCGGGGTGGAGGTACACTGGACGTAATCCTTGATGCACGCCATGACACACACTTCCGCCTCTCTCTCTCCGCCTTGCCTGCTCAACAGCTGTGTGTCGCTGGCCAGCTTTGCGAGTTCCACTATTCTCGACACAAATCGTCCAGCGTTCTGGTGAGCTATGTAGCTGTCTCAAGAACTCGAGGCCCGGGATTTAGTCCCCAGAGTCGCTCGCCAAAGAGCCTCGCAAGGCATTCCGGTAAGCCATAAGGCCGGGCCCTCTCGAGTAAATCCAGTCAAACGGAATATCTAAGCGATAGGAGGTGCCGGGGCCCAGGCTACATGTGCCTCAATGACCATCTTGAAGTGTGGTTATGAGGGAACACAAGATTAATAAGCTCTATAGATCCCAAAAGAGAAGGAAAAAAAGAAAAAAATCTGGATCTCAAAGGTGTATGGTCTGGCTAATCCCATTACAAATCAGAGCCTTAAAGCCCCAACACCCAAAGCCCGTCGACGTTCCTGGATCTTTTTTTAGTGTTTTTGATGCCATATACACTCGTTCTCTTGGCAGTGAACACATTTTAGTGTGCGTGTCAAAAGTAGAAATACAAGATTGAATATGCCCCTGCCAACAATTGCGAGCCGAAAACGGTATCACACTGCGGGCCATGGCCGAGCAAATCAACTCTGTGGAATTGCTCACTAGCACCCTGAAGCTTAGCACCGTGATGTTTAGCAAGCCAGAGTATACCAGGGTCAAACGCATGTGTAGGAGTGTGGGGAGAGTCAACAACCACTGGCATCCCCTCGTATGGCCGTGTTCGGAGTTGGCCTCTCTTTTTCTTGCATGGATCTGCTCACACCAAAACGTCGCTATAATTGTGTCTGTACTATACACAGATGTATCCAGTACGAGCTATAGTGTGAAATACGTCACTGGAAATGTGCTTAGTCCATCTAGCGAGCCCGGGGCAGGGCGAACCTGCCCATAGAACACAACGGCACAGTTCCCCCAAGAATCAAGAGTAGGCCGAGTGAGACCCTCGGCGAGTGCGGTGGGCAGTCCACTCCTGAATTCACAGACTATCGGTGGGGACGGAGCGCCGTATTTCCCACCCGCAAAGTTTAAGCACCTAAACTATGTTAGCAAACACAGAGACGACACCCCCTTGCTTCCCGGAGACCTCTCCTGCTTGGCTCGTGCCCTTCTTGCTGTGTATGTGCAGAAACCGAGGACCCTCATCTCCAAAAAGTATTCCAAAGAGTCTACAGAAGTTTTCCAGGCCCCTTCTATGCATTCCAATGCGTCTGTTGCTTCCGATTCAATTCCCATGGAATTTAGGGGTGTGGATCCAATGAGTATCGTAAACCCTTCCCACAAGTCTTGTGTCACGAGAATGCTTGGGTGTAGCTACATACGACTGTTGGAGGATCAACCAATGCATGGTGGGTGCCCTGAAGCAAAGCAATGAGGTTCAAGAAATCCTTCCTCATCCTGGTTTTAGCCAGGGTAGCATATATTGTATTTAACACCGCACTGCTCCTCTAACTTTATCTCATATGAATATATACAATGATTGGGCCGTTTAAGGTTCATCCGATTATGCCTTATTCTTATTCATCTGTATTTATCGGGTCTATGTGCGCCTACAAAGGTGCGCTACTTACAAATGAGGCAATCCGGCTTCTGCCAACCAACAGTACGGCTTTGTTGATCCAATCACTGTAGCATTTTCGAACGACAATATCCGTCCAGTTGTGTGTAGGTAAGACACCCCGTTAGGGCTTCTCGGCACACTCCCAGAGGGGGCCCAATACATAGATCGGTATCTCAGCAGGGCGTTTTCCCTCAAACACGCATGGTCTGTCATGTTGCAGGTTGTAAACCGAATTCCGAAGCGCACCTGTGTAGATATCGGAATCCAGGGCTCCTATGTTTCAGTTGGCTCCTGTGTTCATGTAGGTATGTATCAATCGTTGACACTCGCTTCACTTGGAAAACAGTCCATGCTTCGTTGCTTGGATGACGACATTCGGGCGAGAGTTTGTCCTACAGAAACAGAGTTCCCAGGGCCATCCTATTGTCTTTGTCTCTTTCTCCTGGAGAATTTTTTCATTGGCCTGTTTCTTGGGCCCGTTCTTGTTGCTTTGTAGATTCAGTCAGTTGCTCTGGAAACTCTATATCTCTCCTCAAAAGATATTCCGAGCAGCGGGTGAAACGTTAGTGTGTCTATAATCAATGTCATCGAAGAGTCCGCCTCTCATTCTCCATCGATTGCTAGCTGCATACAAGCACACACGCTGTGCTCAGTGTCAGGGTGAAAGGATCAGATCACCTCCATCCTCGGTGTGTGTGCATTATTCTGTCCGTTGGGCAACCCACTACATTACGTTTCGTTGCAAGCTGCGAGGGGCTCTCTTGACCTGCCATACATGGAAACACATGTCACCTGCGCCCACTCCAGGGAGCTGAGGAGAGTAAGGGGCTTCCACTGTGGCTAGCCTTCCTGCTACTCTCTCCAATTTCACACAACCGGCCAGATTCTGGCCTTCTATGGCACCAAGAAATCCTTTATACTCGCCTGCCTAAAGCGGAGCGACTGGACTCCACTCAAAACTAAGGCGAGCGCCGTCCACAAAACAAAAAAAAAACGAGGCATATAACTAAATTACACTGACAGCTCTGCAACTGAGGGGCTCTATTCTGCCAAAGCGTCCTGGAATGAGAGGCCTCGCTTATTCGCTGTGGAAGGCATACTTCCATATGCACTCGCTTGCAGGCAGCAGCTCGCGGCCCAGAGTTTGGATCAAGCTGGCACAAATATCCTCCACTTATACAGACTTAGCGTTGAGGTACACACACTGTGTCGTCTGTCGATCCTACTTAGGTACTGTATTTTTGGGACCTCCAGTCTTGCTTTGGAACAAACAGGATATTCTGCTGTGCTATCTCCTTTTTTTTTGACTCGCCCGAGCAGGAGAGAATATATAGGCTGTGGGTCCTGCTGCCATGTCTTTCTCCCCGGGTACAGTCTCGGTTGCTTCTGACTCGTTGGCCTTCCCATACTACTGCGCAATATTATATATACACCGTTATACCACAGGTCGCCAAAGAAAACATCCGTGTTTGAAACCGTGCTCCCATAACTACAGTCAGACTCCCTTGACCTTCTGTCTGCAGACTCCACTCCCGCTTACCACCCCGCCTGCTGCCATCTAGGCCCCACAATAACTTTCCACCCTTGTAATAGTACCCCTGGAAAATCCTTTCATTCTTCTGAGATTCTCTCTAGAGCTTCCTCTGTCGTTTTGAAAAAAGAAAGAGCACCAATACTATGGACAACAATCAGACATCTAACCAGCAGGACTTCCTGTATCCTTCTATCGACCCTTCTGAGCCAAGAGAGGGAGCGTCACATCTGTACCAGATGTCGATGTACAACTATCCTCTTCAGTACAGCTCCGTTCCTGCTTCTATTACAGCTGGATATACTGGTTCTTCGAATTCGACTGCCAATTCGTCCTCCACACAACCGGCACATGGATTCCACTCTGTGTCCCAGATTGACTCATACACAACGAACCCTGTCAACTGGCTAAACTCTGCGTACATTCCTGATGAGTCTTCTCTCGAAATTTCTGGAGAGCAGGATTACCCTGCTGATGACTCTCTATCCTCTCTTTCGTCTGTTGCGAGTGGGGACAGCAACTTGATGTACTCGAGTCGCAGAAACAAGTCAACGGCATCTTCAGTCATAAGCTCTCCGGATTACTCATACAACAGTCACGGCAAAAACTCAGCCTACACAATTTCCAGCAGCTCGGCTTCTTCGGTGACGCCTGCAACGTCGCCATCAAAGAGGACGACGGAGCCCAGCAGCAAGGTGAAACGTTCACGCATGGGCTGTCTCTCGTGCCGTCACCGCAAGAAGCGGTGCTGCGAAACGAGGCCACGGTGCCACGAGTGTGCCCGTCTGGGGCTCAAATGCCAGTGGCCAACCCCTGGCTATGAGCACAAGAACAGGCCAAAGCACCTAAGGATCAATGACGGCATGCACTACGACCCGGTCTACGGCAACATCAAGATCCTCCGTGGCATTGTTGAACAGAGCAGGCTCGATGCTCTGTGACTGCTGTGTACTCACCTTGGCCTTGGCCCAGCCTGGCTTCTTCAAGGAAC
Organism: Petasospora nakhonratchasimensis; assembly: GCA_030572335.1. Classification (NCBI taxonomy): domain Eukaryota; kingdom Fungi; phylum Ascomycota; class Saccharomycetes; order Phaffomycetales; family Wickerhamomycetaceae; genus Petasospora; species Petasospora nakhonratchasimensis. The sequence continues at coordinate 236,215 of JAJLZS010000008.1, forward strand.
TCCGCCTACGCTACACTTCTTTGTTGTATACCTAATTGAATGCTTTTATACCTGATTTATCTAGATTGTACTTTTCCAGGAGTGTTTTCTTCCCCCAGCAGGCCTGCTGGGATCCCGCGTAGTGGGCCCTAGAGGACCCTGTAGCCTACCACACGGCGGCTCCACAGACCCTGGCCCTCATCTTTGCTGAGATACTTACCTACTCCGCCTCTATGCCCAAAGCCTGTGCTCATGCCGAACCTTAAAGCCCCTCGTGAACCTATTGTAGTTGATCTATGGGAAAACCACTTGTGAGGCCACCCCCGCCCAGACCCGCCGCGAATTCTGCCGATTTGGGTCTTCTCGAGTGGAAAATTTGGGCGCGAGAAAAAAGTGTGTGGATCAGATGAAGCCATCATTGGAGCCAGCAAGCGTACGCAGCCCGGAACCAACCCTATAGCACTGTTTCTGACCAGTGTGCTGACGAGTATTCTGCCTTGCTCCGCTTCCTCTCTCTACAAGAGTTTTCGACGCCTTTTTGCACACGTTTTTGCCTGTGCAGTCGCCCTATCCCAACCACACGAGGCCTCCGCCCCCCTCTTCCTTTAACACGATCTTCGGCTCGCCACAGGCATTGGCGCCCTAGATTGGCCCTGAGAACGACCAATACCTTTGGCTGGATCCAAGATGCGGTTGAACAAGACTGTGCTGTGGCTACTGTGCCTCGTGCCAGCGCTGTCGATTGTGCTGGCGCTCTTCTCTCCCGGGTGGCTCTTGCAGCCCAAGGGCACGGGCGTACAGACCATCCACAGTGAGCACCCGCAACGACACCACAGGCAAGAGGCGTACGCCAACAGCCACACAGTACACACACAGAAGCAGCATAGAATTGACACACACAACGCCCTCGTCCAGCAGGAAGACCCGGGCTACCTGCGGCAGCTGGGAGTGAGGCCGATCCACGACTTCCAGCTCTCCTCTCTCTTGCTCGCGTCCGACATTGAAGGAGGAGTCCACGCCCTCGATAGAGATACGGGCGAGGTGATGTGGTCTCTCGAGGTCAACGACCCACTGGTACAGATCCACACCAACTTCTCGGACCAGGAGTCCCCAGAGAACGAAGACTCGCTCGTGTGGATCGTTGAGCCCTACGGCGACGGAAACCTCTACTTCTTCAACAAGCAGGCAGGCCTGACAAAACTCCCGGTCTCGATCTCCCATCTGGTCCTACAGAGTCCTTTTGCTCTTGGTGGCGATGACAAGATCTACACCGGCGTGAGAAGATCATCCCTCTACACCATTGACGTCACTACAGGCGAGATCCTCTCAACTTATGGCACAGGATTTAAAGACAGCGAAGATCTATGCTCATCCACTTCAGATTGCTCCAACCTGATCATGCTCGGAAAGACAACCTACGAGCTGACAATCCACTCGAAGGATAACACCTCGTGGAACGTTACATACTCCACTTGGGGCCCAAACAACATTGACTCAGACTTGGCATTTCAAAACAAAATACCGCTAGATGGTACATACATTGCCCCATTCCACGATAGCACACTCTTGGCCATCGACATTGAATCCAAGGTGGCCAAATGGGTTAGCCAGCTACCGTTCACCGCAGTGAATGTCTTTGACATCCTCCACGATGACCGCCTCGCTGAGATTGACTCCTCCAACTTCATTATCGTCCCACACCCATTGAAACCACCTACAGGCTTCAATGAACAGCGATCGCATGGAACATACCTCGATATGACTCAAAATGGTTCATGGTACGCCATGTCCAGTGAATACTACCCATCGTTGGTCCAGTCGGCACCAACTTCAAGATACTCTCTCAGTGAAAGATGGAGATCTTCGCACATCTTGAACTCACCTCACCATTTCAATACTGCAATTATTGGTGTCCATATCTCACCTACAACTACCGATGACCTGGATGACCCAACTGCAGACGTCATTGGTTACCCAACACATTTTCCACAATACTATCCGCCAAATTCCCAAGACTACAACACACAGACCCCACACAAGTCCAACGAACTCGGTACATATATCCCACCGTCAAAATCTGAATGGGCTGGTATTCCGTCCTCATCGTCATCCCCGGTCCTTGGTATAGATCCTGCCCCTAGATCTAACAACGGTTTCTTTGGTACTGTGTTTGGTAAGTTTCTCTATAGATGTTTGGAGAATCTCGTGATGGTTTTGATACTCTCACTAATGATATTTATCGCTATGAAATTGAATTGGTTGCCTTCTATACGTTCCTTGTTAAGAGTCAATGGTCTGGAACTAAAGGAACTAGGTGACACCCAAACCACTACATATGATGCTCCAGAAATCGATGAGTTACAGAAGCAGAAGCTTGGTATCAAGACCCAAGAGCGGCCTTCTATTAGGTCAGATATGAGCGTTCAAGATGAAGCAGTGTTTGATCATAAGAAAGAATTATCAGATGAAAAATCTACTTCTATATCTGCTGAATCAGAAACGTCCTCTGATTCAGCAGATGCTCCAGAAACCCCACCTGAATCAAAGTTGGAACTGTCAACGAAGGTCAAAAAGGAAGTCAAGATTATTGAACCACCTGCTGAGGAAAAGATGTCTGCTGACAACAAAGGAGGAATGAAAAAGAGAAAGAGAGGTACCAGGGGTGGTAAGAAGACAAAGAAAAATGTCATGACTGAGATCAAAGAAGAACAGCAAGCAGAGTTAGCTTTAACTTCTACTATTCCACAGACAGCGACTGCTGATGTCACCTCTATCGTTTCACATAACTCCCAAGTTTCTGCAACAACAAATAAGGTAAATGGTCTCCAATTATCCAACACCATTTTGGGTTACGGTTCTTATGGTACAGTTGTCTTTAAGGGTGTCTTTCAGAACAGAGATGTTGCTGTAAAAAGAATGCTGATTGACTTTTACGACGTGGCCAGTCATGAGATCAACCTGTTGACCGAGAGTGATGATCATCCAAATGTAATAAGATACTTTTATAGTGAGACTAACGACAAATTCTTGTACATTGCTTTGGAACTTTGTTCAGCATCCTTGGAAGATGTCATTGAAAAATCTGAAGAGTACCCAGAATTGATGTCCCTCATGAATCCAGTCAATGTTCTTGAACAAGTGGCCAAAGGTGTCCATCATCTCCACTCACTGAAGATCGTTCATAGAGATATCAAGCCTCAGAACATTCTTGTTGCTCCACCAAAGAAGTTGAGAACTCGAACAGGTGAATTCTCCCCAGTCCGTATTCTCATCTCCGATTTCGGTCTCTGCAAACGTTTGGAAGCTGATGAAAGTTCTTTCAGAGCTACAACACAGCATGCAGCTGGTACCTCTGGATGGAGAGCTCCTGAGTTGCTTGTGGACGAGACCAACTCCACTTATAACTCTGTTTCTATCTCCAGTGATCACTCGTTTAACGCTTCAACAAACTCTAACTCTGAGCCTTTGGTGTTTGATACCTTGTCCAAAAGAAAGTTGACTAGAGCCATCGATATTTTTTCTCTTGGTTGTGTATTCTATTACATTTTGTCCAATGGTAACCATCCATTCGGTGATCGATACCTAAGAGAAGGCAATGTTATTAAAGGTGAGTTCACTTTGGATGCTTTGGAATTCTTACCAGAAAATGTTCAAGAAGCTACTGACCTGATTTCCAAAATGATTTCAAGAAACCCAAAGTTGAGACCTACCACTGAGCAGGTCTTGAAACACCCGTATTTCTGGAATAATTCTAAGAAGCTTGAGTTCTTGTTGAAGGTGAGTGATAGATATGAGGTTGAGCAGAGAGATCCACCAAGTGAGTTGTTACAGAAACTTGAATGTTCTGCTCCCAATGTCATTGGAGATGATTGGTGCTGCAAGTTTGAAAAGGTCTTCATGGATAATCTAGGCAAATACAGAAAGTATCATGGCACAAGATTGATGGATCTACTGAGGGCTTTGAGAAATAAGTATCATCATTTCAATGATTTGCCTCATGATTTGGTTCGAAAGATGAGTCCTTTACCAGATGGGTTCTACCAATACTTTAACAGAAAATTCCCAAATTTGCTAATGGAGATTTACAAAGTTATTGAGGAAAATTTAAGTGACGACCATGTTTTACAGACATTTTTCTGATGGGATAATCAGAACCACACCACACTCGTTTATGATATTTATGACTTAATGAACTGCTTTATTACATACACTCTGGTTCAAGAACTAGAGTGTAACACCATGTTAATTGATTATAGTACAGCTGTAAAGATAAATTCCTGACTCGGCCTGGGAGGAAACTTGAACTTCAATTCTAACCTCGGAAGGTTTTTCACCAGATCTAGACCACCAATCTGATCACTTTCCCGGGCAATAGGAGGCGTAGTACAATAACTCAAGAGTTCTCTGAGGCTTCGTTTCTTCTGGAGAGTATGGTCTGACCTTAACGTACAGATCTCCGCCATGCTTATTGGTATGCCTGTTTGCAGATGGATATGTTTACTTTGAGGCACCACCAAATTTTCAGGAAGATTCTAGACCCTGTTAACACATAGAACTATTTTCTAAAGCTTAAACATAACATGCTGTCTAGTGTAGAAGATTACAAATGAATTAAAGCGGAAATTTGAATTTGGCTAGGAAAACTACACCAAAGTTGAAAAAAGATCTCGGATATCCACGGCCTAAAGCGTATTTTTATTTCTCAACAGTTTATCAATTACATTATTCTGTTACACCATCATCAGTATAGTGGATATTATTTTATATGCAATTACTGTGAAGGTATGCTAAGTGAGATGAAGACACCTCTCTTAACAAGATTCTCCGATGTAGCAGCATGTACCTCATCCATGACATTATGCATTCTGCCCCCTTAAAATAAATCTAAAACACATACGTAATCGTAGACTTCACATGTAGGAAAGGGGTAGCGGCATTTTTCTAATACGTCTATTTTGACAGGTGGAATGCTTCAATGAATGCAGCTCACGAAGCCCTGTTGTATTAATTTGACATCTTCCAATTAAAGCCACTTCCAATGTTCCAAACTCTGAAAGAAAACAGATGTTTTTCACTTAAATCTTGAATGAAGTATATATAAATCACCCTATTTCTGAAATTATTCTAGATTCTATGTATAAGGGAAATGGTGCTCAAAAGATGCGTGCTTTTGCACGTTCGAGTGCATTACTTTAGCACGCTCAACATAAGCACCATTAGTTTGAATGGACATGTAATTGCACAAACATTGTCTCATAGTGGCATACATAAAATTAAAGGAGATTGGTCTCAATGTTTCTAGCCTTTGTTTGAAGGTCTATAGCTACATTTTTCCCCAATCAGCAAGTAGTTGCTAGACCACGATAGCTATACAGAATTCCACTCATTAGCTCACTTATTCGTTCGCTCGCCAAAACACCCTCAGAGTGTTTTAATTTAGATCATAATAATACATAAGAATAGAAAATATATATAAGCTTTTGTTGACTTGTTCCTGGAAAAAACACGTATATCAATCAGTATTCTCGATGCTCTGCCTAGTTTTCCGGAGATCACAACTGGAGCAACCCCATATAACGAAAAGGTCACTGGAACCAGCTTGTGTGGGACTTTGCCTTGAGACTAAGGCTTTTTCCTGCAATTGTTTAAAGCAACAAATAATATACGCCAAGGAAGGAACCAGCATGGGAAGTCACCATTTTGTGAGGTGCGGGTGCATGCTATTCTGTTTTCTGGGGCAGCATAAGTAATCACTGGAAACACCGATCCACAAAGATCTCAGGGGTATTTAAACTGTAACTTCTCTAAATAAACAACTCCAGCTAGTAGATCGTACAGATGCAAGATACCCTATGCTACAGACCCCTGTAGAGACGGTTCAATTTCGCATAATGCGGTTCCCTGTCTCATCTTATCTTTCTGAACTTGACACATAACGGAAAGTAAGCACGACGTAATCGTGGACAACCACCACAAAACACTCAAAACACACGCTCTACAAACGATTGTTCCTCACTCATACTATCTCTAATCGAGACAGAACAACCTACTAGAATTCTCTAAATAAATACCAACGGTAGAGAGGAAATGATAATAGTGTCTGGTGTACGGATGTTTTGCGCGAACTCGGGCCATTCGCGCAACACTTCGAACGCGTTGTCTTCAAGTCTAAAGCACACGCTGACGACTCTGACAGAGGATGTTCGATCCCCTCATCGCTTTAAAGACGATACTTTTGCACAATGTCTCTAACAATACAGCAGTCCTTTAGAGGAAGGCACATTGGTACGTTTTACGGTGGCTTTTGCTGTGTGTTTTTAGGAGGTTCGGATGGCTGGTTCAGCCCCGAAGCTGACTGAATATGCCAACGCACACAAACAAAACAACAGAGGACAACGTTACTAACGGAATACACAGCCTCTCTCGAGAAGATGCTTCATTTGAACATTAGTTCTGAGGGTGCAGACCTGACTGAAAGCCTGAACGGTGAGGAGATCATCTGGAAGGTGTTGGTGTTAGACAAGAAGAGTACTGCCATTGTCTCCTCCGTGCTCAGAGTCAATGACCTTCTCAGATGCGGGATAACCATGCACACATTGATCCATTCTCACAGATCAGCCATGCCAGATGTCCCAGTGATCTACTTTGTTGAGCCAACGAAGGAAAACATTGAGACCATCTCCCAGGACCTCAAGAGCGATAAGTACTCGAGTTTCTATATCAACTTCACCTCCACATTGAGCAGAGACCTTCTTGAGGACCTGGCCAAGTCTGTGGCCATCACAGGAAAGTCATCCAAGGTGTTGCAGGTTTACGACCAGTATCTCGACTATGTTGTAACTGAGCCATCACTCTTTTCTCTTCAGATTGCTCATGTTTACTCCCGCTTTAACGATGCCAAAACTTCAGAGGAAGAGATCAACCAAATTGCCGATGACGTTGCAAATGGCTTATTTGACGCCATCATTACAATGGGAAACGTCCCTATAATACGTACACAAACTGGTGGTCCGTCTCAGCTTGTTGCCGAGAAACTGGACCAGAGGCTCCGTGACTACGTTATCACCACTAAGGCTTCATCAGCAACCGATTATTCTCAGAGATTTGTGCTGATTCTCTTGGACCGTAACATTGATCTTGCAGCCATGTTCTCCCACTCCTGGATCTACCAATGTCTGGTGTCTGATGTTTTCAAGCTTGAAAGAAACACCATCACTCTTGAAAAAGATGAAGATGGTAAGAAAACCACAAAGCAATACGATCTTGATCCAAAAGACTTCTTCTGGGCCAAGAACGCACAGCTTCCATTCCCAGATGCTGTTGATAACGCTGATGCTGACCTCCAGGATTACAAGACAAGAGCTACAGAATTGACTAAGTCAAGTGTCTCCCAAAATTTCAATGATTTGGATGGTAAGAAGGACGACACATTACAACAAGCTGTTAGCCAGTTGCCGGAATTGACCGCTAGAAAAAATGTGATTGATATGCACATGGACATTTTATTGTCTTTGTTAAAGCAGTTGGAGGCGAAAAAGCTGGACTCCTTCTTTGAAATTGAACAGAGTTTGAGTGATCCGAAATCTAGAGACAATTTCCTCGAAGCATTGGACAGTGGAGCAGTCAACAATTTGGAGGACAAACTCAGAACCTTCATTGTTATGCTCTTAACTACTGATTTACCAGTTGACTTTATCACACGAGTTGAGAAGACCTTTGCCAAGTATGAGAACTTCGACAGTTCTGCCCTGGTCCACATCAAGAAGATTAAGGAAAGCTTAAGAATGAGAGACCAGGTAGTGATGAACAGTTATTCCAAGAGCACAAACTCGTCAAATCAGGCAAACACAGGAGCCTTGTTTGGAAACTTATCAGCCAAATTGTACAACCTGGCTGACGGTAAGCTTGGAGAAGGTGTCAGTGCACTTGCCACCAGTCTCAAGAAGCTGATCCCAGAGAAAAAGAGCATGCCAATCACCAAGATTGTAGAGACCATCATGGATCCAAACAGTGCAACTGAAGAGAGTCTAAAGGTAACTGATGACTACTTATACTATGATCCTAAGGTTACCAGAGGTTCTCACTCAAGACAACCAAAGAGACAGTCATACCTGGAGTCTGTGGTATTTGTCGTTGGTGGTGGAAACTACTTGGAGTACCAGAACTTGCAGGAATGGGCCTCCAACAGTACAGCGCAGGGAAATATTAAAACGGTAGTGTATGGTAGTGACCAGATGTACTCACCTTCTAAGTTCCTTGCGGAGACTGCATTGTTGAGTTGAATGGGGTATAGAATAAAAAATACTTCTAGTATGATCGTTTTTCTTTATATTTTGTTTATTGTACAGTAGAAATCTCTATAGCAAGATTTTAGGTCAAGGGCTCAAAGATGTGAAATCAAAGATAGCCAGTGGCGCTTTCAAGGATTTTTGTGCTTCTCTTTGCATCCAAGAAGAGGTTCTCTGCCTCCTCCACATCACTGACTTGGATAGCAGAGTGGCCAAGTGTCTTTGAGAGAATACCAGAAGGTGAGAGCAATTGAACAGCGTAACGCAACGACGTTTTTGCACCCTGCTGGGAAAGCTTATCGAGGGCCTCTGGAGTGATTGGAAGTCCCTCCACCTTGGCTCTCTTCTCGATGATAACTCTAATCTCCTCAACTGAGTATGGCAGCGTACGAATAATAAGAAGTCTGTCAATGAGATCTGGTGGGATACCGTGTGGAGCTCTGATGTCCTCTGTTCCACGGACAACGGTAAGACCTCTGTTGGAGGCAAGCACGACAATTGGGGCAATGGATGCCTCAAGAGCTCTGTTCAAGTATGTAAAAATCTCAATATCAAGCATGTGAACCTCATCAATGAAGAGCACACCTGGGACGAGCTCTGCAACACCCTGGTCAATGTACTTCTGCACCACCTTGTTCACCTCCTGGCGGAGCTTCTCAGTGATCTCTGTCTTCTTAGGCTTGAGCAACTGGCCCATCATGGAGAGTACATCTTGACCTCCTTGTGGTCTAGCATTGGCAACATCTAAGTCGTGGAGTGTGATATCCTGGACAATCTCCTTTTTCTTGTGGACGTCACCCTTTGGTAGAGGAACGTACTCTTCGGCCTCGAGATCAAACTCAGTGGCATAAGCGTCCGATCTACCAACACGCTTTACAGAACCAGTGTTGGCCTCAATGTACATCACATCTCCAATAGTCACCTTTTCTTTCTGGATGCTCTCATAGATGGTTGGGTCGAGTCTGAGAGTTTTGGTACCCTTGGCCGACTTGAGTCCGACAATCACATGGGAGATCGTCTTACCATATCCACCGAGTGGGTTCTCACTCTCCTCTGGGGTAAGCTCAGTAACCTCACCCTCGTAGACCTCTTTGGTCTCCTTGATTCTGAGCCCGATGGATCTTCTGAAGTTCTCCATAAGGGCCTCCGTCTTCTTCACCTCAACCGAATATAACTCAGATCCAACGATAGGAACAAATGGCACCTTTGGACCCAACTCTTGCGAGATAGCAAGTGCAATGGCAGTTTTTCCTGTAGCTGGGCCACCAGCAAGCAGGATCGCCTTTCCACTCATCTTCTTGGCCTTGATGAGATCGACAATGACACCAGCTGCCTCACGGGCCTCAGTCTGGCCCACAAAACCTGCGTCGACCGCCTTTGCGACACCACGCTCGTCCAACCCAAGGCCCTTGATGTGTGTATGAGCTGCTGTGCGGGAGTCTCTGCCGTTTGAGTCCTTCACCTCGCTGATTTGCACCATTTTTATGTTGTTTGCGTTGGTTCCGTAGTTGTTGTTTGTGATCGTTCTCTTTGGTGGTGTTGAAGTTCTTTTCAGGTCTTCTCTATATAATTCCGGGGGCGATCCAGTTCCGGGTGGCATTATATACTCTCGGATCGCTTGTAAATTCCCCACAATGAACGTTGTTAATATGACCAATTGAGTAGAAGAATCACATTCTACGGCTAAGTTATTTCATATTTGTGTATTTACAAGACCTGCCCCGTATTCGTGCCTTTGTATCCAGGAAGCACCGTTCTTATGTCCATCAATATATATGCATCACTGGGAAAGCTTCACCAGAGAGTTCTCACCGTTAAACATCACCTCATCAACAAACTTCTCTGCATCAGCCTTTCCACGCTGGAGAAGAATGCCCCCGACGATGGCCTCGCATGTTCTGGCTAGCACTGAGTTCTCTCCGCTTGTTCTTGCGTCCGTCTGCAACGGATCTCTCTTCTTCCAAAAGACAGCGTCGGCGAGCCCGTATGCTCTCACAAAAGAGGCCAGAACGTCTGTGGAAATTAGCTTCTTGGCTGGCTCTGATCCGAGAGCCTCGATGCCTTCATGCTCGATAGTGTATAGCGTAGCCTTGTACTTCAGGAAATGTGCACCGTAAATAGCAATTTTCTCGTTAAAGGGCTTGGACCCGTGGGCAAACGATTTATGTGTCTGTATCTGGAGTAAAAGCTCGTCAGGAAGAGTGTACTTGTCAGCCAACAGCGCTTTCAAGGACCCAACCGATGTCTCATTGAGCTGGTACGAGGCTCCTTTTGGAGAGACAAGGTAGTCTGCTTCGTCACGCACAAGACCACGTACCCTCGGGCCACGGTGTACGTACGCCACCGAGCGTGTCTGTGTGCTGCACAGACGTGCCACTGGTGGTGTTATCAGTGTTGTAAGTCTCCGTAACGTCAGCATTTGAGTCAAGATATTTGTGTGTGGTATAAGATCCAGGATCAGGGTCAACGCAGAAAAAAAAGGGTGTAGGAGCGCTCTTTTCTCAGTTCAAAAACGTGCGTAGTGTGTGCTCAACAATTCCTCCAACGAATAAATCCACCCCAAGTATTAACCTCTTTTAAAAGACTTGCCAGCTTCCACTGTTACCCAAAATGGTGAAAAGTTTTGTAAATTTTTCCTCCGACGAAAATGGAAAATTAAAAAAAAAACAAAAATGAAAAAAAACAAGCATACAAAATGTTCGCGAAAACGTCCTATGTGCTGCGCGTAACAACTTTATGCTCCCACAGAAAAATTTCAGTGGCTCTCAAAGCGATGAGACACAAGTAAATGGTACTCTTCTGTAGATTTGTCATAATCGATTGAAGACATGGACATCTTCAGAGTACTCACGAGGGGTGCATCCCTCAACAAGTCTAGGGCGATGGCGACGGACTACTCGCTGCCGTCCCAGAAGAAGTCCCAACAGCAGCGCAAGAAGGCGATGCAGGTTGAGAAGGAGGTTGATAAGGAAATCGACTTCTTCAGAACAAACAAGTTTAAAGACCTTGCCAAGTCCCAGCAGCTTGAGCATGACGAGCAGGAGTATGAGAAGAAGGAAGAAGTTGTCGAGGAAGAGCAAGAATTGGGCGAGGATCAGGGCACTGTGCCACCGCCAAAGATCACCAACGCCTCAGAGGCGAAGGCACTAAGAAAGTCTTATAGAGCAAACGTCACCGGTGACGATGTCCCATTGCCTATCGGGTCCTTTGAGGACCTTATATCCAGATTCCATCTGGATGCCAGAATTCTTGACAACCTGATTGACTCCGGCTTCACTGAGCCAACGCCCATCCAGTCCGAGGCCATCCCTACTACACTGTTTGGCAGAGACCTCTTGGCATGTGCACCAACAGGTTCTGGTAAAACCCTGGCATTCCTAATTCCCTTGCTCCAACAGATCAAGAACAGCGAGAACACAGGTCTCAAGGGTCTTATAATATCCCCTACAAAGGAGCTCGCACAGCAAATTTTTGACGAGTGTGAAAAGCTAACAAAGAAGACATCTATTAAAGTGGCCATTCTCTCCAAATCACTCAGCTCTAAGTTAAAAAACAACATTGTTAAAAAAGACAAGTTTGACCTCATCATCTCTACTCCGTTGAGACTCATTGATGTTGTCAAGAATGAAGGCTTGGACCTTAGCGTCGTGGAGCACCTGATATTTGATGAAGCCGATAAACTCTTTGACAAGAACTTTGTTGAACAAACAGATGATATCCTGAGTAAGTGTTCTAACCCGAAGCTCAGAAGGTCTATGTTCTCTGCCACTATCCCATCAAGTGTGGAAGAGCTTGCAAACTCAATCATGGTGCACCCAGTCAGAGTCATCATTGGACACAAGGAGGCTGCAAATCAGATGATTGAGCAGAAACTGATCTTCTGTGGCAGTGAAGAGGGTAAGCTAATTGCCATAAGACAATTGATCCAAGAAGGTCAGTTCAGACCACCGGTGCTGATCTTCCTGCAGTCCATCACAAGAGCCAAGGCTCTCTTCCACGAGCTGCTCTATGATAAGATGAACGTAGATGTGATTCACGCAGAGAGAACACAGGTACAGAGACAAAAGATCATTGAGCGCTTCAAAACCGGTGACATCTGGGTACTCATCTGTACGGATGTTCTTGCCAGAGGTGTTGATTTCAAGGGAGTCAACCTGGTGATCAACTACGATGTGCCAAACAGTGCCCAGGCATATGTTCACAGAATTGGTAGAACTGGTCGTGGTGGCCGTGACGGTCGTGCATTGACTTTCTATACGAAGGAGGATGCAGTTGCCATCAAGCCAATTGTAAATGTGATGAAACAGAGTGGATCTGACTACGAAAAGTGGATGGACAACATGACGAAGATCACAAAGAATGAAAAGAAGAACATCAAGGGTGGCCAGATCAAGCGTAAGGATATCAGCACAATGCCGAAAATTGTCAAGCAGAAAAGAAAACAGAAACAGAATATGATTGAGGCCTCCAAAAAGAGAAAGAAACTGCAGCTTCTAGAAGAGAGTTTGAAGGATAGAGAGACTGTTGTCTCTGATGATGATGAGTAAACTTTGCATAAATACACAAACTGTTAAAACAGAAGCACTTAGCTTGTAAAATTGCCTACGACAAACAACTCAGAGTAAATATTTTGATCATAATTTCTAACGTGAATATAAACAGCACCTCCTACGTCAAGTCCTCAGTGCTATAATAATGTCTGACCCCTGCCATCACCATCATCATCATCATCATCTTTCTTTGTACAGTACACCTCCACTTTTGTAAATCGCATCAACAAGCAATTTAGTGCTCATGGGACTCGAATGATGGGTAACCGATGAGGTTACGGCGGCCAATGGCTTCACCGAAGGCGAAGAGACCAGCAAACTGGACCAAGTAAGCACCACCATTGTAGAAGTGGCTCTTGTTAAGACCCTTGAGGATAGCAAGGAACTCGGTTGGTCTCTGGGCGTAGTAGAAGCCCTGGGTGTAGATGGTCTGGTAAACAGACTGGATCTCGTGGAGGGATGGTGGGGAGAGCTTCTCCTTAAGCCAAACCTGCTTACCGAGCTCACCAGTGACCTTGGACCAATACACAGTCTTGGAAACGTAGTCCTGGACGCTCTCAACAAAGTTGGCAGCAGCGTCCTTGGCCTTGGCGGCGGTGGACTGGTGACGAACACCGGAGAACGTCTTTCTGATGGCCTGTCTGAACAACATCGCGTGCTTTGTGTGGTTTATCCTCACAGAAACTGCCAATTTGACCTCTTCAATTGGGTTTCGCCGCTTTTTTTCCACCGGCCAATGGGAATCTCGCGGAAGCCCAATTGGGTATTTTTCGCGGGGATATATGGTGTTCTGAAAAGTACTGAGTTGTACAGCCAAGTTTAAGGGGCTTACGCGTATATCACAGCACTAAGTAATCTGTTCAATCTTCACGGTAGTAAGTAGAGCTCACAGGGAAGGGCTCCAGTTCAGGATGGGAATTGGCCTCAATTGCCCTCAAAAGCTGTCTACAACACCAGGCAGCAGCCGGAAAACACCGGTAGCGCCGACTGGAAGCCTGTTATCAGCGCGCGTGCACTGGCCCCCACCCCGGTATGTGGGTTATCATCCGGCCGTATGGACACATTGGGAACTGATAGCGTAACAAATACTTGGCCTACAATTGGAACCCAGGGTAACTGAGAGTGTACTTAATCTTGGGAGTAATAGTCTGCTTTTTGGCTGTTTTTCACTCCACGAATATGTACTGCTGCTCCGAGAAACACGCCCACAGACTCCGGTGCAACCCACTAGACAACAGTACTATGAGCGACACTACTCACGTTGATGAGAAGTACAAGGATCCACAGGCCCACATCTCGCAAAAGCGCAAAGGCTGCTTGAGCAAGTGGTCCAGGGCACTACTGACACTTGGAACCGGTCTGATTCTTTACTCCCAATTGACCAGGTTTTCCGGTTTGGTCTCCGATGAGCCTGTTCTTTCGCCCTTCGAAGACCTTGATGCGGTCACCTTTGCTTACCGTAAGGTGCTCCAGGAGTCCAACTTTGCTGGAGATTGGCTCTACAAGTACACCTCAATCCCTCACTTGGCCGGTTCCCCAGGAAGCATGGAGCTCGCCCAGTTCACCGCTGACAAGTTTAAGGAGTACGGCCTCCAGTCGTCCATCGAGGCTCATGAGGTGTACATTAACTACCCGGGTGAGGGCAACTCCATCAAAGTTCTCAAGCCGGGAAAGACCGACTTCAAAGTGGTCTACGAGGCTAGCTTAGTCGAAGATGTCTTGGAAGAAGACCCAACGACCTCCGGCGAGGACCTCATCCCAGCATTCCACGGTTACTCTGCTAGCGGTAACGTCACCGGTCCTTTGGTGTTTGCAAACTACGGTACTAAGGAAGACTTTGACCTCCTAGAGGCCAAGGGTGTCAACGTCAAGGGCAGCGTTGTCATTGTCCGTTACGGTGGCATTTTCAGAGGCTTGAAAGTCATGTTTGCTCAACAGGCCGGTGCCATTGGCTGTATCATCTACTCAGACCCTGCCGATGACTACATCCCTGTTGATGTTCCTGCTTACCCAGACGGCCCAGGAAGAAACCCATCCTCCATCCAGCGTGGCTCTGTTCAGTTCCTTTCCATGCTTCCGGGAGACCCAGCTCGTTTTACGGACGGCTCGCCAGAGGCTCTGGCCAACTTGACTGGTATCCCTCAAATCCCATCCCTTCCAATCAGTTACAAGGCTGCTGAGCCAATTCTTAAGCACTTGAACGGATTTGGCCTTGATGTCGGCTTCAAGGGTGGTTTAGGTGACTTTGACTACACCACTGGCCCATCTATGTCCCAGGTTAACGTATTCAACAATGTAACCTACAACTTCACTGATATCTGGAACGTTTATGGTCTCATTGAAGGTGAGGACAAGGACCATGTTGTTGTCATTGGTAACCACAGAGATGCGTGGATTAAAGGCGGTGCTGGTGACCCTAACTCAGGCTCTGCTACTATCTTGGAAGTTGCCAGAGCTTACGGTGAGCTTATCAAGCAAGGCTGGAAGCCAAAGCACTCTATCTTACTTGCTTCTTGGGATGGTGAAGAGTATGGTCTTCTTGGTTCCACTGCTTATGCTGAGAAATACGCAGCTAAGCTTGGTAAAGAGTGTGTTGGTTACCTCAACTTGGATGTGGCCGTCACAGGTTCTGTTTTCCACCTCAGCTCTTCTCCTCTCATGAACAAGGTTCTCCTTGAGACTGCCTCTAAGGTCACTTACCCAGGCACCAACTACACCATTGCAGACCACTACAATGGCAGATCCATTTCTATCCTTGGTTCTGGCTCAGACTACACTGTCTTCTACGAGCACTTGGGTATTCCATCTGCCGACATGGGCTTCACTGGTGGTAAGACAGATGCTGTATACCACTACCACTCTAACTACGATTCGTATCACTGGATGGCCACCTACGTTGACCCAGATTTCAAGTTCCACAATGCCATGGCCCAGTATATTGGTATTTTGGCTTTGCAGCTGTCTGAGCCAAAGACTTTGCAGGGTTATGTTGCCGGTGATTTCGCTACTGCATTGAAGGGATACTTCTCTGAAAAGGTTGAACATATTCCAATGGAGTGGTTGGATCTCCCTGTTGCATTGGACGAGGAAGACTACTCTTTCTGCGAGAGACGTGGTGGTCTGTTCCATGATTCTGGTTCTAAACACGGTGACCTCACTTTAGGAAGACTTATCAAAACCACCAATCATAAGCTTAATGGTTTAATCCGTGTCACTACCAAATATGACGAGTTCTTATCCCGTTTGCAGGCAGAATGGGATGAAGATGTTTCCAAGTCCAAAAACCCATTCAGAAAGTGGATTTTCAACAAACGTGTTGCCAAGGCTAATGACAGACTCAAGGATTTAGAGAAATCTTTCCTCTACGAGCCAGGTCTTAACGGCCGTGACTGGTTCAAGCACACTGTGTTTGCTTCTGGAAGATATACTGGCTATGCCGGTCAGACCCTTCCAGGTTTACAAGAGGCTATTGAAGATAAGGACTTTGACGAAGTTGCCCGTTGGATTGGCGTTTTGAGAACTACGACTAAAAAAGCGTTGGGTAATCTGTTCTAGTCCCATTATAGTTGTCATTATATTACTCAAATATTATATCATTATTGGTTCTTCTACCCTTTTTTCACTCAGTAGTCAATCTTCAATCAAGCAAACACTATTATGATCACACCAGTCCTTAAACATCTCTGGTGTGATGTTGATATCTTTGTCACTCAAGTAATTGAGTAAATCGGTGGATCTTGTGGGTTCAAAAGTATAAATCTTCTCCCACAACTTGGGATTTTCACATACTGCTTCACTAATAGCTGTAAACACATCCTTCTTAACGATGTTCTGTGAGTTGTTAATGTTTTGTGATTGCGATAGCTTTAGCAATGAATCCTGGCTGAGGAATTGTGTCACTTGTCTCAATGAGTTCACCATGCTCAGTTTACTCTTTGTTGGTTTCAAGCCGTATTGCATTATCTTTTTCTTGATTTCATCCATTGACATCTTCATGAACACATCATCATTTTCGTCCTCGTTCGTCCTTATTGGTCCCTCTGATGATGGTTTTAATGGACTTAAAGGTTGTCCTTGGCTGGAAGGAACTTGTAACACAACCTCATCTTGTTCAATCCTTGGTTTCTTCACTGTTCTTGTAATTTCAATGATGCTGATCTCACTTTCGCTCTCATCCTCTGAAGAGTCCATAATTTCATCTAATATTGTGTGTCTCTTCAATGGGATTACCCTAGTTTGACGGTTATTGAATGGAGACGAGTGTTCCAAAGCGACCCGGCCCTTGAACTTAACAGCAGATGTCTTGATCTCATATTGTGGAGAGCTGGTATCCACAGCATTTTGACGGGCAGTTGAGTATATGCTTGGTGATGATGAATTTGAATCTGGAGCCATATCATCATTTCCTGTTGGTGTAACGGGTGATTCTGCTTTGAAGAGAGATGATTTGGTAGGCGACAGGAGATGAGGCAAAGTGTAAGAATCTTTAGTGATCGCAATATTTCTCTTCTTCGGAGTTGTTCGGGAGGAGTTTACTCGTGTTGGAGATTGCATCCTGAAACTTGTTAGCTGTACACTGGAAGGCATTAGGTTTGTGATCTTTTGTTGGGGGTCAAGTAATGAGTCTTGTGTATGTTTCATCGGGGACGATGAGGTGATTGGAGGGTGCCCTTCGGGCGATTCTTGGACGGGTGACTGTCCTGACCGCAGGTCATAATACTCCTGTTGAGAGGATGATGGCAGTAAAAGTACATCATCGCCTAGTGAGTCCTGTGTTGCCTCTATTCTTTGTTTCTGCGAGTTGAGAAAGACCTTCTGGGACACTTCAAAGAGTCCCGAGCTCCCCTCGATTTCTTCTTCAAATGTGGGCTTTATCGCGTCCTCATCTGAGCTCAAGCAAATCACCTCTTCTCGTCGTACCTCTGTGCCTGTCCATGGGTGGCCTTTTGGCGTTTCTATCTGGTCAAGTGAATTTATGTCAACTGGGTCGTGTTGGCCATCTGAGGTGGCAAGACCAATGGCAGAAGAGACCTGTGGCAGCAACTCCAAAGACTCACTACCAAAAGTGTCCGATATCGACATTTCCCTGTCTGTCTTCTATCCCAAAAAGATCCAAATGCTCGACCTGAGCCACAGAGGAGCACTAGAAACACCATGCACCCCAGTAATGGAGCTACAAAAGCCAAAAAGAACGGTAGTGAATATATGGTTATATAATCAGCACCATTGTGATTACGTAAGATTCGAGACCCCCATTGCTTAGTGATCATACATAGGTGGCTATGGGGATGATACCGATAGTTTCCCACCCATGACTCAATTGACGGTTATACCGAGAGAATTGTAATCATATTCTAGATAAGTTTCATGGATATAACGGGAGAGAAGCGTATGGTTGTCTATCGTCTTTGTGCTTCGCCACGATGTTCCTCGCTTAGTGAGTGCCTCGAGGGTTGCTATAAAAATCGACATTTCTCCTATTGATCCCTGAACCCTGAAACTGCGTGCAACTAGACACTACATCGCAACAGCAAATAATAATCTACAAACATGGCAATTGAAGTCGGTAAGCCTTTCCCAGAGGGATTCTCCTTCTCCTACGTCCCATACGACGAAGAGGACCAGAAGAACAAGCTTTCCTGTAAGATCCCAGTTCTCTACAAGCTCACTCCAGAGAACCTCAAGGGTAAGAAGATAGTCATCACCTCTGCTCCAGGTGCCTTTACCCCAACCTGTACTTTGTCCCACATCCCAGGCTTCATTGCTAAGGCCAACGAGTTTGTCTCCAAGGGCGTTGACAAGGTGATTGTCATCACCCAGGACTCTGCCTTTGTTACTGCTGCCTGGGGTAAGCTCCTCGGCCAGAAGCCTCCTATCGAGTTTGCTTCCGACACAGCTGCCGCTTTCTCCAAGTCCATTGGCTGGGTCATTCCTAAGGGTGCTGTCACTCTTACTGCAAGATACACCATCATTGTCGAGGACGGCATCGTCACCTACGCCGAGAAGGAGGATGGTGGCGACGTCACTGTCTCCGGTGCCGACGCTGCTCTTGCAAAGTTGTAAACTGCTGATAGTGGTTTTTGCGCTTTTATGCTATATTTCATGCTGAATTTGGTTTCTATTTTCCTCTGTAGTGCTCGATTGGACAATGCAGTTAGTCTAATAATATACTTGAATCATATATATATGAGACCCGTATGATTGATACCTGATATTTCGGTGCTCATAACCACCAAGACACCCTTGAAGCTAGTGAAGAGCATTGCCTTTACTCAGCACATGACGCCACCAACAACAAACCGAACGTTAATTGAAACGGTGCTAAGATGATTGCCCAATATGATCCCTCAATTAAGATGTTTCTTCCTCACGAAAAGATGTACAGCATTCAGGTTGGTACCGAGAGATTTGTGCTGAGGTAAGTTTTATTATCATAGCTTCGAAGAGCAAACAAGCTACTAACTGATATCATCCCAAGTGGCGCCTCTCTATCATCTGATGCACCATCCTACTTCACCAGCTATTTCTCCAAGAGTGAGAATGCGGAGAAAACACTCTACATTGATCGCTCGGCTGATGTCTTCAAGCTGATCTACTCGCATCTCCAAGGCTACTTTCTGGAGATTTGGGAGCCTGATATCTTTACCAAGGTCTTCATCGACTCGCTATACTACAATCTTCCTAGACTCAGAGCATCAATTCTGAACTCGGAATACTACTTTGCGAATGTTGGCGGTGAAAGGTTCAGAATCCCAAAGCAGATTTTGAACACACCGGGAAACACACCAAACTTCTTCTCAGTGGGGAGTGAGGTGTTGTATAATGATATTTCGGATATCATTGTTGACAGAAATTGGATTAGACCACCACCACAGGCAGCTCCTTCTTTGAACAGATGTCCTTTGTTGCTGAAGGATTTGCTGGCCATTTTGCAAGGGGTGGAGATCGACATCAGATCGGATTTCCACAGAGAGTCGTTGATCAAAGAAGCCAAATATTATCGGTTCAGCGGATTGGTACAGAGACTCATCAAGACCAAACTCATTTTCAACCCCAAGACGATGAAAGAGGAGATAATAGTACCGCTAGAGTACCTGAATCCGAACGACTTGCTAGCTGATGATGGTGTCTTCCATTACAAGCGCCAGTACGTTGACAAACAGAGCAGGATATTGGTTATTCAGACACAGGGCAATGAGATTGTCCTTACGGCCTCTGAGAGCACGGGGTGTATCAGGCTCCTTACCTACAATAAGACTGCAAAGAAGCTATCGGAGCTGTTTAGCCAGTGGGAGGAGCCTCAGCAGCATGGACACGACGGTGAAGCAGTGCAACGCTTCGACCTGAGCAATGTACAGTACCCAAGCATGGCCATAGGTGATGGGACCAAGACTACTGGGACTGTGTCTGGTAGTATTGCAAAAGGGCTACTTAAGCTCCACTTGAAGCGTTGCTCGCCTGCTGAGCCTCCGACTCTCTACGTGACGATTCTCAAGGCTGATATCCTCACTGATGAATGGAATTTCTACAACAGCACGCCGTATATTTGAATACACTTCCGATTCGTCAAAGGTGCGCCATGTAGAACTATATATACCCTACGCTTTTGTGTATATAGAGACAGTGTGGCATGCCCTCGCATTTGGGGGGACAGCTTTAGATGTTCGGGTGTTTGTGCACCAGGGCCCTTAACCAATCTCTTTTGTCTGGTCCAACTTTAGCTCGCTGCCGGCGCGGTGATTGGCGCGGTTCGGTTAGCGGAGGATTTATGTTCCGAACGGTTGCGCAGGTGCGCAAGCTCAGCTAGAAAAGAAACACTGTATTGGCGGAGGGATGGTGGGCGTGAGCAGCAGCACACCAGAACACTGAAACAGGAAACCGGAATACCAAAACACCACAACACCCGGGATTCCTCCCCCAGCGTTCTTGTCAATCCCTGTCAGTGTACCGTCTTGCCTGCCCCCCATTATCTTGTCTCTTGTCCTTTGTCGACTGATCGGCCGTGCGTAGGATGCGCCGGAACATTTCCCGATTCGGATTGGAATCCATCCCGATTGGGATTGGGACCCTCTAGGAAGCGTACAGCTTTCTTTTCAACTACACGCGGGACAAGTAAAACCAATCACGCGCCGTGCAAAGTCAAGAAAGGGCTCAGGCGACTTCGCACTAAATGCTAAGATCCAAATTAGACACTACACTGAGATTTACTCCAATCCAAACGTTAAAAATTACTTAAATAAATGTGGTATCAGTGCGAATGTTATTAAAATGCCAGTCTAGACTTAGAACAACAAAGCGACACCGGCAGCAAGAGCGGCAACGGCTGGGACGGCCTTGACAGCGGCACCCTCGAAGGTGGTGACGTCAGCAGTGGTGGCGTTGGAGAAAGTAGAGGTGATAGCCTCGGTAGAGGTGGAAGTAACATCCTCAGAAGACAATGGGCAGTAAGTGGTGTACTCAGTGACAACACCCTCAGAAGTCTCAGTGACAACGGTGACACCGGTGGTGACTGGGACCTCAGAGCACTTGTCCTCGGAACAAGAGGTGATGGTGATGACGGTGGTGGTGTTGGAGTAGTCAACAACGGTGGAGGTGGTGTTGGAGTAAGCGGCGGAAGCAACGGAGGCAGCGGCGGCGACGGCAAGGACCTGGGCGAACATTTTTGGCAGATTAGTTAAGCGAACGTAGAAAGTTGGGTGACTTGTTGGGTAAAGGAAGAAGGGAAAGTGAGTGCAAAGGGAGAAGAAAAACGGGGCGGACGGCGTCCCTTTATACTGTTTTTTTTGTCTGTCCGCCCGAGTTATCTGGCGCTGCCTTGTTTACACTTTTTTTTCCGTGTTGTGTGTTTTTTTTTTTCCTCTTTTTTTTCAAAACTCTGTTTTGGCGCGTTTCTTGCGGGACATGCGAGCTGCTGCGGCGTACGCAACCTAATCGGGGCATCGCACCTCTTAAAGCGGAAACACCCCCAGGCCTTGCGGAAGCCTTTGCCCGCCCAGCGCCCCCCCCCTTTGGCGCTGGAATGTGGTGTGTAGGTAAACAAGCTACCGGGATCTGCATTTTGGCACAGAGGATCAGGAGGAAAAGAAAGAAGAAAAAAAAAAAGACTTATGGGACACACGGAGGTTTCTATTTTTACGCCCACCCACAAACTCTTTCTTGTCCCACCAGTTCGTTGTCCAACCGTCTCTCTGTCCGTCTTCTGTGCTGTTGTTTCTTTTTGCACTAGAGGACCATCCATAGAGACGGCAGCTTGTTTGCATATTATATAAGCTGACACTCTTATAGCACTCTTCGCTGACTATAATTGATTGACGATCGGGCGGCGGAGGGCGCAGGGCTACACGAAATGGGGGTGTTTTAAATTGGAAACTCTAAGTGTGCTATGGTGATGGGCCAGAGGGCCAGAGGCCAGATAACCATAGTTGGAACCACCCCCTTCATGTAGCTTATTCGTAGGGGAAGCTGCCCAGACTCTATCTGCAATGCGTTTCCCCTTTGTGTACGGATGTCTCCTGTAGCCGAGACATGGCGACCTTAAATCTCCGTCCTGGCCAAAAAACACTGTGTAGCGTCGGAACTGTGTAGCAAGCAACGGACACAAGCCATCAGGCCCAGCCCACAAGGCCCTGTCCAGAAGGCCTAAATACAATCAACAAGGCCTACAATCACAAGGCCTACAAGGCGCTGGGAAGCTGTTCCAGCCGATCCCTATGCTTCCTGAGGTTCCCCCACAGCAACGCAGGTTTGTACGTCGCGGTTGATGTCACGCGGGCTACGATTCCAGGCAAATGGGCAGACGACTAACAGGACAACAGCTCTGGCCTCTGATTGACCACCCACACGCCCCTGAACACAGACGGACCCACCTACGCCAGGCAACCTACGGCCCATCTACATCATCCCATCTACACCGGCCCATCTACGCCCATGTTCAGTGGTAGAGGAGCCCCTTCCCCCAGTAAGGGTTGGCGTTCCCAGATGTTCTGGTTTAACGCCGCTCCTGCGTAGTATCCAGAATGACGTCTCGTCGCGCTTGTTTGTGTGGAGGAATGGCGGTCCCAGAATTACGCACCACCCCTGTGTCTGCGTAACCGTAGAAACCCCTTAATTGGCCCACCCGCAAGAGCAGCCTGGCGTGATCCCGCACGCTTTCTCTTGTCTCCCTCCCCCCAAGGCAAATTCTTGCCGCGATATTGCCTGGGTGCTCTTAAGCGAGCATAGGGCTGACATCCCAGACTGACATCCCGGATGACATCCCAGGATGACATGTTCGAGGGTGTAAGCCACCACAACACGGTGACTGCACCTTCTTTCTTTGTGATCTACACGGTGAGCGGTGGGCAGTGGGCGGTAGGCTGCGCTCTTCGTTCTTCTGTCTCGAGACGGTGCTAAACTGTCTCGAGGGCCTTTACCCACACACAGACCCCAGCAGACCTCTACGCAAAC
This sequence comes from Petasospora nakhonratchasimensis, assembly GCA_030572335.1. NCBI lineage: Eukaryota > Fungi > Ascomycota > Saccharomycetes > Phaffomycetales > Wickerhamomycetaceae > Petasospora > Petasospora nakhonratchasimensis. The sequence continues at coordinate 259,478 of JAJLZS010000008.1, forward strand.
ATCTCCCTACGCAAACATCTCCCTACGCAAACCTCCTCAGCCATTGTGCCTATAGCAACTATACGAGCATGCACACGGGCATGGCTCCAGCGCAAGGTTTGTTTTGCCTCTTGTGCTTGTTTTGCCTGTTTTGCCTTGTTTGTTTGTTTGCTTGTTTACTGCGCTTGTCTATCCCTCTTCGCCAATTTGCCTATTCCGGTATATCGTAAACAAATAACCGGACACACAGATACAATGCGGACAGACAAAAGCGTAGCAGGACAAAAAGGGGTGCCCTAAACCCGCATTGGGAAGTAACAGAGTCACATCGACCGCCAAACAGGAAGATAAGAGCACACACACAGCACACAGAGAACTACACACAGAGGACTACTGAGCTGTAGGGAAGAGGAAAAGAGGAGACCAAAGATCTGTGCTGCCAGCTTGGCAACTTGGCAACATGTGTAGCTGGCTGGTAGAATTCCTTAAAGCAGAAACAGAGATCAACCAGCAACACAATTAACACACATCTATTTCAGGGTGATAATAATAGCTGGAGATTTGCAGGCTCGAGTTCTCTCGAGGCTACTAGAAATGGCACCAGCGCTACACGCAGTACACGGAAATGGGTCTCCCCTCCCTCACCATCACCGCTTCGCCCTCCTCAATTAATATTACACTGTAGAACTCTCCAGAGGTTATGGTTTACTATGCATCTCCTATGGAACTTGCTCTTCCCTTCTGGAGACACAAATATACACCCAAACACCAACACACCCGCACACCTATACATCCAGACACCTTATGCTACCACCCGTACACCTTACGTAGAAATTAAATGTGGTATTTAATTAGAAACAGCCATTAGTGAGGTATAAAGGATATGAAGTGGGTATATTTCGATGTACTGTAACATTTTATTGTTCTGTTTGTGTTATTTTCCTATATTTATGTTAAACAGGTAAATACTTTAGAGACTGGATCAACTAATCTATGTTAAACGATAGATGAACCTACTGATTATACTGCAAATTGTACACAAGTTTTAGACACAAAGTACCTATAATTATATACACTTGCAGAGACCTCTTTGGCACCACTCCGGTTGCCATATACACAACACACAGAGCACATACAAGCGTAATTGTGGTGTGTGAGCTTTCCAGGCCCTCATCGGACAAAAGAGGACTCCAGCTAATGACATCATCCAGACAATACAAGCTTGAAAAACTTCCCTGGAGAAAGATAAACTCGGGCCTTCAAACCAGGATACCGGCCTAATTTAACCTACTATACCCCAGTGGGCCCCTTTCTTATACTGTCCAATTTCTATGCCTCTCCGTTGTCCAAATCCCCCAGCCCATCGCTTGATACCTCAACTGCTGCCCACTAGGTAATGTGGCACGGAAAGCGCGCGGCCGTCTCCAGAAACCGGCGAAGTTGTGATTGCTAAAATCTTTAGGCTCACAGACACACATTCATTAAGGTCCTTTTAGGAAACCCATCTGGTCTCGAGCTTCACTCTCTTTGAACGGTTAGACTCCACTCCTTCAGCCCTGGTCCATACGCCTCTCTCCATCTTTCTCAGAACCACTAGGGAGCCACACACACCAGTTGCTATGTCGCAGGAGGAGTTTGTGAGGTGAGTAGACGAGCCTTGTCGTGCTAATACCACGGAAACACGCATAACTAACAGCTTGGAACAGAACACAGATCTTCGGTACGGTCTTCGAGATCACAAACCGTTACACTGACCTTAACCCGGTCGGTATGGGCGCCTTTGGCCTCGTGTGCTCTGCTAAGGACAAGCTCACAGACCAGAACGTTGCCATCAAGAAAATCATGAAACCTTTCTCTACACCTGTGCTGGCTAAGAGAACATACAGAGAGCTCAAGCTGCTCAAACACCTGAGACACGAGAACCTCATCACACTAGAAGACATCTTCCTCTCGCCGCTTGAAGACATTTACTTTGTCACAGAGCTCCAAGGTACAGACTTGCACAGACTGCTCACCTCAAGACCGCTGGAGAAGCAGTTCATCCAGTATTTCCTATACCAGATCCTCAGAGGCTTAAAATACGTTCACTCAGCAGGCGTAATCCACCGTGACCTGAAACCGTCCAATATTCTGATCAACGAGAATTGTGACTTGAAGATCTGTGACTTTGGTCTTGCTAGAGTCCAGGACCCGCAAATGACCGGTTACGTTTCCACAAGATACTACAGAGCCCCAGAAATTATGCTCACGTGGCAGAAGTATGACACAAAGGTTGACATCTGGTCTGCAGGATGCATATTTGCCGAAATGATTGAAGGTAAACCGCTCTTTCCAGGTAAGGACCACGTTCATCAGTTCTCCATCATCACAGAGCTCCTCGGTACCCCACCGCGTGACGTTATTGATACTATTGCTTCCGAAAACACACTCAGATTTGTCAAATCTCTTCCGGAGAGAGAACCAATCCCACTCAGCGAGAGATTTAAGGGAGTTGAGCCAGATGCCATCGACTTGCTTGAGAAAATGCTCGTTTTTGACCCAAGAAAAAGAATCACAGCAGCTGAGGTGCTAAGCCATCCTTACTTGGCTCCTTACCACGACCCAACTGATGAACCAGTTGCACAGGAGAAGTTTGACTGGAGTTTCAACGATGCAGACTTGCCAATAGATACTTGGAGAGTTATGATGTACTCGGAAATCTTAGACTTCCACCAAGTTGACAACACGATGCAGTGATCGTGTTATATTTGAATGCTAGTACACACTCTTTTCTTTTTCTCCTTCTTTGTTGTTACATATCATTCCATAGGTGATACAGAGGGCGGTTTCTCTTTGTTTTGTACAATACACATATTAATCTTCAAATCACAACAATACCATAAAAATCTAATAATATATATTTATATATGTGTAGAAGTGAACACTTAACGGATCTATATCTACCTTACGACTTATTTCTCACTACCCGAGTCGCTTCCAGCATTCACCAAAGAGTAGAAGATACCTTCCTTATCCTTCAATAAGTTTTCTGGAGTGTCAAATTCTTTAACCATACCCTTGTCCAAAACAATAATTCTATCACTGTCCATAATGGTGTTGAGTCTGTGGGCGATAGTCAAAATAGTTCTGTCTTTGAAGGCATTTCTAATGGTCTCCTGAACGATTTCATCAGTTTCAACGTCAACGGCTGCAGTGGCCTCGTCCAACACCAAAATGGTAGATTTGATCAACAATGCTCTTGCAAGACACATTAATTGTCTTTGACCAACAGACAAGTTGGAACCACCCTCACTCAACTTAACATCAAGGCCTTCGTCGGAATCGCTCATATTCAAAACGTGAGTTTTCAAATGGGACAGCTCCAAGGCATTCCAAATTTCCTCATCCGTGAAAGTGTTTGTTGGATCAATGTTCTCACGAACTGTACCTTCAAACACCTGGGAATCCTGTGGAATGATAGAAAGCTTGTGTCTCAAATCAGCTAAGCCAATAGAGTTTGTTGGAATACCGTCAATAAGAATTTCACCTTCAACAGATTCGATGATTCTGTAAAGAGCTAAAGTCAGAGAAGACTTACCAGCACCTGTTCTACCAACAATACCGATCTTCTCTTTAGGATTGATTTTCAAGTTGATCTTCTTCAAGACCAGATCAAGACCCTCTCTATATCTTGTGGAGTAGTCCTTGAAGATAATTTCACCCTTTTCAGGCCATGATTCAGATGGTCTTGGCTCAACAACTTCAGCAGCTTCTGGAGTCAATTCACTGTACTCCTTGATTCTCTCAACGGAAACAATGTTGGTCTCAACTTCAACAGTCATTCTGACAATCCAGTTCAATGCTTGTGTAATCTGCAAAGAGTAAGAAACAGACAAACCAACAAGACCAGATGTGATGGTACCAAACTTCAAGGTCAAAATAGCCATACCAGCAGCACCGACAATGATAAGCGAGCCCAAGAATTCCAATCTAACAGCCAACCAACGGTTGGCATTAACACTTGGGAAATATGCACTCATGTTATTATCAACACGAGACTGGTTGATATGCTCGAATCTTCCCTGTTGAGAGAAACCTCTGATAGTGGTAGTACCAGAAAGAGTCTCCTGGAAGTGTGCAAACACCGGTGATCTAGTAACGGAGTCAAGTCTTCTTAATTCTCTAGATGTTCTCATATAATACTGCTGGTACATCATGTAGACAAACAAAAGTGGAATAATCATACCAATAAACTCCCAAGTAGAATAACAAATCACCAAAATAGTGAAAGTAACCTTACAGACATTGTTAAGGAAACCAGAGAAAGTTGCAGCAAGGACTTCATCAACCTTGTTGATATCATTTGAGAATCTGTTCAAGATACGACCGATTGGAGTAGTTTCAAAAAATTGCATTGGGGCCCTCAGGACACTGTTAACCATGTTGGAGTGCAAGACTGTGGAACCTTGAATAGAACAGAACTGATAAAGAATAACTGATTGGACCAAGACAGAGAGAGACCCAAGAACACCGATACCAAAGTAAGTTCCCAAGTAGAAAACAGCGTCTGGATTGTAACCGAATCTGTTGTTAATTTCTGACCAGTGCTTCAACCAAACATTCGCAAAGACCTGCATCAACTGGGGAACAAAGATGAACATCAAAAATATCATGACATATTTTGGATTACATGCCTTGACATACTGTCTGTAGATGCTCCACTTGACCTTGCCCTGTTCACGATGTTCTTTATTTGTTACGTTGACTTCATCATCTCCGAATCTAATAGACTTCAAAGTTGAAACAGAAGCTCTTCTGAGAGAGAGGGCATCAAATGGAACTTCAGCACTGTTTTCTTCAGAGATCAAATCGTCAATGTTGATCTGCTCTTCTTTAACCTCTTGCTCCTCAGCCTTCTTGGAACCGTACTCAGAAATCAATTGGTTCAACGCAGAGTCCTTGACACTCATAACTTCATCATAGGTACCTTGTTCAGTGATGACACCATCTTGCATAAGCGTGATATTATCAGCGATGGAGAGAACAGAGATCTTGTTTGTAGCAAGGATCTTAGCCTTGGAACCCAACAAACCAGTGGAAGAAAGCACATGATCGGTCAAGTGTTTACCAACATGTTCATCCACAGCAGCCAATGGGTCATCCATTAGGTAGACGTCGGCCCTGGCATAAACAGCTCTAGCAAGAGAAATTCTAGCTTTCTGTCCACCAGATAGAGAAATACCCTTCTCACCGACCAGAGTCCCATCACCGTCCTTCAGGATAGCAAAGTCAATAGTTAGGGCACAGGCCTTGACAGTTTTATCATAGAATTCTGCGTCATATCTGTGTCCAAACAAAATGTTCTCTTTGACAGTACCATTCATGATCCAAGGAACTTGTCCAACATAAGCAACGTTTCCATGAATTGTGACAGAACCTTCAACTCTGTTCAAGTCACCAAGAATAGACTGGATAAGAGCCGATTTACCAGAGCCAACCTTACCTACTATACAAGTCAATTCACCCTTGTTGGCACGGAAGTTGACATTTTGCAAAGCAATCTTGTACTCTGGCTTGCGTTGCCACAAAAAGGTACCATTCACAACATCAACAGAAGGGTCGCCTTTCTTGAGAGACTTTGGAAGACGAGTGACAGCATCTGGTTGCAACTCCTCGGCAGTCAAGAACGAGCGCAATCTACCCAAGGCGACTTGGGACTCAACGAAGGTGGTAATAGACATTGGGATAACGGCCAATGGGAAAGACAAAAGATTGAACAAACTCAAAGCTGGGAAAACCAAATCAGTAGTCAATGGTTTGTTCTCTCTCCACAAGAACACAGCAAATGTAGAACAAGAAACCAGGAATGGAGCAATGTTGAATTGGAAGGACATGTAAGCTTGGACTTTTTGTCTCTTTCTCAATGTCTTCAATTCTTTTTCATTTCTGACATGGTTGAGTTTTTCCTTATATGGTTTCTCCCAACCGTAGAGTTTTAAGGATTTGATGTTGTTCAAGATCTCACCGGTAACCCTGGTTCTTTCATCCTTGTTTTTCATCTGTTGCTTTTGCAACGATTTCATGTATCTCATAACCATGGAATTCAATGGAATTAACACAATCATGATGAGGACACCAACCCACATACTGTTACCAAGCAAACCGTGAAGAGAGACAAGACACAAAGTGATTTGGAACATACCAGACCACAGAATAGAACCCATAGAACACAAATCTTGCAATCTCTGAGTGTCAACAGCAACAAGGTTAACAATGTCACCTGTAGCTTTCTCACTTCTTGCCTCATTTGAGAGCTTGAGTGATTTTTTATAAATGGAAGCGGTCAAGGCGGATTTGACGTTCATTCCAACGTTCATGACATTCCAGAAATATTGATGCAAGAAGCCAGTCTGGGTCAATGAAATGACAAACATGGACAAAACAAGCATGACACCCTTTGCAAGTGGTTCTGGGTCATCGGAGTTGTAACGGTCGACAAATTTGATGAGGAGCTTCAACATTTGCGGTTGAGAAAATTGTAGGATATCCTGGATGGCTTTGAAGGCACTTCCGAGCAAGATTCTTGGGCCAAAGGTGTCAAGCAAGGCCCAGCCCAAAGATGGATTGGAAGACCTAGAAACCCTTCTGTTCCAGTTCTTTTCAAAGATACCGGAGATGACACCGGACTTGAACTCATTTGGGAGCTGTGGGAGGTCATCTTCTGTAAGGAAGGTCTCGTAACCCTGCTTCATCAGTGGAGTCATCCAAGAGAATGTAAGTCTTGAAAAGAAGTCTGAGTAGTCAAATGGGTTCTCCTTCTCCACTGGGTGGTAAGTCTTTGGCTTGGTTGGGAGCCAGGTCACCAGAAGGGAGAACAGGGCAGTAAAAGCGGTGAACATGGAGAGGATAAAGTAGTCGCGGTCCGAGGTGTACTCGTGTCTCCAGATCAAGTTGAGAAGCTTGGAGAAACCCAGGACAGTGGCCAGGAGCCAGTAGCAGAGCAGAGTGGAGCTTGTGACTTTGTTGTATCTGTAGTCCAGATGCTGGAGATGGAAGCCGACTACGAGGGCGACCGTCTGGAGCACCGGCTGTATAAAGTCCACAGTAAAGTAGTCGCCGTCTGTGGCAGAGGTATACACATTGAGGGCCGTGGTGGCCGAGAGGACCAGATGGAAGAGGGTCAGAAGCAGTCTGACGTAGTATATCCAGTTTTTTCTGTAGGTGATTGCATCCTTGGTGGCAACTCCCCTGACCGAGCTCACACCAGCGATAAGCAGATACACGTTGGCTACTGTGAAGAGCACACCGTTGTTGAAGCAGAGCGTGAAATCTGCATACACCGGCGAGATTGGGCCCCACCCTTCACCATGGCACAGAGAGCCACAAGTGATGTTAGCAGGTACCGTGAGGTCCGTAGCAGTCGAGCTGGCCAGTGGCGACAGCGTATCCGGCGTCTGACTAAGCGGCGCCTGAGCCGCCGCCAGCGAGTCCCAGAGCGCTTCTCGCACCCCTGTAAAAGCACCATTGCCGAATTGGACATTCATAGTGAGCCTCTGTGTATGAATGGTCCGAGAAGAGCGTGGCAGCGTGATGTTGAGCCAGATTCAAGCCCAATTGATAACGTGATAGTGAAAAAAGCATGAGCGCTTATAAATGCTTTCTCGGGGCGGGCGCGAAGCTTTTGGCGATAACACCGCCCGGGCGGACTTTTCTATGCCAGATGGGGTTTCCTATCCTTGCCTATTGTTGCGCCAGTAGGGGGGGGGGGCAGGAGAACCAGTGAACGGGGTGGAAACACTGTGTATGGTGCCTCTGGGGTTGTTGCTGGAAGCCACAGAGAAAGGGTTTTTAGAGGTGCCCAATTGAGCCGTTTCTGGGCTCAATTGGTGCACCTGGGACATATGGGTCGTAGTTCCACCTGTAGAAGGCCTAGCCGGTAACAACGGACAGTAACTCACCTCCTCACAAGAGATGGGCCTCGAGGAACCTTAATCACAATCAGAATAGGGGTTGTTTCATTGCGGAGGGGGTCTACATCCGAAGCGTTTGTAACGGCTCTCTCGCTGTTAGCGGAGCAACCTTGAATGAAAAGAGACAATGGGGACAGAGGTCTACAAAAGTATATAAGCAGGAAATTGTGCCTGAATGGCTCTGTTTGAAGGGTCAGCTGGACTTACTCTGCACGCAAGACGTATCACCGAGATGTCCACCGAAAGTAAGATTGTTCCATGGTCCAACGTTGGGTCCTCAGGCCTCAAGATCTCCCAGTTCATTATTGGCTGTATGCAGTATGGCTCAAAGGAATGGGCTCCGTGGGTTGAAGATGATGAGGAGAAGATCTTTGGAATCTTGAAGAAGGCTTATGACCATGGTATCAGAACCTTTGACACTGCAGATGTCTACTCCAACGGTTACTCGGAAGTCCTACTCGGGAAGTTCTTGAAGAAGTACAAAATTAAGAGAGACAAGGTTGTTATCATGTCCAAGGTCCACTTCCCTGTCGACGAGGATTACGGCCCAGGACTTGGGCTCCTTAACGAAGAAGTCAACGCTGTGAACTTTGTAAACTCCAAAGGTCTGAGCAGAGCACACATCATCCAGGCAGCCCAGGATTCTGTGAGAAGATTGGGAACATACATGGACATTTACCAGATCCATAGATATGATAAAAGTGTCAAGGGTGAGGAAGTAATGAAGGCATTAAACTACGTGGTAGAGCAAGGCTGGACGAGATACATTGGTGCCTCCTCAATGAAGGCTGTTCAGTTAGCTGAGCTGCAATTCATTGCTGAGAAGAACGGCTGGTACAAGTTCATCAACATGCAAGGAAGATACAATTTGCTTGAGAGGGAGGATGAGCACGAGATGAACTATTTCTGTGACAAGAATGGTGTTGGATTGACTCCTTACTATGCCTTATCAGCTGGAAGATTAGCCAGACCACTGCAAAAGGACCTCAGCAACATGACTAAAAGAGAGAGTACAAATATTGCGTTTGTCAAGCCTTTGAGTTTGCTCGACAAGAATACAGAGGATGCTGTTGATGTGGAGATCATCCTCCGTGTGGAGGAGCTTGCAAAGAAGAAGAACACCAAGATGTCTTGCATTGCTCTAGCATGGCTAGTTTCCAAAGGAGCATGCCCAATTGTTGGAATTGGCAGCGAGGAAAGAATTGATGACTTGGTTGCAGCTGCCGACGTTACTTTGACTGAGGACGAGATCAAGTACTTGGAGGAGCCATACAAGCCTAAGCTCAGAGAGTACAATGAATAATATTCTTTTCTTTTATATACTTGCTTCAATTAATACAAACACTGATTTTTGATAAACAGACCATGTAAAAGTTTGCAGCGATGCTCTTCTAGGAGGACAAGTTTCTCTGGAACAAGAGGGAGGACTTGTTGAGGGATTGCGAAACAAGGGCTCTGCCTGTATGTGTGTGTATATGCGTGTGTGTATGAACAGGCCAAATACTCTCTACAACAGGGGAAAACAGACCTCTGAAAACTTCATTGTAACAAATGTATATACTTATGTAAATGCAAAGGATGGCTCTCAAAGAATCACTTTAACAAACATGTTTAATATTAGCACAACATAGTGATAGTGATAGTGATAGTTTTACGAATAACTAAAAGTGAATTATGTTCGAAAAACTGATGATCTGTTGACAGTAGTGGAAAGTTCGCGCAGTTCCGCAATCTCCGTTAATCGTCTTCAACCGCAATGTCCGAAGACCATAATTGCCTAGGAACTGGTACTTCTTGGTTACAATCCATGACAGACGGCGTCCATTATCAACGTGGTACAACGATGAATCGGTCTTTGCGGACGTTGTGTGGTGTGGGATGGGTGGATGAGGGTATATAAGCAGCAGTATATAAGCAGCACTGTGTCTCCCCGAGCTTGTTGTGGAGCTATCTTTCAAATAGTATAGCGAACACCACTACGAAAAATGTCTTCCCAGCTTAAAGCAGTTCCTTGGAGCAACCTTGGATCTTCAGGTCTCAAAATCTCCCAGTTCATTATTGGCTGTATGCAGTATGGCTCAAAGGAATGGGCTCCGTGGGTTGAAGATGACGAGGAGAAGATCTTTGGAATCTTGAAGAAGGCTTATGACCATGGTATCAGAACCTTTGACACAGCAGATGTCTACTCCAACGGCTACTCAGAGGTCATACTCGGGAAGTTCCTGAAGAAGTACAACATTAAGAGAGACAAGGTTGTTATCATGTCCAAGGTTCATTCCCCAATTGATGAAGACTATGGCCCAGGTTTCTTGTTTGCTGGAATTGAGAAACTGCCACAAGTTAAACAGTTAGATTTTATCAATTCTAGGGGTTTGAGCAGAAAACATATTATGGATGCAGTTGAGGGTTCTATGAAGAGATTGGGAACTTATATTGACGTGTACCAGATTCATAGACTTGACAACACACCACCGGAGGAGATCATGAGAGCTTTGAATGATGTTGTGGAGAAGGGATACGTTAGATATATTGGTGCCTCTTTTATGAAGGCTGTTGAGTTTGCTGAGCTCCAGCATGTTGCTGAGCTGAAGGGATACCACAAGTTTATCAACATGCAGAGCAGATACAACTTGTTGGAGAGAGAAGATGAACAAGAGATGAATTACTTTTGTAATAAGAACGGTGTTGGCTTGACTCCTTTCTTTGCATTAGCAGCTGGTAGATTGGCCAGACCATTGCAAAAGGATCTGAGCAACATGACTAAAAGGGAGAGCTCCATGGCTTGGCTGGTGAAGCCTTTGAGTTTGCTTGACAAGGATACGGAGAATGCTGTTGATGTGGAGATCATCCTCCGTGTGGAGGAGCTTGCAAAGAAGAAGAACACCAAGATGTCTTGCATTGCTCTAGCATGGCTAGTTTCCAAAGGAGCATGCCCAATTGTTGGAATTGGCAGCGAGGAAAGACTTGATGACTTGGTTGCAGCTGCCGACGTTACTTTGACTGAGGACGAGATCAAGTACTTGGAGGAGCCATATAAGCCCAAGCTCAGAAACCCTGTCTTATAAATAGTGTACACATTTTCTTATATAACACAATAATTAAACGGGTTCAGATGAACTGTCTTTAGAATAGTGAATAGAGAAGTATAATAGTAGTAGTTTAAGGAATTACGACCAACCGATCGATCACCCTCGGTATATATAACTTCTCCAGATTCTCGATTTAGCAAAATCATTAACAACAACAGCACTTGAAGTAGAGGAAAATAGCACACCAGAGAGTACACTGGAGGATGCACACACATTCAATCCACGATCAGCTTCTACTTAGGAACGTGCGCGTGGAAGTTGTGTATGAAGAGAGTCCTGTTTCAGCGAACGAGGAGTTGTCTGCTATTATCCGTTTCCGTCACTATGGCACGGCCAAACACAGTACCACGCCCATTGCCGAGGAAGTTGTAGAGAATGGAGTTAATGGTACAGCTGCAAGCACATCAAAAGACAATTCCAATGGAAATTCTCCATCAGAGGCAGGAGAGGAGGGTGGATGGTTTGGAAAAAGACTTTCAATGCAACTTTCTAATACAGCGAGAGCCCTGTTTCTTGAGGAAGAAGAGGAGAATGCAAAGCCAGACTGGAGAAATGAGCCAGTGGACTTACTAATGGGATATGCACAGTTATCAGGTGTTATGGTTTACGATCCGTCTATGGTTGATCACGCAAAGGTCGGTGAGATCAGAAAGAGTGCCACAGTCTCTGGTAAGATTGGTGGTATTGATGGGCTTGAGCTTTCAAAGGGCACAAACGATGGAATTTTATCAAAGATTTCTTGGGGTATCAGTGGGCTAATGACCTCAGAGATTGATAACTTGAAGCTTGACGAACAGAGCAAACCTACCGAGAACAAAGATAATGTTGTCCCATTTTTTTCCACACCAAAGTCCCTATTGTTTAGCGAAGTGAAGCTGAAAGATGGGGATACGCCTGTATTTTACCTCAAGTGTAAACTTCCAATGTCTCTTCCTCCATCATATGATGGAAAGTCTATCAAGATTCAGTACCATTTGATTGTTGGCGCCTCCTTGGATGAGCAAATTCCACGACCTATCAACTTGGCATTCCCTTTGATAATCTCATCACACTTTGACGAGAATGGGTATCAACCCATTGCATCAATTGACCAATTCATCTTACTTCCTCAAAACAGCATGGTGAACGAGTCCGTTTTGAATAAAAGTGGTTCATCATCATCTGCTAGAAGAGCAAGCTTTAGGACCATCAAGAACACAATATTGACACAGCCGAAGCTATCACAATCAAGGAAGAAGGATAAGTTTCTCATAAAGCTTCGACAGTTATCAATGAACAGCACAGATGATGGGACAACAGTTGATGATTTCAAATCTACAAAGGCAAGAGATAACGTTTCTGTTTACACAGAATCTCTCATCAACAAGGGTGAATTGAGGGAAGATGAGCCAAAACTGACCAAGGTGGAAGGTTATACATTTGAGAAACAAGTCAACAAGCTGCAAACGCACTACATGATTAGTCGAAACGGTAGGTCAATAACCACCTTTTGCTTCTCTAAACCTGTTTACAAAATTGGAGAGTCAATCAAACTCTCTTTTGACTTTGGGGATAAGGACATTAAAGCCACTGGGTGCCTTATTACACTGGAGACACTCGAGCTTCTCAGAGATTCATTCTCCACGAACCCTGAAGAATCCAAAGTCCAGCCTACATCGGTTATACATTTTAAGGAATCATACCCACTTTACTCCCATGATACGTTGCCAGTGAACATTCCGATTCCTTTATCGTCCACTGCACAGTTCAAGACCAACATGTTTGAAGTTAGGTGGTGTATAAACCTGAAGTTTATTCTCACAGAGGAAGAGTTACAGCAGGAGATTCATGAGAACTCCACGGGAAAGTTGTACTCTTCCAAGGAAAGTCTTGCTGGCTACGAGTTCAATTGCAGACTCCCAGTCACAGTGTTACCTTGTGACAGAGTATTCGGTGGCATCACTACATAGAATTGTCTACGATCGATAAAACATTAATTAATGATAATTTTGATTATTATTATTATTAAAAGTTCATACCTGCTTTCATTAAAAGTGTTCCATGTTCTTTGGTATCAATAGATCTAATCTTCCTCATTCTCTTTCTGTTTGTCTTTACCCTCTTTCTTTCTGGAGTACCATCCCCAGAGCTTACCCGGTGATTTCACTTTACCATTATCAGACTGTTCAGCGGAGCCTTTGTCGATATCAGTCTTGATACCTAACACTTCTTTACTCTCTTTGTTCATTAACCCCTTTCTATACTCATCAAACTTCTTTGTGTTTTCCAGTTTGAATACTTGGAATCTTTCACTTAAGGATTTCCCTTCTTCGGCATAAATGTGCTTTGGTTCAAAGACATCAAAGAGATGATCATCTGTGATTTTGTTAAAAAGTCTGTAATTATGTGTTTGTTTCCACATGGTGACAAAATGCACGTTGAAATATTTCAATTGTCCTTGATCGTATTCTTTAATAACCAGCTCTGGCGGCGGAATACCATCAAATCTTGATATGAGGTTGTTATATTTGACAGAGGCCAGGAGGCCCGTCAAATAATCTTCAAATTGTAATCTGACATAATCATCACTTCCATCAAATCCAGAGTAACCCTCGGTCGACGATCCAGAAACACTATTCACCAATTGTGACATCCATTTCTTGTCAGGAGAAGTAAGCTGCAATGGCTGTAATAGATCATGGTTAACAATTTCCACCGTAATCGTGTCCAAGTTTATCAATACGTCACACATGTTTTGCTTTTGATTCAAGACAAGAGCATTTGATGAACCGATGACGTAGTAGTTTACCTTCTTCAAATCTTCAAACTGTTGTAATGGGGAATAAGGGCTGAAAACACCATCTTTACCAAAGATTTGCAAGGGTAAACCGGCAAATGCAAGGACAGAATTGCGGTTTGAAGTTTGGAAGCTCATTGTTGGTTTCAAGTCTTCTGCGTAATAGTTTAGGGTAGGTGACGAGCAATCCATCAAATTGTTGACAAGATTTGGAATCAAGCTGATAAATGAAAATTCAGTTTCGCAGAGTTTTGTGGGATTTGAGGAATAGAACACTACCTTCTTTTCTAAGAGCATTGCCTTGACAATAGTTAGCACATCTTTTCTGAAGTTCCGGATGAGGTCTCTTAATGACAATCCGGCGTAGAAATCGCTTTCATCAACCATAGTGGAATCCTCACTGTACAGAGCTTGTAAATTGTGAAACAGAACATCCACAATGACTCTATCGTTGAAGTTTTTTTGCTCAAAGAATGCCTTTGTGACGATACTCAACTTCTCCTTAATTTGTCCATAAATTGGCTGTCTTAATATTACGACAATTGCCTTTTGTACCGAGGACCTCGTCACGTCGTCATCTTTCTCCAGGAGCTCATCACTACGTATTTGACGTGCACACGAGATGGCAAATAACGTGCTGGGCTTTGTAGAGCTACTTCCTGGGTACTGTAGCGTGAAGTACGAGAACGTCTCCTCAAAGGCATGTGCGCCATCTGGGAGGGCTTGAAAGGGCAAGTGAGGCCACACCTGTGTCATATCAAACGACAAAGGGTCAGAAACTTTCGAGTACTCAATTTCGGGGCCCCTTAAGTGGTGGAAATTGACGATGCATACTCCATATACCAAGTCTCTAGCAGGGCAATGGATATCAGACTGCTTTGATGGAGACCTCTGAAAGCTGGAGTGCGCTTGTGAGATTTTAAACGCTGCATTGGGTGATGCTGATGGTAGCGGAGGCCGTGGAGCTTCCTTACGCGGTATCAGAGCTGGCTTAAGTGTCTTCTTAGCAGGCTCTTCTGTTTGTGTGGACGGCTCATCAGCCCACGGATTGCGCTCTTCTGTGAATTCCATTGCGGTAGAGACCTAAACTCTTGGAACTCACGTGCACAGGTGGACCCGAATCAAATGATCCAAGAGCAAAACGGAGCCTAACCAAGACTTCCTCTGCGTTAGCGGTGCTTTGATGGGGTTTATGCCCTTAGTTGTTTATGAAGTGCGAGCGATTGAGGATTAATGTTTTGATTTGGGAGCTTCGCCAGGCGCGAAAATGCGGAGGGGGGCAAGTGGGCCTTCAGCTTTGGTATGGACATATCTCCTTCTATGGTAAAGATGGGACGTTGAGATAGGTAGAGCCGAGGCCAAGGTGCTTCTACGGGGCCAGGGAAAAGTTGGAGATGCGGTTTAACAGTTTACTTATTTTTGGGCGTAGTAGCGCATGTTTTCAGTCCCGAATCGTAGAGAGACGTTAACAGCGAATGGGGCGAACGTTGCAGGGCATACAGTCGAGTGCTATGTACTCTGTCCTTTGGAGATTGCATTATATACTGTGTAGAGCTACTATGAATTCAGTGGTTCGCATTCAAAAGGTTGAAAAAAACTGTATTGGGCTGCTATGGAGATTCATGGTGGACTGGCAGCCTATACTATGAGCTCTGGGACCTAGGAACCCTCCCTAGCCAGTGCATGCATGTAAGTTCTTGCCTTTTTTATGTACAAAGGAGACCGTTCCAGCTTGTTTGGAGGAATATCCAGACACAAAACGGACTGCTACTTGCTATATTAGATGGCCATGAGGCCTGAGAGACAAGGACATCGTGCTGTGGACAAGGTTGTAGACTAACAAGTGACACAAAACCAAAACTGTTGCACAAAGATGGCTTTTAAGAAGACCAAAGTCATACAATGAACTATTTTATCAATCACTATTGCTTTTTGATTTGTGGATGGTATGCTGACGGTAAACGAAAAACCAGCGGGCTTTTATTATCTGGTGAGGGGTTTCCTATGTGGTTTCTAGGTGCGGATTTGTCGTTCAGGGATCTTCACTACTTTTTGTCTTTCTCTTGTAGCAGGGTAATTTCCTGCTTTCAACTCTTTGCTACCACATATTTTAGTAAGTCAGATAATATAGAGATCTCAATGCAATATATAGTTATGTACAAGTCATGAATATCATAAATAAGTCTGTTCACATAGAGAAAGACTCATCATATAGATCAACTCTAACGTCAGAAGTCTTTACCACACAACTTACAGCGTCTCTAATCTCATCAACAAATGCGACAGGACCACTGGTCACAAATGAGGTTGATCCTGGAAGTTCTGTACCGGTGACTAATTCACGAGCAATTGGTCTTTTGCCCAATAGGTGAATCGATGTTTGGCATTCAATGGTCTTTAGGGGAGAGGTTTCATAATGTTTCTGAGAACAGTCCATTTTCTCCTCCTGCTCCTCTTTCTTAGAAGATTCCTCTTGAGAGCTTGGAAGCGAATAATAATCTTCGGATTCTCTGGTGACAATGATTGTTACTTGTACACCATGAGAGGAAAGATAATCCATATCTTCCTTAAACAAATTGTAGTAAGACATTGTGCTAACGACCCAAATAAACTTGATCAATGTGTGCGTTCCTCTTTTTTGGTTCTTTTCAACCAAATCTACAGCTTGGGAATAACAAGGAGTAAACCCAACACCTGCAGATATAAAGACATACTGATCGTGTGTCTTCAATGGAATTGGTGCACCATAAGGGCCTTCTGCTATGATATCAACATGCATCGATCTTTTACTATGAGGAAGATGATCAAGCTGCTGCATCAGCTTTTTTGTGATACCCTTATGAGTCTTGATCACAATTGCATAACAGTTTTCTTCTCCCGAACGCTTCGATTTGAACACAGAGAATGGATGGGATTGGAAGAATCTCAACTTGATGTTCAAAAAGTAGTAGAAGTAATAAGCACCTGGGAAGAAACTGCTATCAACTGGCTTTTGGACAACAACTCTAATTAGGTCTTCATTGAGCTTTGTGATCTTTGCACTCTTCACACCGCCATTGAACAAAATGGAGATAAATCTGACCACACGGTCGTAACACCAGATGGCAATGCTGGCATACAACCAGCCCATCCAGCCCAAAGTGTTACAATGGAACCACATTGTAACTATTAGGAAAACACCAAAGAGCTGATGAACAAACAAGAACATTTCATAAGTCAATTCTCTCCAGAATGAAGAGGCAAAAAATAACATCAAAAAACAAATAGTTGTACCTGCAATACCCCACTGCCAGTAGGCATCCATAGCCCAAGCTGCGTAGTCGCCTTCTTTGATGGTGTAGGCTGTCCAGACGGAGCTGTGGATCAGAGCGTTAATGCACATAGCCCAGGCAGTCCACTTGTGATAGGTCATAAATGTTTGAATAGTGGAGCCTGTAAGCTTAATGAATGGGTTATTGCGGATTCCAAAGAAGAATGTTGGTGGGATGAGTCCGAAGGAACACAGGGCAGTACGGTATCCAATGAGGTCCATTAACTGCCAAAAGTGTCCATTCATGTAGGCATTTGGCAATTCAATCTTGATTCCAGTGGTACAAGCCAAAACTGTATACAAGGAGAAGAAGAACAGAACAACTGATTCGAATGTACGAGGAATGTGCACTGGGAAGAAATTGAAAATGCGGTAGTATGATTTGTTCAAGAGGTTTGGAAGCGTGATTGTGGATCTGAGCTTCTGGAAAGCGGGGGAAGTGAATCTGGACTTTGAAGCACCAGTATAGTTCACTATAAAGTGGTTAAAAAAGTTGAGAATGGTTCCACAGAGAATCACAAAGGTCCAGAAGAAGACGTGCCCCCACTGGTAAGCCTGGGATCTGATCACCTGGGCGTAAATGTGGTTGAAGGATTTGGAGTAGTATGCGAACGATGTCTCATTAACACCGATTGGATGGTGGAGGG
Organism: Petasospora nakhonratchasimensis; assembly: GCA_030572335.1. Lineage (NCBI taxonomy): Eukaryota > Fungi > Ascomycota > Saccharomycetes > Phaffomycetales > Wickerhamomycetaceae > Petasospora > Petasospora nakhonratchasimensis. Next base: position 277,228 of record JAJLZS010000008.1, read on the forward strand.
GCGTTTTCAAGTCAGTAGACTTGGGCTCCTGGATGTAATTTGTAGCGTTTTCCTGGTACCATTTGAGGACCTCAACTGGCCAGTCAATACGGCCTTTAGAGATGCATCTTTCTCTCAAGTGTCTGTATGCGTGGTCGACAAAGCCCCTTGTGTTGTTGATTCCCTTACTTTCAAAGCAGTTGGTAACAGAGCCAATCCAGTCAACGTTGTGACAACGACAGGAGTAACTCGCAGCCCCCTGAGAAGTGGAGTTGCACCCCCAGTTGTAGTCCTTCATTGTGTAGATGCAGTCTGTTGCGAGAATGGAGTCTATGATGACTAGTGCGTATGCACCACTAAGGCCACTAAGGCCACACAGCAGAACATAGAGTGAGTTGAGTCTCATGGAGTAACAACGAAAGCAAACGGGGCTATTATCTACAGAGTACGTAAAGAAGGTCTGCAGTAATGCAGTTTTTCAAGGTCCTCTTGTGCTTTTAAATAGGATAAATCGTCCGCTAGGAATATTTGCTCAGCTGCAGGGTCTTAATGAGTTATGACATGGCTGATTGGGTACAGGAAGCTTGGGCAGAAGCAGAACGATTCGGTTGGCGGAGAGAAAAATTCCCGAAAACATTAAAGATCCCTCGCAATACGGGGGAAGATAGGGCTGGAAACGTGGTTCTATTCTGGCCTCCATGTTTACCTAGTAGTCAGCTTGCATATCTAGAAATCTGTGATCAATGATACTCCCGTTACGCATAAGTTTACGCAGAAGTGCTACAGTCAGGATACACAGTTCATATTGGTCGTATCCTTACATCTCAGGGATCACTCCATAATAAACAAAGGCTTATATATCTCCAACCACGAGGTATGGCTAGAGATTTCACAGGTCCCCAAGGGCCTCGAAGATCACCGAGATCCCCCAAGAAGGTAGTTGCTAGGGCTACCCAGTAGGAAAATAGTCGATGGTAGGAGCACGCAGTCTAGATAAATTTGAACTTCATATAGCCTAAACAGTCGAGTTTCGGGGGACAGTTTTGGGATGAAATAGAAAGAAACTGAGGAAATGAAAGTGGTGGCACTGGTCTCTGGAGGTAAAGACTCCTGTTTTAATATTCTTCATTGTCTTGCCCAGGGCCACGAGCTTGTTGCGCTTGCAAACCTCAGACCAAAGGATCACGATGTCCAAGAGCTTGATAGCTTTATGTTCCAAACCGTGGGGCACGATGCCCTTGGGTTTTACTCGGAGTGTGTTGGCGTTCCAATGTACCGTGGAGACATAACCGGGACATCGAAGAATCAGCAATTGGACTACAAGCGTACCGAACAGGATGAGATTGAAGACCTCTTTTTGCTCCTCAAGAAGGTCAAGAGCGAACACCCAGAGATAACTGCGGTGTCTGTCGGAGCCATTCTCTCATCATATCAGAGAACAAGAGTTGAAGACGTATGCCAGCGTCTTGGTCTTACTTCATTGGCATTTCTTTGGCAGAGGGATCAGCAGGAGCTTATGTCCGAGATGGTGGAGTCTGCAATGGATGCTCGTTTGATCAAGGTCGCTGCTGTTGGCCTTAATGAATCACACTTGGGCAAGAGTTTGAAGGAGATGTTCCCAACTATGCTCAGACTAAACCAGAGATTTGATGTGCATATATGTGGAGAAGGTGGAGAGTTTGAGAGTTTGGTCCTCGATGCACCTTTCTTTGTTAAGAAGTTACAGATTGTGGAGTCAGAGAGCATTGTTTCCAATGACCAAGTCGCCTATCTGAAGCCTATAGTTCAGGTGATTGAGAAAATAGAGAAGCAAGACGGTGAATTCCACAGTGTACACGAGAAAAATGTTGATTGGGCAAAGTTTTTACCAAAGAGAACTGGCCTCTTGAGACCACAGTTTGAGGAGATCTATGAGTCTTTGAATGCTACCATCAAGCTTACACCAAAAAATAACAATAATGATCCAATTCCTGATTTCTCATATGAGATCAAACGATCATTACACAAAGTTGGAAATAAACTTTTCATTTCTAACATAACGAGTACTGCACCAACAGTAGAGGAGCAAACACTTCATGTCTTTACACAACTTAAGGACATCCTCAAACAGTACAACATTGATACTTCACACATTCAACACTCTACACTTCTGATCAAGTGTATGTCAAACTTCGCCAAGATTAATTCTATTTACGTTCAGAGCTTTACCCAGCCACTCCCACCATCACGTGTGTGTGTGCAAACCGTACTCCCAGCTGTCTGTGAGCTCCAGCTCTCTGTCGTTGTGCTTATCGATTCTACGAAGAAGACTGGTCTTCATGTCCAAGGACGCAGTTATTGGGCACCAGCTAATATTGGTCCTTACTCACAAACTATCATTGACGAGAACCTTACTGCTTCTTTAAGTGGACAGATTCCTTTGGTCCCAGCTTCCATGGAGTTGAGTAAAGAGACCAGTCTTTACAACAGTGTCTTGTCACTCCAGCACTTTGATGCCGTGAAAGAAGTCGTTGGCTGTACTAAACAGCTCTCAGTTGTTTCATTTATCAAGGGTCCAGAGCTTGTGGAAAGTGTCAGCAAAGTCTGGGAATACTACAGCGATTTAGACGATGAGAATACCCCACAAAACTCACTCCTTATCGTCCAGGTGGAGGAGCTACCACGAGGTGCTGATGCAGAATGGGGTGGGTTGGCATACAAAAAATTGACATCTTTGTATGAAGATGAGGATGATGAGGATGATGAGGATGAAGTCACACTTCTTGGTGAGCAGCTCCAGTCCCTGCTGTCACTGCAGAAGTCCATGTACAAAGGCAACAATGGTGAAATTGTGTCAAATCTCGCACTTACCGAGCAAGAGCTCAGTGCGCTCCAATTCTCCCCACAATGCCATTACACCGTTTACACAACACCAGAGCTAACCGGAGTCATCAGCCCTGATGTGTCTGTGGACTATATTCCAGTTATTTCTGTCTGGAACTACCGTGGAGAGAAGAAGGCATGTGGCATTGTTGTTCGTGCGCGATAATATAGAGATGGTACATATATATGGAACCAAGCCCTAAAGTCAAATCACGTGATAATACATATTAATTAGGGCAACTGACACAAAAACGCGAAAGCGCCGTCCGCCACAGCAACGCGTAGAACGGGAGAACAGCGGTAATGATGACCCAATGTGTGCCCCAACCGTGACTGAAACACCCGAACACCAAAATAGGCAAGGACTCAAGACGCGCTCTCAGGGAGTTCGCGACTTTGGTTGGTTGTGGTGTCCTGGTTCGAGCCACAACGGGCGTTTTTTTCAACTGACAACTGAAAACTTACAAAACACAGACATCAACTCTTTAGCTGAAAAGACTCCACAGACGTTGTCTATCACCACACATACAAAACACATATATATCACAATGTCCGCTACACAGGCCCCAAAGTGGTACCCAGCTGAGGATGCCCCAGTCGCCAAGAAGACTAGAAAGACCCAGCGTGCTCAGAAGCTCAGAGCTTCTTTGGTTCCAGGTACTGTCTTGATCCTTTTGGCTGGTCGCTTCAGAGGTAAGAGAGTTGTCTACTTGAAGAACTTGAAGGACAACACCCTCTTGGTCTCTGGTCCATTCAAGGTCAACGGTGTTCCACTCAGACGTGTCAACGCCAGATATGTTATCGCCACCTCTACCAAGGTTGATGTCTCTGCTGTTGATGTTGCCAAGTTTGACGTTGAGTACTTTGCTCGCGAGAAGTCTTCCAAGAAGTCCAAGTCTGAGGCCGCTTTCTTCGGTGAGGAGCAGCCAAAGAAGGAGATCAAGGAGGAGAGAGTTGCTGACCAGAAGAACGTTGACAAGCAGTTAATCGCTGAGATCAAGAAGACTGCCTTCTTGAAGGAGTACCTTGCTTCTTCCTTCTCTTTGAAGTCTGGTGACAAGCCACACTCCATGAAGTTCTAAGCTCTAAGCTCCATGCAAACATTTACATCCACACATACCCCACGAAATCACAACCATCAACATTCTAAAATCCACACCCATCTACACATACCACACTAATGGTCCTCTATGCCAGATCGGCTAGATGTTCATTCCAACAAGAAGTTACAAAAGTGTTTGAGTGATTATTGCCGTCACTCTACACAGCTTCGGAAGCAAAAGAAAAAATGGCGAACAGCAGGTAATGGTTATTTATGTACAAATAGGTTTTTCATTTTCATCGTTAAAACAACAAAAAAATGTTAAAAGAGAGCTTCATTGTAGATTGATTGTTTTAGTGGATATAGGCCTGCATATTATAGGGTCAATAGAGTAAGAAATGCGGAGCAGTGACCACCATTGGGAGCTCAGACTCACATGTTCGCAACGGTAGATTTTGACGAAGCAAATCCCAGTAAGGGAATTACATTTTACATTTCAGTCATACCAACATCCCAAAATGTTACTTTCTAGGTGCCATGATTGTGTACCATCATCATACTGGAACTAGTTACAACAGGGCCACATAACCATTTCGCGATCAAAAAATTGTGGGCCCTGTGGGTTTGTTAGTAGGAAGGTTTGTAGTTAACTGGGAGCTCAACTGCTCTGTGAAGAGTATTTTTTTACAACCTACTAGAACAGTTGCAGGCTCAATGAATGACCGAGAGTTTACAGCTGATGAGGAGCATGATGCTCAGAGAATTGTGGCTCTTAGGAACCGTGCTTTGAAAGAGTGCACACCGACTCAGTCCAGACGTCTTGAGATTGAGAAGAGAGTTCGCTCAAAATACGCAGCAAATAGCGACTACAAGAAGCACATCAGGAACGGGAGATATGATCTGATCTCTAAGAGCACACGAGATTGTTTGTTCATGTCCCAAGAGAAGTTGGAGAAGGCATACTATGACAACTACAAGCGGAGATCTGACCGTGACGATTTTAAACAGCAGAGCACCGAGTTCAAGACCGCATTTATTCACAAGGATGCAACAGGAAATGAAGGTTTCTATGATGATTCCGTAAGTAATGTACCAGAAGCACAAGATTCACACACACAGGAAAGTTCACAACGAAGCTTGAAGACTTTAACATCTCAAACTTCTCCAGCGGTCCCTTCCATTGCCGCAGTTAGTGCTACGAATTTACCTAAGATAAGTAGCTCAGGGTATATCAATCCAGTGCCACCCGGAAATGAGTCTGCTGTTTCACAAAATTCTATGGCTTGGAACATGCCATGGCCCCAACCAAATATGGCTCCACAACAGTGGATGCCGATGGCACCATGGCCACAATGGCCTTTGATGACCATGACGCCTCAACAGATGAGCTACATGCAACAGCTTCAGCAGTATCAGAGTATGCAATCAGCCTATAATGCAGCTCAACAGCCTCCTTCGGATAGTAGTCAGAACTTTAATGGTCCCCAGAAAGACCTTCAACCATACTAGAGTGTTTATGAACGATAATGATACCAATGACAACTAAATGTAATATTTTAGAACTAAATCTATATGATTATATAATTAAGTGGAGCTAGCGTATAGCTTCTGCATTCGATCAGCCTCTAAGGAACTTTTTAAACCTATCACGCTTACCGGACTTGTGTGGAGAGTCTTCTGTAGAGATCTTGGAGTTTAAAGAAGTTCTGCTTGAGGAGTGTGATAATGTCTGTGGCTGTACTGCTTGAACTTGAGGGGCCTTCTTCTTTTCCATCTCCAATAGGTATTTTGGTGGTTCCGATGGCCTGTTGTTCTTCCAATCGATATACAGTCTCAAATTGTTTCTTGGGACAGTGAGGTTGTGCACCTGTTTCATGAATATGGTTGGGGTCAGAATCTCATCGGAACCAATGATAATATCCTTCTCAAACCTGTTTGAGAGTTCATATGCAGTTCTGATTTCGGAGTTCGTAACACCACCAGCGATGAAGTAGAATATTCTCTGTCTTGGAGCTTGGTACATCGTGTTGGTTCTTGCCCATGCGGCCTTATGTTTTGGATTTCTCAATGAGGTGGTCGAGGTTGAGTTCGTTCTTGAGATATCAGATTCTTCATCAATTGGCTTATCTTTAATATATGGGAACGTGATGTCATCCAGTTTATTGTGGATGATCTTAGTGATGACACTGTTTATGCTTGGCTTGAATCTGGAAGTGTTGTACGCGCCCTCAGAGATGCATTCATGGAAGAACTCTCTCCTAAAGATCGATTTGCTCTTAAGGTTTGGTTTGACTAGCTTGTAACCAATAATTTCAAAGTTGTGAATGTATAACAATGCGTTCTGGATTTCGTGTGGGGATAGAATACCCATGAAGTTGAAGAGTTTGATATAGTCCTTCTCAATCAATCCACCTCTGTACAACCCGTAAAGTATTATGACTCTAAGTTTGTCAAAGAAATCGTAAACTGGGGATGTAAGGAAAGTTATCAGTTCATCAGCCAAGTTCTTCACCTTTTCACCATCAATATCGACTCCCAAGTTCGCCAAATTTTGTTCATACTCTGCAATTTCAGCAAGTTTATTCTCACCGTTAGAGAGCATGAGCCACTCAATTAAAGTCTTGTGCATCACAATTCTTCTTCTTTCTTCGTCAAACCCATCCATACGAGCCATGGTCATTGCAAGATCAGAGGTGTCCTTGATCTTCGATCTGTCAATAAACATTTGATTCTTGGACAAAAACTCCTCAAATCTGGTATTAAACAGTTCCTTGGCATCTAGAATATGCAAATGTCTCATGGCAATCCAATCTGGATCTTTATCGTTCAACTTACCCTCTCTCTCCACTTTTGCGCCACGTTCATTCTCTGCTTCATATTTATAGGTGTCTCCATGGAAACTTGGTGAGATATCTGCTGCCATTGCCTGGTATGTGAACTCGTGTAATAAAGGAGCAAAAAGATCCATGCATCTATCAGTGATCACAAACACTGATCTCTGTCGTGTTGATGCCGGCGGGAAGTCCGAGTGATCTCTTGTGTAATTATCAAGTTGGTTTTGGAACTCTGTAGCAATCATTTTTGGCAAGATTGCAGCATTAAAGTACGAGTCGTTTTCGTTTGGTTGGTAGTATCTGATGATTGGATATTCTCCTGTCAAGACACAAGTGTTGACAAGTGCCTTGGCCGTCGATGCAATTGTTCTCGTCACGAGGTCATGACATTCCGCGTTGTAGAAGACCTGGAGAGCCTGTGGGTTCCTCGTTGTGAACACAAACATTTCTTTTGGGTCAATGGCATACTGGAACTCCTGAAATGTGCGGATGTGTTTTGCCAGCTGGCTATTAGATTGGATAATGGACGTGAGTTCCTGTGTGAGACCAGGGAGGAAGAACAAGTGCGCTGCTTTGTACCGGATAGGGACGACCTTGTAGTCTGTCAAAAGACAGTTTATCGAGTATTTGGAAGGTTCAAGCACATAAAGAGCCTCGAGAGAGGACTGTGTGCTTCTCGGTTTATCCACTTTTTCGACGGCTGTTTGTGTCTGTTAGTGGTGTGGTCCAAGGGCCGGAAGAGGGCCTTGTTGTTATACATACCTGCAACAATCTTGAGCAGCTCGTTCTTGCTCACGAGGTTGAGGATAAGCAACTCCGTAGCATCATCAAGAACAAGCACTTTGAACCCGTTGTGCGTCTGCACCGACTGTAGCGTGTTCAAAACGTCTGTGGTAGCGTGTTAGTGCTGATGCTGATATACGCATAGTTATAAACGACTGTGGAATTGGCCCACAATAAACCAAAGCTCAGCCAAAGCAGCAAAAGACTCACAGTTTCTTTGCAACTCAACAAGCGACGTCATTCTGATACCACACGCTTGCCTCCCCTACAAAAAATCAGCCGGTAGCTCTCTGACCTTTAGAGAATACACCACTTCTGGTATGAAATATAGGCGTACATCGACCCTCAAAACTAATAATAAGGGGGAGGGGACCCCGACGCAGAGGCCCGCCTCTGTGGTGTTCGGGTGTTGAGATCAGATTTGCAAGTGATGACGTCAGCAATTACATCATCACATTTTTGAGCAGCAGACACCCGCACACCACTATTTAAACATTCATCAGGCTTTGTGTTTTGTGTTATATATAAGAGGTATTAACAGGCGGAAATAGCAGTTAGAAACACAAAAGCGGGCTGTACAGCGGAGCCAATTAATGTTTGTGCAAGCGAGTGGGTGCCTGCATACATATAAATAAGAGCTGCACCTGCTATTTCTGACCGGGCCCTCATATTTTTCCTCAGTGTCTCTTTCCTCATATCTAGTTTTGACACATCTGGATCTCGTTCTTTGCCATCTTAGATCGATATACTAAACTATTAAATTTGCTCTGAATTACGCTATCGAACTCGAAACTCGAACCAGGACAATAAAATATAAAAGACACCAACTCGGGCCCTCATATCACAGACACTCATATCGCAATGTACGACAGACCAGCTATGCCATTGCCACAGGAGGGCGAGAAGCAGACGCACGAGAACAAACTCGACAAGCTTGTGAACAAGTTCAAGAAGCTGACGACGCACCAGAGCGAGCCTCAGCAGCAGATTCTTCAACAGACCACTGCTGCAAACACCACTGCCGATATATTTAGCACGTACATCTCCAATGACGCTCCTCTTTCCGTTTTTGCCCACACAACACACCCTGTTTCGCTGCCATCCAAGGTGAACGCTAATGGCCTTCCAGTTGAGACCAACAAGTTTTATGGTAATATGCTTCTTGGAGGACAAACAAACAGTGTGTGGACTCACCCATACTCCGTTTGGTACTCTACCACAGAGAACTATTTGGGTTTGGCTATGAACCAGGTGAAGGCTTCTTCTAGAGTATTTGGTCCAGATGCCAGTGCCAACCCAGTGCAGTACTTCTTCTCTCCAACTGGAATTCAATCCTTGGTGTTCAGTTCTACAGATTTCGATTCTGGAATGACTTGTGGAATGCAGAACATCAACCACTTATCTACTAACTGCATGATCTACAGTTCTAAGCAGGGCTTCTTGCAGGTTCCATTGGTCCAAGGTATGGGTTTCGTTACAGGTATTTACTACAACTTGATTCCAAAGCTCTGTAGTCAGGTTGCATTTAGGTCTATTAGCGGTGCAACCTCTCCAAGATCTGGTATCAACAAGTACACCATTGTATTGGAAAACGGAGTTACTTGGATGCTCTATGTTACCATTCCAAACGGTCAGAGTTTGAAGTTGGCATCCTCCAATGCCAACACAATTGTTGGTGACCAAGCTGTTAATGGTGCAGTATTCCAAGTTGTTGCCAGTGACAACTCCAGTGTCTTTGACAAGGCTGCCGGATGTTACCCAACTGGTGCCACCCTTACCGGTTCTGTTTCTGGTACCACCGGTAACTATACCATTTCTTACACTACTGCTGGATCATCTAACAATGGTACTACCGCGATGTTTGCCCTTCCTCATCATGTCAGCACATTTACCAGTGATATGTCTTCTGCTGCTACTTCTGTTACCTTGGCCACCACTACAAAGGGCAATGCAACCTGTTATTTGACCAATGCTTTCAAGTTCCAGTTCACTGTTCCATCAAACATTTCTTTTGACCCCTACTCTGCAATTTCTGGAAAAGGTAGCCCATCATGGTCTTCTTCTGTGAAGAATGCAATTACCAATGCTGCAAGTTCAGAAGTTAATGGAGATGTTGAAGCAGAGTCCGATATTGACTCGATGTACACTTCTGGAAAGATTTTGGCCAAATATGCATGGATACTTTACTGCACTCACTTTGTATTGAAGAATGACACATTGACAAATAAGTTGTTGCCAAAAGTGAAGAGTGCTATCCAGAAGTTTGTCAACAATAGACAACCATATCCATTGTCCTATGATCAGACCTGGAAAGGTGTGCTTTCTACGGCAGACAGTTCGGCAGACTACGGTAACTCATACTACAATGATCACCACTTCCATTATGGTTACCACATTATGGCAGCTGCTGTCACCTGTCATGTTGACAATGACCTTGGTGGGTCCTTCCTAAGCACCATCAAGGGCTGGGTCAATGACCTTTGTAGAGACATTGCCACTCCATATGATGGTGACAAGTACTTCCCAGCTTTCAGATGCTTTGATTGGTACAATGGCCACTCTTGGGCAAAGGGACTCTTTGAATCTGGAGATGGTAAAGATGAGGAATCCAGTTCTGAGGACTACAATGCTTGGTATGCCATGAAATTGTGGGGTAGTGTTATTGGAGACAGTGCTATGGAGCAGAGAGCTCTTTTGCAGTTGGGTATTATGCAGACCTCTCTTAACGATTACTTCCTTATGTCAGACAACAATAAGATTCAGCCATCTAACTTTATTGCCAACAAGGTTACTGGTATTCTTTTTGAGAACAAGATTGATCACACAACTTACTTTGGTACCGAGTTGCAATACATCCAGATGATTCACGCAATTCCAATCACTTCGTTCAGTTCTTTCATTAGGGGCCCAACCTTTGTTAAAGAGGAGTGGGACGAAAAGCTTTCCGCTATTGTTAACAATGTGAGTGATGGCTGGAGAGGCATCCTTATGTTGAACCTTGCTTTGATTGATCCAACCACATCTTATAAATTCTTTAGCGGCTCTAGTTTCTCGTCTGCTTACTTGGACAATGGTCAGTCTCTTACTTGGTCGCTTACTTATTCTGGTGCTTTTGCTGATGCTTAAGTGGTGTTATTTTTTCCCCATCTACCAACCAAAAGTCCCACATCTTGTTATTTCACATCCTTGTTTATAAAATGTTTTCACAATAATACTTTTTTTTCCGTTTTGTTCTCTCATCATCCTCTTTTCTACATGGTGATCACAAGTTTTGGACCAGTGTTCCATCAGGTGAGTGTCTTTATATAACAGACAATTTTCTTTTTCTTTCTTATTTATCATTTTCGTTTGCATTATATACCAATTCATTATAAGTCATCTTTTTTTTTTTCAACTTTTTCATGTGTAGTAGAGTTCCTTTGTTAATAGCTGGTCTTTTATGAGTTTCCCTCGCGCGATTATCTTGGGGACCATAGAAAAAAGTATAAGCTCAGATATTGTGTCTTGTATTTAGTGATTCTGTTTATTTGGAAGGGAATACCATCCAACACAAATGAGTTTACGGACAGATATATTAGCTGAACTTAAACACGAGTACTCACTTCTACGACTGTTGCACCATAGAAACAAGAACCAGCATCGTGTAGCGACATGGTGGAAACACCTCAACACCTTGAAGAGAGACCTTACAAAGCTCATCTCGTTGCTAAGCACACATAAGAAACAGTCTAGCGATAAGACACAACAATACGTATTAACATTGGGGTATCACATTAGAAACGTTGTTGTTTCAAAATGTTACATAGCGTTCCATGGAATAGTGGCATTGGGACAGTTCTTGACTCTTGGATTGACACTGTTGGGCATGTTAGCGAGGTTGGACTCTTGTGTGGCAAAGATAGACGGTCTTGAGGAGTTTATTACGGAGAAGAAGAAAAATACAATACCCTCAAATGTTAATAAGAAGGGTGATGGATTTGTGGATCGTGATGTGAGTGAACTTGCAGATGATTTGGGTGAGGAGATCGGGGAGGTTGTGCATGTGGTGGACAAGACAGAGAAAAAAAAGAGAAAGAGCTCCGGACTATTAGAAGAATCTGAAGTGAAGAAGAGTAAAAAATTGAAGCCAAAGAGCTTATCCGGGAAGGTCGAAGGCTTTGTAAGTGAGAGGTATACCGATAAGAAAACAAAGAAAGAGAAGAAGCAGAAGGAGAAAAAGAAGAAGAGATCTGCTATCGATGATATTTTTGGATGAAAGCTATAAGCGAATGCATTGATTTATTATATAGGTTAATAGCTCATGAAACGACGTATACGAGTATTTAGTACTAAAAAACCACTTATGTTTAGGAAGTGATCCTTCTTACTGCTTTAAGTATTTCTTGGCCCAAGTCGGCAGGATGAAACTTGCTTCATGAATCTCACTGTTGTAGTACTTAAACAACTCATATTCTTCATCTTGTGAAAGCTTTCTTAATGGCTTATCCAGTTGTGCCTTTGGGTTTTTGGAACTTATCATTAATCCAAGTTGTCCGGATGTGTACGTTGGTACGGTGGTGTAAGTATACTTTACCACTGGGAATACTTGTTCGGTTATTTCTTTCAAGCTTTGTAGGTTCTCCAATTTGAGCCACACACTTTCTGATGCTTGCATTATAACGATACCATCTTCATTTAAGGAGTTGTATAGGAGTTGGAAGTATTGTTTTTGGAAAAATGCCGCAGCAGGGCCATCTGGATCCGATGAATCAGTGATGATAACGTCGTACTTGTTTTCTGAAGTTGCAAGCTCTTGCAGGTATTTGAATCCGTCACAAAGTTTTACTTGAACCTTAGGATGTGAGAATTGAGAAGCCATGTGTGGTAAGTATTTCTTTGAGAGGTGAATCACTGTTTCGTCAATCTCGACGAGCACAGCACGTTCTACCTCCTTGTGCTTCACAACTTCTCTGAGAACACCACCATCACCACCACCAATAACAAGAATCGACTTCGGGTTTGGGTGTGCCATAAGAGGGATATGTGTGATCATCTCCTGGTAAGCAAATTCATCCCGCTCAGATGCCTGAATGATACCATCGAGTACGAGCACGTTACCGTAGTCTGTGCTCTCAAAGACAAGGATGTCCTGAAACTCTGATTTACCAGTATAGAGGATCTTCTTAACTCTGAGCTCCAAGGCCTGTCCTGGGAAAGATTCATCAGAGACCTCTTTGAACCAGCCGTCCTTGATTGTGTGGTGTGTAAGATCTGAAGACATTGTAGAGGTAGGCATATGGGTTGTACGTGAAGCGAGGACTTTGACTCTATTAGATAAGGATAAAAATTGGCTGTTTTCTGTGTGTACAAAACAGTTGGAAGAATGCAACACCAGTAAAGATAAGACTGCTGCCTGGGATGCAAAAAATGGCAGATCACAAGGCCCAGAAAGAAGCGAATCTGGAGACGTTCATGTGATAAACTTTCCTTCTTTGAGATTTTTCGAGAGACCCGCATAAATTTTCTTGTTCAGGGGTCGGCTTGAGATAATGATGGATAGTGCATTGGCGATGTGAAACACAACGTTCTGTAAAGGATATCCAGTGCATTCGGCAGTACCCAAACATGCTATTATAGATATCTGAGATTTGAGATTCGATTTTAGCTTGACTAAAGATCACACGAGATAACCCAACCACGAGGCTGAACTTTGATAAATGTGCTTATATAATGTCTTACCAATCACACAAAATTTTCGATGACTTTAGTACTTGTAGAGTGTTCTCTCTTCTCCACTCTCTTTAACTTCTGTAAAAAAAGTTTCAATTAAAGACTCTAAACAGAAATGAAGCACCCATTCCATATTGTGCTCTCTAGTTCTGATGGTGAACTCCTCTTCACAGCAACACAGAACCTGATCCAGGTCTTCTCGACCTCCAATGGTGCCCGTATCGGCCACTGGTGCGATGAGGTTGACACAACAGAAACACTCAAGGAAAAGGTTAAGAAGGAGCAGGAGAGACAGATCCTTGAAAACGAGAAGGAGGGGAAAGAGCCTTCCAAGAAGAAGAGAAAAAGCAATAACACAGAGCCAAAGGTGCCTACTCCAGGTGCCGGAGCTCCAAAAGTGTACAACTATGTCAGAGCTCTGCATCTCACGAACGATGAAAAGTACCTGACTGCTGCCACAGACTCCGACAAGGCCGGTATCATCTTCCAGATCAACAGAGATAACACTGAGAATGTGCTGAATATGATCAAGAGACAGCCATTCCCAAAGAGACCATCTGCCATTACATGCTCCTCTACGGGGACTGAGCTCCTACTTGGAGACAAGTTTGGTGATGTATATGCTCTCCCTATCGACTCTGAGGCCGCTAAGGAACAGATCAACTCCGAGACAGATCCAGTATTGGGCCATGTTTCGATGCTTACAGATCTCACTGTTGGTGTGTATGAGGACAAGCAATATCTGATCACCTGTGATCGTGATGAGCATATCAGAGTGTCCAACTATCCTCAAGGTTTCATCATCAAGAATTTTTTGTTTGGACACACGCAGTTTGTGAACACTGTTATTGTTCCACAGTTTAATCCAACAACACTTGTGAGTGCTGGTGGTGATGATTTCATGCTTTCTTGGAATTGGGTAGAGGGAAAACAGCTTGATTCTTTCAACGTCAGAGAAGTCATTGCGCCATACATGGACGAGTTCCACGTTGCACCATCCAAGTTCCAGACAGAAGGAGAGGACAACAAGGAGATCTGTGTGTCACAGGTGATTCCATTGAACGGTTCTAAGTCCCTTGCAGTGCTTGTGGAGGCCACAAAATGTGTTTTAGTCATCAATTTGTCTGATGAGGGAAAGATGTCTTTGGAGAAGATTATTGATTTTCCAACCAAGGTAGTTAGCATCACTGCATCCTCAAAAAAGTTGATTGTCTCCGTAGAGTCCGAAGACGACAAGCTGATTGAGGTTGTTGACTTGAAAACAAGGGAAATTGTGCAAGATGAGGGTGTTGCTGCTATTAGTGGTAACTCCACTGTGGAAATTGCGTCTAAGGAAGATCAGTTCCCATTATACACCGTCTACCAGTTGCGTAAGCGCAGTGAGCATTGATAAATACAAATCACCCAAAATTCCAGCATTTACATGTAGGTGTATTTGAGAGATTTACTTTACTGCTTAGATCTATATATAAAACACTCTAAGTACACCAAAAAAATCAAAAAAATAAATCTCTCGGGGGCGATTCGAACGCCCGATATCCAGATTACTTTGATAACATTACAGTCTGGCGCCTTAAACCAACTTGGCCACCGAGAGGATGTTCGATTACTTTCTAACCCATATATAGTTATATTGTAAACGAGACAGTTTTTATGAATTTGCTGTTTATTGTTACAGAAAGCGGTCTTCAGAACAATCAATTTGTTGTTTCCATGGTTTCACGGTGTATCTAAGATATTCAAGGATTGTGTGGCCCGTTGTTATTTGAGACAAATTCCGAGATCTCGGATCCCAGGTGATTTGCTGATCTCTCTGAAAGCTACAGAACACAACACAACCATCGCCAATAGATTAATTAAAAGATTAGTTATTAAAGTTATGCATCGGAACTCCACAAATAGATGCCTGAATAGAAAAGATACCAAGAATGAACCAAAGTTATAAAGAGAAGAATTCACTAATTCAAATTGGAGAAGTACAACTAAATGATGTTGCGGACCCACTCGAGTTGAATGTGTCCACGATGCTAGTGATACTTCCCACGATGCCGATAACGGCAAGAATTAAAGCCAGGATTCCAAGAACAAGATGGAACACATTCCATTTCCAGTGTCCTTTGAAGGCACGTTTCCACCGGCTCATCTGTTTCCAATTGTCAACACGAACACAGCGATCTGTGAGAATGTTGAATGGATCATCTCCCCGTATGGCATCCTTGTTCATCTGGAGAGTAAGCGTCATGAGGGCTGGGAACGAGTATGAAAACTGGAGAGCACAGAGAGCAGCAGCAAATGACGTTATAGCACTAAGTTGAGGGATAGCAGCAGCCACTATGAAAGCCAAGAACCAATATACAACGGTAGACACTGACCAGGAGACACGACCGATTCTGGAGCTTAGCGGAGGCCCGTGAAAGACATCCATCACAATGTTTTGCCACACAGCCTTGATGGAGATGTTTGCAAACATTCCGGCAGCAATAATGGCGGCCAGGATGGTGATCACATTTGCAGCTGTTTGCAAGTTGTAGTTGCTGATGCTCTGCCCTGCTGGGTTAACGGAGAATTGCCCCTGGTATGAGTACATGAAGATACCAAAGAAGATGTAAACGCAAAAGATGACGAACTGTGCCAAGAGAGCGCCTTTCCAAAAGTCCCATGGGTTAGCCATCTCTGCCAGAATCTCCGGAAACAGGAGGGAGCCTGCGTAAGAGAATACTGCGTTGAGCATACCGACAATCTGATCTTCACCACCAATGGACGCAACGACGCGGATCGGACCCTTGGACACATTATTCTGTTTCCAGGCAGCAGAGTAGTTTGGTGGGTACAATACAGCACCAACCATTCCAATGACACAGCCAACGATGATGACAAAGACTGAGATAAGGGCCAGCTTAGAGTACTGCTTGAGTGATTTGATCTGACCAAGAAAGAGGATGCCAAATACAGTGAAGAACACAAGTAGTGCAATGAAGCAGAACTTTCCTTTGATGATCTGTGACAGTGACTGGCCGGATGTCAATAGTAGAAGCGAGACGACCATCAGAAGATACAGAGCATGGAGCACAGTGACGATTATTCTGCCTGGCCTGCCCCATATTCTGAATGCGAGATCCGCAAATGTTCTGACCGGGTGGGTCTTCGAGTTGAGATCCATAAAGAGTCTCCATATCAAGAGGCCGCAGTAGCCTCCACAAACCGCAAAGAGGGCGTACAGGCCAGACCCTTTGCCATATCCCATTGTGCTGAAGGCGTACGGGGCATTCTGTGGACCAAGAATGTCTGTTGTTATGAGCGAGAAGACGGAGAAGAACGACGTCATTCGGAGGATCATCTGCGTGTTATCTCTCTTGGACTCCGCGTTCTCAGGGACCCACGTCTCGTCTGGCTTGGGGTATGTGTGTGTGATGGCCCGGTCAATCCACGATTCCTGCTTTGCGTCCTTCTGTATACGCTGCTCCACAATGGCGTAGTACAGGTAGGACTCCAGCGCGTACCGTTGGGTGTGGTCGTAGCCGGACTCGCGTGACGTTGTGCTGCCAGTACTAGTGATATTGGTGATGGAAGGATGCTCCTCGAGCTTCGAGGCATCCGACTCCAGTGATTGCGACATTGTGGCCACTAATTGATAGAGACCGAAGAAATATACTGGGAGAATATATTTATTGAGAAAAAAGGTGTATATGTAGCGGGAGGAAGCCCCCTCTTACGCTCCCCAATTCCCAGCACTGACGATCAGTTGATTGTTGATTATGTATGCGAAGACCCCTATATCTGAAAAAAAAAAAAAAAAAGCACATTATACAACACTCCGTAACAGACACATAAATGTGGCCCTTGGTCCTTAATTAGCTGAGGACCTCACTCTGGTGCACTGTCCGTATCACGTACTCATACGTCCAGATTGAAAGAGCCGAAGTCGGGGCATTTTTCAGCAGTGACACAAAGAAGCCCTTGTAGAGGCCCCGCACACCCTCTTTCCGTATGATGTCGACTCCCGTCACCACAAAAAACTTGTTTTTACCCCTATTTACCTGAAGCCTTTTGCGGATGAGGTCCAGCGGGAAGACAATGCCTTTGGCAAGAGCTCCGGCCACAAAGCCACATATGGGCTCGAGGATGGCCGGGAACACGTCCACGGTGCTGGACAGAAGTCTCGCAGACTCGTATGACCAAAAGAGCAGACCTGTATATAGCGATATCGACACCATCCCGGTTGATACGCCTTTGAAAATTGCAAGCGGACCTTCATTTCTCCAGATATCCCGCACAGTTGAGCCTATCCTGCTAAAGGACGTGTTGCTGGCGAACCGTGTCCTCAGCAGGTCACAGGGATATGAAACCAGCGTGCTTGTACAACCCGCAAGTGACCCCAGGATAAAAGAGTGCGTTGGCGGACTCACACGCACACCATGACTCCCCTCAAGCTCTGTGAGCCAGGTGTTGTAGACAGAGTAAGTGGAGAATTGCACTCCCCCGTAGATGACATACATTGCAGCTGCTGGGACATTGCCTTTCCACAACGCCAGCGCACCTTCTTCCCTCACTATCACCTTCATCGTGTTCAGAATCCCACGGTACTTGTCACCCTCTATCTGGAGCTGGAGCCGTATCTTGACCACATCTAACGGGGCTGTGATGATTCTACGCAAATGTTAGTACAGTACGTAGTAGAAGAACATCTGGGTATACTCACCGCGCAACGAGGCCAGAAACAGAGCCAGCAAAAGCCGATAAAGCAGGCGAAACGGACGATCCCTGCCGTAAGTGGTCTTCTCTCTGCTTTACACTCATCTTTGGGTATTTTGAAGTGGTTCTCTTTCTCCTGTAACGGCGATGAGGTAGCTATAAGAGCATGAGGGGACAACTTCAAGAGATTCTCGTGGGGTGGGTGTTTGGATGTTTTTCAGTGGGAGGATACCGCTGATAAAAAAATTCAGGCTGTCTCTTGTTCAGTGTATCTAATGTGGAAAGCAGCTAAAAGCACACAGAATACATATCAGGAAATAACCATGGAGGCACAGACGACAGTACTCAATAGAGTGGATGGCTCAGCAACGCTGAGTGTCGGTGAAACGAAGGCAATCGTTGCTGTATCGGGTCCAATCGAACCTAAAGCGAGACAGGAGCTACCCACAACGTCTTCGCTCGAGGTCATCGTCAGAGCAGATATTGGCATCTCCAACACCAGAGAAAAGCTTCTGGAAGACAAACTAAGGGCTGTGTTAACACAGACAATACTTGGGCTCCTCTACCCGAGACAACTTTTCCAAATAACAGCACAAGTGCTCGAGGCCGGCGAGGACTCATCGTACACATGCAAGGAGATGGCCACCATCATCAACGCTTCATACCTGGCACTGATAGATGCTGGGGCTGCTCTTGGCTCTTCCTTTGCTGCTGAATCCTTTTCTATTTCTCACGATGGTGAGATATCCACCAACCCTTCAAGAGAAGAGCTCAGGATTTCCAAGAGCTCGCATGTCATTGTCTATGAGATCAAGGACGGCAAGGCCGCACAACTACTCTTTTCAGACAGCATAGGATCGTTCACAGAAGAGGAGTTCTTCACGGTATTAGTTCAGGCTGGACAGAGAGCTACAGAGATCCATCAAGCATTTAGAAAAACCATCCAGGGTAAGATCGAAAGAGACTTTATTTGGCAGTTATAGGGAACGCATACTTGCATATAAATATAGACTTACATATCTGTATCAAACGTTTTTTTCATTCATTCCTTAGTTTATTACATGGTGCAGTTTCTATTTATAGGGTAATTCAGAGTTTAAGACGCTCCAAGTTCTTGATAGTGGCCTCGAAACCCTCAATCTCGGCAGTAGCAGTCTCCAATCTGCCCTTGTCCTGCTCCTTAGTCTCAGCAGATGCCTTGACGTAACCAGCAGCAGACATAGCCTTCTCAATAGAAGCCTTCTGCTTCTGTGTCTTCTCAATCTTCTTCTGGGCCTTGAGGATCTCGGCGTCAATGTCAACATGACCCTTGACTAGCACGTTAACATTGATCTCAGTGTTAACAGCCATCTGGATAGTGCCGGTTGGAACTTCAGAGGCAGACTTGACAACCTCAACGGAATTGATGGCCTTGATCAAGGAAACAATTGAGTCCTTCTGGGAGTCAACCATGGCAAACTGAGAGTCGTTTTGAACCTCAACGTAGACCTTACCCTCCTTCAAAATGTTGTACTGTGACAACAAGGAACGAGCCTCCTTGGTGACGCTCAAAATTGTTTCATAGTCCTTGTGGGCCTGTGTGTTAGCAAACCCCTTGTTGAACTGTGGGTAAACAGCCTTCACAATAGTTGGAGAAGTCTCAGAAGCACGGCGTGGGAGTCTCTGCCACATCTCCTCAGAAATAAATGGCATGAATGGGTGGATCAATCTCAAAGCACCATCGACGGCAGTGTACAAGGTGTCTCTAGCAGACTTAGCTTCAGCTGGAGTACCCTCCAAAATCAAAGACTTGGAGTTCTCAATGTAAACGTCACAAACGTCATACCAGTATTCATAAATGGCATTGGTTGTAGTAAAGAAGTCACGCTTCTCAATGGCCTCGTTGACAATCTTGGCCGTCTCGCTGTACTTGTTCAAGATCCACTTCTCAACCAACTTCTCGTTGCCAGACAAACCCTCCTTAGCAGGTGGCTGGTAGTCCTCACCCAAACGCATCAATACAAACTTGGTAGCCTGGTAAATCTTGTTACAGAACTTTCTGTAACCTTCAACACGAAGAATGTCCAAGTTGATGTCACGGCCACCAGTGGTATAAGCACAGAGAGCAAATCTCAATGCATCAGTACCACACTGTGGGATACCATTTGGATAGGATTCCTTCTGGCCCTGCTTGGCCTTGGTAATCTCAGCTTCAGCCAAGTTACCACCAAGCAACTTGTCATGCAAGTGTTGCAATGAGATACCATTGATCACATCGGTTGGGTCAACAACGTTACCAAGAGACTTGGACATCTTACGACCCTGAGCATCACGAACGAGAGAATGGCAGAACACTTCCTTGAATGGAATTTCGCCGGTCATCTTAATACCCATCAAAATCATTCTGGAGACCCAGAAGAACAAGATATCCCAACCGGTCTCCAACATAGACCATGGGTGGAACTTCTGCAAGTCAGCTGTCTTGTTTGGCCAGCCCAAAGTGGAGATTGGCCACAAACCAGAAGAGAACCAAGTGTCCAAAACATCTTCATCCTGACGAAGAGTGTACTTCTTGTTTGGGAACTTCTCCTTAGCCTGCTCCTCAGCTTCCTCAAGAGTACGGCCGGAAACCCAGAAAGCACCGTCATTCTCATCATTCACCTCACCTTCAATCTCAACAAAGTATACAGGACATCTGTGACCCCACCAAAGCTGACGGGAAATACACCAGTCCTGGATGTTCTCGAGCCAGTGGAAGTACTCAGCCTCAGAAGACTTTGGGGTGATAGTGATGTCGCCGTTACGGACAGCAGCAATGGCATCTTTGGCCATGTCCTTCTGAGCAACCCACCACTGTGGCTTAAGGAATGGCTCAATAATATCACCAGATCTAGAACAGATTGGGATAGTCATCTCATTGTCCTCCTGACCAATGAAAAGGCCCTTCTCCTTCAAGGCATCAATGACCTTCTTTCTGGCATCAAATCTCTTGATTCCCTCCCATTCACCACAGTTCTCGTTCAGCTTACCATCCTCAGTCAAAATGTTGATGAACTCCAAGTCGTTACGCTTACCACAGTTGTAATCGTTGTTGTCGTGGGCTGGGGTGATCTTGACGGCACCGGTACCGAACTCCATGTCCACGGCCTCAGCATCAGTGATGATTGGAACCTTTCTGTTCAAGAATGGGTGAATGGCAAACTTACCGTGCAAGTGCTTGTATCTTTGGTCCTCTGGGTGAACGGCAATACCGGTGTCACCGAACAAGGTCTCTGGACGTGTAGTAGCAACGACAATCTTCTCGTCAGAGTTCTCAATTGGGTAAGCAAAGGATGTCAAAACACCAAACTCAACCTTCTCGTCGTAACCAGGGACAGAGAGGAGGGTTCTGCCCTTGACGTCCTTGTTGTCAACCTCCAAGTTGGAGATGGCAGTGTTCAACTTGACAGACCAGTTAATCAAACGGGACGCTCTGTAAATGGTACCATCACGGTGCAATCTCACAAAGGCTTCTGTGACAGACTTAGACAAGTCCTCGTCCAAAGTGAATCTCTCGTAGTTCCAGTCATAAGAGGCACCGAGACTCTGGAATTGAGATTTGATCTTGGCGTGATAAATCTCCTTCCACTCCCAAACCTTCTTAATGAACTCCTCACGGCCCAAGTCGTGTCTGGAGACACCAGACTTGGCTAGCTGCTTCTCAACAACGGACTGGGTAGCAATACCGGCATGGTCGAAACCTGGAAGGAAGAGGACAGTCTTACCCTTCATTCTGTTGTATCTGATCAAAGTATCCTGGATAGAGACGGTCAAAGCGTGACCAATATGGAGAGCACCGGTGACATTTGGTGGTGGTGCTGGGATACAGAAGGCACCTTCTGGTTTGACCTCGCCATCCTCGGCGAACTCTGGCTCGAAGAAGCCTTGCTTGACCCACCACTCATACCAAGAGGATTCGACATTCTTTGGGTCATAGGCCTTCAAGGATGGGTCGTCAAGGGAGACGAGGATCTTCTTGTCACCCTTGACGGTGCTGTCGGTGAAAACTGGGGCTGGCTCGGCAACCTTCTTCTCCTTCTTTGGCTTGGAAGACTCGGCCTTCTTCTTCTCGGCTTCTGCCTTCTTAGCAGCCTTGGCCTGGAACTTCGCAAGCTTTTCGGCTTTCTTGCGCTCGTTCTCGAGCTGCTTAGCGGTCTTGACGATCGGCTGGCCGTCAGCACCAATGGCAGCGGCAGCAGCAGGTGCAGCTGCTGCTGGAGCAGCCACAGGCTGGGTCTCCTTAGGGTCACTCATGGTGGTGTGTGTGTAGTGCAACAGACGGGAACGCGGGAGGTATAAGCTCTGTGTTGTGTTCCGGGTCGGTAATGGCAGCAATCTCACGGTCAAACAAAGTCGGCGTGGGATCAGTGGCATACACTTTCAGGTGAACAGAAGCACTTGTAGTCGTATTGGCCCTTTTAACAACCCCTTGCCGGCCCACAAAGGTGGACGGTTTAAAGACTCATTTTTCACTCATCGCGACGGTGATGGAAAGTCGCGTGAACATCTGGGTCCAGTGTGCTAGCGCGCGTAACTTTCGGAATGGCACCAAAACACAGATGCATTATTGTTAAGTACCAGAGCTTATGTGTGCTGGTGAACAGGAGGGAATCAGGTAGCCCAACAAGAGTGTGAGGACCCGGAGAGAGTGCTGATTCTGCGAGCGATGGCACTGGAAGAGGACTTATTGCGCGACCTAGAGAGCGACAGCGAGCCGGAGGAGGCCGGGGAAGCTGAGGACGCCGGAGACCAATTGGCAGAGGGACCCACCCACGATGAGGGCTCTGCTAACGGACTGAAGGACCGGGAAGGGGACTTCGAGATGGGCGATGTGGATGGCGAGCTTAACACACTGGCGTCTGGCGGCCACGAGGTGGGCACAGAGCACCTGCTGAGAAGGATAGACATGGCAGCAGTGCAAGACATCACAAAGATCTCCAAGCTCCCGAAAAAGCTGGAGCCCCTCATGACACGGTTGGACGGGTACATGTCGAGAATGATATCCAAGAAGGAGGAGTATGGGTTTGTGATGGAGGTGAACGAGGTGTCGCAGGAGATTACGAACGAACAGACAATGGTACACAACTTTATCAAGACGCACTACAAGAAGAGATTTCCCGAGCTGGGGTCGCTGGCCCCTGCGATGATTGAGTACGCTCAGATTGTTCGGACTCTGAAGAACGATGTTGAGGTGAAGGACGGGGTTCTCCCATTTGTCAACAAGGAGAAGAGTCTTGTTATTGCCATGGCGTCCATCCAGGCTAAGGAGGCCGGTGAGCAGCTGACAGCTAGCGAACTCAAGCAGGTTGTTTCTGCCTGTGATCTTCTCTTGAAATTCCAGGAGAATAAGCTGAAGATTGAGGAGTACATGTCCTCGAGGCTTGCTGTGTTTGCACCGAACCTGAGCGCTATTGTCGGGCCTCACACTGCGGCCCAGCTTATAGGAGTTGTTGGCGGGCTAGGCGACCTTGCCTCGACGCCGTCTTGCAACGTTGCTGCGTTGGGGAACAAGCGCATGGTTGGCATCGGGCTGGGCCACCAGGGTATCAGACAGCAGGGGTTTCTCTTCTACTCTGACCTGATTCAGTCTGTGGTTCCCGATCTGAGGAAGCAGGCGATGAGGATTGCAGCTGGGAAGCTCATTCTTGCTGCAAGGGTTGACCAGTCTGGGAGTGCACCGGACGGGCTGCTTGGGCAGAGATGGAAGTCTGAGATTGCGGCCAAGATTGAGAAGCTTGAGGAGCCTCCTGAGAACGCCACTACGAAAGCACTTCCTGTGCCTGAGGACAGGCAGGGGAAGAAGCGAGGGGGCCGCAGATACCGCAAGCTGAGGGCCAAGTTTGAGCAGTCTGAGCTGAGGAAGGCCCAGGACCGGATCGAGTTTGGCAAGGAGGAGCGGACAGTAACGGACGCGTTTGGCGAGGAGGTTGGTCTCGGGATGATGAGCTCCCGTATCACGGCCGTGAACACCAGCAGGGCGAAGGTGTCTAAGGCGATGAAGAAGCGGCTCGAGGGCTCTACGACGGCAGACTTCTTCAACATGGACCTCATCAACAGGTCGGACACAAGTGTCGACGGCCCGCAGCGCAAGACCCTTGGCCACTGAGCCCCCTGGCGCCCCCTGGGCCCAATTTAATACACAACCACACCCATGGCCCTCCACAGTCCATTTTCAAACGTAGCTACGCCCCCGGAAGCCCACGCACCGGCCTGAAACTAATCTAGTCTGGGCCCCCCGAGCCGAAGCTGTCATCGGGTGGCTGCCCGATCCGGCAAAAAGGTAAACACAGACCCAGTTTCACTGCGCACAAAAAAAAGGAGGCCACAACAAAGCTCTCTTCAAGACTGTGGAAAGCAGGGGGAAAAGGCACCGGAAAGGGCAGAAAGGCAAAAAAGCAGTGCAAAACAGGGACAGAAACAGGGATGGTGGCTAACTTCTTCAGCGGACGGATGAACCGCGGCTCTGCGGTGGATGAGCTGGCAAAGAACATTGAGGGGCTGCAGTTCCAGGGTCACTACGATAAGTTTTCGTTCGAGTCAGGCTCGCCGTTGAACAAGGAGAACAGGGCGTATGAGGGAGTCAGTGGCGGTGGAGCTGCTAGTGGTGCCAGTGGTGCCAGGCTGAGCAGACCGCAGGGGCCACTGGCGGGTCCTATGAGACCCAGACACAGAGAGGCGCCGGCCAAGAAGCTCAGCGCAAAGCACAAACGCGCCGTCAACGTGTGCCAGATGTACTTCTTGGACTACTACTGCGACTACTTTGACTACATCATCACGAGAAGGGAGAGGACCAAGACCGTCTTGGGCAATATCCACAGATCAAACAACCCCGACGTGGAGTGGAGGTCGTACACCGCAAACGAGACAAACCTCTTGCGCAAGAGAAGGCTCAAGCCGAAGAACAAGGACTTTGAAATCATCACCCAGATCGGCCAGGGTGGTTACGGACAGGTCTACCTCTCGAGGAAGAAGGACACGAAGGAGATTTGCGCGTTGAAGGTCATCTCCAAGTCCATGATTGTCAGAATGAACGAGACGGATCACTTGCTCACAGAACGTGAGATCTTGGCTGCCTCAAGAAGCGACTGGTTGGTCAAGCTCTTGTACTCCTTCCAGGATCCCACAAGTGTCTACTTGGGCATGGAGTACGTCCCAGGTGGTGACTTCAGAACATTGTTGAGTAACTGCCGTACGTTATCGCCGGTCCACGCCCGCTTCTATATGGCCGAAATGTTCGCCTCATTGAACGACCTCCACAAAACCGGCTTCATCCACAGAGACTTGAAACCAGAGAACTTCTTGATCGATTCAAAGGGGCACTTGAAGTTGACAGATTTTGGACTTGCGTGCGGTACAATTGCTGACGAAAGAATCCAATCCATGAAGATCAGATTGGAAAAGATTGGCGATGTCTTTGTCCCAAAACAGGCTAAACAGAAATCGCTCCAAGAGAGAAGACAAATCTACCAAAACCTCAGAGAGAACGACCTCAATTACTCCAAGTCCGTTGTCGGCAGTCCGGACTACATGGCCATTGACATTGTTAAAGGCTATGCCTATGATAAGACCGTGGATTACTGGTCTCTCGGATGTATCCTATTTGAATGTTTGTGTGGATTCTCACCATTCTCTGGTGAGTCCACTGAGGAGACTTATTCAAACTTGAAGAACTGGAGAACCTACTTTGTCAGACCAAAGAACAGCGATGGCTCTTATGTGTTCAGTGACAGAACATGGAAGATTTTGTCCCAGTTGATCAACGACAGTCAAAACAGATTGAAGACTTATGAACACATCCAGAGAACTGAATATTTTGCTGGTATTGACTTCAACATCTTAAGAAACAAATCACCTCCATTCATTCCATCATTAGACTCAGAGATGGATGCTGGATACTTTGACGACTTCGAGGATGAATCTGATATGGCCAAGTACGCTGAAGTCTTCAACAAACAGAAACATGTGGAGAAGCTTTCTAGCCAGGGTAACATTAAGGCACCAAACTTTGTTGGTTTCACATTCAAACATAAAGGTCAGATGAGCCAGATCAGAAATATATTTGAAAACACCAGAACAGATCCGTTTTCCACGCTATACTAAATCTTGGGGAGATTCCTTTTCACTTCTCTCTGTTCCATGTGGGTTCTGAGCTATTTGTTTGCTTCGTTTACTTTTTTTCTTTCTTTTCTTCCTATGTTAGTTACTTGACTTTAACCCTTATACCTGATGTTTGTATTACTATTATATACTGGAATCAATATGTTTTACGATTAACATGCTATAGTTGTATCACTTATTATTACAAGAACACGTTAAAGATCCAGCGTAAAGTCATAAGGCTTAAAGTTTTCTTTAAAAACCTCCGTCTCGTGTTCCTCCACAGTCTTTCCCTGTTGACACTTGTCCCATTTCAATCTCTTTGGAGTCTGTAGAAGGTAAGCCATGACCCTACGACCAAACTGTAGATCAACCATCTTGCCTTGTGGGATGTCACTGATGAACACCTCCTGTTTGGCAATCGATCCATGGAACACCGTGAAGCTAATATAATCCTTTTGACTATTGAGTTTTTCAACATACTTCTCATCAGTTGTCGTTGTGAACTGTTCAAACTCCAAGCTAGCACTTCGTGTGTACTTGGTATTGTTGATCTCCTGTGTTTTGTTTAACACTTTCTCAAAATCAACAAGGAAATCCTCAGCAATTGGGTACGCCTGAATATGAAAATGGACAGACTCTTCCCTGTTGATTTGGAAGAACACTGTTGATAATGAAAAGTGTTTGAAAAACTTCACAAGAGATATTTGAAATCGGAGAATCTCATTGTAAAGTGGCAGTGTTAGTACAGATGGGTGTTCCTCCGTAGGTAAGAGTGCTGGGACATGCTGGACTGGGATGATTATACAATGACCAGAGAATTTCATGATGGATGTTGGACGTGTGAGTGGACCCTTGGCAATAGTGAGGTAGGCGTGCTCACCAATCGAAATTATCATGTGAGCCTCAAGCTTTGGATTACTGAGACAAAAGAAGCAGTTCTCCGGTAGAACAACCTTCCTTATCGGCCTCTTGGAGGTGCCATCTGCTGTGCTACCATTATCATCATCTTCACGTTTACGTTTTGAAGATTGAAGCTGTCTCTGTGCCTCCTCTGCCTCCTCTGCCTCCTTCTGTTTCCTCTGCTGTTCTATGAATGGATTTTTTGTTATATTAGAAGGAATAGTATCCTGAGTGGCATCTTTGTTCAAGTTAAAAGCATAAATCCACTTGTCCCCCAAGCCGTACTGACCCAAACTTATAAACCTTGTGACTGTGTGTGATTCGTTGTCCCACTGGAATGGAGCTCTTTCAAAGAATTTTCCAGAAGCCAACCCCACTGCAAAGTGGTACCTTGGCTTTGATTGTTGTACAATCTGATCGACGTTAGTGTTTCCAAAGAAGAGCTCCTTCTCGGTAGCGACGGCGTTGGCCCACTGGTAAGTAACGAGGATGTCGATTGTTTTCCCCTTGAGCTTCTCCAAGATCTCTGAAAGGGAGTTTTGCATTCTGGATTCATCACCTGTTACAAACGCAACTGTCATATTTTCCGGAGTAGTCAGAACGCTGCTGTGACCCATATAAGTAATGTTGGTTCCATGAACGTCCTTCGTCTCGTCGCCGAGGTAGCCCACGCTCTGTGCTCCAGAAGCTGTGTAAGCTGGTATATCAAACTTCACACTGCTAAGAGCCTCCTGATCCTGAGGCAGACAGTCTCCAAGCAGCAACGCAATGTCAAATGGGCCCGATTTCTTGTTCAACGTGTTCACCTTGGTTGCGAGCAGAGCCAGCTCCCTAGAGCCTGGATGGAGTACTAGACTGTACAAAGCAGCAAATATGTTAGTATTACTTCATCATATCCAGTAGTATCAAAGACAACATACATTTTAGGCATCCTCACAAGATTATAGAGCCCTTAAATTAGCCCTGCTCAGTGCTCTATGACAGTTACTACTGTGATGAAATAAATTTTGGAGGATAGTATGTGCCCCCAACCAGCACGCTCCGAGAATTAATTATCATAGACGCCATTATAGGTATCAGCCAAAGACATTTAATACTGAGCTGAAGCCTCACAGAATAAATAGCAAGAGACCTAAAATACTACAAGTGGATCACCAACAGAGTACCTAGCATTAGAAAAACAATGTTAAATTATAGCAGAAACATGCTAAATATGGTAAAAAGGGCGTGCGAGAAAGGTCGCCTCCCAGCATCAAATATAATAATAATCATGAAAATAGTCATTATCCCGAGAACAAAAACTCCTAAAATGCGAAAATTGAGAGTGGAAAAGGTCTAGTGCTTGTATAAACCATGCTGACGGTCGAAATCAACCAGCAAGTGATTGTTGTTGGCACCGATCCCTAAACCCATCAAGTTCAAACACAAACAATAAAACAGCATATCAAATATGATATTGGTAAGAATAAAGAATACCATCAGATTGCAGAAAATTCTTCCCAAAGGAAAGAAGAAACCCATTAAAAAGAACAAAAGAAGACAAAACTGAAATTAAGAGTCCTTTTGGAACCATCCATAGCGAGCAGCAAGCATCAACGTGAGCTCGTGTCAGAAACAGCTCTAAAAAGGTCTTTAATGCATATTAAATGTAACTTACAAAAGGAAGTACAAGAAAGAAGCAAGAGCGACAGTGACACCGGCTCTAACGTTAGCGGCAGCACCCTCGAAGGTAGCAGCGGAAGCCTCAGTGGAACCGGAACCAGAACCGGTGGTGGCAGTGGAAACGGTGGTTGGGGCTGTAGCTGGGGCACCAGTACCGGTAGTAACTGGAGCCTCGGTACCAGTGGAAGCTGGAGCCTCGGTAGTAACGACGACTGGGGAAGAAGTAGCGAAGGTAGAACCACTAGTAGTAATGGTGATGACAGTGTAAGAGGTAGAAACAACCTCCTCACCAGTGGTAGCTGGAGCCTCAGTACCAGTGGTAACTGGAGCCTCGGTACCGGTAGTAGCTGGAGCTGGGGTAGAGGTAGAGACAACGGTGGTGGTCAATGGGCAGTAAGTGGTGTACTCGGTAACAACACCCTCAGAAGTCTCAGTGACAACGGTGACACCGGTAGTGACTGGAACCTCAGAGCACTTGTCCTCGGAACAAGAGGTGATGGTAACGACGGTGGTAGACTCAGCGGTGATGACGGTGGTAGACTCAACTGGAGCCTCGGTGGTGGTCAATGGGCAGTAAGTGGTGTACTCGGTAACAACACCCTCAGAAGTCTCAGTGACAACGGTGACACCGGTAGTGACTGGAACCTCAGAGCACTTGTCCTCGGAACAAGAGGTGATGGTAACAACGGTGGTAGCTGGACCCTCAGTAGAGGTCTCAGTGGTCAATGGGCAGTAAGTAGTGTACTCAGTGACCAAACCAGACTCGGTGGTGGTAACGACGGTAACACCGGTGGTGACTGGAGCCTCAGTGCAGACATTGTCAGAACAAGAGGTAATGGTGATAACGGTGGAAGACTCCTCAGTCTCGGTGGTAGTAGAGGTGGAGAGAACACCGGAGGAAGCCTCAGAGGAGGAAGAGACGGCACCAGAAGAGGAAGCAGCCTCGGAAGAGGAGGAAGCAGCCTCAGAGGAGGACTCAGCACCAGAAGAGGAAACGGTAGCATCCTCGTCAATGGTAGAAGAGAGGTCGTAAGTAGTAGTAGCTCTCTTAATCAACTTCTTACCATCTGGGGTGGTGATGGCCAAGTGAGCGTTGTTGGTGTATGGAGCACCAGTGGTAGCAGTAGAGTAGACAGAGAAGAGCAAGTTGGAAGAAGCGTCAATGGCCTCAGAGTAGGTAGCAGAGTAAGAAGCATCGTCAAACTCACCGGTAGCGATCTGGGAGTCGTCGAGGAGGACCTGGACGTCAGAGAAGACGTAACCGGAACCTGGGTTGGAACCAGAAACCTCAACGTCGGTCCATGGGCCAAGGGAACCTGGAACGAAGATGTCCCAGTGTGGCTGACCGTCCTTAAGGTAACCAGTGATGTATGGGGTAGCAACAGAGGCGGAGGAGGACTCGGAAGAGGAGGCAGATGGGGAGATGATGAAGTCCTCGGAAGAAGAAGAGGCCTCAGAGGAGGATGGCTCAGAGTAGGTGGAGATGTCGGAGGAGGAGGAGTTGGAGTACTGAGCGGAAGCAACAGCCAACAAAGTGGCAGCGACGGCAGTCTTGGTGAACAACATTTCGAAAAGCGAGAGTGATTTGTGTACACAAAAACTTGGGTAGTGTAAAAGAAGAAAATGCCGAGCTCGTACCACCACGGAATGGTGGGAGAACAGGGGCTATATATACAGATCTGTAGAACAAGAGAGAATAGTCACACAAAGAGACACAGATCATCGCCCAAAACACCGAAAGAAGAGGGCTGCAGGAAGGCTGGTGAGGCGGGTGTCACGCGCAGGATGCGTAACCTCGCGTTGGGTCGATGTTGCGACCCGCTGCTGACAGGCGCATGCTCATGCGATGAAGGAGGCTTTGCCTCTTCCCCGAAAGAGGAAGGCTACCAATGTGTTCCCTCTGTTGAAAGGTGGGAGCGTCCTGATAACTGAGGTGTCTGAGATCTCAGCAAGGGTTGGGAAGAGCCGGGACATGGCAACAATCAGTGCTTATTGTGTAAGAGAGAGCAGAATACGCGTGGACTGGTGGAGCTGTGTAGACCGGGCCCAAAGATTGTGTGTGCTCACCATTGTTGTAGGCCCCGTGCCCAGCAGGCGCTCAGCCCTCAGCCCACTGGGAGAGTTCCTTCGGCACGCCTGTGTGTCTGCTTCGCTACCCCTATTGAGGAGAGACATTTTTGTATGGGTGAACAGCAAGTGTAGTGACCTGCCTGATAGGGGGAAATCTACAGACTATATCATTATGTAAGAGAGCCAGCCACGCCTGGGGCGATGGTATGGAGGTCTCAGGCTCTGCTGGGGGTTCTTAGCGATGCTCTGAGTGCGCTGAGTGCCCTGAGTGCTCGCAATGCTTCCTCTCTTTCACCGTCCTGGGCAATGGTGGAATGCTGAGGACCCTCAGAGCGCCTTTCACAGTACCCAGTGTGTCCTTAGTGTCCTTAATGTCCTCGTGTAGACTGTACCCTATGTCATCTGCCCCTCCCGTTCCCGGACAGCGCGCTCTTCGCGACCCGCAAATCAGGAGAAAAAGAAACAGGCGAAATGGCCGATCGTTGTGATATTTTCTATTATTATTATCGATATTATACAAGACACTAAACGCTTGAGGCACCTAGGAAGTGTGCCAACACACCACGGAACACATAGCAACCAAGTAGAACGTGGGCCAGTGGACCCATGGGTCCCCTCCCCGGGCCTGAGGCCTCGTCGGGGTGCTGGTACCCAGGCCAGGGACAGTGATGCGAGGCGATACCAGGACGCCCAAGCAGGCATCAAAACATTGCAATTTCCCTTCTATAGAGGAATTCCATTCGACGCGCTGTTCGCCTGCCCCCAATGTACGGTGCTATCTTTCTTTTTCGCTCCCAAAAGCGGTAATTCTCACCGATGTACAGTCGAGCTCTGTAGTATGGCGTTGTAGAAATTCCATACACTTAATCTGTTAGACCCACGCACTGGCCCCGTGGCTCTTCATGCGCGGAAGTTCCTGCCCGCGAACGAGCACATAGCACACAATTCGGCCCGCCGCGTCGAGCCTGTGTAGGTCTGTGTAGGCCAGTGGCCATGTGGCCATGTAGCACGGGTGAAATAGCTCTACTGAGGATGCTAGGCTGAGGATGCATTGTAGTGCCAGTAGAGGCACACCGTTGATATGCCGTAGCATAATAATGTGGTGGTTTAGGCCCATCTACACATCACATCACAACGTGTTGCTATATGTCGCACTAATTTGGATTACACATCGGGATACACATCGGGATACACATTGGGATACCCACCGTGTAGGGCCTGCCCAATCCCCCTTAGGCTATATGTACCACGGGCCATATCATGGGCCCGTTGGACAACAACCTAAAAATACGAAGAACTTAGGCAAGATCCAAAAATAAGGTTAACTCAGAGTGCGGTTCCCCGATTCAGACGGTTTCCCGATTAGTCATTATCCTTCGGGAACAATACCCTGAGTATCCTGTAGTGTTTATACTCCCACTTCCACCAAAGTTCCACCACAGTTCCACCAGTTTCGACTTCCACTTCCACGTATACGCTTCTGCGCTGCAGACAGGCCCTACTGTGCGCCTCTCCATTTCCCGTCGCGGTGAGGACTCATGCATGAGCCTTAACTGCCCCTCTAGAGAAGTTCGCAAAAAAGCTCATCAAGCGTGCAAAAGCTGGGGGTTCTTTTGCCCGCTGCACCACCCGGCTCGCCCGCCCAGCTTTCTCAGTTGCAACTCTCCCAGTTGCAACTCTTCCCCTGGACACAGTCCACATCTCTTTCACAAGAGTCTGGCCATAAACATACGCGTAGCCTGCGCCAATCCAGTGACGATCCGCGTCCAATTGAAATAAATTAAAAAAAAATAAAAAAAAAAATAAAAGCACAGTGACAAGAGAATTGAATCACCAATTTCAAGTGGTGCACAGGCTTCCAAGAACCAGATTGGGAAGGCCAAACAGCTCAATTGGGAAAAGGGGAAGGGAGCTGATCCTTGGTGCAAATAGTGCTTAATTAATAACGATGGACAGAGATAATTTCACTACAGAAGCACGCTAAAAGGAGCCTGCTATAGGAGCCTGCCAAAGGGGCCCACTAAAAAAGTGGATAGGTACCAATCACAATAGACCTGTTTCTTTTTGGTGTGCTCTTCTTACATGTGCTCTTCTTACATGTGCTCTTTGAGGACGCTTTCTCTGCTTGATACTGAGAACACAGTGATAGGTCTCCTGCCAGGCTCCAGCTGGAACTAACACCGGGATTAGCAAGAATAACCGAGAGCTCGCACCGTAGACCGGGACTTAACAGTAGGTCGGTCCAACTGATTACTCACATGTTGGCAGACACTATAGCTCTTCATGATGGCCCCTAGGCCCACAGTGGCTCCAGTGCTTTCGGCTTGGGTGCAGCATCACAACGGCATTGATCCGAAATCGCAATCATGACAGATCAGACTAACCTGTGGCCTTGCCTCGGGCCTCTGTCCTGTGGTTTCTTTATGCTCGATCCTTGGGCGAGAACATAGAGACCACAGACCACAGACCACAGACAATAAACTACAGGCTGTGACCATAGCCAGGCCACAGGCCACAACTCCATCACCTCCACTGGATCTCTGCGGTGTGTACCGAACGTTTCTTTTTCACCTGTCCAAGCCGTCACTCTTATCAGGCAGGGCATATTCTTGTGGATGATCTACAGATCCAGTGAAACTGGACGGTGGCTGCTAGAGAAGCAAGAGAGACAGCACTGCTTGTAGTGTGGGCCTGTGCTTGTCCTGGAGCCTCCACTCGCCGTAGTGCCTGTCGTGAAGCCATCTCTCGGTAATAAGAGCCAATTGGATCTCACTGTGTGGTAGAATCCCAAGCAGCATGAAATATGCGGAAAGAACTGAAAAGCAATGCAACTGGAAGAGTTAATAATCCGAATGACGGCACTATATGCTTTATGATAGCAGAAAACAGTGGCCGTGGGTGTGGGCACACACTGGGTTGCTTTCCACATGGGACACATATAGATTAGCAGCTTCGTAGTATAACCAAGATTATTACCTTGGAAAGAAAAAGAAAAAGAAAAAGAACAGGAAGTCACACGAGGCTCACACCTGTTTTTTATTCATACGTGCTGTTCTAGAAGACCCTTAGAAAGTGTCCTGCAGTTGGAATACCAGCATGATCTCTATCAGGGTAAAGCTGCTTGGGCTCGTGCTGCTTGCGGTGCTGCTCAATATCTCGCTGGTGTACCACTTCCACGAGCCGTCAAAAAACAAGATAACACACATTTACAAATCCAAGGTGAAGGGATACAGCTCTGTAGATGACTATCGTGTACACGAGATCTATAAGAAAGGAGACCTCCGGTACAAGCTCGCTAGGGCGTTCCCGTATGAGAAGTCCACGAAGAGCACACAGAAGAACATCTGGCAGACATGGAAGACGAACGACCTCGAGCAGATAGACCAGGGGCTCCAGGAGCTTATTAAAACGTTTATGACCCAGGACAGCGATGAGCTTGGGGCATTCAGTTACACACTCGTCGGGGATGACCAGCTTGACGGGCTCGTGAACAGAACGTTTGCAGATGTGCCCGAGGTGTGCGATGCTTTCCACAAGCTGCCCAAGATCATCCTTAAGTCTGACTTTATTAGATACCTACTTGTTTACGCCTTTGGGGGCATCTACTCGGACGTGGACACCTCCCTGAACACCAACACACAGGACTGGCTCACCTACAACGAGACCATCTACGACCAGCCGAACCAGGTTGGCTGTGTCGTGGGCATTGAGTCCGATAGAGACGAAAAGTCCTGGGCAAGAAACGGGATGGCCAGAAGACTCCAGTTTTGCCAGTGGACCCTCCAGGCCAAGAGCGGGCACCCACTCTTTAGAGAGCTTGTGGCTCGTATCACAGAGCTGACCCTGTACCACTTTGACCCGGAGACGAATGTCGTGGTGAAGAACGGTATTGAGTACGACATGAACTCGAAGGCCAAGTTCGCCGGTACATTGGAGTGGACAGGGCCTGCTATGTACACGGACGTTGTTTTTGACTACATGAACGAGGTGTACCAGCTCACAGAAGCCATGTACAAGGTTGACTTCAAGACGAAGAAGATGATTGATCCAAACAGAGCGCTCAACTTACAGCACAAGATCAAGTATGAGATGCTGAAGAACAGCGTGCACAACAACTACGACCCGGTAAACTCGCCCATGGGGTGGCAGAACATTACAAAGCAGGAGCACCCCATCCTCTTTGACGACGACTTGTTACTGCTGCCACACCGCTACTTTGGGGGCAAGAAGGGTGATAAGAACGACTACACACAGCACCACTTCAAGGGCTCCTGGAAGACCTGAGGCTGATACGTGAGTTTTACGGTATTTATTAATATTTTATCGCTTTTTCATACAAGTTCTATAGATGTTCACATAGCAACCCTGGTGCCTCTGGATGGTACCTCTGGTGTGATACCAGCTCTCGGTCTAGGCCCTTTGGTACCAGCACAACTTCCAGCTAGCCATAATGCCCAAGCACACACCTCAAGCTGTGTCCTGGTTTGAAGAGTCTCAGCTGTGCCATCCAAACACAATAGCCTTCCATACCTTCTTTGGAAGAGACCGTCTGATCCCAGATGGGAGCCCAGAGTGCCCATCTGGGTGTCCAGGATGTCCAGAAGCGTCCTGGTTCTAGTCCCGACCAGGATCCCCTTCTCACCATGCACAGCGTGCAGACATGCTCATCAGTGGGCAGGCCGCGTCATTATCCAAGAAACAATAAACAAACAGTGACAGAAATCCATTTCAGGCTGACAGCAGTGTAATGTTCTGCCGTCTCCGGCGAGCCTCCGGTTCTTCTAGGCTTCTCTGTGTTGATCTTTAGCCCGACACGGGTTTGGTGCCCAATGTGGAAGCCACACGTTTCCCTTTGGGAAGGGCAATGCAGAACACCTACAGCACTGTCGAAGGGGTAAAGGTACAAGAGAGCACGCACTGGATCAGATCATGGAGATGTACAGCCGATGAGCGTCGTGTTGTGTAAACACTGCACATGTAGACGTGAAACTACGGGGAAGTGGGGACTGATAAACCGACCCACCCCATACATTAATGAATCTTCTTAAAAATACAACGTGTTACGACCATCTATCTATACGTGCTACAGTGGTAGCTGAAAAACGCACACCTCCCGTGCGTCTGTGCTCTGTGCTTTGTGCTCTGTGCTTTGTATGCTTAGTGTGTGTATGCTGTCGGACACAATCATTCCAGAACATCCTTCAGCCAAACCTCACTCAGCAGCTTCAGGGTCGTTATGGTCGACTCATCAAACTCAACCACCTTGCCGTGGAAGCTCCCATCCTTCTTAGCAGCCAGAATGTCGTAGGCACACCATATATTGTCGCCACAGTAGCCATAGTTCTGCAAACCAAGTTCAATCTCGTTAATGCTGTTCTTCGCAACAACCTCCTGTGGAGGCGGAATGATGGCTCCTTGAAACTTAACACCCGTCTTTCCCCACTCCTTCAGCTTGCTCGTGTCCTGCTTCAGCGTTCTGTAAAGATCCAGGTCCTTCTCCTTCTCCAGGTCCAAGGTAGGCATGGCATCACAGTTGCGGCAGCCTCCAGTGATGAACATAATCCCTTCAGCCCCTAGGTAGGCAATGTGCTGCGAGCAAATCTCCCGTGACACAGACTGTTTGATCCTTCTGTTCTCCTCCGGTGTAAACTCGCCAATGACGGCTGCTTGAGTCATGTGGATGTGCAATGAGGAAGCACCAGCAGCAAGAGGACCGATAAAGAGCATGTCACGAATTAACGAATCGTGCTCGTACATGATTGGCATCAACTGCATCTCGGCAGCAAGAAGCAAACCAAGGAAGTGCTCTCTCTTGTCCAAAGCAACAACATTGTTGTTGATGGCATGTGACTTGCCGGAGCCAAACATTCTGATGTGGCCCAGCTTTTGGGCATTAACCTCTGGGATGCCAAACACCTGTTCGTCCACCTGTGTTGGGAACAACTGCTTCAAGAAACTTACTTCTGCAGTTGACAGGTCTTCATTAATTTGGTAGTCTGGGAAGTAGTACGAGCCTGTGAACTGGAACACTTCAGTGTCAAACAAGGAAAGCACCTCGCGCATAGGGATAACATTTGGATCAATCAGGATCGCCTCTTCAAAGGAACTGAACAAGAGAGCCACTGTCTTCATAAAGTCATCACGCTGCAACTTCTTCAAATACTTCTTCTCGACACACTGTGCAACGTTAACGAACCAAACGTTCTCAATTGGCGAAAAGTTAACATCGAACCCAGCTGGGAGAATTTCGGCGATCTCCAAAGTCAGGAAGTTACTGTATGTAATGGTGCTCGTGAATGCCTCGGTCAGCTTGCTCTCAATCTCGGCTGTGATATATCCATCGTGCACGATCTGGATTGGCAATGACGAGCCGATGAATCTCAGCACCTTTGCAAGTCTTGTGAGGCTGTCGACGTCCTGGCCGTCCTTGACGGGCACAACGAGACCCCTACCGTTCAGGGACTGTCTAAAGTTGTACAAGAAGGACGCCTTGCCCACTGTTGTGGCCTCGTAGGATGTTTCAATCTCAGGAATGCCTGTTTCTGTTGTGGAGGAGCCCAGCTTCTTGTAGACTGGTCTGATGTTCGACAGCCAGGAAAAGTACTTGAGACCAAAGTCCTTGGAGATGTGGAACAGGCTCGTCTCGTCGAGCTGGGAGTTCACCTCGTCGCTCCACAGCAGGTTGTAGATGCCTGAGCTGCCCGTGAT
The DNA here is from genome assembly GCA_030572335.1 of Petasospora nakhonratchasimensis. NCBI lineage: Eukaryota > Fungi > Ascomycota > Saccharomycetes > Phaffomycetales > Wickerhamomycetaceae > Petasospora > Petasospora nakhonratchasimensis. Next base: position 314,587 of record JAJLZS010000008.1, read on the forward strand.
CTCCTCAAAGATGTTGGCTTCGATGTAGCACGCGCCGTAGATCCTCACGTTGGAGAAGAAGGTCAGGAAGCGCTCGACGCGGCCCTTCATGTTGACGGCCTCGTCCGTATACTCCTTCTTCCACTGGGCCACCATCTCATCCGTGGGCTCGCTATCAGCCTGCTTCTTCTTCATCTCGAGCCACTCGCTCAGCTCCTCCACAAGAGTGAACCCACGCGATGTTGCTGCTATGGTATCAAACTCCTGGGAGCTGGCACTCGTCTCCTTCTTCTGGATGCCTTCAAAGAACTTCGAGCACCGCTCCCCAAAAGTTTCACTCCCCAGCCTCTCGCTAGACAGCTCCTGGTAGTTCTCGTTCGACGTCTGCTCGGGCCCTACAACTGCAATCGTCTTCGCCGGCTCCTTCAACGGAACCCTCAGCAACTGCACCACAATCACAACGCCCAGCAGCGCCGCCACACACACTTTCACCGCCTGCTGCTTCGGCACATTCACTCTCGTCAGGTACCTCCTGCCCTGGTTCACCAGTAGATCAATTCTCATGCTTGCACTGCCGGCTTTGTGCTGTTCTCCCAGCCTGATTTATGTCTTCCTTTGCTTCCTGTCATGACTTTTTCCCTGTCTCCCAAGAAAAAGCGGTCGCGGGTCGTGTGACGGGTCACGTGATCGTGTTCTTTGCTCCTCGTAGCATACAACGAGCTACGGAAGTGCTATTGGTCTCAAACTGAGTGCCAGCTTGCTGGGGAGGTGTGCACCGGTGGCTGGAAAGAATTGGCTACTGCGTGGCTGGCACGTCCCTCTGGAATCAGGAGAAACGGTGGTGTGGTTGTGTGTCTGTGGAGCAAATCTGATCTGTTGCCGAATGCGGAAATACATCAACATATACGTGCAAATGCCTAGTCTCTTTTCTGCTTTGCCTTGGCCTTTGACTGTGCTCTGCCTGTGCTCTGCCTTGGTTTCAGATTTTGCTTTAGTTCCCAGGCTTTCCCAGCTTCTCGGGCTTCCCCAGCTTCTCGGACTTTCCCAGCTTCCCTAGGCTTCCATGCCACATTGCCATCAAATGTGTATGGTAGGCTAACCTCAAACCCTCTGAGGTCTCAGATCTGAAACATACGTAGCGCAATTACGTGCATAACTTACGGTCTATTATTATGCCTGCCACCAACTCCCCGCAAGATTCGAGCTGGCTGACAGGTATAATCCCATTGACAGCTTCAGCATACATAACAAGGGTCATTCATAGCATACTATATTTAGTCTATGTGGCTGGAAAAGTCGTATGTGTATGTACAGGCATTTAGAATAAATAATGGAGCCAGCTGGATGTATGCAAGACATATGCTACTTTGGCAGCTGCTTGTGCTTCTTCTGGCCCTCAGACACAATCTGTGCCATCTTCTTCAGATCTTTTTGGAACATCTTCTTGGTAGTCTTCACCTGCCACAGCACACCGTGCTCCTGCTTCAACTTCTCGCGGTCCTCTTTCAGTCTCTCGCTCACCTCCTTCAGCTTCTGGTCGTATGATAGGCCCTTCTGAGCCTCCTCGAGCGACTCTTTGCCAAACAAAATGTCAAACACACGGCCATCGCCCCAGAACCACCCGTTTCTGTCAACAATCCAGTACCCAAACCTCTTATCGGCCTCCTTCAGCAAAAAGAAGAACGATGCGCGGTCCTTGGTGCCGTAGATACCGTTTCTGGTAAACACTTTTGATCTGAACCCTCTGCTCACGCTCTCCAGAGGGATCGTGTAAACCGGCGTGGCCCTGTTTGGCAGGAGTGGGTGGGTGGTGAATCTGACAAACTTCTGACCCTTCTCTTTGCCTGGCACAATCCACATCCGTCTGATGAGTCTCGTAGGCAGGTTCACGGCGAGCCAAAAGACCCCCACAGCGATCCCTGTGATGGCTACGCACATGCCTGTTCTCGTTGCGAGCATCAGCGCATCCTCGTCGTCACGGTACAGCTCCCATACGGCCTTGAAGCCCCAGTCGGTGAATGTAAGCCCGTAGATAGCAAATATAACTGCAAGGGCACCACAGGTGATAAAATACGTCTGATGCGGCTCAGCCTCGTAGATGAGCTCTGGAGCCTTCTTCTTGTCGAGGATCTCCATCATCGAACGCAGCGGTGTTGTGGCTGCGGTCGGCACGCCCGGCCGTGGCAGCAGAGTGTTCTTTGCTCTGAGTGGGAACGTTGGAAGTCTGTGCAGAATGGAGTTGGACTGTTCTGTTTCGCCTGGGATGGTCATACGGAACGACTCTGGCACCTTGGATGGTGGAGGCTGCGGCCTCGAGAGGTTCGACTGCAGACGGACAAGCACTGGTGATGGGCTAAAGACCAACGGCCTCAGAAGTCCCTGTGGCAGCGTACGTGGTAGTACAAGACGCATGGCAATTGGCGTTTTTCTCCTCTCTCTCTCCTCTATTTCTTGTGACTCCGGTGCTTTGTTTGGGATTAAGGGCTACGTCTACTCTTTTTTTTCACCCTTTATATATATGGCTTCGCGGTGATGAGGGAGCACTACAAGATATGTGGTCTTAATAGTACAATTGTGTATTATATGGGGAGACTATCGATCTCTCGTGTGCCATATCCAGGTAGAATGAGCAATGTTTGTGTAGGGCGTAGAATAGTACCTTATCTTCTCTTGGACCCTCCTGCTGGCTTGCCCATTGGCCCAGGTCTGCCTTGTGGCCTGCTCCGTGGCCTGCCCTGTGGCTTGCCCTTTGCGGGCAGGTCGTTGGCCTTCTTGAGTGTGCACGGGTGGTGGCCAATGTACTTGCCGTTGACCTCCTTGAAGGCCCTGAGGTAGTCGTTGGCGTCCTTGAAGGCGACGAAGCCAAAGCCCTTGTTCACACCGCTCTTATCGAGGGGCACCTTCACCTTCGACACCGATGCGTAGGCACTGAAGGCCTTTAGCAGCATAACGTCTGTGGCATCAGTACCAAGGTTTCCCACAAACAGACGGAAGTGTGATGGGTCCCACTCGTCTTCCATGGCCGGTGAGGGCGTCTTTGTGGAGGCGATGATCTCAGCAGACAGCCTCGACTCGTTGGCCTTTGCTCGCTCGCTGAGAAGGTATGTCTCTGGCCTGGCACCAGAGGCCAGTCGACGGTCGGACGACTTGCTGTTATGGCTATGTGTCTTTGTGATACGGTTGGACATCTGTGGTGGTGCTGTGTCCGGTGTGTCTGGTGTGTATGGTGTGTGTGGTGTGTACTTCTAATCTTTTCAAGAGTGAAAAAAACCGTGGCATAGATGGCACATAAAATGACACATAAAATGGAAGCATACATATTTACATACGTACACTACGTTAGGTTTGGGTGGTACTAGGCCTTTGGTACCAGTCCTTGGTACGAGATACCAAGGCCTACTGAAGCCCCGTGCTGACCAGCACCCATATATACCTACGCTCAAGGGCCCATAGAGCTCCATGAGCTCTATGGGCCTATATGGGGCCCCAAATGGGGCCAAAACTAACATAAATTGACATCAATTGACAAATCATAAACAGGTGAAAATAAAACAAGGAGCAAAAATGGCTGGGAGGGCTAAACGACACCTCCATAACCTCTCTATACCAGCAACCAACGGCAAGGGCATTAGCCATGGGCATTAGCCAAGAGTAAGGAGAGCTAATGACAGCTAACGGCAGCTAATGGCACACCGTTCAGTCTTTTTTCCAATGCCTTACACGTTGGCAGCGAGCTTCTGCTTGATGGCGTTAGGGTTGGCACCAATAATCTTGTCGACAACCTTGCCGTCCTTGTAGAAGATGATGGTTGGCATGGCAGATACCTCCTGCTGCTGGGCTACCTCGCCCACCTCGTCAACGTCCAGCTTGTAGAAGACGGCTCCCTCGGCATACTGCTCAGCAAACTTCTCGAGCAAAGGCGCAATCATCTTACAAGGACCGCACCAGGTGGCGAAGAAGTCCACCACAACGAGCTTGGACTGCTTGATGGCGGAGTCAAACTCAGCCTGGGACTTGATTGCGTTGACCATCGTGTGCTATTTGAATATGGATATGTGGGTGTGGTGAGTACACTGCCACCCTGTCACCTTCTCTGGCCCACACTGGGGCGGACGCCTCTCTTTTATATATCCACGCCGACGCGCAATTGGTAATCAGCACGCGGCCGCGCCACAGTGGTTACGAGCATCCCTCGCCTTTGGGCCCAATTGTCTTTGTAAGCGTAAGCCTGTGATAAGCCTGTGGTAAGCCTGAGGTAAGCCTGTTTGTAAACGTATTGGAGATGGGTATTAGTAAGGAGAGGTTGCCTTTCCAGAAAGTTCCCTACCCGGCGCTCGGGGCCGGTATTATTTGGGCCAGGGGGCCCTCTGCCTAGGGCCAGCGTACATCTCAGACCATATAACACCCGCACACCCAGGTACACCCGCACACCGCCCCCGCTCCACACACCCGCACACCACATTTTGTGGAGTGATCTTTAGGGAAGAGAAGGAGAGAGGGAGAGAACACGAGACGGTGAATAAAAGGCTGCTTTTTCCCCCTGCTACGACCAGCTTGAAATGTCCTCAGACTCACTCGCCACCACGCCAATGCACATCGAAACAGTTGCACCCTTTGAGGTAGGTGTCCCTTTTTTCTCGTCCAGCCTCCGCCCAGGGCTGGCTCTTTGCGAGGCCCGAGACTCCTTCCACGGTACTAACACAACACAAGACGATCGACCCGGACCCACACTTCAAGCGTGTGGTGTCGTACTTCCGCCCAGCAGACTATGCAGTGTGGGGGCTGTCAATAGTGGGCTTCCCAGCAGCCTTCACGCTGTTTGAGATGATGGACCCGGTCAACGGCCGCACGTATGTCAAGCCTCCCGGCTCGGTCATGAGGGTGTGCGGGCTGCTGGGGTGTGTAGGTGGGTTCATCCTGGCTTATAACCGATCCTCCAAGCGGTTCTGGGGCCACACGGAGAACTTAAGGGAGGTTAGCAGAGACAGGTTTGAGGTGAAGCGTAACCTGAGCCAGGGACTGCCTCCATTCGGCTCGAGACCGTCCATGACGCCAAACGTCCAAGAGGTGGCCATGCGCAACTCCAAGAACTCGCAGCATGCGCTCTTCTTCTTCCCGTGGTTCTCCTTCTTTACCCACGAGTACCACGGCATCGACCTCAAAAGGTATTACGAGACCAGAGACGGCGAAGAGGCTTGGGGCTTCACCCTACCTCCGTACGAGTCTCTCGAGAAGACCGTTGTCTGAGCTCATCCTGAGGCCTACTTATTATTTATTATTTATTCCCTATTCCTTATTTATTCCTTATTTATTCTTCCTCATACCATACATCTCTATCCTTACATACCCATTAATTGCCAGTTAGCTCCCTAGTTCCCCAGCTCCTCCCCCTCTGCCAATATTGCACGGGCGCACCCCGAGTCGAGGCCGCACAGGCTGAAAATTGCTTCAATGACACCCTCGTTGATAGTACTCAAGAAGCTAAAGACAGCACCAACGCTCAAGCACATACCCGAACAGCAATGTCCAAGCTCAACATCCTCGTCCCAGTGAAGAGGGTCATTGACTTTGCGATCAAGCCTAGAATCAACAAGGCCGGCACAGGGATCGAGAAGGCCGGAGTCAAGTTCAGCATCAACCCGTTCTGCGACATTGCAGTCGAGGAAGCTGTGCGTATTCGTGAGGCACACAAGGCGCTCGTGGAGAAGATCCACGTCGTCTCCATTGGGCCTACTAAGTCGCAGGATATTCTGCGCCAGTCAATGGCCAAGGGTGCCGACTCATCGACCCTCGTGGACGTTGGTGAGGAGGAGATTGAGCCTCTCTGCGTTGCAAAGATCCTGAAGCAGGTGGCGGAGAAGAACAGCTCCAACCTGATCATCCTCGGCAAGCAGGCCATCGACGACGACTCCAACAATACGGGCCAGATTCTTGCAGGCCTGCTGAACTGGCCACAGGCCACCAACGCCGCCAAGGTTGAGGTTGCTGGCGATGAGGTCACAGTCACCAGAGAGATTGACGGAGGTGAGGAGACCATCACCGCCAAGCTGCCTATGGTCATCACAACAGACCTCAGACTCAACGAGCCACGCTACACCACGCTGCCAAACATGATGAAGGCCAAGAAGAAGCCTCTTGAAAAGCTCAAGCTCCAGGACTTTGACGTGGATGCCTCAAAGAGACTCGAGGTGCTCCGGGTGGAGGAACCTCCAGTGCGCCAGGCCGGTATTAAGGTCGCATCTGTTGACGAGCTTATTGCCAAGTTGAAGGATCTGAAGGCCATCTAGTCACATCTGGAACACTAGAAATCAATTGACAGAAGAAGACAGAAGAAAGAAAATAGGGACGGGGAAGGATATATATATATATATATGGCTTCAACTATATAATGGGGCTCACACCCCAGATCCCGGACCCGTACAGGAAAAAAGAGCTAGAACAAAGCAGACCGAAATGAAATATGTTACATGAAGATACGACAACGGGCAAGTGCAATTGTAGCTAGAGTAGACGTTGTAACAGTTGCCTGTTTGAACCACAAACGAGTGACTACCTTGGATGACTGGGTGGAGCCATCGCTGTGGCCGTAACGCTCCGGGTGCCCTATATAACTATCTCACCCCCCCACACTTTTGATCCTGTTTCTCTTTCTCTCTTTCTCCCTCTACATGAGCCAATTAACAAGCAGAACAGAGATACCGAGATCACCGAGCCCAATGGAGTTCCCAGCACTCAAAAGAGCAGTCCAATTCCTTACGCCAGTGCTGAGATCTTGGAACTACGCGCAGAAGCCCCTGATCATCTCGCTCTCGGGACCACAGGGCTCTGGAAAGTCCTTCCTCTCCGCAAAGCTGCTAGACCACCTCGCCAGCTCGTACCCACACCTCAATGCTCTCACAATCTCCACGGATGACATCTACCTGACACACGATGACCAGTGCAAGGTCAGGGACGAGCACCCGGGCAACAGTCTGCTGAAAGGAAGAGGTGTCCCCGGCACGCACGACGTTGACATGGTGTATAAGCTGCTGTCGGACCTCGATAACAAGAAGACGGGCTATGCAATCCCACGCTATGACAAGAGTGCCTTCTCAGGCGAGGGCGACAGAGCCCCCGTGCACGAGTGGCAGACCGTGGAGGAGCCAGTCGATATCGTCGTGCTCGAGGGCTGGTTCAACGGCTTCCTCCCATTCGACAATGACGAGGGAATCCTCGAGAAGGTCCAGCAGAGTGGACTCCTGAAAACATACGACATTGAACACCTCTTCGACCTCAACTCCAGTCTCGATGCCTACGTCAAAGTATGGGACTTTGTCGACGTGGACATCTTCTACGACACAGACGACCTCACCAACGTGTACGACTGGCGAATTCAGCAGGAACACGAGCTCATCCACAAGAAAGGAGCAGGAATGACTGATCAGCAGGTGAAGGAGTTTATAGAAAGATACATGGTGGTCTATGAGTTATACTACAAAGATTTCACACGGCTGGGGATTGAGTCGACTGCAGAAGGCCAGCACCTAAGGCTGAAGATTGATAAGCAAAGACAAGTTATCTCCTCCGATGTGTTCTGATGTATAAATACACACACATATAAGGCTCTGTTGCTATTGTGTTTGGTGTCAGATCTCTGGAATAGTATTATCATCTGATAGTAAGCAAATGTACGAATCGCGGCTCTTCTTTTGCCGTTCCTGCTGCTGTAGCAGTCTTCTCTCCATGCGAGTACGCTGCTGGCTTCTGTATCGCTTTGCGTAATTAGCTGGCTTGGACACCATCGAATCTGGTGTCAATGGCAAATGTGACGAGTCCGCGTGCATCGTCTTCTTGAGCGACTTGAACTCCTTCCTGATGAGCTCCTGCGAGTTGTTCAAGCTAATCAACTGTTCGCTAAAGACAAGCTGTAATCTGTTAACATCGTTGACACTCCGGGATAGCTCCTTCATCCCAACACTGAGCGAATCCAACACTTTCATCGACTGCTCTTTGTCTTCTCTATACATCTTCTCAGACTTCCTGTTGAACTCAATTATCTCCGTCAACTTGGGTAAGAGCTCTGAAATGGCAGGCTTGGAGAACGTGGGCCGTGCCTGCAGTGCCTTGTTTCCACTCACCAGTGCTGCAATCTCAGCAGATATCCGATCAAGTCTCTTTCCCAACTCACTGCTTGACGAAGAAGGTCCCACTTTCCTGCACAAGACATCCATTGAGCTTTTAATCTCGCTGAGTCGCGTGGAAATCGTCTTCCAGTCTGCATCCTGCTCTCTCCTGCTTACTTCGCTAGACAATTGCTCAATGGCTCCGTTCAAGCCACAGGTGGCCCCCTGGAGAGCATCGCTATTCTTGTAGAACTCAGCGATCAACCCTTTGGACTTGTCTCGCAAGTCGATCGACTCCATCTCGAGACGGCCTGCCCACATCACCAACTGTTTTTCAATGTCCACGTCTTCCTCGTCGTCTGTCGGTGTTGTGCCCCTGGTCGGTTGCTCTGCTGGCCCTGGCTGTGGCTGTGATACTGGCACTGGTGCCAGGACCAGGGCCATAGGGTTTGCCGTCATCTTCGGCTCAGCAGCAGGTGCCAGTTCCACGGCCTGTGGTAGATTTTTCACGGTTGGCCGTTCCAGCTGCGTTTGATGTGTTTTCATGAGCGCCTAGAACTTAACCGCCGTGCTGAGTCGTCGTGTGTGGGGTGTGGGGTGTCGCTGTTGGTAGTGTTGATCGGGGTGGCCCTCTAGGGGGTTCCCGGACATCGCCCTCCTTTTATACCCTCCCACCATTAGCCGCCGAGTGCAAACTACAGAGAACCGGTTAAACATCGAAAATATGAATTCTCTATATAAAAGCACCTACGCTAGTCGCTGTCCTCGTCCATGCTCATCATCGATAGCTCCGTGTACGTCTTTGGCAGCGCTCCTTTGACGGGCGAGCGCTGTACCGCTGGCGGCGGACCGTGGCGCTGCTCTGCGAACCACGGGTGCTCAATGGCCTGGTGGATGTCAAGACGTCTCTGTGGGTCCACCATCAGCAGCCTGGAAATGAAGTCGAGCGCTGTGTCGTCAACAGGGTCGAAGTACGGAGAGTAGAAGGCGTACTTGCCTTGCAAGATCTGCTCTCTCATGTTTGGCGGGCCGAGCTCGTCGCTAAAGGGCGGGAACCCAACGAGACAGACGTATAAAAGGACGCCCGAGCTCCACAAGTCCACGTTCTTGGAGTACATTCTCGTCGACTTGAGCACCTCTGGCGCCACGTAGGCTGGCGTGCCGCACAGCGTGTTGGTGAACTCGTGCTCACCAATGAACTTGGCCAACCCAAAGTCTGCAATCTTCACCTCGACGTTGATCTCGTCGGCGTCCCAGGGGCCCGTCTGGGCCTGGTCTGGGCTTGAGCGCCGCGTGATATTCAGCAGGATGTTCTCTGGCTTGATATCCCTGTGGATGATGTCCCGCTCGTGCAAGTAGCGGAGGCCCTGGAGCATCTGCTTGAAGATGGACTTAGACTCGGCCTCCCCGAGGTGCTGCTTGTTGACGATTCTCGTGAAGAGCTCGCCATCAGCCACCTTCTCAAGCACCAGGTACGTCGTCACCTGGTGCTTGTTGATCGGCTCAATGAACCTGTCAATGAGTTCCACAATGTTCGGGTGCTTGATGCTCATCAGCACGTTCAGCTCCTGGTTGAACTGCTTGGAGCTCTTTGCGTCGTCGAGCCTCTGCGGTTTGAACACCTTCACCGCAACGCTCTTGCCGGTCCGCCTGTTCTGTGCCTCGTTCACCGTGGCATAGTGACCAGACCCAAGCTGTTTGCCCATGGCGTATACCTCATTGAACATAGCATGCTGCCTGCTCATTTCCGGTTCCATAGCGCTCCCTGGTGTGCACTTCTCCTTGTTGTCGCTGCCTTCGCCGTGGAGGTTACGCTTGTATCGAAAGACATAACTGGCACTCTTTGCAAAGTGGATCTTGTCGCCGTCCTTCAACAGCTGGTTGTCGTTGCTCAGCCTGGTGCCGTTCACGAACGTCCCATTCGTGCTCGTGTCCACAATGTTCAGGTAGATCTGTCCTGTAGCCTCGTTATACACAGGAATCAAAGAGCAGTGCTTGGTGGAGATGTCGTTTCCCGAGAGCTGAATGTCACACTGGCGACTACGCCCAATCACAAACCGCTCCTTGTACGAGATCGTCAGGTGCGGCGAGCCTGCAATCATGCTGAACAGCTCTGCAATCGGCTCGACAGCAGCCATTGTGTGTGACTTCTTGAACACAAGCGCACCTTCGTCTGAAACGGCCCTGATCTGTGGGGTGGTTAGCTCAAAGAGGTCCGGAGTATAAATGTAGGGGAAAGTACTGCTTACACGCTTGTTGATTTTGGGATTGAGAGACATCTCGCCTATCTGATGGTATTTGGCGTGTATATCAAGGCACCCAGGGTGGCAATTGGGTTTTGTTTTGATTTTTCCGAAAGCTACGACAATCAAATGGCTACACGCTTCCATACACGTAAATTTGGCGTTTTTTCGCGTTTCGTAGCGACGCGTAGAGCTTAAGCAGTGTTATCAACTTCCCAGGAAGAGTTTTGAACTGTGAATGAAAGGATGAACTGATAGTGTTTTGATTGGTGACGGAGGCTGTTTTCGCAATGTTTAATTGGAATTACTGTAACTTAGTTCTTCATTGAAAATTTGTAGATTTTTCACTATTGACCATACAGATTCTCAAATCTGTAAACTCTTCATCGATCTAATTCTTGCAACATTGGTGTTTTATGCAAAATACATGGACTCCCATGTATTAGACCATTTGGGGAATTAATCTCACAAGCTTACATAGGAATGACAAGCTTTAATATCTTCATGTTCCCACAATTAGCTGTTATTCCAATTAAATCTCTCATGAGGGTGTCTGGATGGTGTCTGGGTGGTGTCCAGGTGAAACGAGCGTTATTATCCCTTTGATTAGTTCTACTATAATACAATGTTCTAAACAGAGATAAAACATGATTCAGAGAGATTGAACAATATTTAAATATTCTTGCTCGAATTTCTTAATGAAAAACCTAACTCACAAACTCTAGTACAAACTTGAGAACGGACTCGTGGTCCTCAATCGCAAGCCAATGCCCGACCACAGGCAGTTTCTGAACAGTAACAGACCCATTGTGCTTGGATAAGGCATCATAAATGACCTCCACACAGCCAGCCCATGGTGATGCTTTGTCTTCCTCACCACAGAGAATCAGTACCGGACAGGAGACTGCGGCGTAGACCTCATCAAGGAACTGCGTCTTAGCTTGCAATGTAGAGCTTGCAACGACCATTTGACAGGTGTACGCATACCCTTCAGCAGTTTGTCTGCTGACCAGTTCACGGATGAATGCCCTTTTCAAGTCTGAACACTGGGCACCAACGGTCATCTGAGAGACTCCTGTGGCTAGCTTCACGATATCACGGCTCTCGAGAAGCATCTGTGCACGCTGAGAGAAGAAGGGCACGAGGTGCTCGTCTGGGTGCATGGGTGCCAGGAGGATGACACCAACAACGTCAATAGGATTGGTAGAGTCCGAGGCAATGCAGTTCACAATGAGGCCTCCGATGGAGTGTCCGACGAGGATGACTTTTTTGAGTCCTACGCTCTCGATGAGTTCGACCGTATCTTTCTGTGCCGTTTCGAGGCGTTGATCGACCGGGCCCTCCAGAGAGCCGTTGAGAGGTGAGTTGGATGCTCCGTAGCTATCAAATATGAGGCATGGGTGTCTCTGGGAGTTCAGGGCCCTAGCGAGTGAGTAGTAGTAGTTTTGTGACGACCCGATACCGTGAACAAACACGACTGCTGGCTTCTCTGTGTCTCCCGGGAAGAATGTGCGGGCCAGAGTGTGTTGGCTGGATGTTGTGAACGAGGCCATGGTGCTGTTCCTGTGTTCAGTGGGTCTGATCAGAGAGAGAGAGAGAAATTTCAGGGCAGGGGGAAGGGCCCCATATATATATATATATATACAGGTGTTTGCACTGTACGGGTCTAAGAGCCTACTAGGGGTTTACTTCCGTTTATGGCATGACGTCGCGGACGTGGGAGCCTACGAGGAACACTACACACATCTGTAAATAACAGGTATATATCACCGGCCGAGGATATCGTTAATCTTGTCGGCGTCCTCCTGGACCTTTTGAAGCCAGCGTTGGACCAGGTCATCGTTCTCTCGCTCGAGCGTGTCGACCCTGTCGTGGAGCAGGTTGTTCTGGATCTGCATTGCGATGAACTCGTCGTTGAGCAGCTCGATCGACTTGTTGCGGTGCTGGTGCTCCTCCATCTGCGTGTTGAGCTTGTTTGTGAGCCGTGTGACCACTGTGTTGAGCGAGTTCTTGTCTCTGAGCGCTGTTTTGAGCTGGGTTCCGAGCGTGACCACTTGTTCCTGGAGCTCCTCCGTCTGCTTCTGCGTCGACCTGAGCGATTCTCTGAGAGACTCCGTCTCCCTCAGCGCTCCCTGAAGCTCTCTCTCAGTGTCTGTGCCCTGGAGCCGTACCACCACGCGCTCTGCGGCCTGGAGACGGCCGTACACCTCGCTGACTGTTCAAAACGTGGTTAGTAATGCACACCTCATCGTGTATGGGGGGGGACTGCGCAGAGGGAGCAAACCCGCAACTTACACGATTCAAACACCGCTTTCTGGCCCTGAGCAAGCTCGTCACGCACATGGAGCCGCTGACTAACTGTTGTCCTCCAATTGTCCATTCTGGTGTGTCTGGGTTGCCTTTTCTGCCCTCATAGGCTCCAATGGCGGAGGCGAGAGAGGCCTCTGTCTATTATCAACTAATCGCGAACGCGCCCAGGGTATATAAACCAGCAGGCAGCCCACACTCCTCTGACAGCTCCCAAGCGCCCGGCGGCAAAGAACAACCTCTACAGATGGACAGCCAAACAGCAGAGGCCCGGCAGGCGGCCAGTACGAGCTCGCGGGCGACGTCGCCAGCAGGAGGCACCCAGGGCCAGGGCCAGGAGCAGGGCCAGGAGCAGGGCCAGGAGTCGGCTAAGGAGCAGGGAGAGGAGCAGGAGCCGCAGATTGCGTCGTTCTCAGAGAGCTGGGGGTACTGGAAGAAACGACAGGGCTCAGCAGAGGGCCAGAACAGGAAGATGTCGTCGATCGATCCACTGGTACCGGAGATGGAGGCGCCGTACGCCAATGGCCACGCGACCATCCAGGAGAATGAAGTGCTGCTTCACCCGACCAGTGGAGACCAGCCTGCGCCAGGGACCTCTGGGACGCCGTGGACGAGCTACTTGAACCCCATGGCATACATGCCGCAGAACATGTTCTCTCTCCAGCTGCCACACACGCTCAATGGCTTCAGCGACGCCCAGTCTGCACGGTCGGACCACTCGTCGACGACGCAAGCCACGACGTATAACGAGAGTGGGTGGTTCTCGTGGGTGTGGGGTGGTGACAGGCACCATGACGAGGATGACGACGTCCACGGTGAGATGAGTACAGCAGAGACAAGGAGACTCATCAAGGAGTGCAAGAAGCTCGTTCAGAGCCAGGACACGGTGTGGGCATGGTACAACCGGCCGTATGTTCCTGGGCTCGAGTCGCACGGTGAGATGTCGGTGATGGGTACCAAGTCAGAGACACGGCCGGTGAAGGTGAAGAGATACCCAGACAGAGGCATTGTGTCCTCTCTGCAGCCCAAGGACGTGCCGGCAAAGGTGGAGCCACAATTGAGGGATTGTTTCCGTGTGATTACTACCAGGACCAAGGTGAGACTCACAGCACAGTTGTACTACAACTATTGCACGGAGAAGCACATCTATCTCAAAAGAAACAGACACACACCGCAGATGAGCAATGTCTTGATTGTCTCCGTTGTGGGACAAGCAGCCAAGGCCAAGCATAATATGACCGCCAACCAGTTGTGCGACTACTCAACAGAGTCCGTCAAAAAATGGTTCCAGGAGAACAGCCCTGCCCAGGAGTATCACACGGAGACTATTTCGTTAGAAGCTGCAAAGCTGGAGGCCTCAACATTAGAGCACTTGTTCATAATCCTGACCAACTGGCGAGAGGCCTTCAAGCAGGCGGACTATCTCATGATTGTTGGATTCAAGAACACTGCGCCGTTGGCAGTGTTGCTCATGGACATTTTGATTTCGAGGAAGTTGGTGACACACATGCCAAAGTTGGGATTGCACTTTGTTGACGGAGTTATCCCAGGTCCATATTTAGAGGACGCTGATGCGTCTATGGTGTCATATGTCTCGTGCGAGGAGTTTGAAAAGACGTTGTCCAGGTTAATGTACTTGCACAATGCTAAGTTGACGATATTGGGTTCGGTAGGCAACTTATCTGCATCTCTAGCACTGCATTTAGAGCATCCAAACATCTTCAGAACAATATACATCCCCAAGACACCATATGCTAACGAGTTTGAGGTTGAGTTGTTCAGGTTGTTGTTGATGGCACAGAACTTGGGCCACCCCTCGACGAGACTGATGATCCAGCTCTCCAAATATTTCAGCGGAGCCACCAGCATGGTGCATGAAGAGATCAGCGCCGAGATGTTCATCCAAGCCACGTACCACTCTCTCAGTACGACGAGATTGTTGCAACCGCGGCCGATGGGCGTGTCTTCGATCGATGACCCCATCTTAAACAACAATTACAACTTGATTTGGACGTTGCATGCGTTTGTGGACGACTTCAAGTCCATTAAAAACGTGGATTCCATAGAGCGTATTCGGAGCTGGATTGAGTCGTACAAGGTCTGGGACCCCCAGACAAAGCCGTTGAAGGATTTAAAGTACATGTTGGAGGTGCTAAAAGTACAGGACTACAGCGGGGAGATCCTGAGGGAATGATATTTAATTGGTTACATTTTAAGCGGGTAATGAAAAGGGAATATGGAATATTTTACACTAGGGGTAATATGTAGTTATTTACAATCACTTCTTTGCAGCCATGGCAGAAGCACGGGCCTTTTTGGCCATTACCGTGCCAGCGTGCTTGAGAATTAGTGGGAAGAGAGCAATGTTAATCACGACCCAGGCCACGAGGACACCATAGTTCATACCGAGTCGGCCCTTCCACAAGTCAAAGAAGATGACTTTGTATATCTCGTTCGAGTGGTGGATAGGGAAGATGTATCCGTATTTGTAAAAGTCTGAAGTGAGAGCCATTGGCGAGAAGGCAGGCGAGACATTAAGAATAACAAAGGTGATGAGCCACAGGCCAAGCAGTGGAGGGTTGTGCACAAAAAGCAGCAGTCCCATATTCTCGTTGGCACCACCGACAGCTGCCATTGTGAGGTATGTTGAGAGCCAGAACACAACGAAGCCACCTTTGCCGAATGCAAGGGTGAAGTCCACCTGGTACTCCGCAGAGACAACACAGATGAAGAGGGAGATGACGAGGTACGAGACGTGGTTACTCAAGAGTCTATAAATGAGGTAGTGTTGGATTTTGATGTGAGGGATGAGCACTAGATGGATCTGTGCAAAGAAGTTGAAGAGGAAGAAGGACATGATGATGAGATAGATGAGACCAACCTGCACCGGGGCCATAAGCACATAGTCTGAGAAGGGGCGGTGGTCAAAGTACTCAAACACGGGTGGAGTGGTGATTGCCTGTGACTCAATCAGCGAGAGCTTCCGGTCGTCAGACAGCTGGGACACCATCTGCTGCGTGATATTACCGTAAAAGTGGGTCATGAAGGAGCTCTGGATGTTCCTGAGGGTCGTCACAACGTACGGGGTCATCGAGACCGGGTCTCTGCCCGTCTCATAGAGGTATTGGACTGCAACATCAGCGGTATGGGTGTCGCCCTTGAGGAACTCAAGCTGACTCAGTGTGGCGTTTGGTTGCACATATGTGGCTGACCAGTAGTGTCGATGGTGCACTTCCCTTAGGATGGCCTCCGTGACGTTGTGGGGGTCGTGGAAGAAGGTGTTGATCTCGTCGCTGCCCTTGATGATCCTCCAGTTGCCCTTCACGTCGTACGTTGTCTGGATGAGCTCCTCGATGGCTCCACCGATTGTTGGAGACACTCCAGACACGTCATCGTCGCCAATCACAACAAGCATCTTGAGCTTGTGCTGATTGCCTTCTCTGTCGTACAGCGAGCCCCAGTAGATGGAGAACGAGACAAGCACCAGAATCGCAAGGATTAACCACACCTTCAGACACTCCACAAACACCTTGGTGCGCATCTTGGCGATCTGGGGATTCCAGATGCCCACCTTCTTACCAGCAATTGGCTGTGGGCCTGCTCCTGGGGGCCCCTGGGGCCCTGGGGCCTTCTCCTTGTCGTCATCAGACTCGACCGACGAGACATTCGCATTCCCCTGCTCCACGTCCGCGTTGGACTTGTGGGAGATGCTTCTTATGGCATACACGTCGTCTGAAACCTGCTCCTCGGCAGGCATGAACCGGTTCGACATCTCTGTCATCACACGTCTCAGGTCCTCCTCTGTGTAATCTTCAGAGAGGGCATCGGGCTTCGGTACTTGGGTGGACATAATGGTGTGCTGCGCTTGCTTGGTCCTCAATGCCTATGATATGCTCCTAAAAACACACAGGCAAACTACCGTCTTTATATAAAAGTTCTTCTCATGGCATTAACGGGGTTCGTTCATTGCTAAATTATTTGTATTACAAACGGTGCGCTTCCGCGGTGGTGCCTGCCGCATTGGGAACTGGGCCCCGTGCCTCACCGGCCGGCACACTAATTGCTTGCCATGTTGTTCTCAATCTATCAAAAACGCTGGATTCCGGGAAATAAGCGTCCTTGAGCACATCTATTGGGGTTATGTGTAGCTTGCACAGTTCCAGGAGGGCTGGAAAGTTTGATTGGTAATCAGGAATTACTCAGCTGGCCGAGGAACAAAGGCTTACAGCAACTGTGTAGATGCTGTGGGTACGGGACATAAAGGACATAGTCATACAGAGTGCAACTTTTATTCTAAATCTTCAAAAACACTAGAGTTTGTAAATGTGACTAAGCGTAGAGCTCTCTGATGGTCTTCCCCCAGGCCTCTACGCCTGCGGTGATCTGCTGTGTGGTGAGATAGCTCAAGCTGAGTCTCACGCTTCTAGAGCCCCAGTCACGCACGTCGCCAACAACTTCAAAGTTTTCGCCACCAGCAAGGACAACATCGTGCTCCTTGAGGGCCTGGACCACCTTCTTCGAGTCGTAGCCGTCAGGCAGCGTCACCCACACGAAATATCCGCCTTCAAAGCCGTAAGCAGTCGTCCCCTGGGGCAGGTTTTTGGCGAGAGCCTCCTTCAGCACTTGGGATCGCTGCGAGTACACCTCTCTGAACCCGTTGATAACACCGTCAATCAGGCCTTCCTTGAGGATGGTGCCCACAATCATGGCGTTCAGCTGCGATGGAGAGCCTCCACTCACGTTGGCACCACCCTGGCACAGCTGGTACACCAGCTTCGAGCTGACGGACTCTTGGTACCCGACCCTCAGGCCTGGGGCTATTAGCTTGGAGAATGTGGAGTTCGATACGGTGTTTCCGTACTCGTTTGTGGCAGTCTTCCTGTCGAGGTGGGTCAGGCGTGGCGACACAGACGGCAGCTTATCCAGGGGCTGCGTGTAGTCCAGCAGGTCGTAGACATCGTCGCTGATGATCAGCATGTCGTACTTTCTTGCCAGCTCAATCAGCCTGAGACGGGCCTCCAGCGAGTACACCTCGCCACCAGGGTTCGAGAATGAAGGAACACAGTACAGCACAAACTTGTAGATCTTCTTCGTGCCCCCATTGGGATTGGTGATCATCTTAAGGTCTTCGCTGTGGTCGCTCTGGTCCGCCTTCTCGAACTGTTCGAGCTTGTGCTCGAGCTGTGCAAAGTCGATTCCACCGTGAACCTCATCGATTGCTGTCAGCTTTCCGCCAAATCCTGCGTCCAAGAATGTCTCGTTGATCAGGTAGTACGTGGGCGTGACGATGAACGCCTGCTTCGTGTAGTTGGTGTGTGCCAGCGTCGTCTGGGCCAGGATGTTCATGATACCGTACGATGCTCCGCCAGTCAGGTTCACACACTCTGCTGTCGTGCCACACTCTCCAAAAACACGCTGATGGAGTGAAGCCACCTCCTCACGCACCCACAGTGCACCCTGGTCCGACCCATATGTCAGTGGGTGCCGCTGCTTGGGGTCAGTGTCGTAGTGTCTCGTGCCCGAGAGCAGCGACGCCGTCGCCTCGACGATCGCATTGTTCGGCAGCAGCGCCTCCGTGGGGTGGCCTTTAAAGAAGTTAATGACCTTGGACATCTCAGCCTGCTCTCCGTCTCAATTGGCTGTTTACTGACGTGCAAAGCTGGGGGTAATGCGGCCTTTTTTGTTCCTGGTGTTCTTTCCCTGAGACTTTACACTTTCTTATCAAATCACCCTAATGCGGAAGGGGTGATATCCTCGGCGACGGTTTCCGCTTGCGGGGGAGGAAGGGGGGCCCCTTTTTCCCGCGGGATCTCGCGTGGTGTAGTGGACAGGAATGCTGGGAATAGCGCATGGGGGTCCCAGTTCGAGCTCGGGAGACCGCATCTTTGGAAATTAAATTTGCTGTGCTCCCTCCCGCGATCGAGTCAAATTTCCCACAAATTGGCCTGCTAATAATCCTCAGACGGGATGTGTTGAGTGTGAAGAGCGCTGCTGCTAGCTTCCTTCCACTATTTACTGTGTTGCAATTGAGTAGCCAGGACCGCTGATCCACCCAGAGACAATGACATCGATCACCCAGACGAACCTTGACGGCATTCTCCCACTTGTTGCGCGCGGAAAGGTGCGTGACATCTACGAGGTTGACGCACACACGTTGCTCTTCGTTGCCACGGACAGAATCTCTGCGTACGACGTGATCATGGAGAACGGTATCCCTAACAAGGGACAGCTTCTGACACAGCTGTCAGAGTTCTGGTTTGAGTTCCTCAAGCCATACGTCAAGACACACCTCATTGAGACGGAGGACATCTTCAAAGCTTTGCCTAAGGAGCTCAGCCAGGACAAGTACAAGACACAGCTACAGGGCCGCTCGCTGCTGGTGAGAAAGTACAAGCTTGTCCCGCTAGAGGCCATCGTTAGAGGATACATCACAGGCTCAGCCTGGAAAGAGTACAAGAAGTCTGGCACCGTCCATGGTGTCAAGGCTGCTGAGGGCTTGCAGGAGTCCCAGGAGTTCCCAACACCAATCTTCACACCTTCTACGAAGGCCGAGCAGGGTGAACACGATGAGAACATCTCCATCGAGCAGGCTGAGAAGATTGTTGGTAAGGAGGTGTGCGACAAGGTGGCCAAGCTCGCTGTCGAGCTCTACTCAAAGTCTAAGGAGTATGCCTCCACAAGGGGCATCATCATTGCTGATACCAAGTTTGAGTTTGGCTTGACTGAGGACGGCGAGATTGTGCTTGTTGACGAGGTGCTCACTCCTGACTCCTCCAGATTCTGGAACGCTGCTAACTACGCCATTGGCAAGGGTCAGGATTCGTACGACAAGCAGTTTTTGAGAGACTGGTTGACATCAAACGGCCTTGCTGGTAAGGACGGCGTCAGCATGACAGAGGACATTGCGCAGAGATCTAGAGCCAAGTACGTTGAGGCATTTGAGGCCTTGACTGGCAAGAAGTGGACTGTCTGATTCCTTAGCTTATTGTATATTACGAAAAAATCCTCTGATCTCCGAAATAGAATGTTTACCAAAACCGCCAACGACTGTGCTTTAACACCATCATTCATATCAACCTCGACTCCTCCTTCCGCGATATAGAACACCAACTCTCAGACCCAATCATTATTGAACTTTCTCAAGAAGGGACTCGGAAGCCCAACATCCTCCTCGTACAAACGTGCCTTCTCAAACAACTTTGCATTTTTTGTCAGTAGCGTTTTGTTCATTGGAACGGAGTATGCGTTGTTGGCCGTTGGCTTGGTGTACTTCTTACTTGCGATCTCGTCGTTGATCAGTTGGAGTGGTCTTCGTGAGATGTTTCCTGCCCGCACAGGTGTCAGTTCATTTTCTCTGTCCCTAGGGCCCTTCATGGCCTTGGATGGCGTAGGCGATGTTCCCATGGAGACATCTGATGCTGCGGCGCTGTAGTACTGCTGTGATGACTTTGGCCTGGCCGGAGAGGCAATACCCTGTTGGATCTGTTTCAAGCGTGCCTTGACCTCCTTATCCACAACATACTGGAACTCATTTTGGTAGTTGACACGTATTTCTTCCACCTCCTGCTCAATTAATGCACGCTGGTAGTTCAACTCCTCATTGAGGGCCGCCCTGGTCTTTATAACCTCCTGTTCTTTGTTCATCAATTCGTTTTCAAACTTCTTCAAGTTTAACTCATAGTTTTTTAGTTGTAGGTCCTTCATCTGGATTTTAAAGTGAAGGTCCTGCAAGAGCTCGAAAGTTGAACTACGATGGTTCAAGTCGACCTTGATACATGCGTCGATGACCTTCTTCAACGCCGTTGAGTAGTGTCCTGGGATGCTTGGGTAACGGCCCTCCTGGATCTTTTGTTGTAAATGCAAGTGAGTTTTAGCCTGGAACGGTGGATGCAAGGCACAGAGCTCGTATATAACACACCCGAGGGACCAGATATCGCACAATGGCGAGTATGGCTTGTCGAGCAGCACCTCTGGGGACATGTAGTAGGGTGTTCCGACACACGTTGTGGCGAACTCGATCTCGGTGTTCAACGACTTGGCCAAGCCGAAGTCGCCCAACTTGAAGTTGCCGTTTGCCAAGAAGATGTTATCTGGTTTGATATCTCTGTGGATAATCACGCGGGTCTGGTCTGTGATGGCAGGGTACTCCAAGTCCTGGTATATGTTGGTGATCAGCGGGGAGTTCACGCCGTAGTGGCACCGGTAGAGCGCCATGAGCATCTGTGTGAAGATGTTCCAGATGATCCCCTCCGGCAAGTACTCGTTCGAGCTCTTGTACGTCTTGATGATGTGTGAGAGGTCTCCGCCATCGCAGTACTCCATGTAGAGGAAGAGCATGTGTCTCTCTGGGATGTGAGCATGGTGCACGTACTGGACGATGTTGGGGTGGTTCAACTCAGAGAGAATCCGGAACTCAGACACGAGCTGCGACCGCTCCTTCTGGTTCATATGGCCGTACTGGATCTCCTTCCGCACAAGTAGCTGTTCTGGTGTTAGTCGTCTGCCTATACAGAGGAAACAGAGGGGGTCTTTCACGCACTTTTCCATCTCTGATACGGCGCACTTTCCTCACACACCCGAAGGAGCCTCGCCCAATGAGCTCGAGTACGTCGTACTCCTCTTCCTGTGACATTTGACGGTTGTTTTTAGCTCTTCTAGTCGTTTCCTGCTGTTTACGGAAGAGGAATGGAGGTCTCTTAGCCGCTGGTGTAAAAATTCCCCTTGGATATCAAATACCCACTTGTTTACTTTTCGCTGCTTTGGGACGGGCGTGCTCCTACCACCGCGTTTCCGCGAACCCGTTCTATGCGCTTTCGCTTTTTTTCATTTTTAATGGTTTTTTTTCATTTTTAATTTCTGACTCGGGTCAGAAAAACGACCGAGACTTCGCGAATTTGCGATAGCGCACTTTTTATATTTTCACTTTAAATACCCACCCCATGTTAGAAGGGAAGACCTAATAACCTGTGGATCCCAAGCCCAGCAGACACAGAATGGACTCGAAGACAGTTGGTATTCTTGGAGGTGGCCAGCTCGGTCGTATGATTGTGGAGGCGGCGCACCGTCTCAACGTCAAGACGGTCATCCTCGACGCCGCAAACTCCCCAGCAAAGCAGATCAACGCCCTTGATGACCACGTTGACGGCAGCTTCTCAGATGCCGACGCCATCGCTAAGCTGGCAGCCAAGTGCGACGTGCTCACTGTTGAGATCGAGCACGTTGACGCGGACGCCATTGCCAGAATCGAGAAGGCCACAGGCATTAAGTGCTACCCAACACCGGAGACCATTAAGCTCATCCAGGATAAGTACCTCCAGAAGCTGCATCTCATTAAGCACGGCATCCAGGTGGCTGACTCTGTCGACGTCGATAACACTGCTGAGGCCCTCGAGACCGTCGGAGAGAAGTACGGCTACCCGTTCGTGCTCAAGTCCAGAACAAACGCCTACGACGGCCGTGGTAACTTTGTTGTCAAGAGCAAGGACGATATCCCAGAGGCTCTGGAGACCCTGCACAACAGACCTCTGTATGCCGAGAAGTTTGCTCCGTTTGTCAAGGAGCTTGCTGTAATGGTGGTGCGTTCAATTGACGGTGAGGTGTTCTCTTACCCAACCGTGGAGACCATTCACGAGAACAACATCTGCCACCTGGTTTACGCCCCAGCAAGAGTCCCAGACTCTGTTCAGCTCAAGGCCAAGCTGCTGGCCCAGAACGCCGTGAAGTCCTTCCCAGGAGCAGGTATCTTTGGTGTGGAGATGTTCTACTTGGCCAATGGCGAGCTGCTCATCAATGAGATTGCACCAAGACCACACAACTCTGGCCACTACACCATCGATGCCTGTGTTACGTCGCAGTTTGAGGCCCACATTAGAGCCGTCACTGGGCTCCCAATGCCAAAGGACTTTACCTCTCTCACAACGTCGAACACAAATTCCATCATGCTCAACGTTCTGGGAACCAAGGAGCCAAATGGCGAGCTCGAGACATGTAGACGTGCCTTGGAGACCCCTGGTGCTTCTGTGTACCTCTATGGTAAGTCCACCAGATTTGCTAGAAAGATGGGCCATATTAATGTCGTCACCAGCTCCATGGGCGAGTCAGAGCGTCGTTTGGACTACATCATGGGCAAAACCTCTGCACTGACCACCGAGACCGAGACAAAACAGAAGCCACTCGTTGGAATCATCATGGGCTCCGACTCCGACCTCCCAGTAATGTCCAAGGGTGCTGATATCTTGAAGAAGTTCAACGTGCCGTTCGAGGTGACCATTGTCTCTGCGCACAGAACACCACACAGAATGTCCAAGTACGCCATTGAGGCTTCGCAGCGTGGTATCAAGTGTATCATTGCCGGTGCCGGTGGTGCTGCCCATTTACCTGGTATGGTTGCTGCAATGACTGCCCTTCCAGTCATTGGTGTTCCAGTAAAGGGATCTGTCCTTGATGGTGTTGACTCCTTACACTCCATCGTCCAGATGCCGAGAGGAATCCCAGTGGCCACCGTCGCCATTAACAATGCCACAAACGCTGCTCTTCTTGCGGTGAGAATCTTGGGTACAAGCATTCCAGTGTACTTGACGGAGATGCAAAACTTTTTGCTCAAGCAGGAGGAGGAAGTGTTGGTGAAGGCCGAGAGATTGGAGACAGTGGGTTATGAGGATTACTGATTTATATATATAAAGAGAAGCTTAGTCATGGACTTGTACAGTGACTTTATCAAATGAAAAGGCATTATAATTAAAATTAACAATGGGGGGAGGGCATAAAACTTCTTCTTCTTCTTCCTTGTAGGGGGTGGGTTGTATATGCAATTAGGTCCTTTGTGTGATATCGTCCACATAATTGATCATAGCATCAATTTGGTACGAGATGGACTCCACATATGGCCAGAACCTGCCATGAGTCTTGACAAACTTGCCACATAAAGCAATCTTCTCGTGTAGGTCAATGACATTGAAGGACACCTTGAAGAGATCAAACATTTCTTTCTCCAATACAACTGTTACAGAACGTTGTCCAACAACAAACTCTGCCTTTGTGGTGCCTGGCTGTAAATCGGGAGAGTCTGGCAACTCTCTCACAGAAATCTGCTTGGTGAGAACCACAGAAGACCCTAGAATGGTCAGCGAGTTGGCAATTACAACAACGGAGAAGATAGGATACTGAAGCCAGACATCAGGGAACTCATTGTATGTCTGGACGTGCGCACTCATGGTCTTCCCTTGTTCCGGTATGGCGTCGGTCCACCATGTGTCATTTGATTTCAACGAGCTGATTTCAGAGGCAGGTGTAAAGTTCAATGGGCCACCAATAACTGTGATCGGGGAACTCGAGGTCGAGGCCTCAGGGAATTTACCCATTCCCAACTCGACTAGCCTCACTGCGTCCAATGCAGCCATGAAACTTTGAATGTAGTGTATAATGTGCGATGGCGTCAAGTTGAGACATTCCTTGTGTATATCTTCCAATTTGGACTTGTATAGTGAGTTCAGCACATCATCTGGGTTGTTGTTGGACTGAGTCTCGTGTGGTTTGATGAATAGGATCTGTGAGCATTGAGAAGCATTGGAAGTCAGTTTAGCAATGTCGAGCATGAGGATGGCAAATAACTTGGAAATGTTGAGTACTGCCGTCTTCTTTTTAATATGAGAGATCTGATACAATGACTTGTTGGCAATGTCTGCAATGATCCTGATCTTAGCAGTGAATTGCGTGACGAAACTGGATGTGAGGTATCCCGAAGAGATGATGTCCATAATTTCCTCAACCTGCTTGATGGCTATGATTACTAAATCCGAATCTGATAGGTTATGGTACTCCGATAGCGACACAGATGCATTCTTCAACTCTGCTTCTAAATCTGACCAATGTCTGTAATTCAATTTCTGTAAGCAGTGGTTATCCGTTGTGTCAAAGACGCCTAAGTTCAGATTGTACTGTGTGTCACTGAGAGGCAACGGGAAGTCGTATGGGAATGGCAACAGCTTTTCACTAATCTTTTGGTATGGTGCACCTCTGTTCAACCGCAGGAACACGTTGAGCTTCCAAGATCCCCAGATGGTTCTAATGATATCCTCATGTTTCAACACCTGTTCTTTTGTGGCATAGTTGGCAAATGCGGACCAGTCTGGGATCTGGCGAGCTTCGATCAGATAGCCCATCTTCATCACTTGGTAAATTCTTTCAGAGCCCTCGATCGACTGTTGAACGAAGCCATGGGGCCCCAGAGAGCCCATAAGCAGCACAAGAGCCTGAAGTGCCGTCTCAGCATCCATATAATCCCAGTACTTTTCCGCCAGGAAGTACCAATGCTGTGGGTCCCTCAAGTTTGGGTTTGGGATCGCTATGCTCGAGGCAAAACGACACACCGAGGAGAACATAGCGTGGATGAGCGATGCGTCCTGGCGAACCTGGAGCCGGTATACCAAGCGGTGCTTTGGCGGAAGGAACGGCCTTGAAGGGTGGATGTACCTGTAGTAGAGATCAAAGAGCAAACACGTTGTTGTCCAGTTCGGGAGGTCAAAGGCTTCCAACTCTGCGTCCGGAATCGAGACGTATGTCATTGAGTGGGAGAGCTTAGGCAGGCTGAAGTCTGTCTCGTGAGCAGAGTGGAGCCTCTTTCTGCTCTGTTCCTCCTCAAACGACGAGAAGGCAAACGCTCCTGGCGGTGGAGGAGGAGGCAGAGGACCTGATCCCGGGTGCATTGGCATCGGATGGTGATTTAGAGGCCCGCCAAAGCCTGCTCCTGGAGGCAATGGTGGAGGCATGCCTGGGGTGGCCCAGGGCGGAGGGCTCTGGTGGTGGTGTCCACGGGGACCATAGTGGTGGCGGTGAGGCCCCATGTGGTGGTTATGGCGGCCACGGCCGCCACCACCATACCACGGGCCGTAGTCCATGCCTGGTGGCGGTCCTGGTGGTCCTCTCATGGATGGTGGGCCGCCGTGGTGGTCCTGGGGTCTAAAGTAGTCATGGCCCGTGGAGGTGGACGCGGCGGAGCCGCCCTTGTCCATGAGCTGAGACTGCAAGTTGGCGGCCTCGCGTTGCAGCTGGTGGACCTTCTCCTGGAGGGAGCTGCCAGAGACGGAGGAGCCTCTTTCAGAGGAGCCACCGTTAGTTGGTGAGCGGTTGCCTGGGTGGAAGAAGGGCGACGTAGCGGCGATGGACGGCGGCGGATCCAGTGAGCTCCTGAAAGACTCCAGCGCCCTGGGGCTTGCCACCGGGTTAGTGCTGGTGATGTTGGGGTCGGTAGTTGCCGTGAAGGACGTGCTGAACGACCTCGTTGTCGGTGTTGATGCCTGTGTTGAGATGTCCATGGTAGTCTCGTGTGGGTTGGCGGTCGGCGCCGTCTCTGGGCGGCTAGCGTCCTTCTTACGCCTACCACCACGCTGGGACTTGACGAAGATGCACTCAATCCCCAGCACCTTGCAATTGGAGCACTTCTGGCGTCTCAGCTCGGGCTTCTCGCCCTGTGTGAGGGGCGACTCACCATCGCACTTGACCTTCTTCTCACGGCATGCTAGGCACGCGTGCCTGGCAACAGGCCGCTTCTGCTGGTACTGGCCGCTGTGTGTGTGTGTGTGCTGAGCCTGGAGCGCCAGCTGGTGCTGTGGATGGCCCATTTGGTGTGGTTCTATGGGCGGAAACGACATCGTGTGTAGTAACGCTCAGTAGGTCCCTTCTCTGGGACATACAAAGCAGGGCCGATGGGGGGTGGGGGCCGGCAAACGAGAGCGCTGGGGGCGGGAAACAGCGGCAAAAAAGAGCACCGTCACGGACACAGAGTAGACGATAGAAGTAGGGGCCTTTGGGCTCGTTGATCCACAGTGAAAGTGCTGTTTGTGTGTGTGTGGGCGCTGTTGGCGCTGGCAGGGAAAAGAGGGCAGCCCGGCAATTAAATATAGAGTTGGCCGGGGATTCAGGCTGCGCGGGCGGAGCCAAAAGCCGTACGGCCCTGGGGCCCTTGTGGCGCCTGAGGCGAGCTAAAGGGCCCAAAAGGGCCCCCAAAAGGGTGCACAAAAGGGTGCTAAAACAACGGGAGCACACTCTGGGGATGCTGGGGATGCTAGGGACGCCACAGATGCTACAAACACCGCACAGAGACTCCCGTGTTGTGCGGTTGACGGCGTACGGGGCTGGGGGAGTATCTCGGAGTTGGGATCGGGGGCTTTGTTGGGGGGCTTTGGCGGGGGGGCTTTGACGTGGCTTACCTCCGTTTGGGCCAGGGTGGTGGAAAACAGCACAGGGCTTTTGCGGCTGCCTGGAGATCAGGAGACAGGCAGGAAAGCTCTGGGCGTGCTATAGTGCACTGAGGGCCTGGCCAGGGCCCGGCCGGAGCAGCAGACTCACACACAAATGTGTCGTACGGACGAGATCTGGATGTGTATGCCATGGAAGGCGCGGGGGGTCATTTTAAGGGGTCTGGTGATCCTGCGGACACACTGCTGCAGCGTGTGGTGTGCAGAATCGATCCCACGCTTTTGGTGAGCGAAGATGTGGGATATCGAGGGAGGCGAGAGACACAGGTGGGAGGTATCTTGGCTGGTAGCGTGGAGATCTGCATCGGTTGCATTTCTCCCTAGCTCTGTATCTTTACGTGGTATACCCTTTTCTTTTTGAAACGCCGACAGCAGCTCTGGCGGGCTAAATAAATGCCGGGTTCGCCAGACAAAAGCGACCTACTGTTGATACAGCCAGTGGCCCGTACGGGCCACTGGCTCAGGAGTACCAGGAGCACAAGGAAGAGGCCGTAGCTCAACGTCCAATCACGTTAGTGTATTGTGGCTGCTCCCCCTTTGTCTTTGTCTTCCGGCATTCAGAACTGTAGAAACCCGAGGCCCACCGGACCGGCAAATGCCGAGGCACCTTGGCTGCCCGGGTGAGCGCATGGTTTCCACTGTACGTTCACATCTACTTGGAGTGCTTGGAGTTTGGAGTAATTGGAGTAATTGTGTGCGTGGGAGGGGGCTTGGAGTGCTTGGAGTGCTTAGTGTACCTGGAGTACTATGTAAGTGTCACAGGTAATTCGCAGGCGAGCCCCGGTTTCTGGAGCAGTTACCCTCCGTTCGCGACTCCGGCGAATATAAAAGGCGGAAAAATTTGCACTTTCTCTCGTCTTCCCCCTACACTTTCGGAGGAGTTCCCCAGCAGCCAGGAGATCAATATCAAGTTAAAACTCATATCGTACATGGTTCTTGCCTTTTACCAGAGCCATCCGGGTATTGTCTTCGTCAATGGCTGTCTCGTGCATTTTTTGGAACATTCTTCTTTCTTCTGTCCAGGGGAAAAGCAGCGAGCGATGCTCAACCTTTTTAGTTGGCCTCGGACTGAGTTCAGCCCGCCCATCCAATGAGGATTGACCTCTGGCCGTAGCTGTTGGCCTGGCTCCTGGCTCCTGCCTCCTGGCCAGGAGCACCCACACAGGCCCACCGCAGCTCCACAAGCTCCCCAAGCTCACCTGGCCCACTGTAGCCCTAAGCGTAGTCCCCCCTCCATTTCGAGTCCCCAGGGGTCTAGACCCACTTCCGTTTTGGGCCAAGACGCGCGATCCGAGATCGTCCAAAAAAAAACATCCAAGAGAAGGGCTCGAGCTGAGTCCGCTCACCAGAACAGAGCTCTCAGGACCAAGCGCCGTGCTCAGAGTCGCTCAAAACCCGGCCTACCCAGCTGCCAGCCCCAACAGCATCACACACAGCAAAGCTCGAGAGTTACCGCCCAGTGTACGGACCAAGCGCCCTTGTTAAAGCATCAGTTTCACGACCCAGAGAGCTTTTTTCCCTCGACGCGTGCCAAACAAAACACACGATCTACACCGCTGGAGCCCCCCACGGACCCTCTCACCGCTTATAACCAGCTGGCCCCGCCAGAGCAATAGAGCTGCCCACAGAACAGCACACGCCAGCCCCGTGGCCTCGATCCACGGACTTTTGACCCCACAGGGCCACCACAACATAGAACCAACGCTGAGACGTAACATACCGCTCGGATCTCGAAAGGGTTCACGCCCCCAAGAAGCACCCAGATGAACACGTTCATTCCAGCAGAGACCTACGCGAGTCCCACGGCGACGGCGCCAGCATCCATGACGTCTATGACGTCCATGGCGTTCATGACGACGTCGTGGGTTGACATTGGGATCCGTGCTGAGAGCTCTGAATCGACCAAGAAGAGCACAAGACACACGACAAAGTGCACAGACTCACAGTCGTGCCAGACAGGCCAGGATACGAGCGCACTGACGATTGCACTGGCCGTCACGATCCCCTGCGTAGTTTTCCTCTCGATCATTGGCTACTTCATGTTCAGATCGTACAAGAAGGGCAAGCAGGAGGCCAAGGACGACGACGACCCAGACTTCTACGGCGAGACCACGATCCTGCCAGACTACCCAAAGAGGGGCCCCAACATGGGCATAGACAGCAACTCGATGTACTCCTCAGGCAATAACCCCTTCTCAGGCGACAACACACGCTACCCTTCTGCTGCCATCCAGGCCTACGGTCAGAACCCCCAGGGCCGTAATTTTAGCCGTGGTGCCCAGTCGATGAACACGGCACACACAGACGCATACTATGAGTCCTTCACGCTGCCGTACCAGCACACAATGGGCTCCAAGCACTCACTCGACGAGTTTGCCAAGGGTCTTGGCTCCGAGTACCAGGCCTACCAGATCAGCTCGAGACCAAGTTCGAGACCGCAGTCCCCTTATAGATCCGCAAACTCTTCGGCTATGAACCTCAACCAGCAGCAGGACTCAAGAATGAGAAACCTGACGGAGAAGTCCTCAAACTCATACGAAGGTGAAACAACAGACTCGCCATATTCGTACAACGAGACAAAGCTCAACACGGAAAACATCCTGGGCAACGAGGACCACGACAACGACAACGAGGACCACGGTATCAATGTCTTTGCAGACCCAAGCCAGATCCAGCACGATTCCGAGGATAGACGCTTCAGTGCAGTTTCATACCTCGAGGATGAACCCGAACAGCTAAACACTACACGGGCTCCGGTATTGCAGACACCTACTGTTCCAGACGAAATAGTACCACAGGTTGCCCAGCCAGCCAAGAAGGGGGCCAAGATTTCTGGTGCCAAGAAGGAAGAGGACGAGGATGATGAGGATATCAAGAGAATGAAGAGTGTCTACAAGGTGTACTTTGACAGAGAAAACTCTGTCAAGAAGCCAGGTAATGCCGTCGCTGCTGCTGCGTTGGGAGAGGCTCCACCACTTCCATCAGTAGACATGGCCGATGCAGAAGGTGAAGCCAATGGCGAGGATCAGGTTCGTGAGTTGCAAGATGCACCAACAGACATGCTTTCAGTGGATCAGCCTAAGCGTGAGAAGAAGCATAGAGCAGTCTCCTCTGTGTACTCTACAATTCCGTTGCAGTTTGACCAGTATGCTCCTAAGCAGCAGGAGCTCGAACCTTCATACCAGCAGCAGTACCCACCACACCCACAGGCACAGTACCAGCAGCAGCCTTACCAGCAGCAGCAGTACCGGCCACCACCACACAACATGTATCAGCCACCATCCAGATACGGTTCTCCATCAGCATCTCCAAGACTCCAACCACAATATTCTGGCCAGCCAGCTGAGCTTCCACCTCTGCAAACTGTCCCAACTCCAAGCAAAATTGAATACACCGATGTTGTGACGAGTACTGAATACGCCCCAACCAAGTCATTGACAGGAAGAAGCAGACCACCAGACATCTCGGTGCGTCCATTCAACCCATTGCATCACTCTGACCAGATCTTCTCGCCAACATCACCAATGTCTCCGTCTGGGGGCCAGTTCCAGGCTCCGGATGTGCAGCTGAGGGATGCGCTGCCACCATCTCCACATCATTTGAGACAGAGTATAGTGATGATGGACCCAGTCGGTATTGGCAAAGAAAAGATCTACAGACCTGCCGGGTCCTTCTCGCAGATGAACAGTGCCAACAGCTCCAGAGCCGGAAGTTTGACGAGTCAATCTGCATTTGCGCCACCACAGCAGGGTTCAGATCCAGAGCTGTTGCCGAGATCTGGCTCCAAGGCTGATTTGAGATCGCAGTTGGGTGCTTCTGACAATTACAACTTCATGTGAGGTGTATGGTTAATTTCGTATGTTTTTTTCCCATCTCTTTTCAATTTTATGGTGTTTTGAGTTTTCCTTTCCGTTTTATTTCCCTCCTGGCATTTCCCATCCTTTTTTTTAAAACGTTTTCTGTTCTTGTGAATGTATTTCTTTATCATTCCTTCATTATTGAGTCATGCAATATTCCATATACATTTTTATAAATCAGGACTATATATATATCTGTTTGTTTAGACCTGATCAGTAGCCATGAGCCTATGTTGTGGAGGGGTCACTATCTATATATGTCTACAGCGAGCTATAATCATAAAGCCGTGAATTTTAAAACATAGTGGTAACGTTATATACCCAATAATATCCCAACAATGCATAAAAGAAGAAAAAAGGAAAGCATGTGATCAAGCATACTCGTAGTCATCAATCTGGTTTCTGAACTTGAGCAAGTTCTGTTTGATCTTACTTGTATCGACCCAGGTGAGGTAGTCCTCCATGCTTCTCGTTACAAGGTACGCTGGGTCCGAAATGACGTTCGGACCGACTCTGACGTGTCCTTGCTCCACAAAGGTGACTGCATCCTTGAGGTTCTCCGCCATTTTGAGACGGCACATGACCACGCCTATGCGGCGACGGCACATTGCACTGACGGTCACCTTGTTCTCAAGGTCCGAGATCTTGGACTTGGTCGGGAGGATGCCCATTGAGTATAGCTTCTCAAGCAGGAGCTGCTCATGCTTCACTCTCACAGCGTCTGTCGGCTGTAGAAGCGAAAGCTTGTGTGCGAGCTTGCGGATGTCTCCACAGATCTTGTTGTACTTGTGATAGTCCTCACGCTTCTGGATGTGGTACTTTCTCATCACCTCCGCATCGCGGTGGCCATTGTCCTGCTTCCAGTCCAAAAGGTCCACCTTCTTCAGCAGTTTCTGCTCGTGATGCTTGAGCTTTCTAACCATATTCTCCTTGTTATCTACCTTCTATAACTCCAAACTCCGCAAATCACAGAGAGAGATGAGCTTCTCTACTATTTTTTTGGCTTGGGGAAAAATTGTTCGGTAGGCGCAGCACGGGAGTTCCGAGGGCAAATTTCCGGCCGAGGAGCTCAAAGTGAAAAATCGGTTGGCTGGAGGCCTTAAGGGCGTCTTGGAGGGCGCTTTAGAGGTCTTTTTGGAGCGTCTGGTAGAAGGCTGCTGGAAAGAAATAGACTCATTAACGCAGAGAATGTTCACCAGAACCACTGCACAGGCCAGCAAGAGGCTGTTTTCGTCTTCCGCGGCGTGCGGGTCGAACATTGGTATGACCCCGATCTTTGTGCCCCAGGAGGTGAAGATTGAGTTCTCCCAGCTGGCCCGGCCTATACTCAAGAGAAAGGGCAGAACACAACTGACGATCTCGCAGCTCGCCAGAATCGAGGGCCCTAAGGGTTTCCTGGAGCTGCAGATGCCAAACTTCCTCCAGTGCAAGCACGCCGATGACAAACTCACTGTGTCGGTGCCGAAGCCAGAGAACAAGCAGCAGAGGGCACTGTGGGGAACGATGAGATCACTGCTAAACAACCACATTGTCGGTGTCACGGACGGCCACTTGTCCATTCTCAAGCTCGTTGGTACCGGTTACAGGGCTCAGGTTGAGGAGAAGGACGGCAAGCCATTCTGCTCGCTCAAGGTGGGTGCCTCGATCCAGCAGGGTCTTTTCATCCCAGAGCACCTCACTGTGACGTCGCCTTCCCCAACAAGAGTCATCGTTGAGGGTGCAGACAAGCAGCAGGTGAAGCTCTTTGCTGCCAGACTCCGTGAGTTCCACCCTCCAGAGCCATACAAGGGTAAGGGTATCTACGTTGATGACGAGACTATCCAGCTCAAGGTGAAGAAGATCAAATAATCCTCACCCACATAATTCCTGCAATCTGTACATATCCAACGCTTACATGCCAATAACCCCTTCCTTTGTAGACGAATTGACGAAGATTCACTTGAGAATCTGCCCTACTTGCCGTTATTTAGTACATTTAGTACGTTTATCAATACTATTTTATGAAAAGAAAGCGTACTGTTGCCGGGGCAACAAACAATTTTTTTCCGCGTTCCAACGATCAACTGGAAAAAATGGCTTGTTGGAGACCTTTTTATAGGAGGAGTTGGACACTGCTTTTGCTTTAATTAACCAGGAAGATGAATGGCCTTATGAGAACACAGCTGCTGCGTGTGCGAGGCTCTCAGATCTCGCCCCTCGCTGCACTCACAGCCCAGTTTCCACGCCTGGTGCGCACTGGCGCCTCCCTCACATCACCATCGACCATCCAGGCCAAGATCGTCGCCGAGGCCCCAAACCACTCGCCAGAGAAGGCTGTGGACAGAAGAAGACTGCCTAACAGATCAGGAGTTATTGCCGTGAAGCGTGGCATGGGCCCATGGTTTGACCCGAAGACTGAGAAGGTGTACCCTGTGACCATCCTCGAGGTGAACCAGGTGGAGGTCGTTTACAACAAGACAAAGGACAAGGAGGGCTACTACGCCGTCCAAGTTGGCTACGGTTCCAAGAACCCACACAAGGTGTCCAGACAGATGCTCGGACACTTTGAGAAGGCACAGGTCAACCCAAAGGCCTCTCTTGCCGAGTTCATGGTGAAGAGCGAGGACGGATTGCTCCCTGTAGGAACACTCCTCAATGCCGACCACTTTGAGCCGGGCCAGTTTGTAGACATCAAGGGTGTCTCCAAGGGTAAAGGTTTCGCTGGTGTGATGAAGCGTTACGGAATGAAGGGTCAGAAGGCCTCCCACGGTGCCTCTCTCTCCCACAGATCCGGTGGTTCCTACGGTGCCAACACCTCTCCAGGTCGTGTTTTGCCAGGCAAGAGAATGCCTGGTCGCATGGGTGGTATCAGCAGCACAAAGCAGAACTCTCTTGTCGTGAGTGTCGAGAAGATTGACGAAACCAGAGGAATGATCCTTGTTAAGGGCCATGTTCCTGGTCCAACGGGCGCTTTCGTCAAGCTCGCTGACGCTATCAAGAAGATGTGAGTTGATAATGTCCATATTACAAAACACCCCCGAAGATTTGTCATGATCCTGTAAATATAACGTTCATTTATAGTAAAATTGGAAAAATGTAGAAACGGAAAAGCCATTTATATATATATATATATATGATTTCAAAAAAGTTCTCTTATCAATTTGCTTACTATCCGCAGGAATTATTAATCATCCTCCAATTCGGATGGTTTCAACAAACCTCCAACCTTGGAAGCCTTCTCCCTCTCCATACGCTGCTTTTCTAGCAGCTCATTCTCACGGTCTTCTGCAAACAAGTAGTCAGTTGGGTCACCACCATACTGCTTGATCTGAACAAGGAAGTCACGGAGTGTAGCCTTGAATTTGGTAGGGTCACGATGTTGTGTGATCAGTGCCTTAATGAAGTTTTCAACCTGGTCTGGTTGCAAATGTGGGAATGCATTTACTAGCATGTTTGCCAGATATTCCCTCAAGAACACATTGTTGGCAGTACCTGCTGGTGCCTGACCTTGAGTGTATAATGGTTCAGTGATGTAGCCGCTCTCGACGAGGTCAATCATCTTGGCAAGCAATGTGGCCTGGCCCTTGAAACCAGCCTTGTGGTCAGAATCAGTAATTACGTAGAAAGTATCCGAAAGAATTGGGAAGAAGAAGTTCTGGTAGAACGCAGTTGTGAAAGGAGTTGTTCCAAGCTTCTCAACATTCTTAAGCAACTCGTTGGCAAGACTCAAACCACTGTTCTCAACTTCTCTGTTATTGTGCTTGAACGCCCAGAGAATGGCATTCACAAGAAGCTGGAAGGCTTCACCTGAAAGCTGTAACAAGGCATTGAACGCCTTCAAGTCAATCTCCCTCAAAAGTTTATAGAACTCAACACGGTGCTCTGGGTACTCTGTAAAGTCTTTGTTGATCATTTCTAATGTTGGTTCAAATACATTTTGTAGAATCAAAACAACACCTTCTGGAATCAAATGGCCAACCTTAGCGACAACAGTCGTCAAACAGTTTAGTACTTCAGCATCACGAGCATCTGGGACATTGGTCTTGTAGTCTTCTAAAATCATGGTCAATAATGGCTGGACAAGTGTAGAAACAACCTGGTCCAGGTTCTCAGCCTTGGAAACATAAGCTTCAACAAGATGCAAAATTTCCTTCTTAATTGTACGCAAACCTCTAACTTTTGGTGTCTTTGTTGCAATTAAACCATCAGTGGCAACGGATTCAGAGATCATAGAGGAAACAGCCTTGTACAAAGACAACATGTTTTCGTAGATCATACCTAGCTGGCTGTAGAAGCCAGATCCCAAGGAAGAACACACTGCCACATTGGTCTTGATGATGTTTGCAATGATTCTGATCGTCTCTGGATTTGTGAGTAACGTTGGGTCTTCACCAGCTTTCGATACAATGGTAGTCCAAGCGGTGTTCGGGAGGAACATCAACTCTGAAAGTAAACGCTCTCTGATGGTGGCATTTGTCTGAGCACCAACGATGTAACCACATGCCTCGTAGAAGGTATGCACTTGCTGCGGTTGCAAATCCTCAGTGATTTTCTGGATATTACTGATGATCTCATCAATGAATGGTTCGCTCTCGTTTGACTGCTGTAGAACAAAATGACGACGACACTTGAGTGTGATCTTCATAAAGGTGTCACAAGCCATATCCTGGACACCCTCATGGGTCTCATGCATGAATTCAAACAACTTATTGATAACAGTTTTCAAGAACTTCCAGTGAGCCTTCAGGAATCTTGGGTACTGACCGACAATGTACATGATGTTCGAGGCAACAACGGCCTTGTTGTCTTTACCGCGCTTCATTTCTGTCAAAGCGAGCAAGTCCTTGATAACAGCAACCAAGAATCTCTTCTCCATTTCCTCATTCATTGTACCCGAAATGGAACCAATAGCCCAACAAAGCGTATTGATATTGTGCCATGACCATTCGGAACCATCAATCTGTCTAGCCAACTTATCACTCATAATTTCTTCAGTGTTGACAACATCCAAATGGGTCAAGTAAACTAAAACTTCTCTCATAGACTTGTATAAAGTAATGGTATCAGACTCCTTAACAAACTCACGAACGATTTCACCTTCATCGTTCTGAACGACAAGGACTTCTTCAGGCTTTGCCATGCTTTCAATAACCACGAGTCTTAGGTTTGACAAGATCTCCTTGTACATGTGTTTTCTGAGAGGGTACTTCTCAAGCAACTCTGGGTTTGGAGCACCACCAGCAGAGGTGGCGGACAATGCATTGCCATAACCTAACTGCATCAATGGGGACAATTCATGTGCTGGAAGCTGTTGAACTTCTTGGAACAAAGAGCTAACGAGTTTACTCCAGTAATCCAAACAAGTCTTGAATAACTCTCTCTCTTCAATTCTCGACAATTGGATCAAATACTGGTGTGCAGTGAGCAATAGCGCTCTAAAGTCCGATCTTGTTTCTAAGGCAATAACGTGGTTGGCCAAAAATGTGCAAATGAACATTGCAAGGTCCTGGAGGAAAGCCTGGTCGTTAGAGTTGGCAACTTCATACGACTTCTTGAGCTCGACGTTTGGTGGGATTACGTGGGCAATCTGGGACATAGAACTTTGGAACATGAGAACAAACTTTTCATCATAGTCTGTGGCCGTCAATGAAGCGGCTTCTGTTAAACATTTGAGCGTTATGGCTCTTGTGTCGGCTGGACCAATGAACTTGGTTGTCAAAAGGTCGAGCAAGTTGGTCTCAAAGATGTAACCTAGTGGGATCCATTGCATGTACTTTAGTACGGTGTTCAACGTAGCAACAATCAATGATGGCCTATTGGCCTTGTCAAGCACTTCATAGCACAGTTTAAAGATCTCAGAGAACTCTTCGCCCATTCTTGTCTTCAAGTTCTTAGCTTTTGCTTGTGTCATTTGTTCAGAAGAGTAATCAAACACTTCTTCGGACAATAGCTTGAGGATGACCATGTTGTTTTCACAAACGTTGAAGCTGGCTCTTGATGATTGGACGAGCTCTGGGACAAAGTTTGGCCAGTTGTCTGGCCACTCTTGCTTAGCGATCTGGACCAAAGTCAGGTCACACTTGTTGATGAGCGCCCTCTGGCTACTAAACTCCGTGTCTTCAACGTCGCACATGGCGATGATCATGTTAACAATAAAGTTTCTAATTCCCTGTCTCTGTTCATCTGGCAGAAGCTTCCACTTGGTCTGGATCAATTTGTCCAAGATGGAGAGACCAATGTACTTGGCCTGTGGATTCTGGGAGGCCTGGAGGATCTGGTCGGCTCTCTGCCATGCGTCTGGGTGTTCCTGGAATTTCTGGACAACCTCTTGTGCCACCTTACGGTCGGGGCCAGAGCCTGTGTAGAAGGTCTCAACAACCTTGTCAAAAGTTGTGATGTCTAACGGCTGTGAGAAGTCGAGGATGGATTCCATTTTGGACTCTGGTTTGGTGCGGGTCGGGTCGTAAAGTGTGCTGCGATGGGCTGTGCGTGTTAGTAATCGATGTAATGGTGGCAAAAACAAAAGGGCCGAAGCTCTGCCGGAGGCACACAGGGGTGGGCCATGTGCTGTTGTGCTGCTATGAGGATGCTGCCGAGGGGTTGTACACTTGCTGTAAGAAGGGGAGGTTGATTGCCCAGCGAGTGCACAACCGGACTTGGGAGCGTGGCTTGCGAAGCACACTCCGGAGCCATCAATTGGGTAGCAACAAAGCACGGCACGCCCCATTGCGAGTGTGTCTGCTGGCAGAGACGGCGCTACGCTAGGCAGGCATAGGGCCACGCCGGATACTCACTTCTCGAGCCGGCGGCTGTGCTGACGGAGGTTCAGCAGAGGTGTGGGCGGTGAGCGGGACCTGTCTTAAAAAGGGGGGCAGGGGCCAGCGGCGGTGGATGAGCTGCGGGCCGGAAAGCGCAAAAAGTGTGCGATTTCGCTGGTTTCAACGGCTATACCTGACTGGACAGAGTGTGCACTGGCAAGACTGCAAACTTCTTGAAAGAAACAAAAATCGGGCGGCTTGATTGCGAGCTGTCCTGGCGAGGGTGGGTGCGCATTGGATGAAGTGTAAACAAATGGCTTTTTCTCAAATTTTCCGGCTGACAAGCAGTGAAAGCGCGGATTTTTGTGGGTAATGTGGTTTTGGTATGCGCCGCAGCTTGTTTACGAAAATGTCTGGGGCTATTTACGGTGTTGATGGAGGTGTTGTGGTGTTGTAGGGTGGTGGTGGTGGTGTTGTGTGTGTTGTGTGTGTTGCGTGTTGTGTGGTTATGTGTGTGTGGTTGTAGTCTGTGGCTGGGTGGACGAATGGCCCTGGGACACTCGGTGTGGCGCTGGGCCCTGGGGGCCCAGGCTGGTGGGCTGGTGGGCTGGTGGGCTGGAAGGCAGGGAGCCTGGGAGGCAGGAAGCCTGGTGGCTAACAGGCGGCTAACAGGCGGTTTAAGCACCTGAGAAGAGATTTAGGTGGAGGTTTAGGCTGCCCAAGCTTACGCACGGCCAGGCTCCTACCACACCGTGGTAGGAGCCCTGGGCCTACGGATACCGGGGCAGACCCCACGCAGGTGCTGCAACTTACGCTGGGAGCTGGGGGTGCGCACATCCCAGCACTAACAATCTAGGCTCACGGCGCCCGCTGCGCCCCCTGTCTACGTTGTCAGCGCCGAGCACACGTGTTTGTATGCGAAATTGGCAGATGTCTACAATACACACACAACACAAGGCATATTTACAAAGAAGCCGCATTGTTCACTCGGCCCGTGCCTACAGCTTACACAGGCTTACAGAGGCAGACTGAGACCGACTCAAGCGTTGTTCCAGAAGCACGACCGGAAGACGTCTTCTCACCCACCAGGCAACAACGTGTGAGACCTATTTCCGGGCTACCACATTGTGATCTGCACTTAGACAACGGCAACAGCAGAAAAAGTTGAGGAGGAAACAAACCTCTGACCGGCTTCAATCGTGATTTACTGTTTTTTTGAGCTCGCTGAATACATACACATTCTTGCTGGAGTTGCTGGAGTGCACTTAGCATACACGTCCCGTCTCATACACGCCTTCTGTTCGTTTGTGGCATCCGATAAAGCAAGCCACATCCTTCACAGCTGAGCCTGAGCCCTCATCCACGTTTCTCTCCGTACAATGTGAGCATCCTCCCCCTTTCCCACCAGTCCCCTCTGGAACATGTCCCGGAACACGTCCTGGAACATCGAGCACTAACAGACCCGACCAGGAAATTCGGCAAATACCTCGAATCCAGGCAGCTGGAGCTTCCTGAGTATGTTGGCCACTTCATCAACTACAAGGCCCTAAAGAAGGTATGCATGGCTGAACTCATCCCCCCTGATCTGTTCGCAAAAGTACTAACAGTAGCCCTTTTAGCTCATCAAAGCACTGGCAGTCCCGAGTGGCAACGGAACAGAAGTAGACGTCGAGAGGTTGCTCCAAGAAAACAAGGCCTCCTTCTTCTTCAGGCTCGAAAGAGAGCTCGAGAAGGTGAATGCATTCTACTTGGAGAAGGAGTCTGATCTCAAGATCAGACTCGACATCCTCATCAAAAAGAAGAATGACGCTATTGCTAAGAACAGGCTCGGGTCAAAAGCCTCCATTGCATACATCACCCTCTACGACGGCTTCAAGAGATTCTCCAGAGACCTCGATAGACTTGAACAGTTTGTCGAGTTGAACCAGACCGGTTTCTCAAAAGTGCTGAAGAAGTGGGACAAGAGATCAAAGTCCCACACAAAGGAGCTCTACCTCTCAAAAGCTGTTTCAGTCCAACCTGTCTTTGACAGATCAGAGATTTCACAATTGAGCGACCTTTGTGCTAACTCGTTAGTCGAGCTCGATGCCAAAGCCGAGGGCGAACATGTCGTGAGATTTGACCACGAGAATGGATCAGATGGAAGACACAACTCCATTACTTACAACGATATGTCTAATTTGCAGCTTGACCCGTCAGCCACCGAGGGTGAAGCCACTGGAGCCATTGACGACTTTGAAATTGATGAGGTTTATTCAGAGTTCTTGAACATTGCCTACTCTTCTACTGTCAATGATTTGCTGGTTTCATTCATCGAGAGAGTAAGAAAAGCACCAAACGCAGGCTTCAAACTCACAAAAATTTTCTTCCTTGCAATCTCCACAAAGGTTTCGGACAGCATCCTTTCTCACTTCTATGATGCGTGCCCTGACTTGATCACACTTAAAACAACAGATGACTTATCCCAAAGAACAGTACTTCATGAGGCTTGTTGTAACGTCCATGAAAATAGAGAGTTCATCGTGAAGCTTGGTATCAAAGTGGGTCTGATCCTCCACTCAAAGGACATTAGTGGAAGAACACCGTTGCATTATGCTTCCGAGTTGGGCAGAACCGACTTGATCAAGTTGCTTTGCTCTTCACATCCAGTGCTGGAACACCTGAACGACCTCGACTATGACTCCATGTCTCCGCTGTTATTGGCTATCGACAGAAATCACCTTGAAAGTGTTAAGGCTCTTCTCGAGATTGGTGCCGACGCAGCTCCAGTCAACTCCGAAGCACATCCACAGTATCTCCCATTGAATGTTGCCTGTAAGTCTGGTAACTACGAGGCAGCTGAATTGTTACTCAAACAATCTAGAGTCAAGGAATTCCAAAAGGACGCTGAAGGCCTTCTTCCATTGCACGTTGTTGCTAAGACTGGTAACTTCAAGCTGGTTCCTTTATTGACACAGAATGGTGCTGATCCAAA
This sequence comes from Petasospora nakhonratchasimensis, assembly GCA_030572335.1. Taxonomy (NCBI): domain Eukaryota; kingdom Fungi; phylum Ascomycota; class Saccharomycetes; order Phaffomycetales; family Wickerhamomycetaceae; genus Petasospora; species Petasospora nakhonratchasimensis. Next base: position 355,041 of record JAJLZS010000008.1, read on the forward strand.
CGGCGTGGATAGCTTCAACAAGTGGCCACCGATTTTCTACTCTGCTAGTGAGGGCCACCCTAGAACCACGGCTGCCCTTATTAAGGCAGGTGCACACACAGAGATTAAAGATGAGGATAACAACACGCCATTGTACTATGCTTCTTGGGAAGGTCATGTTAACGTATTGAATGTGCTGATTGAGGCACTCCAACAGAAGACGGGCTCAAGAAACTTGCTTTCCCCGTTGAAGGTTGTTAATGACTCTATTTCAATTTCTCCAAGTTCTAAGCCTCCAAGTTTCTCACTTGGCCCTGAAGCTTTCAACATTGATGCCATTCCAGATCTTTCCCTACCACCACCAATCATCCCACTCAGAAGATATGGTCACAATTTCCTTGAGAAGAAGATTTTCCTTCAGCTACACTTTTCTTTGGGTAAGGACTCAATTGTTTTGAACCAGGACGAAGTCATTACTTCCCTTCCTGGAAGAATTGTCATTAGTTCCAGAATCAGTGATGTTGTTCCAAGAAATGTTCTGTTACCAGTCACTGATGGTGAGAATACCGTTGCGTTCCAGGTTGATTCGCTCGATATGTTCTCTATTGACTTTGAAATCTTCCCGTCCTTTGGTACCAAATTGATTGCCAAGTCCTCTGCTCTCTCACATGTCTTTACTAATGTTACCAATGACGGTCTGAACAATTCAGTTGTTTTACCTCTCTTTGATGGCAGAGTGAAGAATGTTGGTGAACTCAGATTCCAATTCCAGGTTATTCATCCATACTCTGGTACTCCTCTAGAGATTTCCAAATATGACACATACTGGAAGTCCACCAGTGGCAATAATATTGGTTTTCAGAACTCTGTTCTCAGCTTTGTTACTTCATCCTCGCTTTCGGGTGATTATGTCAAGATTAATGTTTCCCTTTTGTCTGACGGTACCCCAATTGTATGTCCAACATGGAATTTGGATATCATGGGCACCCTTCTTCCACTGTTCCAGCTATCCGTTGAGCAGTTGAAGAGTTTGACAAAATATGACATCAGCAACTTCGCTTTCCCAGAGGCTTCCTCCAGACATGAGTTTTACAAGATGCTTAATCACATACTAGACAACAATTACATCTTGTTTGACGACTTTTTGACCTTGCTCCCAGATTTCGTCAATCTCAACATTGAGGTTCTTTATCCAACTGAGGCAGAGGTTAGAGACATCCCAATGACACTCCCTGACACAACCGACTTGGATGAATTTATTGACTCTGTGTTGACCACTGTGTTTGACCATGTGAGACACTTGCGTTCTAACAATGCCAAGCGCACTAGATCCCTTGTTTTCTCCTCCAATAACCAGAGTGTCTGTTCTATCCTCAACTGGAAGCAGCCAAATTATCCAGTGTTCTTCAATGTCAGTGGTGTTCACTTTGAAGATGATAGATTTGAAGTGAGCTCTGCTAACAAATTCTCAATAGATATTGTACACTCGGAAGACCCAACTACTCACTCCATCAGCGAGGCCACAAGATTTGCAACACTCAACAACTTGTTGGGTATCATTGTTCCATCTGAGCTGCTAGTACTTGTACCAGATTTGGTTGAAAGCATCAGATCGAGAGGCCTGGTACTTGTTGCTGCCAAGAAGGGCATGAAGAACTTTGACAAACCTGAGGAGATGAATGGATTAGTAAAGACGGATATTAATGGTGCTAGATGGGGTGACTTCCTCAGTTTCAAGGGTGATATTGATATGTAACGACGATGATGATGACAGCAGCTAATAACAAAACCAAAAAGAAAAAAAAGAAGAAGAATATATTATTGGATTGTGTGTAAATTTACGAGTCAAATGAAATTACAATTTTATAAAGCTTTTGTAGTTCATCGTCATGAAATTAGTATATAAATGCGTGTAAGAATGCTAAATATATGCTTATTTGAATCTTGCCAAAGCAGGACCCAACAGCTCCTTCTCCTCTGGGATTCCTTTCTCTTTTCTGACTCTCTGAGCTCTGAGCTCCTTCTCCCTCTTCAAGTTTGCCTCCAGTCTCATTCTTCTCTCGTCGATGACGTTCTGCTGTTTCTTTCTCATATGGCGACGCAGGGCAGAGTTCTTACCTCTAACATTTGGCCGTGGTTGCAACTTCTCATCCTCTGCCTGCTCCTTGGACTTGGTGGCAGCAGCAAGGTCAGCTGGTTTGAGTCTCTGTGTGGAGGATCTCTTGTCGATGGTACCGATGAAGTTTGGATCCAAAGAGATGGTGTCTGCTGGAAGCTTGTTGATAAGGGAACGAACCTCTGTTTCTTGTCTTTGCTTTGCGGTCTCGTATGGGTTGAGCTCGAGGGAGTCGTAGTTGGCCTCACCAGAGCCTGGAATAATAAGCGACGAGACACCAGTCGTATGGCCAACACCGAGAAAATCTTCAAATGGAACGTGTCTTATCGTGTTGACTCTGGATCCACCAATCATGTGGTTCATATATGGTGAGTTCTGTTTCGTCTTGAAAGCGTCTTTCCACACAGTAACATGTGGGCCCCATGCCACAGACATGATACCTGTGTCAGATATGTCCAAGCTTGAAGCCGGCGTTGGTGTGTAGTATGAGTATAGTTCTTTATAGTTTCTAACATCCCAGATCTTGAGAGACTTGTCTGCACCTGCGACTGCCATGTAGTTACCAGATCTGTCAATGGCAATGTCCTTGACTGGACCTCTGCAGCACTGGATCTTTACCAGTGGCTCATTTGCAGCCGGCGACCAGAGCGATACGATACCAGTGGAGCTTCCGAGGTGGATGACGGCGTTCCATGGATTTTGTGTCATTGCTTGGACTGGGCCCATCTTGGTTCTGATCTCGTTCACTAGCTGTCCTGTGGATGTATCCTGGTACTTGAGGAAACCATTGTTTCCACTTGTGGCAAGGAGATAGTGGTATGGGAGGAATTCAAGGTGCTTCACCTCAATGTGCTGCTTCATTCTGTGCAATTCTGTTCCCTCATGGTCGTAGATGAAGGTATACTTCTTCTGGGCAACGGCAAAGTACTGTTCATTGTGGAGGTACTTGACGGCGTTAACTGTCTCACCCAGGTGGAGCTCAGCTCTCAGCTCGCCCTTTCTCCAGTCCATGGAAGCAACATGACCCTTCTCACCACCTATGAGGATGTGTGTTCCGTTTCTGGAGTAGTCCAATGTGTATGGTCCAAACTCCTTGAGCTCGAGGTTGAATGCCTTGTTGGCGGTGGCATGGTCTACGCTGCTCTTGATCTCAGCCTGCTTGAACTTGTATGTTTTCTCCATGCCCTCAGCCTCAAGATAACCTGCATCCTCCTGGAGCAGCATCTCCGTGGCAGCAGCAGATCTCACGGCATCCTTGTACTGTCCGTCCATCTTTCTGAGGTTGTGTTTGAGCTTCTTATCCTTTGAGTATTTACTGTTCTTCCGGAAGTCGCCCTGGCCTCGCTCAAATTTGTCCTGATTCGCACGCTCAACCGTGCCATTGTTTCCTGTGAACTTTCCCATTGCTCTGAGTACTTTCTTATAAGGTGGGTGCTCCTGAAACTCCCCTTAAATGTCTTTAGAATGGCCTTTAAACAGGCCTTTTATAGAAGGGCGATGAGGTTAGGAATTTTTTCGCTTTCGCGCCGCGAACTCGTTTGATACACAGCGTAAATGTGGGAATACTAATAGAACTGCGCGTAAATACCAGTCTGAAATATGTGTCAAAAGGGTCTCATTAAATACTATCTATACAAATATATTCTACAATTAACGGTTTCAATTATGCTTTATAATACACTTTTTCATTGGAGAAAATTGGCGTGCGAGAGTAAGCATTACTCAATTGTAAGGATTTTGACGACGGAGGAGGCTGTGACGACAGCTACGGCCAGAGCGTTGGGCTGTGTATCATCAACGACGACTCCATCCATAATGTCCTCATCCACGTCAACGTCCAGCGAGGCCTTTGTCTCCCAGGTCTTTGTCTTCTTGGCAAACTGCACGACCTCGAGGTTACTAGCAGAGAGTGCAATGCACAGCTGGGAGGACTTGTCGAGTAGCACCTTCTGCACGGCGTAATTGAGAGGGATCTTCACGCAGACATTGTCCTTTCTGATATCCCACACGAGGATGTAGTGTTCCTCGCCCGCAGTGTATCCTCCAAAGATCCAGTAGCCGTTCGAGCCAAACTTGACAGACGTCATTTGCACGCCGGCGGTGTCAGTCTTGAACTGGGCCGTTACTTCACCAGAGAGCAGATCAACAATGTGGATTGCACCATCGACGCCTGCACCGGCAACGAGGGCACCGTCTGGGTGGATATCGGCCTGGACAACTGCTGTTGGGAGCTGTAGTGCAAATACGACCGCGTTGTCGGCTTCACTGTTCAGCAGGGCGACGGAACCGGTCTGGTCAACAGACACAACGAGGTTGGACAACAGAGGATGTGGGCAGAGCGATACAACGGGATTCGAGTGTGCCTGGACGGTCTTGTCGTTGAGTGCAACATGGCCATTAGTGAGTCCCACAGCTGTTGTTGTTGGGGTCTTTGTGATGCATGAAATCTTTGTGTTCTTGTGGATCGTCTCGTCCTTCTCATAAGAGTTGGAGCTGGTGTCAAAGAGCGAGGTGATACCAGTGCTCGATGTGACATAAATGTTCTTTGTTGGGGTTGTGCTTGTTGTGGCCAGCTTCTTGAATGGTTTTGTTGCAATCGTTTGTTCCTTGATGCTGGTCAATGGTGCGTCCAATGCAACGTTTGGCTTCTGCTTCTGGGATTTGTGGATGGCAAAGAGCTCAGATCTGGCGGACTCAATGGCCGAGGAGATCTCTTCTGGTACTGTCCCTCCCATCTGGACGTCGTCTGTGTTTTCCACTGTGTTTTCTACCGCAGCAGCGGCCTCCCCACCGCTGATGGACGTTGTGAGGTCCTGGAGTGCCTTTCTGGCTTCGTCCCTCTCTCTGATGGCCCTGGAAGCCACCCTGACCGCGGCATCGTGGTGGTAAAGAGCTGTCGACAGCTCCTTTCTCGTGTCATCGAGCTGCTTTCTCAGCTGGAAGAGCTCGAGGGCGATGGCATCCCACTCGTTCTGGAGTGCTGAGAGCATCGACGGCACCGATCCAAGCGTCGCATTTCGAGGCTGCTGATAGACCGTGGCTCTCAGAGGTATCAGCTCCTCAACAGAAAGCTCTTCCGACGTCACAGGGTCTTTGTGGTGCTCCTCGATGTACGCCTCCACGAGCGCTTTTTCAAACACGGCGCCGCTCTTTGGCGACACCACAGGCACCTTTGGCACTTCTCCTGAGACTGTTCAAGTTGTTAGTAAGGTGAAACCTTATCTGTAGAATCTGAATCTGATGTCCACTTACTCGTACACTGCATTCTTGCGTCGTTATAGGCCAGATTACTGGGGGTTTCTGTTGTGTCTGGGGCCTTTTTGTTTATAAATTTTAACTGCCGGGTCGCGAAGTTTTGCACTTATGCGGGATGTTTGAGTAAAAGGCAAAGCCAGAAAGGCCTTTTTTGGTGTTGATTCTGGACAATTACGACTTTCTGTGTGGCTTTTACTGGTATCTGGTGGTTTTTGACTGTGTTAATTGGTCGTATTCTCTGCTGTTGCCCCATATTTGCATCTTCACCGAGCGTTCTAGCTCTTAATACCCCTGAGAACGGCACCAGAGAAGCGTTCTCTTGTCATGAGCGACGTAAGTTGGCTTAAAGCCCCATGGAACCGTCCAATTGGTGGAATACTAACGCAGTGAGAGTTGCAGTATAAACGGCAAAAGCTGAATCCCGAGGCCCCACCAGTGGAGGACGTTGACGTGAAGTGGCTCACACAGCTTTGCCAGGAGATCAACACGACGCTTAAAGAGAACAGCAGTCAGAGGCATAGCTTTCCACATGAGCCACTTCGGTTTCTCGACACCGAGACGGCGCTGTATGCGCGTGTGAAGGCCCTAGCGAGCGTGACTGAGAACCCAGAGTTGTTTGAGCATGCTGATGTGTTGTGCTCGGTGATGGAGAGCCTCGTGGAGCACCCGAACGACGACGTTGTAGAGCAGCTTATCGTGACGTTAACGGACTTAATTGACGAGGAATACGAACAGTACCAGGACGCTTTCATTGCACGGTTGCTGCACTCCAAGTTGCTGAACAAGCTGGTGGTGAAGGAACAGTGGAGGAAGCCCGTACTGGAGATTATCGCTGCGCTGTGCAATTATGAGCTGTGCAAGCTAGAGGTACAAACACACTTGTGCGAGGACATTCTGCTCACCATGACCCGAATGCACGAGCAACGCGAGTCCTGGGACTCGTTGAAAGATGTTTATGGCATGTCTTACAGGATGGTTGAGCTTGACAAGGTCAATTTTTGCAAGAGCTTTGCATATGGTGTTGAGATCTTTCTTGTTGCCGTCTCGAGATTCACCAAGGAAGAGTATACAGCGGCCTACGAAGCGATTGAAGACGTTGTGTACGCACTACAGCTCTGTTTATCGACTTCCTCGGGCTACGACGTTGTCCAGCACTATGAGGGCTTTGAGTTGTTCCTGTTGCTAATTAAGAATGGCGAGTGGGGGTTCAGGACCTTTCTTGATCTGGCCGTGGCTACGATGGACTCGCTCAACAAGCGAGCTAATGTGGACTTTGCCATTGCAATCATCCGTAGCAACTACTTTTTGAAGCAAATGTTCAAGCACTTCCATGGGCTTGAGAAGAAGACGACTGTACGGTTGCTGGTACAGCTGATGGTGTTTCTTCCCTTTGGATCCGACGAGCGGATACGAGTCATCAACAGGCTGATGACCAAGGAGTACAAGGGGCTCAAGACAATTTTGCGGTTGGCAGATAAGGTGGATGACGAGGTGAAAAAGGTCCATTACGAGTCTGATACGTGCTATGTATTTGATGACTTCTATTTTGAGAAGATCCAGGCCGGGCTGGATCTGCTGCAGAGAATCATGCTACTGCTGGCGTGGCTGCTGATCGAGGACGATAGGCTCCAGTCTGAACTTTTTACTCTTGGGGTCGACAAGTTCCAAGTTGTGTCGGTGCTTTCCGGTTACCAAAGCGAGTTGGAGGTGAATTACGAGAGTTCTGATGAAGATTCAAAGCAGAACCAGTTTGAGCAGCTGACGATGGTGCGGGAGCTACTGGCGAGTCTTGAGTAAGGGCTATCGGGTGTGTATTATTAAACTTTGCATGGTGAAATCTGTAGATCAGGCCTTCTGCGTTGATGAAGCCAGTGAAGCACCTAGGGCCTGTGGATGCTGTGCCCTTTGTGCCTGCGGATGCTGTGCCCTTCGTGCCTGCGGGACACAAGGGCTAACAACTCCACGGGCACTATTGGGCTCCCGTCAAAGGACTCCAGCACACGGATCTGCGTGGTCTAGAACAAAACATAGCATCGAAAGATCTTGACGGCGATCCCACTAAAAATGTATATGGTTCTTGTCCCGATTAGGCAACTTTGCGCTACTAGTGCGGTGTGTGCTTACCGTAAACGGAAGTCGGCGGCCAAATTCTCGCAAAAACCAGCGCCAATGCAGCGCCAACCAGCGCCAAAGTGCGCCACTGCCCGCTTACGGGGGGGGGGTGCCATTTGTAATTTTGCAGTCTTTCAAAGGCCTTGTGGGCAGTCAAATCCCATCTTTCTAGAGATATAAAGCAGTGTCATATCCACCACGCTGGAGACTGGCCCAGGTGGCACAACGCAAAGCACAGTGGTCAGGGTACTTCCCCCAAGACATATTCCCGGGCAGCGCATTGATACCGGTGCAGCACAGGTAGTTTATCTTTTAAAAAAGGGGATTCCCAGAAGTGTTATCCGACTCTAGACGGTGTTCTGTGTCCAGAGTGTTCCAGAGTGTTCCAAGGGGGTCCAAGAGGGTCCAAGAGGTTCATAGACGGTTTTCAGTGGTTGCAGTGGTGTGGATACACTGTTCAAGCGGTCTTTGGAGCAGATCTGTTTCAGAGCTGTTTCAGGGCATTTCTAAGGGCATTTTAGGCATTTCCAAGGGCCTTTCCAAGATTTACGCAGTTCTCACATGAACAAGAGCTTGATGGGCAGTATGAGCGAGCCCGAGACACCTGGCACGGACTATCCAGAGGTTCCTGAGGCCAAGTCGCTGCTGCCTCCTCTACCAGACGCAATTGTGCCTGTTGTGAGGGAAGAGACGCCCAGGACGCCCAGGACGCCCAGGACACCGAGGACGCCGGCTATGCCAGCGTTCTCCACGCCCAGGACACCCTCCACACGCAGTATTCCAGCTGCCGTGTCTCCGTTCTCGCCTGTTGTGGCAGTTGATGAGCGTTTTGGGGTGAGTTTGGCCGAGCCTGAGACGGGCAACGAGCCCATGTCGCCTGGCGAGCAGCTACGGCACCTGGAAATGTGCCAGAGGGTTCAGGATGCCGAGTTCCACAAGACGTGTGAGAGTCTGCGGCAGAGCGGGTGGATGAGTGAGCGGGAGCTCCAGCAGCTTGAGAGGGCCCGGGAGGAGAACTGGCACAGGTGGGATGTGAGGGTTCGCCAGGCTAGCCAAGCTAGCCGTAAGGCTAGCTGTGGCTCTGGCGATGGCCAGGGCCAGACGAGGGTGACCGGCCTGGGTATTAGCGAGTAGACCACCAGCAAATTGTGTATTTTATTGTATTTATTGTGTATTTTGCATTCTGCGTTGTGTATTACCGGTATTTACCAGTTCTCTAGCGTCATGTTCCATCACCGGAAAACTTGTGGGACAGGGCCAGGGCCAGGGCCAGGGGCACGGCTCCATAGACCTATGGCTTATGGCCGTAATGCCATAACGTGTCCATATGCCATAGGCCTATGGCCCAGTGCCCTAGGGGCTCCTGCCCTTAGGGTCATTACGTCACAAGTCCACAAAGTGCCCCGGTCCTCAAACTACCACACTTCCAGCGACGCACTCGCACGGTAATTCCCATCACCACGAGTTCTCCAGGGACCACGGAATGGAGCGACGTGAGTGGCCAGGGAAAATGCCTCAGGATGGGCGTAGATGGGCGTAACTGGTGGGCCGGGCTGGGGCTTCCCAGGGCCTGTCCAGCGTAGGCCAGCGTGGCCAGCATAGGCCGTAGGCAGGCCGGTGCAAAATTTTCTGTTGATGGAGCATATAAAGGCCAGAGCCCCCCGTAGAACGAGCAGAGACGTAGGATCCAGAGCATAGCATAGTACAGAGCACTTCATAGAGCACTTCACAGAACACTTCACAGAGCACAAGAGCGCACATGGCCGACAATGAGCTTTCAAAGTGGGAGACGACGTCCGACTACGACGTAGAGTCGCAGGCAGAGTCCCACGGGCCCCACGCTCACATCCGGTTTGACGACCCCAGAGGACGACCAACCAGACCAGGAAGTGGAAAGAGGGCCTCACTATCGCTGGAGCGGTCCCGCTCCCGCAACGTGGAGCCCGGCGTCGCCATGCCACCAATCTTCAAGACGCTTTCCTACAAGGTGGAGGACGCCCGCAGCATCTCGGACAAGACCAAGCTCGACAGGTCGGCCAAGGACTTCTCACAGAGCACATGGCACGTTCTGGGTGTTGATGCAGTGGCAGCAGCCTTCTCTTCAGACAGCCAAAGCGGCCTGTCGGAGGCCCAGTATGCTGCCAACCTCAAGCAGCACGGGCTCAACGTGCACCACCCACCACGCACAAACTGGGTACTCAAGATCGCCGGCTACTTCTTTGGAGGGTTTGGCCTGCTGCTGCTGGTGTGTGGTGTGCTGTGCTGTATCTCGTGGAAGCCGTTGGGCAACCCTACGCCGGTCATAGCCAACCTGGTGCTTGGAGTGGTGCTGCTGCTGGTTTTCCTGCTTCAAGCGGCGCTCAACTTCTGGCAGGACTTCAGTTCGTCGCGTGTGATGAGCTCAATCGAAGACATGATGCCGTCTGAGATGAGCGTGGTGAGGGCCGGTAACAGGACCATAGAGGACGCCAGAAATCTGGTGCCTGGCGACGTGGTGTTCGTGTCCAACGGTGACAGGCTGCCAGCAGACGTCCGGTTCACGGCGATTGAGGGCAACGACTTCTCGTTCGACAGGGCAATCCTCACAGGAGAGTCCAAGCCCATCTTTGCAACGAGTGAGGGAGACGAGCCGGGATCCAACTACCTGGAGTCTGCGTCGGTGGGTTTCCAGGGTACTTTCTGCGTGGGAGGCTCTGGGTATGCGATGGTGATCGCCACGGGCGACGCCACGGTGTTTGGGCAGATAGCAAAGCTGTCGTCTGAGCCCAAGAAGGGCTTCTCGCCGCTCCAGAAGGAGATCTACAGGTTCATTGTGGTGATCTCGACGATAGTGTTTGTGCTGGTGGTTGTGATAGTGGTTCTATGGGCCGCCTGGCTCAGGAGGGACCACCGAGACTGGATTTCCGTGTCGCAGCTCATTGTCGACCTCATCTCGGTGGTGGTGTCCTTCATCCCAGAAGGCCTTCCTATTGCCCTTACAACATGCCTTGTCATCACTGCTGGTGCAATGAAGAAGAACATGATCCTGTGCAAGTCGCTCAACGTGGTGGAGACGCTTGGCTCGGTGTCCACCATCTGCTCAGACAAGACTGGTACCCTCACCAAGAACAAGATGTTTGTGACGTCGTACTCAATCGGCACCCAGGTTGTGCCAGAGGACGCTTCTCCCCCAAAGGCGAGCACCACCCTTTCAATGATCTCCAAGCTGTGCAATGCCTCCACGTTCGACCCAAAGACGGCTGAGAAGCCAGTCAGCGAGAGACTCATGACCGGGAATGCTACCGACCAGGCCATCTTCAGATTCGGCCACGAGCTCGACATGGAAGACCTGGGCACAGAGTGGTCCAGAAAGGCAGAGGTGTCGTTCAACTCGAAGAACAAGTTTATGGTTCGGCTCTTTGAGCACAGGGGCAGGAACGAGCCCCTCATGTTCATGATCAAGGGTGCTCCAGACATCCTTCTGCCAAAGTGCACCAAGTACCTCACCACAAGCTGCGAGGAGAGGCTCCTTGACCCCGAAGCCCTCGCCAGGGTCTCTGAAATCCAGCAGACGTGGGCCAGAGAGGGCCAGAGAGTTGTGCTGCTGGCATACATGCACGTTGAAGAGTCCATGTTCAAGGAGTGTGGATTCTCCTCCAAGGAGACCATCGACAAGCTCCTGGAGCTGTGCCAGACCAACCTCGTCCTAGCCGGCCTCGTGGGAATCACAGACCCGCCAAAGGATGGCCTCTATGACGTGCTGGCCACCTTGAAGGGTGCAGGTATCAAGGTGTGCATGGTCACAGGTGACTTTGAGCTCACAGCTATTGCCATTGCAAAGAAGTGTGGTATTGTCCGTCCAGAATGCTCCTTTGAGACAATCCACACGATTGAAAACCTGGACCCAGCGTTCCCAATTGCAGACCCAAAAACCAAGCTATCTGAGCGTGAGGTAATTGACGGTTCGTTGTCCCTGACTGGTGACAAGCTCGACTCGTTAAATGACAACCAGTGGGAACAACTGACAGCATACTCTGAGATTGTCTTCTCCAGAACAACTCCCGAGCAGAAGCTCAAGATTGTGATGGAGTTCCAGAAGAGACGCCACATTGTTGGGATGACTGGTGACGGTGTCAATGATGCTCCTTCGCTCAAGCAGGCCGACATTGGTATTGGTATGGCAGAAGGCTCTGACATTGCCAAGGAGGCTTCCGACCTGGTGCTTTTGGAGTCCTTCTCATCGATTGTGACGGCGCTGATGTACGGCCGTCTTGTGTTTGAGAATCTGAAGAAGACCATTGCCTACTTGCTGCCTGCCGGCTGCTACGCTGAGCTGTGGGCTGTTTTGTTGAACATCATCTTTGGTATGCCACAGGTGCTCTCCTCGTTCTGTATGATCATGATCTGTTGCCTGACTGACTGTGCCGGTGCCATCACCCTGGCCTACGAGGCTCCCGAGAGAAACCTGTTGCAGAAGAAGCCCAGATCGGTTACCAACTCGAGACTCGTTGACTTCAGACTGGTGATCCACTCGTACCTGACGCTTGGAACCTACGATGCCTTTGTGGCGATGCTCGTGACATTCCTCTACTTTAAGGAGCAGGGTGTTGCCTTCTCGCAGCTGGCACTCAAGTTTGGTGCTACTCCAGCCGGCTTCACTGAGGACGAGTACCAGAAGGTCGCCAAGGTTGCATCGTCCATCTACTTTGTCACGCTGGTCATTCTGCAGTTCTTCAACCTGATGTCGACGAGGACGAGATACCTCTCGCTGTTCCAGCAGCCTCCGATCCTCAACAAGAGAACCCAGAACTACGCCATGTTCCCAGCGATGCTGTTTGCGCTTGGTGTCACCTTCTTCTTCAACTACATTCCCTGGTTTAACAAGAACATTGGCACCGGCATCGTCCCACTCAAGTTCTACTTCATCGCCGTTGGCTTTGGTGCTATCATCTTCCTCTACGACGAGACGAGAAAGTTCATTGCAAGAAAGCACCCATCCTCGGTGGTCGCTAAGCTTGCCTGGTGATGGCCTGCTCCCGGTGGAGCAAAGGGCTGCATCCTATGCATTTTTACCTATATATTTATACACGGAATGGCGTTTTATAGGGTTGATGTGCTGTAGTTGTAAAGGCCATTCATGTAGTTGTTGTGCTACTGCTTGTTGAGCCCCCGCGCTCGGGTCATATATATATATATATATATGGGCGCCCGGATCAACACCCAAACCAGGCCGCAGAACATCCCAAACCACACCAATTGCCCACAAGCAGCTTCACAGAATGGCCTCCAAGCTCAGAGCTGCGTTGATACAGCTCAAGACGTCACCTGTGAAGCACGAGAACTTTGCCCGGGCGTCGTTGCTGGTGCGGACGGCGTCGCAGAAGCACAAGCTTGACCTCGTGGTGCTGCCGGAGTGCTTCAACTGCCCATACTCTGTAAAGCTGTTCCGAAAGTACTGTGAGCCGGTGCCTTCTGGCGAGACAAGCCGGTTTCTGGCCCAGCTGGCCAGGGAGCACGCGGTGACGGTTGTAGGGGGTTCGTTCCCAGAGTACCATGACGGAACCATCTACAACACCTCGTTGGTGTTCGGCCCAGACGGCGAGCTAGTGGCCAAGCACCGCAAAACACACCTCTTTGACGTGGACATTCCAGGCAAGATCTCGTTCCAGGAGAGTCGTGTGCTCGGGGCAGGCTCCAAGAACACGGTGTTTGCCCACCCGTGCCAGAGGAACATCGGCCTGGGCATCTGCTACGACCTACGGTTCCCAGAGGTGGCACACGTTGCGACCAGGGAGCCCCACAATGCCTTCATGATGGTGTATCCGGGGGCCTTCAACCTTACGACGGGCCCGTTGCACTGGGAGGCCTTGGCGAGGGCCAGGGCCATCGACAACCAGTGCTACGTGCTGCTGTGCTCGTCAGCGAGGGACATGGACGCCAGGTACCACGCCTACGGCCACTCGCTGGCTGTAGACCCCATGGGCCGTGTGCTGGCCCAGGCTGGCGAGCATGAGCAGGTGCTTGTTGTGGACGTTGATGTTGGGCTGGTCGACGAGGCCAGACGTAACATTCCCACGAGACACCAGCGCCGCTTTGACCTCTACGGCGACGCCACCGCCGGTGCTATCGTCTAGTTGGCTCCTGGGCCACCATACCCACCTCCATAGCAGCCTGTATAGCTCCTGGGGGCCCCGTAGACCTTGCACTGTGCACCGGTGACGGGCATCGCGGCGTGGTTATGGTGCCCTCACATTCCAAGCGATATACTGTCATATACCGTACAACCACTGATAACAGGCCTGGAAGCACACCAAAGACCCTCTCTGGCTCCAACACACCAGACAGGATGAACACCACACGCTCTACGCACTCTGTAGTCTCGGTGAACCGGGACGTGTACGACTACCTGGCCAAGGTGATTCTCGTGGGGGCCTCGTCGGCCGGCAAGACGTGTCTGTTGCACCGGTTCGTCAAGGGCGACTTCCCCCAGCCAGCTTCGCAGACGATCGGGGTGGAGTTCAGTTCCCGTGTGCTGTGTGTGCAGGGGTATCCTTTCAAACTCCAGCTGTGGGACACAGCTGGGCAGGAGCGGTTCCGGTCGCTGACGAGGGCGTACTACAGGGCCAGTGCCGGAGTGGTGCTTGTGTTCGACGTGGCGGACAGGGCGTCGCTGTACCGGCTCAGGGAGCACTGGGAGGACGCCAGGGCGCTGTCGAGGGAGCCGAGTGCTGTGCTAGTGGGAAACAAGTGGGACGTGGCGTCCCACACGGAGCCAGAGCAGCTGGTGAGTGACGAAGAGGTTGCGTCGTTTGTGTCCGGGCTCGAGGGCGGTGAGGCCATACGCTACATCAAGGCCTCAGCATTCACCGGGGAGAACCTCGAGAAGGTGTTCACGACGCTGGCAGAGTCGATACTCGCCAAGATTGAGCTCGGGCTCGTTGACCCAGAGAACCAGAGCTTTGGCGTGCAGTGCGGTGAAGTCAACTGGGGCGCAAGTGTCACCTCCAGAACAATCCAGGGGAAGCTACGAAGAAAGCCAACAACGCTGAGCCTTGTTGAGAGGTCGGTGTCGGAGAGCAGGTGTATGTGTTAGGGTGTGTGTTAGAGCAGAACGGGGCCGTGTATTAGGTTATTGATTGTATTAGGTTGTAATTTGCGTGTAGGATCGATGGAGGCTCCAGCAGAGCTCCAGCAGCAGCTCCAGCTCCAGCAGTTCAGCTGGAGCTTCCAGACTGGTCAATCATCTCGATGGCCCTGGTCCCCTGGCCCATCTCTGCATCTGCGAGGCCTTCGAAGAAGGTGTCTCTGAGCTCCCGCCATCTCGAGGTGTAGGTGCCCAGGGATACCAGGATGACGCTGGAGGCGACCTGGACGGCCCACCACAGCATGCTGCTGGGTACTTTGCCCGTGTAGAGCCAGTCCACGGCGAAGTTGACGGCGTGGATCGTCACCGCAAAGTCCCATGCCAGCTTGGACCGGCCCACAATGACCGTGATGAAGAGCACACACACAAACGCGTCTACGAGCCACATACACGCCAGTGCAACCCCCACAGAGTTCTCTACCGTCACAACTTCCCACGAGAACACCCAGTCCCACGAGAACACCAGCCCCTGCAGCCACGACACAAGGTAGCACGACACGGCTGCCGTCGCGTAGTAGAAGCACTGGAGTACCACAATCTGCTTGAAAATTGTCCCCGGCGACAGCCCATCCGCCGTCCGAAACACAAACTCCGTGTAGTGTGGCAGCCGGGAAAACCCGGCCGCGTAGTGTCTTACTGAGTCCATTGTTTCTGTGTGCCAATCCACCGTTTCCCCCTCCCTCCTGGAGCCCCTGCCATTGTGCTTCTTGGATCAACAGCGCCCGAAAGAGTGAAAAGTCGCGAAAAGCGCGAAGAGGTTATGGAGCACTGGTCTGGCGTGATAGCTTCCACTTTGGGAGATGGCGCGATTTCGCGGAAGCGCCTTTTGGCGCAGAATCGCGCCCGCCGACGGCGCGCATAAAAATTTATTACACAGCGATGAGCTTCTTTAAATGTGTCTTGTAGGCCGTGGAGAGGAGATAAACAATTGCGAGCAGCAAGAAAGGATGGCCAAGTTCCAGCTCATCAACGGCGACGTGCCGACGATCTCCGACTCCGACTCTGACGTTCCAGATCTGGACTCTGCGGAGGAGGCGGAGCAGGAGGAGACGAAGAAGACGGTGAAGGCCACGAAGAAGAAGGCAAAGGCCCGGAAGGCCAAGAGCGCACCGGAGTCTGAGGAGGACGAGAAGCACGCTGCGTTTGACCCTGGGTTTAGCTTTGACCTTGAGGACGGCGAGACAACGGCGTTTGAGGGGTGGGAGTTCAAGGGCGACGACAGAGACGTGCTCAAGAAGGATGTGGACCTCGACTCCATTATCAGAAGAAAGGGTGGTCTCGGCCAGGTGGCCGGCACCAAGCAGGAGTCCTCTGACGAGGAAGACAGTGGGGCCGACGAGGAAGAGGAGGATGATGAGGATGACGATCTTGCTATGGACGGGTTCGGTATGGGAATCTCCAAGACTGAGGACGACAGCCAGGGCGATGACGAGAGCGAAGAAGACGCAGAAGATGAAGAGGACAGTGACGACGACAAGGAGCAAAATGGCGACCAAGAACTCGTGGCTAGCGACTCTGAAGAGGAGAAGGCCGAGGACGAAGATTCTCCAGAGGAAATGGCAAAGTTCTATGCACCAGAAACTGAGGCTGAGGAGGCCAAAAAAGTAGTACACAAGACGTTCCAGTCCCTTGACCTCTCCCGTCCAGTGCTCAAGGGCCTTGCTGCGCTCGGGTACACAAAACCATCTCCAATTCAAGGTGCAACCATCCCTATTGCCCTGTTGGGTAAAGACATCATTGCCGGTGCCGTCACTGGTTCCGGTAAGACGGCCGCTTACCTGACACCAGTCATTGAGAGACTGCTGTTCAAGCCTTCCAAGGTTGCCGCAACAAGAGTCATCGTGCTTGCTCCAACAAGAGAGTTGGCCATCCAGGTGTCGGATGTTGGTAAGAAGATTGGTAAGTTTGTCAATGGCCTCTCCTTTGGTTTGGCTGTTGGTGGTTTGAACCTGAGACAACAGGAACAGGAGCTGAAGCAGAGACCAGATATTGTTATCGCTACACCTGGTAGATTCATTGACCATCTGAGAAACTCTGCTAGTTTCACCGTTGACACTGTTGAGATTTTGATTGTGGATGAGGCTGATAGAATGCTTGAAGAAGGTTTCCAAAAGGAGTTGACTGAGATTTTGGAGATTTTACCTACAAAGAGACAGACAATGCTGTTCTCTGCTACTATGAACTCTAAGATCAAATCTCTTGTCCAGTTGTCTATGAAGAAGCCAGTGAGAATTATGATTGACCCTCCAAAACAGGCTGCCACAGGCTTGGTCCAGGAGTTTGTTCGTATCAGAAAGAGAGAGCATCTGAAGCCGTCAGTCCTCTTCAACATTCTAAAAAAATTCTCCACTGACCAAAGAATCGTTATCTTTGTTGCCAGAAAAGAGCAGGCACACAAACTGAGAATCATCTTGGGTCTCCTTGGCCTTAAGGTTTCGGAACTCCATGGTTCTTTGACCCAGGAACAGCGTATCCAGTCCATCAACAACTTTAAGAACCTGACAGTGCCGATCCTCATATGTACGGATTTAGCATCCAGAGGTTTGGATATCCCAAAGATTGAGGTTGTGATGAACTTTGACATGCCAAAGAGTTATGAGGTTTATCTCCACAGAGTTGGTCGTACTGCTAGAGGTGGCCGTGAGGGTAAGTCCATTTCCTTTGTTGGTGAGAGCTCTTCTGACAGAGCCATCGTGAAGGATGCCATCAAGAGCACGGAAATCAATCCAAATCACAAAGTGAGCAAGACTGTTGGTCGTGAGGTGAACTGGAACGAGGTTGAGGAGATTAACAAGATTATTGAATCCAAGCAGTCTGTAGTTGAGGAAATTTTGGAGGAAGAGAAGGCTGAGAAGGAGATGATACAGGCTGAGATGGAGGTGCGTAAAGGTGAGAACATTTTGAGATACAAGAACGAGATCAACTCGAGACCAAAGAGAACGTGGTTCGAGTCGGAGAAGGACAAGAAGGCATCAGCAAAGGAGTTGAAGGAGAAGAACAAGAAGCTTACCAGTAAGAAGAGAAAGCAGAAGGAGGCCAGAGAGGACTTGGGTGATAAGAGAATCTACAAGAAGACAAAGACTGATAGAGCTGCTGACCAGGACCGTTTCTACAAAAAGCAAAAGACTCCAAAGAAGAAGTGATGACCCTTCTCCCCCTTCTTTTTCAATTTAGCATACGACATGTCTGTAACATGAACACCTCCATGAACACCTACATTGCACTGATTTTCTCTTTTTTTAATGGCATTTTGTTTAGATAATACTAAAATACGGATAGTTGAACGGTAGTACAATATAAATAAAGACCCACCCTCACATAGCAATACTCCAGCCATAGGAATACTAGCTAGCAGGGACCTCTCCTATATATAAATTAACACACACCTCATGTGTAGTAGAAATTGGTAGACAACTGTTCTAAAAAGTCCAGCGAAAGGCCAGCCTCTCCAATACACACATCTGCGGCTTTTGCAGACTCATCAAAGTTCAGCAACTGCACGGTCTTTCTAATCTCAAAGAGCTTTTCAATCTGGGACTTGAGATCCTCAGAGAGATGGTCATTGTTGCCAATGAGCAGGTTGAGTCCATCCAACCACAGGAGTGAATCACTCTTTTTGGCATAAAAGTTGAAGAGCGTACGGCCTTTTCTGTTAATCAACGTGATCTTGTTGATGATCGTCTTGTCCACGAGGTTGATGAGTCTGTTGGATTCCTGCTGCTGCTGCTGCAATGTGTGGTCAACTTGATGAATTTCCTCAATCTTGAAATTGACAATCGAGGAGATGTCAATGGCGATACCAGACTTGTCAATATTTGGTGTATTTGACGTCTTGAATTTGTACTCTTTGTACAGTAACTGCTTAAAGTTTGGCGAGAGGATAATAAAGTAGTAGCTGGAGCTTGTCTGCGAGGAGTTTTTGAAAGATGGCAAGTCTGCATAGACCCAAGCACCCTTTGCCAGTTGCAGGAAACGCTGGTTTCTGACGAATTCAAACACTTGGTCTTTCAAGAGCACGTCAAAGTTTTGTGTTTCACCACGTGTAGCAGTTGCAACTCTGTTTTTGAAGTTGTTGAGCTGAATCTCACGGAGTTCTTCATACGTGATAGACTTGAACAACTCGTTGATTCTTCCCACCAAGTCAAGTTGGTCAATATCAATGCTGTTGTCGACGTAGGTGTAGAGGATATCAATTAGTGGGAGTATGATCTCCAGGTCGTCGATATGTGCCTTTGACTCGTTCCAAATCTCCAAGAGCTTGGCCAATGTCGAGTAGTGGATCATGTCTCTAAGGAACAAGCTTCTGGACAGTCTTGGGTATTCCTTGACCTCTGCTTTGAACATGGCAAGTATTCTGTTTGTCATCTTGAAGGACACCTGTGTGACTGGGAAGATCTCCTCCTTGGCGAGGTTGAAGAGCAGCTGTTCGTGGTAGGTCTTTCTGAAGGTGATGTTGGGATTCTCAAAGAAGAAGTAGAGGTCGAGGAGCTGGAGCATGGTGTAGTTTCCCAAGATAAACTCTCTCTCCTGGTTTCTGGACAGGTTTGGCAGTTGGGAGAGGGACTTGGAGACGAGCTCCTGCTGAAACGAGGACAGCTCGTTGATCTTGACGCTGTTGAGCACGTCGTACATCTTGAGCAGGGAGTTGAGGAGCTTGGTTGAGGGCTCCGCCAGCACATCTGAGAAACGGGGGTCGTCAAAGTAGTGGTTCAGCAGTAAGCTGAACTCTGAGTTCTGGAAGCAGAGCAGGAGCTCGAGCATGTGGGAGGTGGAGTTGAGGGCGAGGTGGTCGATGGACACATATGCGTCGAGGAACTCGAGGGTGAAGATGATGAGGTCGACATTCTCAACGTAGAGCTTAGCGGCCAGCACATCGATGAACTCCAGGTTGGCGTTCACGGCGTTGAGGAAGGGCACCAGGTAGTCCTCACAGAGCAGCGTCTCAAAGATCTTGCCCTTGACGAAGAGCAGCAGCACACGCAGCACGGCGATGATCACGTCCGTTGTCAGCGACTTGTTGACGAACTTCAGGATCTGGCACAGCAGCCTCTCGTCGATGATGTCCAGGTAGCTGTCCTTGCGCTTGGAAAGCCTCAGCACCGACGCCAGTACCACAATGGCCCGGGATCTGGTATCGTCGTCTCCCTCGAGAATGTGGCTCCGGAGGTCCTGGAGACACTGCAGCGAGTGCTGGGGGTCCAAATACGTGTTCTTGGACCGGTTATTTTCGATCGACTGCTCGATCTGCTTCACGGTAGGCGGGGTCGTCATCTCTGGCTCGGATTGGGCGCTGATTGGTGGCGTTTCCCTGCCCTTTGCGTGCTCTTCCACCGCCTTTTCCACCTTTTCATTCCCTTTGTCAAGGGAATTGTGCAAATTGGCGCGATGTGGTTCCTACACACCTTCCTATTTTGGCAGATTACACGCATTTCCAGCTATACAAGGTAGTATACATGGCCTGAGAGGCCCCAGAGCCCGGGGGCTCATACAAGCCTCCGCTTGGGCTTGTTGTTCATGGTGAGGACCGAGTGCATCACGGTGTCCTCCTTGGTGAAGCCCCGCTGGAACTGTGCCTCGAGGCCTTTGGCATCGCAGAAGGAGCAATTGCGGAACTTGATGAGCTTGCCGTTTGAGAACAGCAGCTTGAAGCCCTGGGCCAGGTCTGACTGTGTGAGGAACCTGTCGATGATGCTGTTGTCCAACACCCTTGAGGAGGCCTTGTCGTAGGCGATACCGGCGTCGTCCACGTCCTGCTCCACGACGCTGATATAGGCATCGCACTTGATCTTCTTTCGTCTGCACAGATCGCACGACGGCCCGACCCTCTGTCTTGAGGACTTGCCTGTTAGGTGCTTCTGAACTTTTCTACACCGTTTGGCTGCTGCGTTTCTGGTGTTTCTGTTGCGTTTTGCGGGCTGGATGTTTACGTAGCGGGGTTTCTTTGGACCCAGAGTGCTGGGCTCGATGGGCTCGATGGAATCCTTGGAATCCTTTGGCTTTTTGGACTCCTTGAACTCCAACTCTCTGGAATTGGATTTGGAGTCAGATCCAGCGCCAGATCCAGTGCCCCCAGGCTCTAGCTCATTCTCACAGGCCCGGCACCCACAAGTGGAATCGCTGGACGACACCGACGGCGACCGTGAGAAGACGCCCACTGAGCCAGATCTCTGGTATTCCATCGAGGCAGTGGACGACTCTGACGACACCGACACCGCTGTGGGACGCTCTACAAGGTCAGTGGGCTCAAAAATGTTTGAGGGCCGTCTGGGACAGCTCGAGGAATACGCAAACGGGCCCCGGCTCCAGCTCTCTGTGAAGAGTGGGTTCCACGTCGTCTTTTCCACACGGGGCTTCAGACGGAGGATCTCCTCCACACTCAAGTTTCTCAGATGGGCCTTCTCGTACTCTGCTGAGTACTGGAACGATTCTAGCGGTGGCAGCAATGCCATGGGCTCCGCCACATCCGGTGACGGCAGCAGCAGCTCTCGCTTGTTGATGGTGAGGGAGTAAGTCATCGTCTCTTGCAACTCCGGGCCTCCACCGGGGCCCCTTTCCCCCCTCTCTCTTCCCTGTGCCTGGGAAACATCTAATTATATACAGGCCCCTTCATTTGCTACTCTGGTGGTTATGTGTGGGCGTGTGATACACAACTCCGGCCCTCATGAAGTCCGGGGGTACTTGTGTGGTTATCACTCCGGCTCCTCTGCCACACGGGAGTCCCCCTCACGGCCCACCACGGGACAGCAACAATGGTTCTGGCCAAAGATGCTGCTTTCCATGGGGTTTTTGTGTTGTATTTGGTTTTGTGGAGCCTCCCTCTGGGCCCCCCAAAGGAGCCTAAGGTGGTGGACCCTGTTGAGGACATAATGTACAAAAGTGACACAAACACACGAGTCCGAAGAAGGAAACTATTGGGGCAAAGAGGGTCCTCCACTAGCGACTCGTTCTAGTGTGTAAACGAGGTGTGTAAACGAGAGCAACAGACGAGAACCGTACACAATAATGGAAGAGATTGAGCCCACGAGTCCGAGCTCTAGGTCGCCTTCCCGGTTCAGGCTGGGCTTGAGAAGGCTTCTCGGGGTTGATTATGAGGAGGACCACGCCGGGCCAGACGTTGTATCAAGCTCGTGCCAGGCTGTGGAAGAAGGCTGTGAAAGCAGAGAAAGCAGAGAAAGCAGAGAAAGCAAAGAGAGAACACCGGAATGTAATATGGATGAGAATGAGTCCTGTGAGTCCTCTGAGCCCTCTGAGCCCTGTGAAACCTGTGAGCCAGATTCCATGGGACTCGAGACCACAGAAACACCTTCAGAAAGGTTCAACCTCGAGGTAACCAGGTACAATACAATGAAGAACCAAACAATCCCAAAACTGGAATGCACGGAGCACAAGGATCACACAATGCGCACAGTGCACACAGTGCTTCAGAATAGCACCTTGGAGGCAAAGGACGAGGAGGACGAAACTGCACTCCGGTTTGAAGCCTTTGTCGACTACATGGGCAAGCACGCATTGATGTTCTACTACCCAGACACAGGCGAGAGAGAGGCCACCAGGCTCAGGTGGCGGTTCTGGGTGCCTAAGAACATCCACAGCTTGGTGCCCGTCTATGCTAGCGAGTTCAGCGAGTACAAACAGTCGTTGGCCCACTGCAGACACTATAAGAGCTGTAAAGTGTCTGGCTGGCCGGGCTTCAAAAAGAACATGGAGCTCGTGTCGAACTTGATGCAAGAGACAGACGTGCCATTGGTAACTCATGTTCTCAAGAAGGGTGTCTACCCTAACCAGATTGAGGTCTTCCAGGAGTCCCTCACGCTTTACATCCCCGTGGAGAGCAACCAAATCCACCTCATGATATTTGCTCTTGCAAACGTCATTGCCAACGAAGACGACTATGTCTTTTACGACAAGGACTTTAACATTGGTGCCTTCAGAGCCAGTATCATTGGCGTTACAATCTTGAAGACCGACGAGCATGTTACGGTCAAGATATGGATGAGTCCTCAAACGTCAGAGCAAGAGGACATCAGGCTGATCAAGGAAATGTGCCAGCTCTTGTACGACGTTACAGAGGGCCAGATATCCAGAGACATTGCCAGGTCGATGTACTCCGACAATCGACTCGACCTGGACATCTTGTGTGTGTTTCCAGAAGTCATAGCACAGTCAACATAAGTAAACACATAATATATATTACATCTTTTGCTATAAATATCTATCCAGCTTTTCGTACTTATACAACTGTTTAGCCCCCCCCTCCCGAGCTACATCTCTAGAGACATTTTGGCGAGCTGAAGAACGGCCTCCTTCGTTTTAGCACCACCAATGAAGCCAGCAGCGTGGACAAAGACACAGCCTGGGACGCCAGTGGCCTCACTGAGGGCATCATCTCTCAAACCTCTCCAAGGCTCTGGCAGTGGCTTTCTGTTCTCGAAACTTGTACTTGTGATGGCGACGGTGGAGATTCTCCAATTCGAGCCAGAGTCTGAGAAGAGAACGTACAACGTCTCACCAGCCTTATTATTTGCCTTCTCAACAGCATACAGGTGCTCCTTCCACGGCACAAACTGCTCCAGCACCAGGATTTTGCCAGAGTCATCAACGTCAAATCTGGACTCAAAGGCTCTCTCAACAACCTTCTTGGCCGGGAGCCAGGAGAGGCCCAGACTTCTCACCACGTTGGTGAAGGCAGTTCCCATGAGCTCTGAGGCAACGAGGAACTGTCTGTCAAAGTCAGCTGGGGTGTCCGACTCGGTCCAGAACGGGTTGAGGTTAGCCACCAGCGATGGGAGCGTGATGGCACGGTCCTTGAAGCGAGGCTTGAGATCTGTCTCGGCAAGCTTGTTGATACCGTTGTCGTTGGCGTCGAGAGACTCAATGAACTCGGCATACACCTTGGTGTAGAGCACGTCCAGAACGCTCTGGTCCTGTGTCTGGAGGATCTCGCTGATGGCCTCCTTACCGAAGTGCTTGTACACGAGGCCGGCAGACGAGAGCTTTGTGGAAAAGCTCTGGCCGTCCACTTCGCCAAACACCTCGGTGAAGCCACGCTGGTGGTGGTCAAAGAACTTGGTGCCGTCGTACTGGCCACCAACGTCCACCACGATGTCCGCCTTCTCCCATTCCTCTGGGTTTCTGGAGCGCACCAGGTTGGCCTCCTTGAACTTTGGCAGCAGACGGAGGATGTACACAGCGAGGGCCTCGTCGGCGTGGAAAGAACCGTTGTGCGTGCAAATAGTGAGTGTCATCTTCTGTTTCTTGTGGTCTGGGAGCATTCTTGGTGTTCTTTCCTTTATATATTGTGAGAAAGTGGATATTTGTTCATTATATTTTTTTTCTCTGGGTACAAATGCCAGAGATGACATTAACGTGCGCGGTGATTGGCTGGACCAGATGTTTGCAACACCAAAACGCAGCTTTGCAAGCATCTTCATGAACCAGATAGCACGTTTTGTGGCCAATTCAATGCTGAATTTTACAACGGGACTGCTTTCTAGCTGTTTAGATAACAATTAGTGGAGCTGTGTACGGCCAGATGAACTCCAGAGGGTGGGTAGTAATTATGTAATCACACGAATTTTTCAGCTTCCCCAAGAGCTCTAGTAGACTGATAAACCTTTTGGCAGACACTTCGCTTGAGCTATAGCACCTGGTTTACTGCGACAAGTACTGGTCATGTTTCCACTCTTTTCCAAGCAGATTGCAAAGCTGAGCAGATCGCAGCTGGAGCTTTTCAGAGTGAGTCTAGCCCCTGTTTTCCGTGTACTAGTCAAACCCCGGGACTTGTGTCTTGAGACGAACACAAACTAACATCGAACCACCCAGTTCACATTCTACCTGCTCACCCCTATCGGTGTGATGTACTACGTCGGTGTGGACGCTGACAAGAAGTTCAACGTGCCTGGGTTCTGGCCAGACCCAGAGACCACCAACAAGATTCCTAAAGAGCCGCACGAGATCAAGGCCGAGTTGGCCAGAATGAAGAAGGAGTCTCTCGAGAAGAGAAAGAGACTCGAGGAGAAGCTCAAGGAGGAGTACGGTATCGACATTGATGCTGAGAAGGCCAACCTTAAGAAGTAATATCTTTGCAAGTGCTGTAAATAGAGTAACGACTGGTCATGATGAATACATATACATATCTACAATCTCGTACCACTCCCGGCCATATATTAATTAGAAACCAGGTCTTGCTGCATCAGCTGGTTGTAGAGTTCCACGACCTCCCTCTTAGTCTGCTCGGACAGCGTGCACTGTGGGTCTTCAAGAATGAGGTTCATGAAGTTCACCACCGTGGACAGTCGCTGAGACGGAGGCTGGAGCGGCACCGGTGGAGAGTTGATGAAGCTGGGTGTCTGGGAAAGGTTCACGGGTGCGTAGTTGGCACCGCTACTTGCTGAAGATGTTGGTGTTCCATAGTTTAGTATCCCATTCATCGTTGGAAGAACCTGTGCTGGGAACCTCTGTGCTGGGAGCCCCTGTGGAGCAGTTGGGTATGCTGGCACCGCATTTGCGATAATTGGAGTCAGTTCAGACATTGGCTGAACCTGTGTGATAATATTAGGAGATGAATCCACCATATTAGCTAGGTCAAAGTCTTGGATATCGTCAAGTGGGAACCCCATTTCGGGGAAGTCAAACAGGTCCTCGTTTGCGTCAATGCCCAGCTTGATGTCCATGTCCATGTCCACGTCCATCTCATCCTGGTTCAGGTAGTCATAAGCCAAGTGAGAACGTCCTACAGCCTTTTGCAACTCACCTAGTCGCTTGAGCCGTTGGAAGTCCTGGCCCAAGGTGTGTGAAAACGGTGCACGTCGTGGCTGCCCTGTTGCATGGTCAAAGTCGTCATAGTTGTCCACGATACAGCTCTGAACGATCTCTTCATTGGACAGAAAGGTCTTGTTGATCTTTTGCTCAACTGTCAAGTCCAACAGAGACATAACTTCCCACTTCTCCTCAACTTGAAGCTGGTTTATGAGTCCGATCAGCTGCATCTCGAGGCTGTCGTCAAACATCTTCCGTCTTTCGTAGCTCTGTGTTACGGAGTCTGGCAACACACCAGACTGTTTCCACGCAGACTTGACAGAAGACTCAGTGACACTTGCCCATGCGTGTTTCAGGAGATCAAATGTCTCTGACATATCAAATGTCTGCTCATTTTTGGTGAGCAGTTTTCCCTGCGTCCTATCCTGCTTCTGTAGAAGTGTTTCGTACTGCTTGATCCTGTAGTTTAACCGTATGTCGTTCTCGATTCCCCAGTTCATTGGAAGAAAGTTCGGTTCACAGGTCGTATATAACAGTCTGATTCTCTGTAGTTTGATATTGACTACCCGATGGGATGCGGAGTCGTCCATGATGATGATGATATCTCTGTTCTGGAGCGCCAGTCGCTTATCCAGCACAGAGAGCCAGTCGTAGAACACTGTGGAGGTGAGCCACTTCATCCTGTTGCTGTGGTACCCCACTCCGTGCTTATTGGAAGCCTTGATGGACGACTTTCCCTCGAAGCACGGGTAGTTCTCGTAGCGGCCAATGACCAATGGGTCGAGCTTCTCGGAGCCATCAGCGTTGACACACAGCATGCACGTAAGGAAATTGGAACTATCGTTGTACAGGGCCCTGTCTAGCGGGAGGTCATAGCTGAGGAAGATCTCGTCCAGGGTGAAGATCTTCTTCGGGTCGATGCCCTGGAGCAGCTGCTTGAGCCCGTCACGCTCTTCAAACGTCCACACCTTAAGTCTGTTGGAATACAGGTCCCGTTCGATGG
This sequence comes from Petasospora nakhonratchasimensis, assembly GCA_030572335.1. Classification (NCBI taxonomy): domain Eukaryota; kingdom Fungi; phylum Ascomycota; class Saccharomycetes; order Phaffomycetales; family Wickerhamomycetaceae; genus Petasospora; species Petasospora nakhonratchasimensis. The sequence continues at coordinate 381,387 of JAJLZS010000008.1, forward strand.
TCGCCAGGTTGATGTTGACCTTGGAGAGGAACTGCGAGCACCACCGCAGGGAGAACTGCCCGCTACCATCTCTCATCGACGCCGGACACTGCTTCCAAAAGTTGGACGCTGAGCTGATGATGATCGGGGTCGTAATGGGGATGTTGTTCCACACGCACTGCGTGATCCACTCCGTCAGCACCTTCCGCAGCAGCGGGTTGGAAGACCGCCGTCTGCGGATGAACTTGAACTCGTGCTCCTTCAGTGCAATCAGCTCGTCCTTTCTGGCCAGGATACGCGAGATTGTGGTCTGCGATGGTGGCTTTGACGTCCCGAAGCGTCGCTGGGCCCACAACGCAAGGTCCATCTGCGTCAGCTCAGGCCGGGCCTCCGCCATCAGGCACACGTCAATCTTCTGCTTGATAGAGAACCCCATTATGCCTGGCTCTAAGCGACAATTAAGCGACAATTAAGAGACAATGGCCACACAATGGCCACCTGAAAAGACTTCTGGGGATTATAACGTCTGGTGAGCCCCCTCTGTGCGCATAACGTACGATGACACCCGGACACCGCGAGTTCCTGGATCAAAAGCTGTCCCAGGCCTTGGGGTTATGGCTGGCACCCAGCGGAGGGGAGGCGACTACAGAACCAACCAGTGGAAATGGTACGTTGGTGGTGGCATTAGTGGACTCTACTGGCTTGAGAGTACTAACACGGCACAAAGTCTGAGACCACGGCGATTGCTGGTCCGCCTCCAGAGGCGCCCTCGCTGCTGCAGAGACTCAGGGAGTCGGCACACCCAGTGGCGCTGCTGTTCTTCCTGGGCTTCAGATTCGGTATGTTTGGTGTTCCCTCATAATGCTAAGCTGTGCTAACACGCTCCAGGATCGCTCTTTGCCTACTTATTCGGCCTGCTCTTCACAGATAACTTGTATGTGTCCTCCGGCCGATGGGCCTGGAGGCCCCTTTGGTACCCCTAGTTCCTATATACGCATACGCCCCCAGAATACTAACACCACCACCCCAGCATCCTTGAGTTCATCACAGTGATACTACTGCTTGCAGCCGACTTCTGGAACGTCAAGAACATCAGCGGAAGACTCCTGGTGGGCCTGCGCTGGTGGAACGAGACAGATGACAACGGCGACAGCATATGGGTTTTTGAGACTGCAAACCCAGACAGAGTCATCAACCCGATCGACTCGAAGGTTTTCTGGATCATGCTGTACGCCTCGCCAGCTCTGTGGATCGTGCTCGGCGTGCTTGCTTTCCTCAAGTTCCAGTTCCTCTCGCTCATTCTTGTCTTTATTGCGGTGACCTTGACCGTCATCAACACAATGGCGTTCACCAGATGCGACAAGTTTGGCAAGGCCAACGACTTGGCTTCTAACGTCTTTGGCTCTGTCTCAGGAAGTGTCTTCAACAGGTTTACTCCGTCGTTCTTCGGCAGCACCTAGGCAGTTGCCAGCAATGCGATCTACGATATATAAAGCAATTTTCTTTAAAAGAACATCTATGATTGATATACTCAGCTCGAAACTACAAACCACAATTAGATACACAGCTAGAATGGGCTATCCATCACAATCTCATATATGTTCATAGCCAGCTCAGTATTTAGAAACAATCCACCGATAACTGCCCGCTGCCAATTACTGCCGGGTCAGTAGTATGTTGAAAGCTCAAAAGCCTGGGCCACTACTATAATACTGAGGTGCTAGACAATAAGTGGTCTTCCATTGAATCCCAACAGATAAGATGCCGAGAGCTATTAAAGGTTGGTTTGAATGAATTACCCGTATGAAATAATAGCCTGATTACTAACACGGTGACCCAGGTGCAATGGTTGAGTGCGATCCGTCCATTAGGGCGCTCATTGTGAAGATCGACTCTGAACGCCATGACATTGTTATTGAAGTAAGTCCTACCGGGTCTGGGCCTTGGAAGTTTGATACTAACACACGAGAAGGAGCTTGATGACACACATTTGCTGATTGACGAGTCAAAGGTGGACTTTATAAAGAATGAACTCAACAGAATCCTTGCGGAGAACACCTACAACCCAATGGACGACGAAGAAGAAAACGGTGCCTGAGGCTACACTACAATATGCTATATGTTTAACGAACTTTTAATGACCACTACTCATTCCTTGATTGGACTAGAACCACCCTCTAACGATAAACTGCTGATATTCAGCCTTTCTTCCTCGCCTTGCTCAAACATTTTGCTCACAACCTGCCCAATGAACGCAATCATTGTGTCGACCTCAACCACATGCACAGAGTTGGTAACATGACGGCCCACGTCGGTGTAGTACTTTTCATAGCTCTGAATAACGAGCTCTTGGATGCCGTCAATCAGCGAGGTCACCACCTGTGAGTCATTGATGAACATCTGAACTTGGTCTTTTACTCGTGGGAAGACATCCTCAATGTTCTCTTGTAGCTTCTTTGCATCAGCATCAGCAGTCTCAACGGTACCATCCTTGATAGGAAGGACAATCTGCTTCAGAACGTCCTCTGTGAATGCATGGACCACATTTCTCAGCTCTGTTTGAAGCTCCATACGCGCATCAATCATGTTCTTGACCACTTTTGGCACACACTCTCTGACGAGCCCAACCAAGCCGTCTTCGTTAAACACACTGTCACCGTTTCTGATCTTGGAAATGATATCACCTACACCACTGAAATCCAGAAAGGTCTCCGAGCTTACATACTCAACGTCAAAGTTTAAAACCTGGTTTCTCAACATTAGCAAGTTCTTCAACAAGAATAGATCAGCATCAAGGGTACTTGTAGTTGCCTTGGCAGTTCTGAAAGCCTCCCTCAGCGAAATGATACAATCATGGACAATGTTATGTGCTAAATCGTCAAAGACCGATGAGGAAACCAGCTGGTAAATCTTTGATAGAAGCACCACACCCTTGTTCAGTGGTGGGTACCAATCTTGACCACCCATTCTAGTATTGGAGGCCATTATCATGGATGCGTCATCGTCACCGGACACTGGAACACCACTCTCATCAATGGCAGACTGGCGTCTATGGCCGATCTGGAAATCACGAGCTGTTGGTCGGTACTTGACAATATTCTCATCCACATAGGCCTGAGCTCTGAAAACGAGCCTGCTCTGGACATCCTGGAGGACTGGCTCAAATACTGCCCCTAGGTCAAACTCGTTAAAGTCTCTCATGTCTGACCCTTCAAACATCGTTTCTTCCTCATCATATTCGTAATACTTGTCAAGCAGCGTAGCCAACTCACACAGTGAGTTCAATGACTGCTCTCTCAAAATACTGTTTCTCAGTTGATCATATAAAGGCTCTGCCAATTGTTGAAACCAGTGTGTAAGCGCATGACGAATGTTCTCGGGGAAGAACTTGAAAAACAGTTCGTGCTCATCTTTGAATATCTTAGTGAAGTATGAAATATTACTCTGTGCAAACTGCACTAGTGACTTTTTGTCTGAGGTGCATGTTCGCAGGTGATCCGTGATCTTCGGCTGCAAAAGACGCATTCTGATACTAAAGTAGAAATTGTAACAGTCGTTCAACAGGCCACTGTAGTCTTCAGATTCACTGGCTCGTTGACAAAGCTCTGCACTCACCTCTCCCAAAAACTCTCCATCAGATGCAAATCGAGTATATATCAACGCATCCTCAGTCACCGAGTTCACCTTACTGTTAGCGGTTTTGGAGCCAATGTCGTCCCTAATGGTCTTGAGATTGTTCATAATGTAGTTTCTGATGAGTGTGAGTGCCCTAGTTAGGCATTGTTTGAATCTTCTCATGAACATTTCGTATTCCTTATGATCCTTGTGAGCATCAATAAATTCAATGCACTCATCCAGCTGATACAACATACGCTTGAATGATTCTCTTCTCACAATGTTTGGACTTGGGTTGTTGAGCTTTCTCGTAATAGTGTTAAGCAGCTCATAATATTGCAAGTCGCTCTTCAGCTCATCATTCAGCTTGATGTACTTATTGTACTGGTCAATCAAAGTATCTGACTGGGACTGGAACTCAAAGGTCTCCTTGGTTACGGTGTCGTACTTGACAGTGAGACTGCTCAGCTGGTCAATAATGCTAGTCGCGTGCGCTGCCAGCTCGGTGTAGTTGTTCTTTCTGAACTGGCAAGCTTCAAGGAATCGTGTGTACTTGGCATTCTTATGGTCGTTGATGAGCTGTAGCTCTTCTTCGGAAGCCAGTACGTTGTAGTCAAAGGAGTTAATGAAGTGGGAGAAGTGCTGCTCCTTCTCCGCATTGGTGTATGGAAACAGTGGCTGCTGCTTATCCTCAACAACCACAGGCTTTGCGGAGCCTAGCTTCCCGCACGATGCAGATCTCTTCAGCAACGGTGAATCGTGGTGCAATGAGACGTTGTTCTTATAGCTGGTTAGTAAACGATGAGTATCAATTGGAACCCTTCGGCTTAACTCACCACCATGTGAGGAATATTGACCGCGATACTCTGCACAACAGAATTTCTTCTGGCCCTGCTCGTCCGTCTCGGTCTCCCCGGTATTTCAACGGTCATATTTCCCTATAAAACCCACTGTGATTGATGGGATTGCTGGACTTGTAGCTGTTAGATCAAAGACTAACGTGTTCGTTGACTTATTGGTTATACGGAGAGCACTATTTGCCCGACAACAATTGGCAGACTCATTACTACCATCAAGTATATACTACTGGAAAAAGGCCAATTCTAACTGGGAGATTGGAAAAAACACTGTCATTATTATTCATCTTCTCTTATAAATACACGGTTTCAGCAGCCATTTACCCTCTGGCACTTTCCCCCTCTTATTCTGTAGCTTCTCCTTGTCGTCCTCGTGCTCAATGAACCTCTGTCTTCTCTCGAGCTTTGCCTTTCTCTCCGCTAGTACATCTGCGCCAGGCTTGAAAAACTCAAATCTCGTGAACATCTTATTGTCATCATCCGTCTTCTTGTGGAAGAAGCCCATCAGCTCTAGCGCATTGGTGAACTCCTGGCCCTTGCCCTCCTTGTCGGAGAATCTAGACTTGATCTCGGCAATCCAAAGCTCACCTCTTGGAGCAAGGATCCTGTAGGCCTCCTCGATGAAGTCTAGGAAGTTGGTTCCCATCAACGCAAGACAGAAGATTACGACGGTGCACGAGTTGTCTGCGAGTGGGACGTTTCTGATGTCGGCAACTGTGATTCTCTCGTTGGCCTTCTTCAGGTCAAAGCTGTGCACCTCAATGTCAAGCTTTGGCATCTTGCCCTTCTTGCCTTTCTTCACAGCACTTCTCTCCTTCAAGAACTTCTGAATGTCCAGGGCAAATTGTGCCTCGCCACATCCCATATCAGCAATGACAACCTTCTTGTCCCTGGCTTGCAACCCTGGAAGACCACCTGGTGCGTTCACAATCTTGGCAGATCTCTCTTTCACCTCGTTGACAAAGACATCGACAGGGTTCTCTGGCCAGGACTTCACCTGCGATCTGAACCCGTCGTGGTACTCATCAAACACAGATGGCTGCTCCTTGACGAGCTTCAGAGCCTCTGCAGATGTGATTGTATACAGCTGTTCGTTGATCCATCTGAATCTGGAGCCTGTGAGCTTGGCCATCATCTTCTGCTGCAATGGGGTAAGCTTGGCCCTCATTGGGATGTCCAGCTGCGGTGGAGCACTGGCCTGCTCTGCCTCTGTCTCCTTTGTTTCTGTACTTTCAGCAACGGCCTCTGTCGTCGTCTCAGCCACAGGCTGTTTCTTCTTCTGCTTCTTCTGCTTCTTCTTGGTCTTGGAGGCCTCAGATGGAGTATCGTCTGTGAACTTTCCAATAAACTCAGACATCTCCTCCTGCTCGGCCTCCTGCTGCTTTCTCTTTCTGTTTTTGTTCTTGCTCGAGGAGCCACCGGCCTTCACGGCCGTGGAGCTCAGATTCCAGCCGTCAACCTCAAACAAAGCCATCTCCTTCTGCTTGAACCTCTAAGACCAAATCAACCTCATCTCCCAGGCCCCCATCGCCTTTTTCATTATAAAACACTTCAAAAAATTTGTGCGGTGTGTCCTGTACCGGTCATTGTGCCCGCGCTTCTGTGTGATAGAATGGTAAGTAGTCGTTAATCGACCAATTGGTTTTATAGTGTAGTGGTCATCACCTTCGGTTCTGATCCGAATAACCCCGGTTCGAATCCGGGTAAGACCTTTTTTTTCGATACCAGGAAAGAATGCTTAGAAGTTCTTTTCTATGTATATGGGTCTGTTCCTTTTCTTAATGGCTTCTACACACCAGTGCTGGATTTTCATATACCATTATAGTCGTTAGTTCATTTTCCGTGGTGTTTTGAGCCTTCTGTCCCCGAGCCTGGCCTCGTACGCCCACTCGTGCTTCTGGTGGTTATACTTCCACTTGTCGTCATTCTCTGGCTTCAATATTGTGTAGATGAGCCTGTTGAGCAATCCCACGTCGACCTCGATGTCTGTGTCGTGCTCGTGGTTAAACACTGATATGTAGTTGTCCACTAGCAGCGGCATAGGCTGCTTGTTCTGGTCTGTAACGGACTTGACTTTCTCCAGCGTCCTCATCAAATGCTTGTAGAAGATTCTGAGCATCCTGGTGGAACACTTTTGGCTCTTGGACACCCGGATGAGCCCATTTCTGCACAGGATACGTCGACTCGTTTGGAAAAAGTAGCCTCTGGCGTCGTCGATGGACTTCACCGCCTCTTCGGGGTCCTCTAGATCGACAACCTGCAATGGCATACTCTGGCTGGCCATTTTGTCCAAAAATGTAGAAATCTCTTCCGACTCGAATGCGTTTGAGAGCGGAAACTTGGATTCTGGACAGGTGACCATCCAGCGTATGAGACGGACACAGAGCTCCTGTTCGGTGTACTGTCGCACGACCCTGTATGGGTGGTGTTTGTCACTCATTACAAACCAGCTGGAGTCAAAAATATTCAGTTGGGTGTCGTACATGGGGATGTTGATGCGCTTTTTGCTTTCAAAGACTTCCTTTGTGATTTCCTCCAGCTCAGAGTCGGAGTCTGTGTCATCAATGTCCGCCTTGGCTTCTCTCTGGGGCTTTCTGAGTCCCTTTTGTCGGATGTATATGCACGAGTCGAGCACCAAAGACACGTCCTCCTCCTCTGGGTCTTCAGAAAGCTTGAGGTTTCGTTGCATCAGCCTTCTCCTGAGCGCCACTGGGTCCACGCGTGCATTTACGCTCGAGCCATCGTCATTCAACGGGGTCTGGAACCACGGAGTCTGCAGCACGTTTCTCACCTTGATGATCTCTCTCCATGCTGCCAGCTCTGCTCTCATAAAGTTTTCACCACTGGTCGCCACGATCTCGAGGAAGTCGGCATGCACCTCCTTGCGTCCATTGTAAGCGTGGACGTAGCCGGTGAGCTGGACGAGGCACCCTTCAAAGTGTGTGTGCGTAAGCCCCGATCCAGCTAGCAGCCCATTGGAAACCTTGCAGCAGATCTCCTTGCCTGAGGAGTCGTCAATTGTGAGGAAGCAGAAGACGCGGTTTGCAGAGGTCTCCCTGACATAGTACTCGGTGACCCTTCCTGTGAGGCGCACCTTCCTGGCCGGGTGGTTCTTGAGCAGCACAACGCCGTCCCTGGCCGCTCCGACAGCAACGTGCCCGTACACGTCGCAGAGGTCTCTGCTGGAGGCGATGTCACAGGCGAACACCGGCGTGATGCGGTTGAAGAAAGGCGACGTGTGGAAGGTGTGAGGAGCGTAGAACTCAACACCGTGCTCGCCCAAGAGCTCGTTCTCTACCCCAGGCACAAAGCCCCGCATTGGCCCATCCTGGATGATGCCCATCGTCCTGTTCATCGCTTCTTTGGCCGTGCTTGGGCCGTGTGAAGCTCACCGTTCTCAGTGATGTAGTGGGCTGGAGCGTCGAGGATTATACGCGATGATGTGTTGCCCCGGCGCATCTCGGCCAACTACGAAAGCTGCCAGGGCCGATAAGCGCAGAGCTATAAAAGGGCGCGTGTCCGCTGCGACCCCGACCCCACACAAACCCACACACACACCCCGAATCCACGCCCAATGCCGCCAATTACGTGCCACGTTCTGGACACCACGCGGGGAAAGCCTGCGAGCGACGTTGTTGTTGCCATCTACCGTGTTGGAGAGCTTCCTGGGGAGGACGGGGAGCTCGTTGTTGCTGAGGAGGAGCCGTTTGGGCTTGCGAGAACGAACGGGGACGGGCGAGTGCCGGAGTGGACGTTCCATCCCCAGCGGGACCTGGCGCCGCTGGGAATCACTGGACAGCAGTGGACGGAGCTCAAGCCGGGAATCTACAAGATCAGGTTCCAGACGGGGCGCTACTTCAAGCGCGTGGCGGACGAGGACCGCGAGCACGGCGTCGTTAGCGACGCCAGAACGTTCTTCCCGTTCGTCGAGATCCTCTTCACCGTCGCCAGCCCGCCAGACAGCCACTACCACATTCCGCTGCTGCTGGCGAACCACAGCTACACGACGTACCGTGGCAGCTGAGCGTGAGTTTTATAAGATGCCCCTGGCAGGGCCCCATAGGGCCAGGCAGAGTCCTACAAACCCAGGCAGAAGCCGGGTGGGAGCCGGGCAGGAGCCCAGAAAGCCGTCCACAGGCCCAGGCAGGGCCCTGTCCACGCTAGGCAGAGCCCTCCCTTTATATACGCCTCCCCCCCCCCCACAGACCCCGTAGCCCAGCCTTCCACAGCCTTCTAGAAATGCGCTATGGGGGTGCGGCCCCTACCGCAGCCACAAACGTAAACAAAAATTTTCGATTTTAGCCCGCTTCTGTTTATCAACACATACTAACAAGCAGGACGTCGCTACCCTTTGGACACCAGGGCCCTACTTGAAAGCGCCCTGCTAGCACTTATCCTGGCTTCCCTGGCTTTTCTGGCTCCACCCCGAGGCCCCATAGCTTTACCGCCCGCCACAGAGCGCTCTCCAGAGTCTCTTTGCCCCCTTCCTCCATTCCTGCGGGCCCTCTCTACACAGCGCCGCCCACCACACACACAAACACCTGGCACGTGGAAACAGTCTGGTACTGAGACCTCCTGCTAGCGCTATAGACACCACGGGTTGTTGCTCTGAGACGCCGCGGCGAACGCGCTTTCTCCTTACCACATTCCCGCCCTCAGGCCAGGCGGTGTTGTAACCAGCCGGTAAGCGGCTCTGTGCCACAACAACACGCAATGCAGGTGTCAGCTACGGCAAACACGCTGGGCGTGCAAATGACGCCCAAGCACAAGCCCACCACCCAGGAGCTGCTTCAGATGGCCACCGGCGAGGAAGTACACCTTGCTCCGAGCGTCCTACGGCCCTGCGACGGGCCCTGTGACGGGCAGAGGTCGCCGTCGACACCGCTGTCACGCGTGGTCACAGCAACAGACGAGTCTGTCATATTCACCAACCCAAGCTCTGTGGAGTCAACAAACACAACCACAATACACAGCAACTTCAACACGGAGCACATTTTGCAAGAGGACGAAAGCGCCCACAGCATCGACGGCCCAACTGTGCGGAGAAGACACACCGAGAACGTGTATCACCAGAGTAACGAGCACGAGTATGAGAACGAAAATGACAAGATCGATAACGACAACAACTTTTATGACATTAATGATAACACCCCAACGCTTCTCCAGCCACCACTGCAACCAACAACCCTCTTCTCACACAGCGGGCACGACAACAACAATAGCGCCCTTTCAGACACGTACTTGTCGAACACCCATTTTAAAGGCACATATATTCAGGACTCCAATAACGACAACGTGCTGCTGAACAACTTTACCCGCAAAAGGCGGTCCACTACTAGAACCAGTTCAATGACAACTATTCTGGACCCGCTGGGACAGCAGCAGCCACACCAGGTCCAGCGTAGTAACACTGTGAGAAACTCTGTAATGTCGCTGGACTCCAAAGGTGTAGACCAGGCAACAATGGAGATTGAGAGAATGCGCAATTCGGTGTTGACGCAACGGGAGCAGAAGAAGAAGAAGCAAAAGAGCTTGTACGACGAGGACAGAGTCCTGGTTGGTAACAAGGTGAGTGAGGGCCACGTCAACTACGTTGTGGCTTACAACATGTTGACTGGTATCAGAGTTGCAGTGTCCAGATGCTCCGGCATCATGAAGCCATTAACGGATGAAGACTTCAAATTGAGTAAGAAGTTGGTGTTTGACATTTCTGGAAATGAGTTGACCCCATCGTCCAAGTATGACTTCAAATTCAAGGATTACTGTCCGACCGTATTCAGAGAGTTGAGAATGCATTTTGGCCTGGACCCTGCTGACTACCTTGTCTCGTTAACTTCCAAATACATCTTGTCAGAGTTGAACTCGCCTGGTAAGAGTGGCTCCTTCTTTTACTTCTCTAGAGATTACCGTTTCATCATCAAGACCATCCACCCGGCAGAGCATCGCCAGTTGAGAAGAGTCTTGAAGGACTACTACACCCACGTTAAGAACAACCCAAACACTATGATCTCGCAGTTTTATGGTCTGCACAGAGTCAAGATGCCAATCTCATATGGTAAGGGACGCAAAATCTACTTTATCGTTATGAACAACTTGTTCCCTCCACACAGGGACATTCACAGAACATATGATTTGAAAGGTTCAACGATGGGACGGTTTTCAAATCCAAATGGGACGAACCATGTTGTTCTTAAAGACTTGAACTGGTTACAAGAGAGCGAGATCATCCAGTTTGGTCCACTTAAGGAGACCATCTTTTTGGAGCAGTTGAAGAAGGATGTTCTGTTGTTGGAGAAGTTGAATATCATGGACTACTCGTTCTTGATTGGATTCCACGATCTGAGTAAAAATGCGGATGGCGAAACATTGAGGAGAAAGAAGTTATCTGTGTTTTCTCCAATCTCATCGAATCTTCACGATTTGAAGAATACGAACCCAAAATTGTTAAGCCACATGAATGACTTGCCTACTATCGAGTACCACAAGGGGAACATATTTTATGCAGAGGAAGGAGGCATTACATCCACTGGTGACGACAACCAGCCATTGCAGTATGTCTACTATTTGGGTATCATTGACTGTTTGACAAACTACTCGATCATTAAGAGACTTGAAACCTTTTGGAGAAGTCTTCGCCACGATAGAGCCACCATAAGTGCAGTTCCTCCAAGGGACTATGGTGAGAGATTCCTTTGTTTCATCCAGAATTCTGTCAATCAGAACACTGCTGGTGAGGTCAATAAGAAAAAGAACGACTGATTTAAGCTGCTTGATAGAATTATAATTATTTGTTATTGGTTTGTTGGTTTGTTTTGTGTTTTTTATTTTTTGGTTCTTGATGGTGACTTTTGCATACTTCCAGCATCCTGAATTGTTTGTGAGGTTCGTTTCGTTTTTTATGATCTATATAAGTTTTTTTAATAGAGCGTTATTTTGGCTAAGGGTATATCATCTCATTTAGCACACAACTACAAGGTGATCAAAAACATTAACACACAATTCATTAAAAAGAGACGCAGTCTTTTAACGGTAAAAGTCTGGCCTGCTGACATTAACACCGTACTCAGAGAGTGCACTGCTCAGGTCATCCATCGTCAGCACCACCTTCTTTGTACTGTTACCAGCGTTAGATGTGCTTGTTTGTGCACCAGCTGCACCGGCGACTAGCGCCTTCGCTCTCGCCTGTGGGTTGGCCGAGTTGTAAACTGTTGATGATGACCTGATACGAGAGTACTCGTAGGCGTCTGTTGCAATGTCTGAGATGAACTTCTGGGTGGCCAGAGCGAGAATGCGCTTGATACGCACGTCGTCGCACTGTAATCCGTTTTTGGTGAGGTAGTAGTCCGTTACGGCGTCGGGGATCTTGTGAGGTCGGTTAGTATCTCTTGATAGTGCCAGATGCTTTAAGCAGAGCCAACTGGACAAGGGGTACAGGGGGTAACAAAAAAACACTTACAATTGGGTAGTAGTCCTCCATCATCTCCATGATCTCATGGAGTGTTTTGTCTTTCTTTGTGAACTCAGTGAGCTCCGGCGCAGAGATCTTCGGTGCTTCCTCCTTGCCATTGGCGTCCGCAGTGCTCTCATCGTTATTGTTGGTGGTATCGTCGTCGTTGAAAATCTCATCATCCTGGACGTCAACGTCCATCATCTGGTCCTCCTCGGTTTTCGGCTGCTCTTGTGACATCTCTCGTGCGTTCTCTGTGTAGGACCAGTGTTAGCTGTTGATACTTGCGGAGTTGTTACTGCGTTGAGAAAGACTATGTATATTCAATGGGTAAAAGAGAAGGGCGCGAACTTCCCGGGGCTCGTAACGTTAGTCCCCTTTACAAGGGGCTATACAATCGAAAGGGACCCTGACTCGCTCTATTTCTGGGCTTTTTTTCCAATTTCGGACTGTTATGCGTGTATTTTCTTAGTGTATTATTGTGTGATTCCGACCTCCTGGTCTTTTTAGTACTTTGCCGTCAAAACAGGCCCGTTCACGCAGGCCGACCTGTCTACGCTGAGTGCGTGCGCGTACCGCCTCGAGATTCGAGCCCACAAAGCCTTGGATCAACACTAACAAACACAACACAACAGGCAAAACACACGGCAGCAACAACCAGCACGGCGGTAAGCACAGAAGAACCTCCTGGTGGCGTGCGATATGATGGAAGAAGAGCTTCTGGACGCGTATGGGCTTAAGACGCTTACGCCAACGTCGTGGGCAGACTCGATCGACACAGCGGCCCCCGAGCCACTCACGCACGACCAGCTCCAAGCGGAAGACGAGGAGGGATACCGGCTGCTTGTGGAAATGGTGAACAGAGACACGCAACACAGGGGAGTTACAGACCCTGTTGACCCGTTGGCTCCGGGAAAGAAGGTTGGGCAGTTGCTCTTGGAGAGGAACATGAGCAACAAGGACATTCTCAAGTTCTCCATTGGAAGCAAGCAGTTCAACTCCAAGCAGTTCTTGAAGTTCATCCACAAGGACGACTCGTTCCAGCAGTTGAAGCAGAGCTTGGACATCTTAGAGCAGTCGATTGTACACAAGAACGTTGAGCTCAAACAGTTGGTTGAGAACGAGTACCTCAGGTTCGTGAGATCCAAGTCCTCGCTTGATGGTGTGCTCCAACAGTTCCAGCATACTGGCCTCACAGAACAGGAGTCGGGCCTAAAGGACTTGAAGAACAATGTCAACTACGCGAACAAGGAGATGATGCTCTTAGCGAAGCCAATCATTGCCAACAAGCAGAAGGAGATGAAGTTGAAGCAGTCGATTGAGTTTGTTGAGAAGAAAAAATTCTTCTTCAACTTGCCTAAGCAATTGAGAGGCTACATCCAAGATAAGGACTACGACAACTTTATCCACGACTACAAGCAGGCTAAGCAGATGAAGGAGTCCGACAACAGCAAAATTGTCAGTCGAATTTGGGAAGACGTTGAGATGATCACAGACACGTATAAGAAGGGACTTTGGAGCTCGTTGAACAGGGAAGACTGCACAGATGACTTCCTCAAGACCATAAAGAAGCTTATTGAGTTGGATGCCATTGACAATCCAATAATTGAATGGATTAATCTAAAATCCCAGAGGTTTATGAACAAATTCAATGACACATTCACAAAGTATCACGAAAAGATCCTCAATGTCCAGTTGAACATCCTCACGACCTTGGACCAGCCAGATATCTCAAACTTCAGGCTTGCACTATCAAATAAAACTTTCATTAGTGACTCCACCATCATCATTGAAATGTGGTTACTATTGAGTAAGCTCTTTGTCGTGTTGAAAGATCAGATTCGGGAATTCATTCAGTTTTGGCAACACGTGGAAAGCTTCATGAACGGAACCTACCAACAACGCCTCCAGTCCAACTATATAGATCAAGAATCTGGATTTTTGAAATTGGAAAGATATGAAGTTGCCGATATCAAAGTCAGAGGTGAACAGTTTATCGACGCTTTTATTCACAAGATTCTAAGATTGTTCAACTCAACGCAAGAATCTCTGAAGACTCTCCATGCAACACATTCGCAGAACTTGGATGGATCTATCTCAAACTTTGGTTTCATTCCACCTTTCACAAACAGTTTGAGTACCTTGAAGTACCTCCCTGGTATTGCAGGTACTATTTCTGAAACTCTTAATGAGTTGGGACAGTTAGTCATCACAGACAAAACGATCGCATCCCTTAGAGATCTGTCCATTGTTGTTAATGAGAGAGTTGTAGGTGCGGTTTGTGCAACTTGGTTAAACGACTGTATGAGTTTTTACAAATTAGAGGATTGGATAAAACTGGAGTCTGGTGAAACTTTGCTTCCTTCGTTGATTTACGACTTTGAGACTTATATTGTGGAAAACATTGGAAAGCTCTTATTCGCTAAACTCCCAGAAGCAAAGGAAGTCCAGATTGTCAAATACCCATCAAAAAAGATTCTTACCGGTATACAAATACAGTTTTTGAGAACATTTGATGTTCTTCTTGAAAGCATGATCAAGAAGATCATCGAGGAGAACCAAGACCCATCCATTTCCAAGGAATCCCGGGATCACCACAAGCTTCTAACGCTTTTCAACATCAAGAAACTCTCCAAAGAGACCGTTCCAGCCGTGGTGGAAAAGTATGACGCAGTGTTTGAAGCTGGACTTCGTGCGCAGAAGTTGGAAATTTACAGCATTTTACAGAAGATGGAGCAGACTATTTTTGACGCTTATATCCAAGAGCAGAGAAAACGCATCACCAAGATCCTTTCCAGGGGGATTTCCAGTGTTGACTGGTCTAATATGTCGTCAGTTCCTACGAAGGTGTCTGCATACATCTATGAGGCCATCGGTGTTCTTATTGCTGTCCACACTGGTGTTTTGAGGGTATCTTCAGAGTTGATTGGAAACGTACTAAAAGATCTGGTTGTATACACATCGGCCGGGTTACTAAAGGGTTTGAGAGACGTGAGTCTTTTCACGATGGAAGCGCTAAGGCAAGTTGTGTTGGATGTAGAGTTCTTCAAGACGTTAATTGGTAAGACTGCATCTCCAACGACTCTTAACAACTTGAAGTTGATCTACAAGGACGTTGTGAGTCGCGACTCGGACTTGAGGATGCTCCTCTCTGCAAATGCTGATATTCTCAGGGAGTCCTTGGATGGCTCTCGTTTGGACCGTCATATTTTTGACAGTTGATCGTTTCGAGTGTTCGTAGTGAACTGATACCTTGTACAAATTTCATGTAGACCGTAATACCCTGTATTCTTTTTTTTCTATTCTCAAAACACTAACGTATAATAAACTTACAAATGACTTCGTTACTTCTTTGCAGAATCATCTTCTTTTTGGACCACGGATTGGTGGCGGTGGTTTCGTATGGTTTGGATCAAACATTGGGGCGTTTCGAAGCATCTCAGGAACAACAAAGAATCTGATATTGGAGCCCCTTACAAACACGGAGTCAAGGTGTGTGACTTTGCCTTCTCTCGATGTAACGGTAATGTCGCTCAATTGGACATTCATGTTGTCCTCGGCTGTGCTTTTTGTTAGTATTGCCAGCTCGGTGATGGCTAAATGCACCTGTATGAGTACTTACACTCGACGAGCTTTCCACGGTACGTTTCGCCTGAGCTGAGCTCAATAGAAACCACATGACCCTGTGCCTCACTAAGAAGCTTCACTGGAATACCGGTAGACATCTTCACCCCTTCCAATACTCTGTGTTGCTGTCGAGTGTTGCAATGCTCTTTTGCTGGTAATATTGTCTTAAGATCTTTGTTTTGTTTTTTCTGTGCTGGATATACTTCCTAATTAGGAATCTCTGTGTAATTTGTAAATACCAATTAACAACATCCGCGAAAATGGCCTCGAACTCCCCAAGCTGTCAAGTCCGTGTACACTTACCCATATTGGCACTTCAACATGTCCAATTTAGGGCAGGAACAGAGCAACTGAGATGGCAGAAGAGGCCGATAGCTTTGATATAGGAGGTGAGTCCTCGATATTCAACATTGCCCCGGTGCAATTCCAAACGGAGGTCAGCAATATTGCCTCGCTGAGCGTCTCTGCGGACATCCTTGTTATTGGCTTCAAGACAGGTAGGCTGTTCCGTATCGACCTCAACAATCCAACAGTGATCGAGAGCCTGGAGCTCCCATACAAAAGATCGCTGCAGGAGCTTGGAAAGATTGAGAAACTGTTTCAGGACCCGACCGGTAACCACCTCATTGTTTCCACGACCAAAGCGGAATGCTTCTACATTCACAAGAGCACGACACAGTTCAAGTACATCAGCGAGCTGAAGAACGTACAGATCAGTGCTGTGGCATGGAATAAGCAGGCTGTCACCGAGAGCCAAACAGGCGCCATCCTTGTTGGTGATAAGTCTGGATCCGTCCACGAGGCCTTTATCGAATACATTGAATCATCGCAAAAGTGGCACAAGAAGGTACAGAGGGACGTTTACAAGGCACAGTCCTCAATTGACGGCATGGATGTCGGATATGACACGCAGACCAACAAGCTAACAGTGCTTTTGGTGGCTGGTGATGACATTGCATACTGGAACGATCTTATAAGGAAAAGAAATGTTCAATACAACGACTTGGTACTGGGTGATATCTTCAAGACCAAGCCCGTGGAGTTTGAACAATATCAAGACTTGGGTAAGATCAATGGCTCCAAGTTTTCTTCTAATAACATGGATTTTGGTTGGATCACCACTGCTGGTACAGTTTTTGGTAAGATCACCAACGAAAAGATCAAGACAAAGAAGAATATCGCAGAACTCAAAATCCTAGTTAATGTAGAGCTACCAGAGTCATCACAAAAGTTCAAGTCAGTGATATTGACGAAATACCACTTTATTTTGCTACGAGGCTCTGAAATTCTTGTAATTAACAAGCTCAACGACAACCTGGTTTACCACCAAGCATTGCCAACATCCGAGAGTGAAAGATTCATCGGGCTTAGTGCCGATTACACAAGTGAAACGTACTGGGTTTACTCAAACCTCAATATCTACGAGATAACAGTTGATGATGAGGAAAGAGACATATGGAAAGCTATGGTAGAAAACGGGAGCTTTGAAGAAGCTATTTCTGTGGCCCGTGATGCCGAAACAAAAGACATTGTCTATGCCTTGAAAGGTGACCATTTATGTGAACAAAAGTCTTACGTAGAAGCTGCACAGTCTTATGCCATATCTAGCAGATCCTTTGAATCAGTCGCCTTGAGATTTATAGAAGATGACCAAAGTGATGCTCTCCTCGAATATTTTCTTGCAAAGTTCTCACTACTGAAGAACGACTCCAAATTTGATTTCAAGATGCAATTGGTTATGCTTTCTGCATGGATTGTGGAATTGTTTGTCGAAAAGCTGAACGAACTTGAAGACCTTTTAGCTACAGAGCAAGCCACACATTTAGAGGAGACTACAATTATGAAAACAGGTTGTGAAAAGAGATTCCAAGAGTTTATTGTTGACAATAAGGATACTCTCGACAAGAAAACCGTGTATGAGATCATTACTTCCCACAACAGACGTTCTGAACTTCTCTACTACGCTGGACTAATTAACGACTATGACTTTGTCCTGGCATATTGGATAAGATTTGAGAATTGGGAAGAGGCATTGAAAACATTGGAAAAGAATGGCGATGCTCTAATTGCCTACAAGTATTCTACCGTTCTCCTTGTCAATTCTCCACACAAGACAGTTGAGACCTGGTTGAGAATGTCAGATCTTGATGCATCAAAGCTTTTACCAGCAATCTTGACCTACAACAAAAACTCTAAAAATATCAAGGTATCCAAACACCAAGGTATTGGATTCTTGCAGACCTACATTGAAAACACTGGGTGTAAAGATTCAAGAGTCCATGATACGTTACTATACCTTTTAATTTCAAACAAGACTAGTGGTAATGAAGACATGATCCTAAGATACCTTGAGGAACAGGGATCTGAGTTCTGTTATAACCCAGACTTTATCTTGAGACTTTGTCTCAGGTTCAAGAGGATCAAGTCGGCTACATATGTATACTGCATGTTAGACTACTACGAAGATGCCTTGAATTTGGCCCTGTCTCACGACATTATTGATCTCGCCATTACGATTGCTGATAAGCCGGAAGATGAGAAGACGAGAAAGTTTTTGTGGTTGAAAGTTGCTGATAAGAAGATCTCAATGATCAGACCATCAGACAAAGACAAGGTTAAAGAAGAGGTGAAGTTCTTACTCGACAAGTGTGAATTACTCAGAGTTAAAGATTTGCTACCACGCATTCCAGACTTTACCTCTATTGACAACTTGAAGGACGAGATCTGCATGGATTTGGAGAACTTTGGTACGATGATCAACAAACTATCGCTGGAAATGAATTCCTCCATTACCATTAATGACAGTATTACCAAAAAGATTGGTGTACATAAGGAAAAGACACAGGTGATCAATGCGGGCGAGTCATGTGCCATCTGCGAACTGTTGCTGGCATCAAGAAAGTTCTTCATCTTTCCATGCAGCCACGTATTTCATTCTGACTGCTTGATAAAAGAGATAATGAAATCCAACAACTACGCCACCAAGAAGAAGCTTGAATTTTTGCAAAAGAAGTTCCTTGCATCCAAGCCAGAGAAGGGAACCAAGTTTGTGAGCATTTCGGAGGTTGACTCATTGTTGTCAAAGAGATGCCCTCTGTGTTCTGATATCAAGATTGATACCATTGACCAGCCCTTGGAGGGAACTACGACGGATGACTGGGACATCTGATTTAGAAACTAATGATTAAAATCTGCTTGTAGTTTTTTCACATGTAGACTCTTGTTACAAGAATGTTACGGATCACAGTTTTTTGCCTACAATGATGGGAGTTAAACATGCTGAATGGACATATATGATGATATAAATAATAGTTTGAAAGACATTAAAAATAACTTAAAATCATGTGAAAGAAAATCATAAGAGTGAAGATGTATGTGACTGCTAGTTCCAAAGATCCACAAGTGCGTAAGACCTATGCACGGAAGAACTGTGTGTTAGATAAACTTGCCTCATGAACAATCATCGATCTCTTAAACTCATTCAACTCCTGTCTAATTTGCTGGATCAGCTGTGGGGAGAGCTGATACGAAGAGACAGCAGTAGAGTGACGATTGTACATGTGGGATGGGTATGTATTGTTAACATAGACCTGGTTAGTGAAACCAACCTGTTTGGTAGATGGGTGAGATATGTGTTGCTGGAACTTCTTCTTGAGAATGGAAGGTTTCACATTGATCACTGTCTGTGGTGTCTTGGGCTGGTTAGTGTAGATAATCTGGACATTTTGCTTCATAAACTTGTCAGTAGGCTCTTCCAGCTCCAATGTGGATGCTTCAGATGGAGCAATGGATAGCTTGGATGCAGAGCTGATGGAACGAATTGACTTCTTTCTCTCAATGGACTTGGATCTCATAAGTTTACGCTGTGATTGGCCAAGATCTGAAGCCGAAAGATCAGGGAATGACGTCTCACCGTACTCAATCATCTTTTCAATAAACTCCATGTCGTCAAAGGTAATCACAGTGTCTTCTTCCTCATCAACCTGCCTCTTATCACGGTTTTTCTTCACCACCAATGTGCTAACTTCTTCTCCCTGGAAAGAGTCATCCGTCTTTGGAGTGTTGTCCACTGTTGAAGAGTTATCCTTCCTTGGAGAATCATCCATCTTCGAGAGCACAGAGTTCTTCAAAGAGTCATCACTGGACTGCTCAATGAAGTCAGGTTCAGCAAGCTTGATGTTTACCAAGTCCACCACATTAATACCCTTGTCCTCGTCGCCTTCCATAAAAGAGAAAACATCAGAGTTCAGACTGATTTCACGTTGGAGTGGGTGTTTCACCTCAGGCTCAGTGTGTGGTTGTTTTTGAGCACTGTGTGGGACTACTCTGGTGCCGAGAGGTGCTGAAGATGCAGCTGGGGCAGTTGTGTAGGTGGTTGGCTTCGACTGGAATGTATTAGTAGATGCAAGTGGTTTAAGTGGGGACTTGGGTTTAGACTTCTTGCTGGAGAACACCCGAGAGAGGAATCTCTTGATGGCGGATGGTCTTCTCTCAACAGAAGAACTCTGGAGAGACTGCAAAGAATTTTTGGTCTTGAGTGACATGCGTGTAGTTTGGGGTGCCTCTTTTGGCGCACGCTTTACTTCAACCTGTTGAACAGAAACAGAAGGAGCAGCAGGCCTAGTGGTCGGTAGGGCCTCCTGTTGGATCTTTGGTGATGAAACAAGAGACTCAGCAGACTTTTCAGATAATGTGGCACGGGAACCCATTGGTGAATTGTCTTGTGGTAAAGTAGCTGTATTATCAGAAGCCATCGATGTTGGTACGGCCAGTGATGGAAGCAGGTGTAGTGGGGTGTCTGTGATGATTGGTGCATGTTCTGCAATCATACCCAAGTTATTTGAGGCTGTAACAATTGAGTACAGCTGTTCTGGTGTCTTCTCATTCATGGCTGGTGTTCCACTATTAGTCGGCTGAATGGAAAGATCATCTATAGATGAGGGTGGTGTGCTCTCGTTAACACTTGAGTTGGTTCTGGATGCACGCGATGGTGATGGAGATGACGAATAACTGTTTGTGTTTGAACTCGAAGAACCTGATGACTCGTGTGTGTAAACCTGTGCGTGTAGCATTGGCTTTGCGCCGGAAGAAGATGAACAAAGATGCAAAGGTCTTGTTGATGGTTGGGCAGTATGGGGCCTTCTTGGTGAAATAGGTGATGTTGGGACAGCTGTCGGAACTTGTGGTGATGCATTGGTGTTGAGCTTGTTCAAATTTGTCAACGAGTTTCTTTGCTTGTTTCTCGGGGTGTACACTTCTCCGTTAGGGAAAGTGAATGGTACCTGTGGCATGTGGCTATTACGACGTCCCGAGGAATGCTGTGGTGGTAATTGTGAGCCGGCTGTTGTGACACCTGTTTGGAACATGCTTTGTTGCTGCTTCTGTTGGTAAAACTGCTGCTTCATTTTGTGTAGATGGGCATTCTCGATGGACTGTCTTCGGTATGCTGGCATATTTGTCAAGGAAGCTGAGCTTCTGAAGGAGGAGCTGTAGAGGTCAGCCATTGAGCCCGGCTGGAGACTGTTTGCACGAGGCATTGGCACACCACCTGCGCCGTTAGCGTTCGGGTGTGAGCTTATCATGCTGTTATGCCGCTGTCCAGCAGCGTTAGATGCAACAGACTTCATGGATGCCATGGAAGACGAGTATTTGACCCTGGATGGCCTGGCAAACTTTGAGTCCAGTGTGATGAGGTCGTTAGTGGAGGAGCCTCGGGGGATGTGTTGGGCCGCTGTGTGAGGGTCCATAGTGGAGGATGTGTACGAGTTGAACGAGTTGAAACTCGTAATTGAGTTTGTACGTTCAAAACCACTGTTGGGGTACATGGTGTTGAGCGAGTGCGTGGCCATGTGGATGAGGATGGGTAGGGTCGCAAAGGGGATTAAGGGTGTGTGGGAAGAGTGGAAAGATGGCAAGGAGACGAGTGGAAAAGGGCAAGAGGGGCGTGCAAGCGGTTCCAGAATCTCTTGAAGAGAGAGATGACAGGACGGAGCCAAAAAAAGATGGAAAATTAAACAACAAAAGAAGGCTGTCGATATATGTCTGAGTGTTGAATGTGTGTGGTGTGAGAACGAGCGCTCTCAGCCATAAAAACTCGAAATCTAGCAGAGCTGGACGGGGAAGGACGCTTCTGTGACGTCTTTCTCGTTCAAAAAGAGAGCTCACTCCTTCCTGCGCTTGGTCGCTTACTCTGGAGGGGGTGTCTACCACTACTCTGGTGATAAATAGAAGTGAAAAGAGAGAAGAGAGAGAAGTCGGATGGTTGGCTGCTGGCAAGGCTTGTGTCCTGTCTGCCTGTCCGCTTTTGTCTGATTGTCCCTCTAAAAATATTTGTGGGACTCTATCTTTAGACCTTCGGGACAAAAAAGAAAAACGGACAGATCTGGGGACAAAAATAGCTGCTGCCCGGACACTCTCGCTAAGGGGCGTGAAGCAGACACTCTGGCTCGGGGGGCACAAGCACTCCTATCACACAAGCGGAGTGTGTAGTTCTTTCCCTGGGGACGATCCAGAGAGAGAGACACTGGGAAGAAGGCCTGGCGGCCCGCTGAGCCATCTGTGCTCTTCCGCTGCCAAATGTCCCATTTGTGTCCTCGGACGGCCTTCGGCTGCTGGATGAGCCCGAATGTCGTTTGCGCCAAATGTCTTTATTTAGCCAGTCTTGCGCTTGCCTCAAGCACAGAATTCCCCTTTCGAGACATGTCCTTGGTAAATATGCAGCCAGTTGAGGTCGCCACACATGTGACTGCATACTGGCAGCAGCAACACTCTTTGTGTCTCTGCGCGCTCATGCTGGGTGTTCTCACATGTTATGCGGGTACTTTCCCGATATGGCAATTCGTCCTCCAAAGCGCCTCTTTGGGAAGTTTAGTCTCGTCTAATCGTATTTCCTTGGCCCCCCTCTTAAGAGGGGGGCCATATCTTCCTATTTATACATAGGAAGGCCCATGGGAGGACCCCAAGGCACTGGTTTTCTCGTTTTCTGGTTTTAGGTGTGCTAGAAAACCCCCATATTGCTTGCCCGTGTCTCAATTATATAAAGCGGGATCGGCCGGTCCCAGATGGCGCACATTCTCAGGCCCCCGTCCATGGGCAAAGGGGAAAGGGCCAGGCCCTCGGCGATGATTGTCCCATAGCCCATCTTCTGTCCCGTCAACCCTCATGATGCTCTCTGATCTACGCAAAAATGGAATTAAAGCGTGGTAATTAAAGCACGGGCATTGGGCTTAGAACATGTGCACACACGAAGATCTGGCATGTGCGTGGGATCGTCCCCGGCCGTATCTATCTCCTACCCAGACGTCCTATCGTAGCTATCGATATCATTAAAAAAAGAACTAAAACCTATGCTAATGCGTTTCCCTTGTTCAACCAAAACTCTCTTCTGGTATCCTTATCAATGCTCGAGGTGGAGCTCCTCTTCTTCAGCTCAGCACCCGTGTTCTCGCTCTTCTCGCTCTTCTCGTCGTCGTCGCTCTCGTCGTCCAGCCCCATGTAGTCATCAACTTTCTTTCCAGGCACCTTTGGTGCAACCTGTGGAGCGACAGTGGGCTTTGCCGTGCTCAGGGGTATAGAAACCTTTTTCTTCTTGGGCTGCACACGATCCACAACCTCATCATTGGACGATTCATCTCCTTCAGAGAACCGCACCGGTGCGGTGCGTGTTCTCGAAAGAATAGATCCCCAGTCATCCTCCGCTAATGCCTCATTGGCCACCAGTCTTCTCTCGTCACGGAAGTCTCTCTCCCTACCACGATACTTTACAACACTTCCCAGAATCGACTGGCCAATCCGCTGTCTGTACGTGGCACTGTCCATGTCGTAGCACTGGTTGATCAACACCTCGTATGCACCGTTGAAGGCCTTTTTGATGTCCCTAATGTTAAAAGAGCCTCGGGATATGTTGTTCTTAGGGTCAGAAGGGTCCTGGATCCCAAGAGAGAAAGGGTTCCGTCCTTGCAGGTCTGGGTAATATCTCTTGTTAAGGTACCGTACGTTATCTGCCTCAACAGAAATCGCAACGTTGTCATACCCAAAATTACGTCCATATAGCTCAAAGAACTCAATAAGCAGCACACCCAGATTCTCATACGGTGAAATGTTCCCTGTGCTTAGTCGAGGGTGCAATTTGAGGAACGAGTACACAAGACAGATTATAGAGTATCCACCAAGTCCACCAACATGAACATTATTGAGCTTTCTGGCAGCAAGGAACTGTTTTACAATGAGCACAAGCTCACGAAGGCCCGGGGTCTCATCAATCCACCCACGTATCACTCGAGCAGCCTCAATACCATTGGTACGCTCAAATGATACATCAATGTGGATATTGGACTGCGGCTCTGTGAATTTGATGATTGGCACTTTGGCCTTGGCGATCACCTCGACCTTGATGGCAAGGTTCTTTCTCTTGAGGTATGACGATAGCTGATACAACTCGTTTCTGTTCTCGTAGTTTCCAGCCTCACTGACAATGACCATGTCAATATCCGATCCTGGGAGGTAGAGATCAGTAGCATAAGAGCCAAACACATGGACCTCACAATCGGTCCACAGCGTGGTGATTGCCTCTCTCAAGCGACGCACACACGAGTTTCTGGCCTCAATCTCCCTCTTGGACGGCGAAATGTATGCAATAAAGTCCTTGATCTCCATTGTGAGCCAGTCTGCAATCTCCTTCTGCTTTGAGTGGTCATGGTCCTGGACCCATGGCGCATCGCTGTTTAGCACGCGCTTCCTGTCTCCTACAGAAATGTCTGTAGCGTTGTCGTCCATCGAGTAGGCATCCTCGTCGTTCTCCTCCTCTTCGTCTTCGTCTGAGGAGAAGTTCAAGGAGATGAAATCCGTGTTTTCGGTGAGCTCGTTCTGTGATTTCGTTGTGGTGGTCTTGGGCTCATATATCACCTTGTTGTGATCCAGCTCGTCGCTCTCGTAGTCGTCCACGAGGATCACCTCTTTGTCCCGCTTGCGTCTCTTTCTGTCGCTGTCGTCATCGCTAGGTATTACCTCAATGTCCTCGTCCTCGGGGAGATTAGCATACTGGTTCTCGTGGCTCTTGTTGTTGAAGACGTCGAACGAACGCTTCAGCTTGTCGCCCGATTTCTTGAGAAACTGCTTCGCTCTTTTACTCTTGGACTGCTTGTTGGACATTGCAAACTACTCAACCCTTGTAAAAATACCTCTGCCTGGCCTTCCCTGCCCCTCTACTATTCTGTTTCTTCTTTCCATTATGTCTACCAAAGACTCCTCTCTTATAATTTCTTCGCTCATCGGTATAAATTTGGTGGTACGCGCACACACTTCTCATGGCCGGCCGAGACGAAAGGACTGTCCTTTTCATATAAAACATATATATACAACAAGCATTATAAATAGTGGAAAGCGTGGTTAGTGTGGTATCGCTCCAGCCAGCTTCCTGCACAGCTCTTTGTGGTACGTTTCGCTGAAGGCCTGGCTTGTGCCCATCATCCCTGCCTCAAAGGACTCGTACTTCTTCCCATTGATCTTTTGTGGTTGTTAGTATGGTTCAGGCATAGCTGTCAAGAGAAAAGGGAAAACATACAACCCATCCTGATGGTGTCCACTGAGCTTCAACCTCTGTGGTCTCCCCCGTTACTATCTTGAGTGTCCCGTCTACGTGGGCGACGTGCGGGAAGAAGGTCTCGTACTCCTTGATGATCTGTGTGTGTTCTCGTTCCACTGCTCCATCCAGCGAGTGACACATTGTGCGTAGCGTCCCAGATATGATACCAAAAGGCGTCGTACAAGTATATTTGTCTCAGTTTCAACACAACTATAGTGCTGAGATACACCACTGCCAGGTGTATGGAAAGGACATAATTGATTGCGCGAACTTGTTCCCATATCGGAGACACTAAAGGGCCTATAGTTATGATCCTACAACCAGTAACATGCCATAAATACATTAGTTCTCGTTGCTATATACACCTGTCCTGCGACAGTTTTGTAGTCGGTGTTTTTTTGGGGAGACTTCCTCCTAGTTTTATTGCAGTACTCGCTGCGGTGCCAGACTGGTCGGGATCACGATCTTCTTCTCAGGGAAGCCTCCAAGTCACCAACGTCCAATCTGTTCCCTCTGATGTAGTACTGTCTGTTTCTCTTCTTGTACTGATGTGGTCTTCTGATGATGTCAATTCTGGCAATGAGCGGCGAGAACAGCTTGACCTTCACCTCAACACCAACCTTCGAGATGTTGTTTCTGAGCGTGAGGTTGGCATCCAGGGCCTTCTTGCTGACGGCAATCACCTGGCCAACAAATGGAGGAATGGCACGGGACGTGTACATGACTCTGAGTACATCACCAGGGCGCACACGCTCCTGTGCTGACGAGCTAGGGGAGATGAGCTTGCGGCGCCATCCCGTTGGGTCGAGACGCTCGTACTGTTGTGTCTTGAAGATGTCCATCACACGCTCCTTAGGGCCCTTCTTGAGGGGCTCGTAGGCGCTAATGATACGCTCTGGGTCACGGTTAGTATCTGGAACGGGCGAAGGACAGCGTATCACACGTATCAACGTGTGCAAGCCTAGCCAAGGGCTGAGAAAGATATCTGTACAAGACATATCCACACTTACGCTGCTTGGACGGCACAATGTAGTTGGCCACCTGCTGCAGTGGGCGCAGGGCAAACGGACGGGTGCACACCTGTGGACGGAACATCGTATCTGGCCTCTCTTGTGCTAAAGACTGCTAAAGACTGCTAAATCCGTGTGTATAAGGGAACTTTCCAAGCCTGAAATGTCCAATTTCCAACCATGAAAATATGAATATTTCACCAGTCTGTTAGTTACGCTGGCCGGCACGCGAATTTCCAGCGCTCCGCGTATATCTGGGACCTAATAAAAGGGGCCTATCCTTATATATACTTATATATATATATATAAGTATATAAGTAACACGTTTCACGTACAAGCCATAGAATTATCAATATATATTAGTGCCGCAATGCCCAAAACGCCTGTTCTCAGAACCTATTCTTTCTCTTTCTTCCTGTAAACTTAGAGTCTCTAGCGACAGCCTTTCCTCTCTTCTTCATGAGGTCCTTCTTTCTCTGGATATAGTCCTTCTTGGACTCCAGGGCCCTCTTGAGCTTCTTGCCCATCTTCTTGGCCTTGTCTCCGTCAGCGACTGGGGCGTCCATCGAGATTCCAGAGAGGTTGAGCTCCTCGGAGGACTGGCCGGCGCTCAGCACGAGATAGTACTTCTTGTTCTTCTTGCTCTCAGAGTCGTCAATCACCAAACCACCCTGGAAACCTGCCACCTTTGCGCTCTGCATGATGGAGTCTATCTGCTGGTCGTTTGCTGGGTAGAACTGTGCAACGAACTTGCCCCCTCGCTTGAGACTCGCAAACAGTGTGTTGAAGAACCTGAGCAGTCTGCGCTTCGGGTCCACGTTCGCTGTGTCGGCGTTGCACAGCCATTGGATAGCTGAGATGGAGATGGCAGCGTCGAAAGAACCCGCACGGAACGGCACTCCGTTGCCAATGTCGGCCAGGAACAGGTCCCCCTCGAGATCACGGTCGAGCCCTGTGGCAAGCATGCTGGGAGATATGTCCATGCCACACCATACGTGGCCCTCCTCCGTCAGAATCTCGCCAGAGAGACCAGATCCGCACCCAATATCAAGCACAAACTGGGGGAGCCCAGGAAGGTTCAGCAGCTCCAGGGCTCGTAGCGTCATCTTCGCCTGGATGTGTTGCACACGGGTCGAGGAGGTGTACTTTTGCGACTCAGAGTCGTTGTAAAACACCTCTGGAGGCGCAAGCTGCTCTGGACGGGACATCTCAGCAGACTCAGATTCGTAACAGTGGTGTTGGGAAAGCTATGGAAGAACCGGAAGAAGCTGTTAGAAGCTCGCAAAGCTCGCAAAGCTTGGAGATGAGGGAGATGAGGGAGTATTAAAACGTAGTGAAAAATTATATGTGGTACGGCCACGACACTATAACCTGGCCCGGGAGGCCCCATTTTCTGGCCCCGAGGGGGGGCCGAGGGTGGTATTCTAGGCCAATTGGACTCCTCCATCACCAGCTTTCCTTGCTGTCTCATTAGCCCGTCCTCCTCCCTCACAGCGCTGCCCCCGTGCGCCCCCACACGCCCAGCCATAACGTAGGGGGATCTCCTCCCCCCGCGAATCGCAGATTAAAGGGGAGGTGACACCTCCACACAGCCCATTAACACGGAAGGGGACCCTCCCTGGCACCAATCAGGGCTGTTTCAATATCTACAGGACGATGGAGTACAAGACGAAGGAGATCCAGTTCCACGGACTGCGGAATATCCTCACACAGAACGTGAACGGGCCGTGTGCGCTGCTCGGGCTGCTCAACACACTGCTGCTAACGTGCGAGACATCGTCGCCGGACGAGGTGCACGCGCTTGTTGCGCTGGTGAACTCCACGGACACTGTTCCTCTGGAGGCTCTGCTGCGGTGCTTGAGGGACATTGCAGTGGCGAACGCACAGGTGCTCTCTCTGGACGGGCAGGAGGTGTCCCGGACGCTGTCGCTGCTGCCTACGCTGCACGAGGGTGCCAACATCAACCCCATGTTTGACGGTGGGTTTGCGGCCAGCGACGAGCTGGGGCTGTTCCGGGTGTTTAACGTAGGCATTGTGCACGGGTGGGTGATCTCGCCGGAGGATGGTGAGTATAGGAGTGTTGTGAAGTACGGTTCGTACGAGTCTGCGCAGAATGTGCTGATTGAGGCGTACGATGTGTCCGGCAAAGCCGTCAAGGACGATGTTGATGCTGAGATCCTCGAGGACTCGCAGAAGATCAAGCACTTCTTTGCGAGAACGGCCACGCAGCTGACCGACTACGGCCTTGCTGCGTTGAAGAACCACCTCCACGACGGCCAGGTACTGGTCTTCTTCCGCAACAACCACTTCAACACCATCATCAAGACCGAGAACGACATCTACCAGCTCGTGACGGACCAGGGCTTCTTCGACAGGCCCGAGTACGTGTGGGAGTCGCTGCTGTCGATCAACGGAGCAAACAACTCGTTCTTCACCGGTGCCTTCGCTCCGATCCTGGAGGGCGAGACCAACCCGTTCATCAATGGCCACGAGGAGGACGACAGACGGATAGCAATGATGATGCAGGAAGAGGAGGATAAGAGAGCTGCGACGGCCATACAGAGATCGTATGAGAGAGGTAACAATAAGACCAAGAAGACCAAGGAGGACAAGAAGAACAAGAACAAGAATGGCAAAAACGGCAAAAACGGCAAAAAGTGTATTATTATGTGACTGTTTCTATACTGATGTAGTGTTTTCCAAAAGCCTACACTTCCATATACCCCATCCATAACATATAATACATATACAAATATATATATAAGTAGAGAGCCTACTCCTTCCTCTTCTTGCCCACGGGACTCTCAGAGTAGAACTGCTGGTGCACCTGGTCCTTCAGGTACTCTGCCAGCTTCTCCTCCGGGTTCTCACCCTCAACAATCTCCTTGAGCTTGAGTCTCTGCTCGTCGTCAATGTCCAGCGTAATGTCCTCTGGATTCTCGTACGAATATCTTAGCTGCTGTCCCTCCGGCAGCTTCGGCGTCTCCTCCTCCTCGACTCCACCGTGGATCAGACCCTTCAGGTACGTGGCAACCTCTGGGAACTCGCCCTCGTCCTCAATGTACTCGCCAGCCGTCATCCCGTCGTGGTTCTTGAGCTTATAGTCGGCACCATACTTCTCCACCAGCACCTTCGCCATCGCCAGCTCCTCCACGTGGTGCAACGGTGTGTCGCCCTCAGCATCCTGCACGTTCACGTCGCCACCGGCTCCCACAAGCTCCGATAGCAGCTCTTGGTGGTTGTACGAGGCAGCTGCGTGCATTGGTGTGTACCCATTAGGGTCCGGCGAGTTGGCCGAGTGGCCCTCGGAGAGCAGCTGGCGCACAGCAGAAACGTCGTTGTCGGCACACAGAACCCAAATGCTCATCTTTGTGGTGTGTAGGCCCTGTTTTGTGTTGTTCTATGGCTGTGCTACGCTCTACAAGACCGTAATCCCCTGCCCCCGTAGTAGAATAAAGCACATAGGGAGGGAAAAAATATATATGGGCCGGAAAACTACATAAACATCCTAATGAGGTAATTTTCCCAAATTAGTATATACGATGATACACAGAACAGGCCTTCCGGGGGCCTTTCTGGGGGCCCTCGCCGTTATCGCTCGATAATTGTTCTGTAGCTGATGCACTGGAGCGGGTTGTTGATTCTGAGCCGTCCACGTTCCTCGTGTGTGCCCCATGATGCGCCCCATCCCATCGGCGATGGGCCCCAGGACGGTGTGTAGCATATCTCGTCCCACGCACAAGTCGGCTCGCACCGGTAAAACGTCGGCTCCCACTGAATTGTGGCAAGGAGGGCACTTATACGGTACTGGAGAGCCACTATCTTGTCTATAGCGTGCTCTTTGCCCGTGTAGTGTGCCTGGAGGGCCTCTCTGCCGGCCAGGAAGGCGTCGAACATAAAGTCGACGATGGCCACGGTGACGGTGTGGACGGACGAGTAGATAAGGATGTCGGACTCGGACTGTGGTTCCTGGAGGAAGTGGGCGTACTGCTCAACAGCACGTTCCCTGGCCCTTGCCAGCTGAAGCTGTGGGTCTGTATCGTGGTGGTCGAGGAACCGGCGCACAAAATTGGTGGTAAAGAGAGTAATGTTCTTTGCGACAGTGATATCGTCCCCGCGGGCCAGAGACTGGTTCAACAGCAGTAGGTGCGGAGCAAACTTGTCGACGATCTCAGTAGTCATCAGCTGCCAGTCTGTACCAGCAGCAGGGTCAGCTCCCTGGGCCAGGAAGCCCGCTAAGCCGTCAACAATGTCGTCTCTCACCTCATCTGAGACGTTGAGAATGCGTCGCATGTATGTGTCCGGAGACACCCATGTCTTGTTGAGTGGTGTCTGGAAGCCCCTAAAGTCCAGCAGCACTCTTCCATCTCTCTTATCGTGGATGTTTCCTTGCTTGGTCCAGTCGTACGACATCACACCGTCCACCTCAAGCTTAAACTGCTCGTAGTCTTCACTGAGCTCTCCCTCAAGCTCGAGCGGAAGCCCCAGGGTGTCGTTGCTCCACTCAATAGAGACATTGTGCACGACCCGCAGCTTGTCGTGGAAATCACAGATGACACCTTCAAAGCCGTTCTCGATGCGAATGTATCCATCGAGCCCAAAGGGCCTACCCCAGTCGCAGATGGTGGTGGCAGCGATGCGTTCATTGACTGGCGAGTCCCATGCCATGTTGGCAAGCAGGCCCTGCTGGTCCATCTCGCCTGTGCTGGTCTTTGCGGCCGAGGAGCCATCAAGCAGGATCAGCCGGTTCAATGGTCGGGAAACCTCAAATGTGAAGAGTGAAACGTGCTTGTTCTGGTACCCTGGAGGCTGTGGTCCTGGCCCATGGCCTGGCTTATCAGGGCCCCCAGGGCCCCCAGGACCTCCAGGGCCTCCAGGACCATGACCATCGGTCCTGTTTCCTCTCGGATTGGCTCTGGAGGAGATAAAAAAGTAGCTAAACTCGTGGTCCATAGCAATCCACTCTGGCCCGTCTGGAATCCTTCCATCGGTGTTTCCGTGATAAAGCAGCGTGCCTTCGGGGATATAAGCGGGAATGAACCCAACACCGACAGGGTGGACCTGGGCATTTTTAGCTCTGAGCGCGTCCTGGACAGTGTTGAACACTGCAGAGGCGTTCTCGAGCGATATTGGCCTGAGCTGTGTGCTGTGGAGCTGTGGTGATGGAGCGAGCCCGAGGACCACCACCGTCGCACACACAGCGGACACAATGGCGTACGGGAGCCACCGCACACTCCACAGCCTCCACACGCGCTTCTTGCGTTGCTCGTCCCCAATCAAGGTATATTCCATTGCTTTGTGGGTGGAATTCGGTGGGATTCAGGGGTAATTGGGTTTAATGTGGTGTGTAGAGAGCATTTAGGGGAGCGAGGTTTCGAGAGATAAGTCGGGGGTGTTTATTACTTTTCCAACGGGGCTTTGCGAGTCTCTGAGCCCCGTCTACCCGGGTGCCTGAAATGGGTCTGTCATAGAGGTACATTGGGGTATTGTATATATAACAGCACCTTGGATCGGCTCAGGGGTCCCAGGGGTGTCAGGGAGTGTCGGAGAATATTACGGAAGACGCCGCAACCGGGAATCGAACCTAGAACCCTCCTGGACCGCGTCCCCATGGCAGAGGCCCAGTATCCACTCAAATAACCCAATTAGCCCACTTAAAAAGAGGTACACCGGCCAATTAGGCCGGTGGTTCCAAAGACCTCAACCCAATTGGTCTCACAGGCCAAAAAACACCGAAAAAACACCAAAAAAAACGGTAAATCTCTTTGTAACACGGTTCATCCTTATGCAGGGGAACTGCTGATCATCTCTGTATTATTTCTAATTGACCAAATGTCCATAAGGACGCTAAAGTTTTTCACGCGCGCAGACATATAGTGGTGGTGCTTATGTCAGCACTGAGTCATACAAACTTATGTAACCGCTGACTCATCTTGTGCTTATGTAATATCTGAGTCATGACTGTCACATCTGGGAAAGGGAGGCAAATAATGACCCCAGAATGGGCTGGAAAGGAAGCGGTTTGCAGGCTTCCCGAGCATCCGCGTGTGTCTCACTGCGTATAGACACGTATATATAGACGGACAGAGGCCAATTGATCCATCCGTGCCCTTTCCTGCCACCACAGAGACTGCCGCAATGACAAACCTCGAGCTGAGACGTATCGAGTCGCTCAACACAGTGGATAAGAGACCCTCGCTAAACGACCGGCAGGAGTACACGAGCTCTAGGGGGAACCTGCTCGCCAGCACTGCGACTGCCACTAGCACTGGTTCTAGTGGTGCCAACCGCAGTGCTAGCTCGGTCCACCGACGCTTCAAGGAGGGCGTCCCCCGGTCCAAGCTTGGAGACGTCAAGTTCAAGGACACGGAAAGCATTCTCGAGAACGTACACCACGACGAGAACCAGTACAAGGGCCTGTACGTGCTGTTCTGGCTCGGGGTGGCGCTGCTGACACTCGACACGCTCGTCAACTACTACCTCGAGCACGGGCTATACTCCGAGATTGTGGATTTCCTCGTGCGGGACGTGCTGTGGATCGGGCTAACCGACCTCGTGATGTACTGCAGCATCTACGCGGTCTTTGGGGTGCACTGGCTCGTGAAAGAAGGGTGGGTCCAGTGGGAGAGCACTGGATGGCTCGTGGCGTCCGTCTACGAGGTGCTGTACGTGCTCGTGTTCATGGCATACGCTGAGCACCAGAATTTCCCCTGGATCGGTAAGATCTTCCTCTTCCTCCACTCGCTCGTGTTGCTGATGAAGATGCACTCGTACGCCTTCTACAACGGCTACCTGAGGACCATCCACAACGAGCTCACCCTCTCAGAGGGCCTCCTCAAGAAGGAGGTCCACGACCAGCACGTCCGTGACGCTCTCCAGCGCTCCGTTGACTTTTGCTCCTTCGAGCTGCGCTCGCAGTCCCACACAACGCCCTACCCGGCCAACATCACCCTCCACAACTTCTTCATGTACACCATGTTCCCCACCATCGTGTACCAAATCGACTACCCTCGCACGTCCCGTGTCCGGCTCCGCTACCTGGGCTCCAAGCTGTGTGCCATCTTTGGTGTTATCGTGCTCATGGTGGTGCTGGCCCAGAACTCCATGTACCCTGTGGCGATGAGGGCCCTCGCTCTACGCCAGCTCCCACTCCAGGAACGTGTCTGGTACTACCCGAAGCTGCTTCTGGACATCATCCCGAGCTTCCTGCTGATGTATCTCTTTGTCTTCTACCTCATCTGGGACGCCATCCTCAACGCCCTTGCCGAGCTCACCTGCTTTGGCGACCGGGAGTTCTATGGCCCATGGTGGAATTCTGTCTCATGGGATGAGTTCGCCAGGCTGTGGAACATCCCGGTCCACCGGTTCCTGCTACGACACGTCTACCACTCGTCCATCTCGGCCTTCAACTGCTCCAAGACGGCTGCCACGGTACTCACCTTCCTCATCAGCTCCATCGTCCACGAGCTCAGCATGTATGTGCTCTTCCACCGGCTCAGAGGCTACCTGCTGCTACTGCAAATGTTCCAGCTGCCTCTGGCAGCACTGTCTAAGACCAGGTGGATGAAGGAGAAGCGTACGCTGGGCAACGTCATCTTCTGGTTCGGTATCGCCACAGGACCCTCGCTCATGTGCACCCTCTACCTCACCTTCTGAAGCTCTATTTATATGACGATTACACACTATTACACACTTACTTGTAGATGTCATCAAACGGCCGGGTATCGCTGAAACACGAGTCCCAGACCTCATTCACAACAGCAGTGGCCATCTCCTTGTCCTTGCACCCCGGGTTCGCCATCACAGACAGCACAGCCCGTCGCTTGACACACTCCTGGTGCCCACGGCCAAAGTGTGTGAGCGCACCTCGCTTGAGCTGGTTCATGATGCGGCACTCGCCAGACAGCGACGACGCCCTAATTTCGGAGCACGCGTGGTGCTTGAGCTGGAGCCAGTCCACACGGAAGCGTGTGTCGTCGTAGCAGTGCACCAGCTCGTGGGCCAGCGTGTCCTCGAGGTGGTACTTGTCGATGATCCTGTTCTGGCACAGCAGGATGCCGAGATCTGGATGGTACCCTCCGCCCTTCCACTCGTCGCACACATCACACACAATCTGCGACGCGTGCACCTCCCTCCCGGCCTTCTTGATCTGCTGGAGCATGAAGATCACTATTGGCGAGAACTGGAGGGCCCAGTCTCGCTGCTCATAGCACCGTGTGCACTCGTTCGTCTGCTGTCTTACGGCGAGGTCGGCCTCGTAGCGAGTGCGCTCCTCGCCGGACGCAAAGCCCGTCTTGTAGGCCATCGTGCGCCGCCACCAGTCGAAACCGGCTGGTGGCTCGCTCCCTGGAAGCTTGCTGCCTGTGGCCTCTGATTGGCTGCCTGATTGGCTTGTTGTCATCGTTCCGTGCTCTCCTTGGCCCTGGCCTTGTGTCTGGCAAGGTTGGTCTTGTCAATTTTTCATCGCGCAAATACCGTAATACTATACCATACTAATACTAATGTGATACTAATATGACATTAATATGATACTAATATGACACTAACACGATACTAACACGATGCTAATACCAGTGCTAGTGCTAATGCTGATACTAAGACTAATATCCGTACTCATACTACCACTCATACTACCAATACTACTACTAATGGCAATACCATTACCAGTACTAACACCAGTACTAACACCAATACTAACTCCAATACTCATAGTCGTACTAGTACCAACGGTAATATCAACACTGAGACCAATGGTATTACCACCAATACTTATACTAAGACCAGTACTAATACTGATCTAAGACTAATCAAGTACCACTAACACCGCTAAGGCTAATATCAATACTGATAATACCAATACTGATAATACCAATACTGATAATACCAATACTAATGGTAAACCAATGCTAATGCTCACACTAATGCTAATACGACTAATATCAGTACTAATATCAAAACTAATAGTGGAAACTGATACATATACTAACACCAACACTAATGCGCATGTAACTAACAATAATAGCGAAACTAACGCTAATGCTGATCGGACGGATACCAGCATTAAGGCTAATGCTAGTACTCTTGCTAATGCTAAGGCCAAGGTCATGGCTAATTGGGATGCTACGCTTAGATGTTTCGTAATGTCGTCGTATTTCTCCAACCTCCAGGGTGGTATCTATCGTCTCTGCTCTTGCGCTCTCTCTGTGGCCCTCCGAGCCAAACGTGCGCTGATAGCGAGTCTCTGGCGTACGCTGGCCCATGTGGGCTTGCTCGAGCGGTTCGAGGGGCACGAGAGGCCCTTGGCCCTTCTCTTCGTAAGGGTCCACAAGGAAGTCCGCTAACATCGTGTCAAACTGTGCAAACTCGCCGGCAACAGGCTCAAGCTTGTCCCACAGGGCCCTGCCCTGTGGCGGTGGGGAGCTCAGTGGCGAGTGGATAAACTGTTCGGTCAAAATGTGTAGCTCGAGCATGTGTAAACTGAGGTCGGCAGCCGACCTGAACACGCTCGGACAGTCATAAGGACAGTACTGAAACTGATCATCTTCAACAGGCGTCACCATTGAGCCATAAGTATAGTCCGGGGACACTGGTGCCATCAGCGACGCAACGTCAAGTGACGGCACCTGGTCAATGGGCGAGTCGTGCACGAGCGAGTCAATCTCTCGCGTCATCTTATCTAGCTGGAGCTTCCATGGCTCCTGGTCAACTCCAAACCCATCGAGCTCTGGCTCCAGGAGGCCTGGGGCCCCGAGCTCTGGCTCCATGGACTCAGCCTTAACTAGCACGCCGGCCCTGGTCTTCGACTTCGAGTGCGTCTTCACGTGTCTCTGCAACTGCTGGTTGGTGATGAACCGCTTCTGGCACTGTCCACACCCCAGAGGCTTCTCAGACGCGTGCGTCCACCGGTGGGACTGCAAATGCGACTCCCTAAAGAAGCCCTTGTCACACACTTCACATGCAAACGGACGGATGTCCTGGTGCGATCTCTGGTGCTGCTCTAGCAGGCACGGCCGCGAATACGCCTTCCGGCACCCTGCTTCGCTACACTTGTACTTCTTCGGCCTCCTTGTGCTCATTGCTGGTGTTGATAGAGTTCCGCACTTCCCGCACACGTCCGGCTGGGGGCATTGAACTCCTTTTATATGGGGATGGAGGGGGGCTTTTTTTTTATTTTTCCAGTTGATAAAAATGAAAAAAAAAAGTGGTTTCCTATCAAGAAAAAAAGAAAAAAAAAGCGTTTTTTACAGTTCGCGAAAGCGAAAATGCGGAGACAGCGGAGATATTTACGTAAGCAAGATGCAGTCTGCTTACGTAAGTGGTGCACGGGTGTTTTCCCACCGCCACACAAACAGGGAGGACGTCCCATACCCACTCTGGCCCCTTCGGCAATTGGACCTGTGGCCCAGTTGGTCCATTGGCTTAATTCCTCTATAGTTGAGCTCTCGTAATTGAGCTCTCTACAATGGCCCGGAGAGCTGGCCCACATGCCTAGGCCCTGACCCCATGGGCTGTCACCTCGCTAAGAACGTGTGACCGTAACATGCTTCTATGGCCAAGTTGGTAAGGCGCCACACTAGTAATGTGGCGATCCTGAGTTCGAATCTCAGTGGAAGCATTTTTTTGTTTTTCGCTTTTTTTTATATTTAATCTATATATATGTGTGTGTATATATATCTATATATATCTCATAGGCCATGGACCGAAACCAACAAACACTCATTCACAAATGCAATTGCTTCGAGTTCATATCCAGGCCTAAGACAATTGAGTCCCAATCCACTGCCAAAATGCGCACCACAGCTCATCGCGCGCGTATAAAAAATTTATATTCAAAAAATTTTCGAGTAAACAATGAAAAGAAGCATTGATTGAAACACTCTGAACGCTAAACAGGCTGCCACATACCGCATTTCATCGACTGCTATTGAGCCTGTTTCCAATTGGCCTCTTGCAATTCTCCATTCTCGCCCTCTCACTTTCTTTTATCGTTTCACACCATACTCTTTTCGCATATCTGGCTCGATAACCATCTTGTTTTGTCCCCTCCACTTTTTATCCCTTCTTTTGATACATTTTTATTCCCTATTCCTTGTTCCTTGTTCCTCTTGCATATAACTCATAGTTCACACCCGAGCCCATTCAGTTTGTTAATTCACTCACCTCCCTCTTAATATTCCCCTTTTTATACACCGCATCATGATCTCCAATGTCCAAGAGATTGATCTCGACTCCTTCTTTGGCCCAGACCTCCACGTCCCAAACAACGAGTTCCAGCCGTCGTTCGCCAATGACATTGATATCGACCAAGCAATCAACAATGCCCTCGCAGAAATTGATGAAACTACAAAGACCGCACAGCCAAAGCACCAGATGGTGAAGATGGAGTACCGCTCCCCACACCCATACCTCCATACCCCTACAGCACACCAACCACACACACAGCTCCAGCAAGACATTCCGTGCACGGTCATGAAACCGCTGTCGCCAGCCTCGCTGCTGTCCGATGACTCTCGCTCGCCTCAAACACCGTCCATTAGCGAGTACGAAATGATGAAGCTCAAGGAGCTCTACGAGCAAAAGTGCAAGGACCTTGAGGTCGCCATGGTGGAGCTTAAAAAGTCGGAGAAGAAGAGATACCTGTTAATGAAGGAGAATAGACAGTTGAAAGAAACCGTCGTCAAGTTGACCATGGACTTTTGAAAGGAAGAAAAGGACTGGCCCTTCAACCTCGTTACATTTTTGCATAGCTTTTGTTCCCATTTGGACTAAAGTCGGTTTTCATTTATAGCATCAAAGAATTAAAACACAAAAATTCTGAATCAAAACACCTGTAGATACTGCTACATATAAACATACACACAAAACACTACAACTCGCTTTAGAAATTACCAAGTCTTGTATTATAAAATATTCGTGATAAATAGCTTACTGCTTAGACTTGATGGTCAAGTGACACTTACCACAGTACTGTCTGTCACCGTGGTTGGCCATGAAGACACCGGCACCACAGGACTCAGCTGGACACTCTCTTCTGAGTCTCTCAACCTTACCGTCAGAGTCAACCTTGTAGTAGGTCAAGACAGCAAGTTTAACCTTTCTGTGCTTGTGCTTAACCTTCTTTGGGGTGGTGTACACTTTTTTCTTTCTCTTCTTACCACCACCTCTCAATCTGAGAACCAAGTGGAGGGTGGACTCCTTCTGGATGTTGTAGTCAGACAAGGTTCTGCCATCCTCCAACTGCTTACCGGCAAAGATAAGTCTCTGCTGGTCAGGTGGGATACCCTCCTTGTCCTGGATCTTGGACTTGACATTGTCAATGGTGTCAGAAGACTCAACCTCCAAGGTAATGGTCTTACCTGTAAGGGTCTTAACAAAGATCTGCATCTTGGTTCGTCTGCAAGTAAATAAAGGTGCTTCTTTCTTACCAAGAATGGATGGAGAAGAAAAGAAGAAGAAGAAAAAACTTTGGAAAACTTGGTGGATGTGGAAAAAAAAGTTGAAACTGAAAAACTTTTTGCTTCGTCGGCGACGGTGGAGGCAGCAGGCGCGAAAGAAAAAAAGGGGGGAAAAAAACTAGTTCGCGTAATTGGTAGGAGCACGTAATATAATTTTTCACAGTCACCGGAAACACCTGGACACCATTGTATTGTGGTATGGGCACTCCCGTATAAGCCCTCCATCTATGTGTATGTATATAAGCATGTATATATATATATATATATATATATATAAAAACCCCACTCATTACACAAAGTGGAATTGTCTACTCTCCAGTCCTTAAACTGAATTGGGTGTGTATGTGTATTTTCCTTCCTCCCCCGATATGAGGCCCCTCGATCTGAGCACCTCAATGTGAGCCCCCCCCCCCACACATGGTAGAGCCAGGGACACACATTGTTCATGTTTACCGTTTTAGTGACACATCTCTGAAGACATTTAAAGCGTTTAGAACAATAAATTGCCAATTAGCTTTCAATTGGTGTTTGTCCCCTTAAGTGAGCCCTGTGACATGCCACGCACGATAAACTCCATCAAACAGTACTCACTATCACATTCACAGCAAAATGGTATGCCTATGCGGCCCGAGCCGGTGGCGCTCGCTCCAGATAGCCTGGGTGATGGTGTACTTGCCAATCGCCAGCGTTTGAAATCTCTCAATGCTGTTGTCCTGCAGGAGGCCGTTGAGGAGGAAGGGTGGTCCCTGTGGAAAATGTGCTGTTGTGGAGCTACGGAATGATACAGCTAATGATACAAGCTTCAAAGCTTGTGAGTTTGGGTAAAATTACTTCTGAACAAATGATATCAACGTACAAGCAAATATAACTGGGGCTATACATTCATAGATCCAAATCACTTTCCTCGTCCTCGTGCGCAACCTTCTTTTCCAGCCTTGTGTAGCTCTGCGCCTTCATCTGGAGCACGCCTCTGCTTATGAGATAAGCCTCCAGACTCTGGATGGAGAAGTCATCCTTCTCAGCATCATAGTCAAGGTGGCCAAAGCCCACAATACGTCCTGACTCAACACCCTTGACGTATAGCACGACGCACGGAAGTACCTTGATCTGAAGTCTTGTCACGAGGAACGGGGCGTTGTCAACGTTGATTCTAATGAATTTTGTTGAGACGTGTTTCTGTGCGAGAGTTGCCAGCTTGGCATCCATGCTGGCACACTTGGTGAACTGTTCGTGAAAGAAGTGGATCACAGTGTACTGCGCAGAGGTTGTTGTCCTGAGCACCTGTTCTTCCGAGAGCAGCGTTTCGACGGCGCCGTGGCCTTCTTCGGCGAGTAGTCTTTTGGACCGTTTAAACTGGTCTGAGAGCTCCTGCATTCTCTGTTCTCTGTAGTCGTTATCGAAGTCGTCCTCTAGAAGCTCGAGGATTTCGTCGTCCCCGAGCTCTGCGTCGAGCTCTGTGTCGAGCTCTGTGTGTCCGAGCCCGGTGCGCACGAGCCGCTGCTGGTACTCCTGCAGAACTCTTTCAGTCATCTGTGGGGTTGCCAAGGAGCGTGAGGACCTTTTTAAGTGATTCCAGTGATGATTTCACCTCGCTTTCCAGAATGTGTGGGGATGTTTTGAGCGATTGGATAGCGGACGTGACGTTTGTGTCGCTGGTATGCTAGTTAGTACTGGTTTCGTGGTGGGCGCGGCCCCCAGGGGCCGCCCCCTAAGGGAGACCTTCACTACCACTCACATCGACTTTGTATACGCTAGAATCTCCTCCAGAAGCCCAATGATCTCCTTCTCCTGCTGTGTGAGCGCCATCGCCTCCATGCCTCCGCCTCCATGCCACCCTCCCCCCATAGCACCCAAATCACCAAACGCGTCTTTCTTGACGCGTCACACCCGCACACCTTCGGAAAAACCTCACCCTTTTTTCGCGAATTTCGCGATCTTTTCCCGAGCGGTCACCTCATGGCAGCCTTAGAGGCCTTGGAAGCCTGGGGGCCGGCCCCGCTGGCCCCATTGGCCGCCCATGGGAGCCGCTGTGCTTCTGCCCACTCGCCAATTGGCACCGTAGGAGCCCGTACCCTCAAACTCAGCGCCTTTCCGTGCCCTGACGGGCCCCCACACCCCAAAAGACCCATCCGAGTCTGCCAAAAGCGCGCGGGCAATGGAGCTCAACCGCCCGTCGCCTACTGTGGCATTCGCGGTTTATAAAAGCAAACGGTGCTGCCCTTCCAGGGACGTTGACTCTCGGTGGGAAGGCCGGATTGGACACACAAAGCTCACTCCACAAAACCAGAAAATGTCTGCTCCACAGTAAGTGTTGTTGCCGTTATGGCTGTATGTTCCGGTGGAGGCAGTAGCCTGGCTCTGGTGCCGGGCCTGGCGTGGGGTGCTATTCTGTCTCGCTCTGGCATTAGCTCTAGCATTGGCTCTGGCCGTAGCTCTGGCCCTGGCCAATTGGCCCAGCTCTGGCTCTAGCATTGGCTCTGGTGCCTGTGCCGGTGCCTGGTGCCTGGCTTGCACCAGAGCCAGGCCAATTGGTGTTGCAGACGTGTCTAGCGATCTACAGAGCTGAGATCATAGCACCCAGTTTCGCCGAGGCACCTTTTTTTTCGTGCCCACCCCCAGCAACCTATATATACTCTTCCAAGTGCCACACTGGATGGGAAAGCCCAGCTTGTGTAACGCCAGGAACATGCAACGCCTACAGAATGTTCTCCGCTGTCTGAACAGCCCAACTAACACACGTGGCAGGGGTGATATTGGTCTTATCGGTCTGGCCGTTATGGGTCAGAACCTGATCCTCAACGCTGCCGACCACGGTTACACCGTCGTTGCCTACAACAGAACGGTCTCCAAGGTTGACCACTTCCTCGAGAACGAGGCCAAGGGTAAGTCCATCATCGGTGCCCACTCGATCCAGGAGCTCGTTGACAACTTGAAGAGACCAAGAAGAATCATCCTCTTGGTGAAGGCTGGTGATGCTGTTGACGCCTTTATCAACCAGCTGCTCCCATTCTTGGAGAAGGACGACATCATCATTGACGGTGGTAACTCCCACTTCCCAGACTCCAACAGACGTTACGACGAGCTCAAGGCCAAGGGAATCCACTTTGTCGGCTCTGGTGTCTCTGGTGGTGAGGAAGGTGCCCGTTACGGCCCTTCCCTCATGCCAGGTGGTGCCCCAGAAGCTTGGCCACACATTAAGGAGATCTTCCAGTCCATCTCCGCAAAGTCTGACGGTGAGCCATGCTGTGACTGGGTCGGCCCAGCAGGTGCCGGCCACTATGTTAAGATGGTTCACAATGGTATTGAGTATGGTGACATGCAGCTCATCTCTGAGGCTTACTACATCATGAAGACCATTGGTGGCCTCTCCAACAAGGAGATTGGTGATGTCTTTGCCCAGTGGAACAAGGGTGTCTTGGATTCCTTCCTCATTGAGATCACAAGAGACATTTTGTACTACAATGACGTTGACAACACTCCATTGGTTGAGAAGATCCTCGACCAGGCTGGCCAGAAGGGTACCGGTAAGTGGACCGCCATGAACGCTTTGGACCTCGGAATCCCATTGACCCTCGTTGGTGAGGCCGTCTTTGCCAGATGTCTCTCTGCCGTCAAGACTGAGCGTGTCAAGGCTTCTAAGATCCTCCCAGGCCCACAGATTCCAAAGGATGCCATCAAGGACAAGAAGCAGTTCATTGACGACTTGGAGCAGGCCTTGTACGCCTCCAAGATTATCTCTTACGCCCAGGGATTCATGCTCATTGCCGAGGCCGCCAGAGAGTATAAGTGGGAGCTCAACTTCCCAGCCATCGCCCTTATGTGGAGAGGTGGTTGTATCATTAGATCTGTCTTCCTCGGTGAGATCACCAAGGCCTTCAAGGAGGAGCCAAAGTTGGAGAACTTGCTCTTCAACAAGTTCTTCTTGGACGCTGTCACCAAGGCCCAGTCCGGCTGGAGAAAGACCATCGCCATGTGTGCTGAGTACGGTATCCCAGCCCCAGCCTTCACCACCGCACTCTCCTTCTACGACGGTTACAGAACCGCCTACTTGCCAGCTAACCTTCTCCAGGCCCAGAGAGACTACTTTGGTGCC
Organism: Petasospora nakhonratchasimensis; assembly: GCA_030572335.1. NCBI lineage: Eukaryota > Fungi > Ascomycota > Saccharomycetes > Phaffomycetales > Wickerhamomycetaceae > Petasospora > Petasospora nakhonratchasimensis. The sequence continues at coordinate 424,053 of JAJLZS010000008.1, forward strand.
CACACCTTCAAGGTGTTGCCAGAGAAGGCCAACGCCGGCTTGAAGGAGGGTGAGTACATCCACATCAACTGGACCGGTAGAGGTGGTGACGTCTCTGCTACCACTTACGACGCTTAAAGCGGTGATCTGTGTGTTTTTTTTATATCTGATTAGTTATATATGCCCAAGATTGTATATGCGGTTGTGTAGACAGCTTGTGCGGAGGGGAATACCAAGCTGGCGCAAAAATAGAGTTCTAAAGCCCACACTTTCAAGGCCATATATATGGACAGGCTTCACAGATGCCGTTAATACAAGCACAGGGTCAATGGACTCCGGTGAGGGCAAGATCTTCCCTTATCGGGGTCACCAAGCGACATGTGCCGAGACATGATTGTCGGCATTAATACTTCGCGGAGCGTGGGGGTGGGAATTAAAGCGGACAGGTACCATTATAAAAGTGAGTCAGAATAATCGACTCCTCTCTCCCTTCCAGGATATTAAAACCTCTTGGGAAAACGGAAAATATTGAAAAATGACAAAGAGTACCGTCTGTGCGCTCCAAATTGGCTCTGAGGCCACAACAGAGGCCACCGTGGCCAAGATTCTCTCATATGAACAGGAGCTTATCTCGAAAAAGGTGTCGCTTGTTGTGATCCCGGAGGCAACACTCGGTGGGTACCCAAAGGGCACTACGTTTGGGTCCTATCTTGGGTACAGGCTGCCAGAGGGCCGTGAGCAGTTCCTCGAGTACTACAACCAGTCAATTGCAGTGCCAAACTCGCCAGAGATTGCAGCGCTCGAGGGCTTCTCGAAGCGCATCAACGCCACGGTCGCCGTCGGTGTCATTGAGAGAGGCGGGTCCACAATGTACTGTACTCTCGTGTACATTGATCCAGAGCTTGGCTACGTTGCCAAGCACCGCAAACTGGTGCCAACGGCCTCTGAGCGTCTTGTGTGGGGCTCCGGCGACGGTTCCACGATGCCAGTTGTCGAGACCGCTGCAGGCAGAATCGGCGGTGGTATTTGCTGGGAGAACTACGTGCCACTATTCAGAATGGCCTACTACGCCAAGGGCCTGGACATCTACGTTGCACCAACGGTCGATATGAGGGAGATCTGGAGAACCTCGATGCGCCACATTGCCTACGAGGGAAGACAGTACCTCGTCAGCGCTGTGCAGTTCCAAGGGCCAAAACCCGACGCGGAGACACCGTATGGGTGGAAGGAAGGCGAGAACCTCATCAACGGTGGAAGTGTCATTGTGGACCCGATGGGTGAGATCATTGCCGGGCCTCTGCTTGGAAAAGAGGGCGTCTTGATCGCAGAGGTCGACACAGAGGAGGTTATCAAGGCCAGATTCGACCTCGACCCTGTGGGCCATTACTCGAGAGGCGACGTCTTCCAATTGACCGTCGACGAGACCCCACGGGGCATCAACTTTGTCTCAAAGTGAATACTCTGATCAACACAGCTAGAAAAGGATCACCAATTGAGGCCTCACGTGCCTCAATGTGTAGCTATTTTGTATTAATGCTGAGTAATCGGGTGGGGAGGAACGCACACCTGCGGGAAAGGTGTGAAAAACCCGGACATCCGTGTTAAACACCCGCACACCGCACACCTTATCTTTGTACAATAAATTCATAAATATCGTTACCATGGGCGTGATTCTTTTAAGTTATGTGTCATCTATTATGGATGTGCTCTAGATATTCTATTTAAGCACTTTAAATCTGGAAATTCACACTGTTTTGCGTACGTTTATGAAGCTAGTATTATCTAGAGAAGAGGAAAGACACTAATTGGAAAGCTATACTCCATAATCTAGTACCTAACATAAATCCCACAACCAGATAAAACACGGCCTGATCTATCAAAAAGAGAGAGAGAGAGAGAGAGACCACCGAGTCTCTCCATTGGTTAAATAGCCTTCTAATAGAGCCATTCCTGTAATTCCCAGGCTTGTATTGTAAGATGTGGGGGGACGACTCCAGGGCGCAACTCCGCAATCGAGAGGCGATAGTTTACAAAATGCGCGGACTTTCCCTTGTATATATTTATCACGGCTGTCTTGAGCTGTGTCAGTGCATTATAACCACAGGAGATAGTCGACCAGAGATGTCAGTTCCGGTGGACCCGTTTGAGATTGTGCCAGTGGCCTCTTCAAAGAGACCGAAGAAGTATGTCTGTCCCGTTGAGGAGTGCCCGAAGGCATATACTCGCCCGTCGCTGCTGACGGAACACCTGCGGTCCCACAACAACACCCGGCCGTTTGCGTGTGAACAGTGCCACAAGAGGTTCCTGAGAGAGTCGCATCTCAAGTCCCACCGGTGGATCCATGCCGATGAGAAGCCTCTGGGGTGCGGGCAGTGCCAGAAGCGGTTCATCACCAACCAGCAACTGCAGAGACACCTCAAGACGCACGAGAGGAAAAGGCAGAAGGCAGCTGGTGCTCTTGGTGTTGGTGCTCAGGACCAGGATGCAGAGGAAGTGCTAAGCAGCCCTGTGGGATACACATGGAAGGCCAAGCACGGGGTAATGCACAAGAAGTATACTGAGCCGTCGCCGGTGGAGACGAGTACTTCTGGCTCGCCGGCGAACACGGTTTCCACGAGCGCTACCGAGCCGCTAGGAGACATCCTGGAGTGTCCATACGACTGTCTCGACGTGTTCACCAGTATGAGGGCACTCAGCGACCATATTCTCGAAGGCCATGTCTTCAGCGACACAATTGATGTCGATACACACCTCGCAACGATCAAAGACGAACTCAGACACACCACGGTCGACTCGTCGATGGACAGGCTGATAAACTGGGACGGCTTCGACTGGTCAGAGAAGCACTGTATGGAGGTGGAGTGCCAGGGTCCGTGTCCGGGTTATAACGACTTTGAGAGTCTTATTGCCCATTACAACGACTACCACGACTTTGTACCGGAGTCGTTGTTTGAGTACTGCTCTGTGGACACCTAGTTGGCTGTGCAAGCAGATAATATGTAGGGATATATATATATATTTATGAAATGATTATATAGGCACATGTAAATGTTGATTGTCACATATGGCCACGTATGGCCACGTAGCAGCACCTACAACTATAATGAACACTTATGGATATAGCAAATATAATCTGAATGAAGCGTAGTCCCACACAACCATACAAAATGCAAAAACTAAGAAACCATCAAATGGATCTCTGGCCGAGCGGTTTAAGGCGCTTGACTCAAGATCAAGTATCGTAAGATGCATGTGTTCGAATCACATGGGATTCATTATTTTTTTAAATTTTTCTCTTTTGGTGGGCAGCCACTTTTTGCACCAATTGGAAGCTGGAGACCTGGAGGTTCACCATCTAGCTGTTTTACAGAGGTTTACACGTATTGTTGTATCTGGAAAATGCGTTGTGGAGGCCCCATTAGGCCCCCTTTATGGGCCGCGAACGAAATTTGGGCCCCACCCAAAAATTTTAATGTGGCAGAAAGAAAGCTCATCGCCTGCGATTGTTCTCGCCAGAAGCTCTACAGGGAGGTTAATAGTGGGCTTGCTCTTCTTTTTGCATTATACAGGGGACTGAGGAAGAGGAATAATGGCTGAGACAGCGGAAAAAGCGACGATAAGGCGTCTCTTCATTGGAAACATCTCCGCACAACTACTGGAGACTCCACAGGACCTCACATCACGTATCTCCCGCTTTGGCACGCTGCGGTCTGAGCTCGAGCCCCACTACAACGCCGTCAGAGGGAATGGGTTTGGGTACATCGACATCGAAATTGGCGACAAGTCGTACACCAAGCTGAAGACGTCTCTGAACGGCCTCAAGTTCAAGGGTTCGACGCTCGTGATCGATGTCGCCAAGGACAACTATGAGAAGCAGAGCGAGGTCGATAGAGCGAGACCGGGCTACAAGCAGGAGGCGAGGGTCCTCAAGACACAGTGGGAGCACTACAAGAAGCTTGAGAACATCAATATGTCATTCAGAGACAGACAGGAGGTGATTAAAGGGCGTATGAGACGCAGCAGGAGACGCGGAATCAAGCACATGACGCTCAGAGTCAACTTCAACGGCACGATCAAGACGGTCAAGTGTCGAAAGCAGAAGCTGTGGGGTTATGAGAAGAACAAAAAACTGAGAGACCTCGTACACAGATTTGCCAATGGCGTATGGAAGGATGGCAACGAGCACATTGTGGAGCGTCTGACGCTGGTGCAGCTCAAACAGGGCACGAACTCTCTGTCTATTGAGCTACAGAGGGACGACAATGGCATTCTGGAAACAGCTGTCGATGAGGAAGAGGAAGAGATTGAGGCTGAAAAGAACAATAAAGTGCTGGCGTCGATTCTTGGCAACTTCAACTTTGATAAGCCGATGGATTACCAAGAGGAGGTGGACGAGTTTGGTGGCTCTGATTACGAATACAACAATAGTGACAACGATGAGCAGCTGATCGCTCCACAGATGGACCTGAGGGAGATTGAGTATGTTCGGGAGGGCGAGTTCAGCAAAGGTGCTCCGCCTACACAGAGGATTTATGATGAGAATGAAGACGATGATAATGATCTGTACGCATCAAACACATACTCCAACGACCACCCGTACTATGAAGAGGTAAGACCGAGATCTGTTGCAGAGCCAGTTGCTGATGTTGTGGACGCTGCGGACGTTGAGAGCGAGGAGGAGTTCATCCCAACGTTTGGCGACAAGCCAGCTGCGCTGGTTGAAGGCACAGTGTCTAACACCGAGACACTGCGTACGCTCTTTGCATCAGACGAGCAGTCCACATCCTTCAACCTCATTGCAGACGATGCCGACATTGATCACGACCTGCCCGAGCCTGAGCAGATTGAGCTTCCGGCGATGACCCTGTCGAGCATCGCACCGAAGAAGAACAAGCGTGCTCTGTTCTTTGCGCACCTGGACTCGCCGTTCCTCGTTGCACAGACACAAGTGAGCAAGCTGGAGCAGCGGGCGATGTTTGATCAGTGGGAGGAGACCTTCTGGGACAAGAGGGCCGAGTGGACTAAGGACTGCAAGAGACGCAAGAGGGACGTGCTGAGACAGATGCGCAAGAAGAATGCGAAGAACTCGAGGGTATTTGTGTAATGTTGGTGGTGTATAGCATTCAAGTCATTTTCCGTGTGTTAGGTGTAGATTCTTCCTCTCTCTCTATATATATATATGTATATACATATACATATACATATATAGACAACATGACTATACTACTACCAAGAATTCACTCACAACGAAATCGGCCGTATGGTCTAGTGGTATGATACTCGCTTTGGGCGAAGACCGGGTAAACCTGGTCTACTATTGCTACAGATATGTGAGTGGTCCAGGGTTCAATTCCCTGTCCGGCCCAATTTCAATTTTTTTATTTCGTCTGTTCTTTGCTGCTTTTGCATGTGGTAATGGCTAATATGGGAGCGTAGAGGTGCTACATTGGTGGTTTGGATACCAATTGGGCGTTATTTGCGTGTATATTCGTGTATATACCGGCCATTTGGGCGCCCTCATCACTTTTGTTTCTTTTGCTCCTTCTTCTGCTTCTGCTTCTCCTGCTCCACAGTATCGAACCAGTCTCTCAAAAAGGTGTCCATCGCCATAAACGTTGGAATGACAAACGTCGGCAAGTAGACGGCAAACAGGTTGTAAACCTCGCTCGTGGAGAGGCTGTTGTGCTGACCTTCGGACAGAATGTGGAGAAGACAGCAGAGCGTCGTCGCAGCAGCCTCGGCACCGTACACAAAGAGGAAGGCGTAGATGGACGGAGATCCTGTGTGGTATCGTTAGTATTCGTCAAAAGATTGAGACACTGGGAAGCAGCACGTCAGGAGACACTCACTCTTGTAAAGCAGGTACGCAGCAACAAAGAACAACGGCAGCTGGAAGAGCACCTCGATCCAGCCAAACACCACAAGCCAGTCCGGTGGGCTCAGAAGCAGAAAGTCCTTGTTGGAGAGAACATGGAACTCGATGATGGCTCGCTGGATGGCCGGCTGCCACTTCTGAGGGATCACCAGCGCAGAGTCGATGAGGACCGTGATGGGGATGTGAAGAAGGCAGTAACAGAAGTAAAACGTGTCCAGCTTCGTTGTGCTGGTGAACAGCGGCTCTTTCGAGTAAACGTATCCCATTTTATCAGTTTCTGGCACCAATTGTTCGTTTCTCAGGCCCCGTTTCCCACTAAACACGGCCGTCTAGTGGTCTTGCGGTGTCCTTTAAAAGAGCCCATATATATTCGTGGCAGTGCAAACCCGGACACCACGCTGGAAAACGGCTCCCGCCGCTCTCTTTCTCTTCACCTGAGTCTTTCTGCTTTGTGGTCTCTGAACAGGCCCAGAGGTGCCAGTAGATGCTTCGGTTGGTGTCCAGAAGGTCTGTAGAGAGTTCAACCGGATTGATTGGACGTCTTACGTATCTTCAGCGACAGATCTCGACGCGGAGACCCCCAGCAGACACAATGAAGACCAAGCTGCAAACACCAGTGTACGACCCGTCCTTCACGTTCAACAAGAACGACAAGGGGTACAAGCCGATCGTGTGGATCGACTGTGAGATGACGGGCTTGGACGTTTTCAATGACCAGATCATCGAGATCTGTTGCATCGTCACCGATGGCGATCTCAATATCCTGGACGAGGGCTACGAGAGCGTCATCCACCAGGACAAGAGCGTCATGGACTCGATGAACGAGTGGTGTGTCCAGCACCACGCCGACTCCGGGCTCACACAGAAGGTGCTGAACTCCACGAAGACCCTCGAACAGGTGGAGGATGAGCTGCTTGAGTACCTCAAGCAGTTTACGAAGCGAGGGTGTGCTGTTCTCGGAGGAAACACCGTGCACATGGACCGTGCCTTCATGATGAGACTGATGCCCCGCGTGCTAGACCATCTCCACTACAGAATCATTGATGTCTCCTCGATCACAGAGTTTGGCAAGCGTCACAACTCGGCCCTCGTGAAGAAGTGTCCAAAGAAGAACGAGGCCCACACGGCCAGAGCCGATATCCTGGAGTCCATCGCCCAGTTAATGTGGTACAGAGAGAACTACTTTGTCCAACCTTTAGATCAGTGATCTGGTATATTTAATGCCCTTTTTTTTCTTTCTTTATTGTTTGATCGCTTTCCATCTGTATACTTTTTGCTATTTGCATATTTTCTCTCTTTAGAAGGCATTAAAGTAGATGGAGAAAAGAACCAGGACACCGACCACAATGACAGCTCCACTACTTGCGAACCCAATTAGGTCCTTTTCATACCCCACCGGCGTCTTTGTCTGGTAAGCAATTGGAATATCATATCTATTTACCATCAAAGAGAATCTCTGGGTCACTGAAGCGACTAGGGGCTCCCATACATGTGGAAGCATAAACATCACCACGAACAGAATAACATTAGTGATGGCAACTGCGATGTATCCTTTCAGTGCAGCATACGGAGCAGGCAAGTAGCATATTTGAGTGTTGTAGGTGGTTTCCGTCGACCCGGCAGTGTTTAGAGAGAGCAGCTGGATAGCTGGGTATTGGATTCCCATGTTCATCGAACATGACTTGACTGTGATCTCATCGGCAAGCAAACCTTTACCTTCTGACTGGTACGAGTGTGTCACATGACAGTAGTCGTGGTCATCTCCTGAAAAGGCAATCTGGGGACGCACTTTGGATAGTACTTCCTGCGAAAGTGTGTAGTCAATGACTGTTTGGTATTGCTCTCCCTTCATGATTGGGAACTTGTTCTTAGACTCACGCAGTGGTCCACACGACTGTTTCTCAGGGAATCTGTACAACGGCACATGCGACATCAGAATACGTGGCTTCTCGTTAGCGGACACGGGTGCAAGCCTCTCCAGCACCTCACGTGGCTCTTTGGTGACATTTGGGTTGTTGAAGTCAGAGAGAGAGATGGTATCTAGCAGAACGACGGTGTGGTTCCCCAAGTCATGTGTTGAGGATGTTGGGCCAAAGACGGCCCTGTAGCGCTCCAGGCTCGTCACATTGACTGTCTCGCCAAACCCAATGTCGTGGTTTCCCGGGAGGGACATGATTGTTCTTCTGTTCGGTGTCTTGTAGTAGATCTGGTTGAAACGTTTGAACTCGTCAAACCAGTCCATGTCGTCCCAATTACGTCCGCCATCAAACAGGTCTCCCAAAAACACCGTTGTGTCAGGGTCCAGCACCGACATCACATACTCATAGTTTCTCTTGTGGTAGTTATCTATCAGCTGTCTAGCAAACCAGTTCACCAGTGCCGGCCGACCCGGATACGAATAGGCGTCCATGATCTGTGGATCAGCAAACAACGCCATCCTGTGCGGATCACCACCGCTCCACCGCTCCCACAGAGGCCAGTCACACCGCTGGATCGTCCGCCTCACACTTGTACGCTCATGGAAGTTCACCGTAACCAGCCAGCACAGCAGGCAAAGGCCCACAACGCGCCAGCGTATGGAATGGAGTACATGTTTTAGTGACATGCGTTCACTGCGTGTCTTACGTGGTCTGTAGGCCGAATTGGTCGGCTGGAGCTGGTCAGATGGCTTTTCAGAGTCCCGAAAGCGCCCTCGATACGACAGATTGTCCATTACTTGTGTTTATGGGGGCCTTGAGAGGGAAAATGGCGCTTTTTTAGCAGAAATGCCGTCCTTTTTAAGGAATCAACAAGGCTTTGGTGTTTGTTTTTCTATTGATGATATGGGGTGCGCATACCAATTACGGTGCTACTGGAGGTCTGGCTGGTTTATCGATCATACGGTCGTACACTAACGGTTACAGACAGTGGCACTGGGGTGGTGGAGGGTTAAGTCCCATACCACTACAGTCGCCATGTGCCACTTCAAATCATGCTTCTGAACTTCGCCAAGTACCCTGTTCCGATCTCGTAGTCGGCTCTCTTGGAAATAAACTGTCTGAGGACGTACTGCTTTACGCCTGCTAACTCACCCTCTTTCGTCAGCGAGTTGACCAGCTCGGGCTGGACGGTGAACAAGTTCGCAATCTCTCTCAACAGCTGGAACTTGCGGGAGAGCTCTGGAAGCCCCCAGGAATCAATGGCGTTCTGGTACGAAATAATGTCCTTGGTCGCTACCACACCACCGGCAGAGTTGATCTGGAAGTTCTTGTAATGCTCAAACAATGAGCTGAACACGTAGTTGCCCACAGTCATCAACAAAGTTTTCAAGTTCTCGCCATCAAGGTACAGCACTACTTGGTCCTGGAACTCCTCCAAAAAGTGGCATAACGCCTCGCACGCCGGTGTGTCTGTGTCCACTAGCTCACCAACCTTTGGCATGAAATCCTTCTTCTTCTGCTTTGACAACGTGTGGGTAACCTTCTGCTGACACAACACCACTGTGTCCTGCATGATGATGTTGATTCTCTTTTCCACGCTCGAGACGTAACCGTTCGTCAACGCAATTATACGCTGGCGTACTTGTGGTACGTTGTTAGCCAATGGCAAAATAATGGTACGAATACTCGACGACACCAGGAACAGAATCTGCGAGGCAACTTTCACATTGTGAAGGTACTTGAAGTTGAGGTAGTCTCCACGATGGTCTAAATGTGATAGCTCGCTGTATGACACCTCCAATCCCAAATCCACGTACCCTCTGCCAATATTCACAAGTGCAATCTCCAGAATCTCACACGCATTGTCTGCAATCTTCAACGGCGTGAGCTCAATTATACGAGACAAACTCTCTACTGTTGACTTGAGCAGTGACTCAGTGGCCTCCAATGAAAGTTGTGTAATGAGATCCAGTGTGTTTTCATGGAGACTGTCCGCATCGCTAGGCGAGGCACGTCTTAGAGATGTGGTACGATCAAGACGAGACTTCATAAAGTTCTTCAACTGGCCGACACGGCTAGTTCTCTGTAAGGTCTCGTACTCGTTGGCGCCTCCCATGGTGCCGTTTGAGATCATGGACGCGACCCTTCCTGCCAATTTGTAGGTGATATTTGCCTCATTGGCACTCTCATAAGTGGTTGTCATGTTGTAGAAGATGGACTCCAAGATCTTCTTCTCCTGGTCAAAGTACTTGGAGGCCGCGAGATGTTCGGTGAACAAGTCTGAGTAACTCTGGTCCAACACTCCAAAGAGGTCGTCCAACTTGTTGATGTGCACATCTGTAGACTCAAGACAGTTTTGGAAGAACATTTTCATGTCTTTGGTGAAAGTGGCCATTGTGGTGTAAAGCGTGTACAACACTCTGAGGTATGCCAATGAACTCACAGAGTACGAGTTTTTGAGTAGGGTCTCGATTCTGGAGGCAATCTGCAAAGCGTAGACACGCTGAACAAAGAGCGAGAGCACTGCAACGGGGTCTCTGAACACGTCTAAGATGATGACGGTTTCGTCCTGGCTGGCGTTCTTAATGTCCTTGAGCATTGACTCCATGAGTGGCTTGTGCAACAGCTGCTGGTTCGTGGAGTCTGCTAACTGTTCCCAGAGTGCTTCGTCCTCGTGGTCGACGTTTGTGGCCAGGGACTGTGCGTTGATGAAGAAGTTGTGCTGGTTCACAAAGTTTTGGATGACGCCGACACCGTTGTTGAAGTCAGTGAGGATGTCAGCAATGTCCTTCATCTGGCTCCAGTTGTTCTGCTTGTACTCCTCGTTAAACTCCTCAAGCAACGAGTTCTCCATCTCGGCTGAGTACTGCTGGATGAGCTCGTGGCACCGGTCAGAGCCTGGCAAGTCCTCAGACACCAACCTTTCCGACAACGAGAGTAGCTGTGCCACCGTCGAGGCACACTTCCGCTTGCTGCGGATGTTGCCCTGGATGAGGCGCTCGAGCTCCTTGGACGAGCCCTTCTGGAAGAAGGCCGTATATATCTGGATCAGCGATATCGTCGACTTCGACCGCTCCTTGGCAGCCATCGAGCGGTCAAGCTGCTCCGTCAACGGCGACACACGGTCCGCCACCGCCGTGATCTGTGCATCCAAGCCCTTGAACTGGGCGTTCACAGACCCAGTTCTCGCCGTGAGCGAGAGGATGTTGCGGGAGTGGTCCAGCTCGAACTTGGACACGTCCTTCTCCAAGACGTGCTGCCGCTCCGTCGCCTCTGCAGTGAGCTTGTGCAATTCACGAAGCGTCGACTCAAACGTCCTGATGAATGGCTTCGGGTCCAGGTGCTTCAGCGACGACACCTCCCGCTGCGGCACCGCCTGGCCCTTGCTGAGCTCCTCGATGAACTCATACACCGTCAAGTTGTCCTGCTTTGTGTTAGCGCTCTGCCGCCCTCTTGTGTGGCGGGCGGTTGCCCGCCAGGGGGGAGAAATCACTCACCAAGAAGTTGTCTAGCGACAAAAGCTTCCGGATCCTCGGATCTAGCTCGTAGATCGAACTCATTGCTGCTCTCTTGTGGCCTGTTTGTGGTGGTGAGGGAGCTTGGGGGTGGGCGGCTATTTAAATGAAAAGTAAACACGAGGGCACATAACGGCTTACATAATCCAGATCTCGAGACGTATATGTATATATGTAGATACATACACACGCGTAAAGTACAATTCATTATTCTTTTATATCTAAAGTACAGGCCCATCAGGCCAGGTCCTCATCGTCGCCGTCACTCTCATTTTGTTCGTCAATCTGGGCCTCAGCCTGCTCAAGAACACTCTCGTCCGCGTCAAAGTCCTCGAGCTCCTCGTCGCTGTCCTCAATGATCTCCTTGGACTTGAACTTCTCCTCCCTCTTTGTCAGCCTTCTCTTCTTCGGCTTCACAGGTTTGTCGTCCTCATCGTCGTCAACCTTCTTCTTTGTTCTCTTCTTCTTCGGCTTGGCCCGCTTCTCGCTGGCCTCGTCCTGGCTGGCCTCTTCGTCAGTCCACACAGCATTCTTCTTCTTTCTCTTTGGCTTCTCGTCCTCGTCACCAACAATCAGACTCTCACGCTCAGCCTCCCACTGCTTGGCCTGTTCCTGCAGCTTCTCAAACTCCTCACGCATCTTCTTCTCTCTGTCAGCCTGTTCCTCCTTTCTCTTCTGCTCTTCCAACTCAGCCCTTGCTCTCTCTGCAGCACGCACACGTTTGGCCTCCTCAATCTTCACCTCAAACTGAACCTCGTACTCTTTCTGTTCCTTCAAAATTCTCTCCAGCTGCGTCGACAAAGTGTTCTTACCCATAGTAGCACGCTGCTTCAGAATCTCAGGAGAAACAGGTGCATGCTTCTCCTCAGAAAGCTTCATGAACACCTCAATCGCTTCGTTCAGACCATCAGTAGCAGAGGTAATGTCCTCCACAGTTCTCTTAGAAATTTCCAAACGCACAAGGAACTGGGCAATACTAAACTGCACAAAAGCAACATTGTACAGCATCTGTAACTCCAGCTTTGGAGAGTACGCTTTCGACACCTCTAACGCCTTCTTCGAAAACTCCAATGCCTTCGCATAGCTCTCTAAGCTCTTCTCCTGTGAACCTCTAGCAAACCAAGCTCTTCCAATCAACGACAACGTTCTAGAATCTTTTGTATCATCACTGAAACGTGCAAGAGCAATAGAGTACTCTTGAATAGCCTTGGAATGCTGTCCCAATTCACAGAGACAGTGACCCAAGTTGATGTGGACGGAGAAAGAGTCAACAGCATCCCTGACTCTTCTAAAGATTTCCAGAGCCTGACTTGGCTGCTTCTCCTCAGCAAAGACAATGGCAATACCTTGGGCAGCAAATGCATTCTTTGGATCGGTGGACAACGCCTTGTGGAACAACTGAGCAGCTCTGTGATACGAAGTCTTGCGTCTCTGTGTATCCTGCTCATTCTTTGGTCGAATCTCACGTGCAATGACTCTGTACATGTTAGCCAGCGAGATGAGCGCATATGTATCTCTCGAGTCATATTTGGTCAGTGTCTCCTTGTTGTGTGAGTTCTCCAAGCCTTCCTTAGAACCACGGCCAGTTTTCTTGAGGTACCAACTGTAGAATGCTCTGACTTCAAGAACAGATTGATTCTCAGAAAGAAGAGCATCAACTTCCTTCTCGAGCTCATCAGAGTTACCAGACTTCATGATTTGCAAGAACAAGGAACGCATCTTTGCAGAGACGTAATCGGGTGTCTTTTGTAAAATGTTATCGTACGATTCAATGGCCTCAGATTCCTTTGTAATCTCCTGGGATCTTGCCAAGTTGTAAGATAAAGTGATACCAGTTGCATCATCGTCGTTATCAGCCAAAGCGGACTCAAAGAGCGTTTGAGCAGATTCTGGAGAACCCTGGACAAAGTGAAGAACACCCATGTTGGACATCAGCTCAGCTGGTGCCAGTTCGCCATGTGTAGTGAATGTCTCGACGGCTCTGTTCAAGTACTTCAATGCCTCAATATTATCTGTACCTTCATGGAAGCGAGAGAGGGTCAGGTAGGCGAAGACAGAGACTGGTTCAGAAGCAAGTAGGGCCAACTTGATGTATTCTTGGAGGGAAGCAATAGCCTTTTGTGAATCTTCAGGGTCTGAAGAGGCCTCGAATCTCTGTGCATAGAGCATACCGAGTGCGTAGTGAGCCTCTGTAGCCTTTGGACTTTTTCTGGACAGTTGATCGAGCTGCAAAATGGCATCTTGCAGTTCACCACGAGAAGCCAGTGACTGAGCGTAGCCGAGATGTGCTGTGATTGATGATGGGTTAAGATCTGTGGCATCCTTAAAGTGTTTTTGTGCCTCTGCGTACTGTTCATTGTCGTAGGCGACACGGCCGAGCCAAAAGTGGGCATCGGAGCGTGCGACACTAGAATTACAAGCTTCTGCAACGACCTGGTTTGCAAGTGTAGACACTTGGTCAAACTCCTTACGAGAAAAGTGGTATGAGGCTCTCATGAGCAGTGCTGGGGCAGACTTGTTGTTCTTGTGGAGCACTGACTTGAGAGAGTCCAAGGCCGCAGAGTATTCTGTGGCAAACTCTTCGTCGCTCAGGGACTTGAAAGCAGTGTCAAACTTGGACAAAGTCAGTAAGAGCTGTGCGGTAGGGTTCTCTGGGTCAATCTCAAGTGCTCTTTCCCACGACTGGACAGCCATCTTGCGGTCTTTCAAAGCCCAGAAGCAGAGACCAATGCCGAGTCTTGGGTCCGGCTTGAGTAGAGGCTGCTCGATAAGCACTGCTTGAAAGTGTTTGAGGGCATCATTAACTCTGCCACGGCGGAACTGGATCTTAGCTCTGATGAGATCGGCATAGGCTGGAAGAGAACTTCCTTCCTCGGCGTCCTTAACAGCCTCCAGGGCACGGATAGCATCCGCATCACGCTTGTCAAGGTAGCAAGCCTCGGCCATGGCGAGGGAGGCGAGTGGGTTCTGGAATCCCGAGAGCTTAACGTTCTCTTTCACAAGCAGGAGAGCTCCCTTGAGCTGGTCCTCGCTGGTGGCCTCTCTGGCCTGCTTGAGGCCGAGCCACGCAAGGTAGGTATGCACCTTCTCGGAGCTTGCTTGGTCTCTCTTGAAGGTGAGCAGGGCCTTCTGCACCACCTCGTTGGCGTACTCAACGTGGCCCTTGGAGGCATAGCACGCAGAGATCGCGAGCCAGAACTTGACTGGCACCTCTTCGTTCTCCAAAAACGTCACAATGTCCTCCGCCTCTGGGATCTCGTTGGAGAACTCGACCGTCACAAGCTCGTTCGAGTCCTTGACGGGCACCTCGACGGCAACACTCGCCGCAGTCGCCCCATAAAAGGCCGCAGTGTGGTCGCTCTCACTCATTTCTGGGGAGTGGGTGGGCAAACACTTAATCTCACGGCTTTTCTTTCCAAAAACGGGCTCTTAAAACCTGCTTTTGGCCTTCTTTTGACCCCTTTGGAAGATGGCTTTGTTGTCTTCGAGTTGGTTATTTTTCTCTCGACGGTGGGTCGCACATACAACAGGGCTCGTAACGATTACATAATCATGGGGTTCTTTATATATGAAAAGGCACAACGCGTCGCGCGTACTGTTGTTACTGTGTTGTTACTGTGTTGTTTCTAGGGCACAGAGCACAGAGAAGAGTGTTGTATTTGGAGTTATGTCGTACTACGATCTTGATGAGATCATCAGCGACGGCCAGGTAGGTGTTTTGGCTTCAATTGGGCTGCCAGCGCTGTCAGCGCGCAGAGAGCGTAGAGGGCCCAGCAGCGGACACATATACTAACAAGGTTGAAGCGTGTGCCGTGTAAGTTCAACGTGACGGTACCGAAGGTTGGCTACCTCGAGGGGACGCCCGGGACGAGTATAAAGGTTGGGACGAAGCTGGAGCTGCCCCTGTGGATTGCAGAGGTGCTTGCGATGTCGCCGGCGTCGGAGTCGTCTGACGATGCGTTCCTGGACCTGATGCCCCCAGAAGCGCTCCACAGGCGAGTGCTGAACGCCATCAAGGCCAATCCCGTGGCTCTCGACGTTCATGCGATCTCGCCACATTTCTATGCACTGGTGGAGAAATGGAGCATGCTGTTTGGTGACAAGGAGCTCAGCGAGCTAGCGCAGACGATGCTCAAGGAGAGGGCCGATGAGATCAACAATTACGCACAGAATACGAGGGGAACGCACCAGGAGAGCGGGTTTCTCTTATCCCTTGATGAATTTGAGAAGCAGCTCTACAAAACGTCACATGAGAGCTATAAAGAGCTGAAAAAGTGGATGCTGGATAAGTAGGGGGGTTTAATACGAGTCTTTTTTTGCATATCCGAAACTGGACATAGTATGTAGAGCCATGAGCGAGCAGGGCCTTGTGTTAGACCCCGCCATATGCTCACACAGCTAAGAAAACCCCAAAATATGAGGTACAGTTTAATAATTACGCTCCCTTTCCTCCAAATATCTACAATCCTGGAGGAATGGAAGCCATCTGTTAAACGGTAAGAGCACTGGCATCCGTCCGAGGGCCCCCAATTGCTTTTCCCCAGATTAGAGCGAAAAACACCGTTTAAATAGGTTACAAATCCCTAAATAACACCTTGAATTGAACGAACTTCTAGAGCCAGCCAAGTATGAGGCCACAGACAGAACAGTTCTTGAGAAAGTTTGCACTCCGGTACCCGATCATCCAGGCCCCGATGGCAGGGGCGTCCACGGTCGACCTCGCAGCCACAATCACGAAGCTGGGAGGCATGGGCTCGCTGCCTCTCGGGTCCCTCTGTGAGTCCCCTGAGAAGATTGAGCAGCAGATGAAGGCATTCCAGGACATTGCTGGTGCTGGTAGTGCTGTGAACCTGAACTTCTTCTGCCACGAGCGGGCAAAAAGAGACTTGGAGAAGGACAAGAGGTGGATGGGGAAGTACAAACGCTACTACGAACAGGTTGGTATTCAGTGGGCAGAACGGGAGATGAGCCTGCTATACACGTCGTTCAGTGAAATCACGGACCCAACTCATAGCACCGTTAGGAAGCTTATTGAGCTGAAACCGAAAGTCGTTAGTTTCCACTTTGGCATCCCGTCCCCAGCGGTGATCAGGGCACTTCAACAGGCCGGGATTGCCGTGTTCATCTGTGCTACGAACCTCAAGGAGTTCGAACAGTGTGTTGCGTCGGGAGTGGATGCTGTGGTGCTACAGGGCTGGGAGGCTGGTGGACACAGGGGCAACTTCAAGGCGAACGACCCTGAAGATTCGCAGCTTCCGACCCAGGACCTGGTTAGTACCGTCATCGAGTACATTAATTCCTCACAGATTGCGTCGCCGCCTTTCTTGATAGTCGCTGGTGGAATTCACTCCTCGTCGCAGATCAAGCATTACATTGACCAGGGAGTGGCTGCTGTGCAGCTGGGGACCGTCTGGCTGCCGACAGCGTGCACAATCTCGCCCGAGCACTTGTCGTACATCCAAGACCCGCACGACAAGCGTACGGTGATGTCTGCTGCTATTTCTGGGAGAAACCTGCGTACGATAGAGACCCCGTTCCTGAAGGAGCTGACGGAGGCTCCCATCAGCGATATCCCAGCGTACCCGTTGCCGTACGACGCCTTCAAGAGCCTGGCCAGGGACTCAAAGACTGCTGGAAAGGGCGCAGAGCACACGGCCTTCCTCGCTGGCTCTGCGTTCGGAAGCTCTTGGAAGGGCACCCGAGACCCCGCAGCTGTGTTCTCCGACCTCGTGAGCAGCCTCTAGGCCTTCTTCTACCCTCGGATCCCCGGATCCCGCGCGCCGTGTATACTCTTAGTACCCCAGTATAGCCACCCATCACCATGTACAGATACAGTAACTTTCCGGATACAGACATTAAATACCCTTTTTCCCAAAGGGCGCGCCTCCTTCAAAAAGTAAACAAAGCGCAAACACAAGGAAACCACCAGGACGGCCAGCTCTTCTTTCCTTCCACAACCCACGGTGTACGGAGAGAAGGCACACCTACCAATAAACGAGCTTGCTCTGACGTCCTTCTGCCAGAGTGCCATGTCATGGTCTTCCCATTCCACAACCGACCACAGAGCTCAGACCACAGTAACAACCGGTTCCTGGCGCAGAACATTGCGCTCGCCAAGAAGAACTCGTTCCTCATGTCGAAGATAGCGGGGTTGGAGGCAAAGATCTCTGACTTGATCCAGGATAACATCGACTTGAGGGCGTTGAACGCGAAGAACGAGGACAGCAAGCGCAGAGCGTTGGAGGACAAGTTGAACGTGATTGAGGAGGGTGTTGCTCAGAGGTTTGAGGACATGTTGCAGATGTTCTCGACCATCAGACAGAACGAAGGGTTGCCATCTTCGCAGATATCCATGCAGAGTATCATGAGGAATGTTGCTGGCGAGCCTTCAACGTCTAACTCTGAGAAGACAGTGTCATTTGACATGGCTGACTCCCCAAAGAGAAGCTCAAAGTCTGAGCGCAGACGCAAGAGTGCCAGAAGACAGTCGATTTACATTGCACCACCGTCTCCTTCATCACAGCCTGGCTGTAGCGAGGTAGGCTACAGTGGGGCAGATAGCCAACCACAGGACGAAACACAGAAGGAGACACAGATCCCCATCAAGCAGCTTCGCCCATTGCTCCCTGCCTCAGAACAGCACGTTGACTTGTTCTCCCTCAGCACACCTCTCTTGTCCGCTCCAAAGGCCGAGAGCAGCATTCCGTTGAACTTTGATGAACCTAATCCGTTTGACGACGAGAGTTCTCATTATGAAAAATCACACCAAGATGCGAGCGAGAGTTTGATTCCAGAGGAGGATAACGAGCAGGGCAATGAGCAGGACGACGAAGACAAGGTGAATGACGCCAACAGTGAGTTGTTGTTTGCTACAAGCATGTCTCCAATAATATTCAGCGATATGTCTCCACAAAAGGCAGAGAACAAATTCCAGGTGTTTGAAGACTCGCCAGAACCTGAGGGCTTGAAAGCCAAGATTGAGAGATTAGCCACTGAAGCCGTTAAGACTAAATCCCCACAGAAGAAGCTAGAAACACAGAAAAAAGCAACAAAGGGCAAGAAAAAGATCAACATTATACCTAAAGTAATGAAGGCGATTGACCAGAATGTGGATGATGACTCTGACGAGCACAAGCCATTGGAGCAAGACACGTCCAAGATTAAACATACAAAGAAAAAGAACCAGAACCAGAAATCAAAGTCCACCACAGATGAGAAGATGCCCGAGTCATCTACAGAGTCTGATGAGCTATTACTTAGTGGACGCTCCAGAAGAAGTAGAGGACAACAGGTTAGCTATGCCGAGCCTTCGTTGAGGGCAAAAATGAGAAGACAGTCTGAAAAGTTTGTTGATGCTATTGTTGATGGTGCGTTTGTAAGACCGGCTTCAAGGGCCGACGTTGTCAAGGAGGAATCTGTGTCTGAGGATGTTGTTCCAGCAGCAGCAGCAGCAGCAGCAGCAGCAGCAGCAGCAGCAGAGCAACAGGTGGAAGAGACACCGGCACCCAAGCCTCTGATTATCCAGGACAGTGTGAACGTGACCAAGAGACGCAAGCCACTAAGTGCACTTTCGAAAAACAAGGTCCAGAAGACGAGCGATAAGCTTTTCAAAAAGTCTGTGCTGGACGAGCTGTCTGTGTTTGATCTTGTTGAGGAGTCGTCTGTTGGTGTGCCAAAGACTTACAAGGGTAAGCCGGACATCACGAGAAGAAAGAGCGCAGAGAGGCGCCACAGCTCCCTGCTGTGAGGAGTTGCTATTATGAGTGTTTTTTTTTGGTGCATATTTTAAATATTTAATGAACCTACACTGTAGTTTGGTATTAATCCAGTCAATGGACATAGCTGTTTTATTTACTCTATTAGAATTGTGGTAGGTGGTGATCAGACACTCATCTTCATGGCGATTTTTGCGTGGCACTGGTAGTCGACAATCTCGAAGTCCTCAAACTTGAAGTCGTCGATATCCTTCACGTCTCTTTTAATCTTGAGCTTTGGGAACTGGAAAGGTGTTCTCTGGATCTGCTCCTTCAGAGCATCGATGTGGTCGTTGTAGACGTGGGCGTCACCCAGTGTGTGGATGAATTCGCCGCAGTCCATGTCGACAACGTGTGCGATCATCTTGGTCAAAAGGGCGTAGGAGGCAATGTTGAATGGCACACCCAGGCCCATGTCACAGGATCTCTGGTACAGCAGGCACGAGAGCTGTGGTCTTCCGTTATCCGGGAAGTTGACGTAGAACTGGGAGAAGACGTGGCATGGGGGCAGGGCCATCTTTGGGAAGTCTGGTGGGTTCCATGCGCTCATGATGATTCTTCTGTCGTATGGGTTCGTTTTGAGCTTGTGGATGACCTCGGCGAGCTGGTCCACGCCCTGGCCAGTGTAGTCGGAGTCACAGTCCGTGTACTCTGCGCCAAAGTGCCTCCATTGGAAGCCGTAAACAGGCCCAAGGTCGCCCTCACGGCGCTCGGTGAGCCCCAGCGAGTCCAGGAAAGCCCTCGACCCGTTTCCCTCCCAGATCTTGACACCCTGCTCGCTGAGCTTCTTGCCATCCGTGCACCCGGCAATGAACCACAGCAGCTCCAGGATGATCCCCTTCGTGAACACCTTCTTGGTCGTCAGCAGCGGGAAAGTGTCATCTTTCAACGAGAAGCGCAGCTGTGGGGGAGCAAAGAGCGACATCGTCCCCGTCCCCGTCCGGTCAGGACGATGCTCGCCCTCCGCTATAATCCGCTCGCACAAGTCAAGGTACGCCTGCTCCTCGGCGTTCGTCGTCTCCTGAGTCATTGTAGCTGCTAATATTCCGGCTTTCCAGTGTAGAAACACGCTCCAAAGCAGTGCACAAAGGCTATAAGTAAGGCAGGACGCGTAACTTTTTGTCTGTTCTGTCAAAACGCGAAACTGACGCGATCCCCTCGGAAATTGTGACTTCCGACCACACGCGATTTCATCTCCAGTTGAAAAGTGCGTGGTTTTGAGGAGCACAAGGAACACAAATTAGGGAGGTTTCTTGTGCCTAAACACGAGTGAGAAGGGCCATGGGGAACCTTACAGAGGCTTTCAGCGAAGCTGTTACGCGGATTGAGCGAGAGCGAGGCGTTGTGGCGAGTGTGGGGCCCGTGCGGGCGCCTGTAGGCGATACGTTTATACCAGAGAGCGTTGATCTGTTTGTGCACGTTCGGAAGCTGAGGGCTGTGCTTGGGAGCATACGTGCGGAGTATCTGCTGACGAAGAGTGCCCTGGATGGGGGAATGACGGAGGAACAGCGTGATGAGCTGGATACGAACGCTCGTGTGGAGCTGCGGCGGTTTGGGGAGCGGTTGAAGCATCTCGAGACGTACGAGAGCAGGCGACAGGGTGGTCAACGGTTCAGCAGGAAGACGGATGGGACAGTCAACAAGCACCGGAACGGGATTTTGCTGTCGCTGAGCTACGAGTTGCGGAAGACGTCGAAGGTGCTGCTGGAGATGCAGAACACGAGGCTGTCGAGGAAGCAGGACATTGTGACTGGGGGCGACTTTGGTGTCGGTCCTTGGGACTACCGGGCCTCACGCTACCACGAGGAGAAGACGGTGCAGCCCGAGCTTTCTGACGAACAGCTCCAGGTGCTTCAGCAGGAGAACTCTGAGATCCTGGACGCCAAGCTCGAGGACCTCCAGAAGGTGGAGCAGATCCACCGCTCGGTCGTTGAGATTGCCCAATTGGAGTCGCAGCTCGCCGCTCACCTCAGCATACAGTCCGACAGCATCAGAACACTTGTCAACGACCACGACATGACAGAGGTGGACATTGTGGAGGGCAACAAAGTGCTCAAGAAGGCCACCGGCCGTGGCAACTGGGCCACATGGATGGTCACATGGTGCGCCTTCCTCGCCGGCCTCGTGCTTCTGCTGGCCAACAGACTCAAGATCTGACACCACCCACGACGTGATGACCACCCTATGGCTCTAATGTGCCTCTATAACACACACTTCTTATACTTAATATGCCACTATGTATGTAATGGGTACAATGTGTAGTGCTGGTGTGCTGGTGTGCGGGTTTTTCGCGCTCCCAGCCACCGCCCCCAACAGCTTTTCGCTATAAAAGGTGAAAAAAGGCCCCCAACAATCACCATTTGCTGGTCAAAAGGATAGAGGAACCCGCACACAGAGCTCTAAAAGGCGGAAGCACACACACAGAAACGATGTCCACCACATTCCAGGAGAAGGTGAGTTGAGATGGAGCGGGAGCTGCGCTTTTGGGCGCCTTTCAGGGCTCAATTGGGCCTGTGAAGGCCCGTTGTCCTTCGACCCCACAGTGCCCCTGGGGGGCGATTGATCCCCCTGGTTCCACAGCAATACTAACGATTTTATGGCGCAGGCCGACCAGGTCAACAAGCTTGCTAGCAAGCCAAGCGACGACGAGCTGCTTGCGCTTTACGGTCTCTTTAAGCAGGCCACCGTTGGCGACGTCAACACCGAGAGACCAGGCATCTTTGCCCTCAAGGACCGCTACAAGTGGGATGCCTGGAAGAAGAACGAGGGCCTCACCAAGGAGCAGGCCGAGCAGAAGTACATTGAGCTGGTCAATGAGCTTGTCGAGAAGTACGGTCTGAAGTGATCCGGGTGCTTTAGTGCTCTAATTTATGCGTATTGTTGCTTAGACGTGTAGGATTATATATGTGCTATATTGTATGTTTGCGCCATTTAGCCCGATGTGGTAACACCTCGTTTGTCGTTCCGGCCCCCACTTTTCGCCACTCCCGCTTCCAGCATCGCGTCATTTTTTTTCCACCTCTCCAGGTCTTTATGGCTCTCTCTCTCCAATTTCCCTCCAATTTCCCCTTCTAGGCAAGGAAGCACACACAAATACCACCGGAATGATGACTGATGGTATCCAGGTGTTCCGTACGGTTGCAGAGCTCCGCCAGTGGCGGCGGTCGCTGGACCGTGGAGCCACGGTGGGCTTTGTGCCAACAATGGGGGCGTTGCATGAAGGCCATCTCTCTCTCGTGAAGCAGTGTCAGCACGAGAACAGCGCCACGGTGGTGTCGATTTTCGTCAACCCTTCACAGTTTGCACCCCACGAGGACCTGGATGCGTACCCTCGCACGTTTGAGCAGGATTTGCATAAGCTGGGGTTGCTGGAGCTCAGGGTGGATGCTGTGTTTGCCCCAACGGTGAACGAGATGTACCCGTCTGGCATCACACTCGAGGTGGAGAAGCAGAAGGGAGCCTTTGTGAGCGTGCTGGGTGTCAGCGAGCAGCTCGAGGGTAAGACGAGGCCAAACTTCTTCAGAGGGGTCGCAACGGTCGTCACAAAGCTGTTCAATGCCGTGCAGCCCGACAATGCCTACTTTGGCCAGAAGGACATCCAGCAGACAGTCGTCCTCAAGAGAATGGTCAAGGACCTGCTGATGCCACTGGAGATCAAGGTGCTCCCAATCGTCAGAGAGAGTACGGGCCTCGCCATGAGCTCGAGAAACACATATCTGTCGCCGGAGGTCAGGGACAAGTGCAAGCTCATCTACCAGAGCTTGTTGCGGGGACAGCAAGTGTACACCCAAGGTGAGACCTCCAGAAAGACCATTATCGGGGCTGTCGAGCAGGGTCTCCAAGATCCACTATTTAAAGTGGACTACATCTCCCTGGCCGATAGGGAGGAGCTCCAGGAGGTGGCCAGCGTCGCCTCCGGTGCTGTGTTGAGCATTGCTGTCTACGTCACGGAGGGCGACAGAACTACAAGACTTATAGACAACATTGTCTTTTCATAAATAAACACATATATAATGTTATGTTTAGCTGCATGTTTTTCCTCCATTGTAGGATATATCTTATTGATGGCTGTGCATGTGGCCATGGCCGTGCTTACCCAAGCAGTTCTTCCTCGACATGGGCATCTCCTCGGGCTCCTCGTGGTGGACCACGCCCACCCTAAAGTACTTGTTATCAAACCACTCAATCCACCCACCTAGTCTGCGTCTTTCTTCCGGCGTGAGGTCCCTCACGTCAAACGTCAGATGGTTGAGACAGTTGGTTGCGAGAGCTCTCGCACAGTCCCGGCCTGAGAAGAAGGCATAGCTCCCTCCCGGCGCATACGTCTCCCTGTTGTAGCTCACGTCCCACACGGTGCCATTGATAGCAAGATATATCGGCAGCTCTGGGTCTGTGCCGTTGTAGAGGGCCAGCTGAGGCTCTGTGAGCGACACGGGGCTTCCGAGCAGCTGGTAGCGCAGGTAGTGTGGTTGGAGGAGCTTGCCGTTGTAGTTGTAGGTCCACATCCCCGTGAAGTAGTACGAGGCAAGCAGGTTGAGCACAACAACTCCCAAGACCATTCGCAGGATGTCGAGGAGAGAGAAGTTCACATGCTCTTCCCGTACCTGCCGTACGGTCTCCCTTTTTCTTTGTGGTTCATGTGGCATGTGCTTTCTGCTTCGGAGAGCGGGCTCCGTGACCTCGGTGATCTTCATGGTATCAATTGGAATGGAAAAACAGAGCAAACAGCACGCCGGCCAGCAGATCACTCGTTACGGTATAAAGAAGAGCAAAAAGGAGCGTGAGGGGTACGGGGGTATGAGTGCAAAGGCCAGAGGTTCCCTCACCATAGCTAGAAAATCAAGTATGTGTGCCCATATCGTTGAAACACCCGCACACCTCGGGCCTCTGAAAAACTCTGCCATAATCAACAGTGGAAAGACCAAGGAAGAGAAGGAGGAAAGGGGAGCAAAGCCGAAGATCTGGAGCCAAAGCCGAAGGATTATATATATAAGGAGACATGTACAGCCGCCAGTTTGTCCGATTCTCATCCACACAGCAGCTGCCGAAGCTTGTGCGCGTGCCTAACAAGTTTAACTCGAAGCACTCTGCGTCGAACGTGAAGCCGGTGTATGAGGCCGGGCTCTTCCACCACCCAGCACCATCCACAGGACACGTTGAGACCCCCGATGCGTTTCTACCTTCGAACGACCCACGTAAGGGTCTGGACCTGTCTGGCCAGGGCTCCACACTGAAGCCGTTGCTTGCCCCAGCGCTCAGCGAACCCCGTGAGCAGAAACTCAGCCTGACACCACAGGAGGTGGAGGAGATCAGAACGCTGCGCACGAACGAGCCTGAGAAGTGGACGAGAAAGGCCCTGGCCGACAAGTTCGGTGTCAGTGGGTTCACGATCTCGCTGGTGTCGGACCCTAACCCTGAGAGAGCCCAGGAGATGCAGGGCAGACTGTCGCAGATCAAGCAGATGTGGAGCGATGGCCGCAAGAAGGCCAGACAGGACCGAGAGAAGAGAAAGGTCTCATGGTATCGTGATGAGTGAGGAGATCATGGCATGGCCCACCTAGGAGAGCTATGAGAGCTCAAGAGCCAAGGGCCACGGGCCACAAAAGCTACGAGGACCACGAGATCCAGGACTACTAGAGCTACGAGAGCCGGCCCACAAAGTCCCTATCAAATGCATGTATATAGCCGTTAAAGTCGTCATGTAGTGTTTTTAAGCCGTAACAAAGTCACCGAACTCGTCCTCGTCCTCGTCCTCGTGTTGTGGGGACGATATGCTCATCTTTGTCACCCCGTCCCCAACATGTACCAGGTCGTTTCTGGCCTCCGCCGCACAGCACACATCCTTCCTAAAGCCCCTCATGGTGCTCACAAACTCGTTGGCTGTTGATGAGTCGTCGAACACGAGCCCCAGAGCCACCTTCTTGTCGCCGTAGTCCACCAGCACCCGAAACGCCCTCCTCGAGTGGGTCTGCTTGATATTCTCCCCTGCTACATCACACTGAACAACGCCAAACACCTGGCCGGTGCTCACCACCGAGTAGTTCACGAGCTCTACACGGCCCACGACGCTGTCTTCCCGGCCGTCCAGGTGCTCGTCCTTCACGAACCGTAGGCGTCCATACCATACAACCTGGCCCCAGTCCCACGCTGACACGTCGTAGAGCCCGTCCCGATGTATCGCCGGCCTGTTTCTGGGGGGCGGGATCCCCAGCAACTTCACGTTCTCAGCCACAAGCAGCGTTGTTCTGATCCTGTCCGTGCTCACTTTCGTGTCCATCCTCGCTCCTCTCTGTGTGTCTCTCTCTTCCTATATATATATATCTGTCTGAAACACTGTCTGTGTGGTTGGAGCGCAGGCCGGGCATCGCCACTTTTTCTGGAAGAAAAAGCACGCCGCCAGCAATGAGAACATGGACAGAAACACAGCGGCAACCCACACAACACGCCATGGACAAGTTTAACGACGACGGTGAGTACCACAGGCCTACAAGCAGAGGCATGGGCGCCTGGCGCCGCGTAGCCGCCCGCGTGCAAGAGCACAGACTGACGTGAGACGAGCAGACCTCGTGGACTACGACGACGACGTTGGCCCAACAGAGGAAGAGGAAGAGCAGCTCTACGAGCTGACGCCACGCGTGAAGGAGCTGCTGGCGGAGTACACAGGCTTCACCGACGAGGACGTCCGGGAGGCGCTGTGGTACAACTATCTGGAGGTGGAGCCCGCAGTCAAGGAGCTCAAGAGTAAGTTTACGCCCCCCTTGTATGCCTATATGTTGATGGTACTAACAGCAGAGCCAGAGAAGTGTAAGAAGAAGGAGAAGCCCAAGCCACCACGTAAGTATAAATTTGCCCCGTCCGTCTCCAACACAATTGATCGATCAATTTTGCTGTTCTCCACGGGCCTTTGCTGTTTCTTGATTCTTTGTCTTCTTGATCCTCTATTACACCAGAACGTGAGTTATTAACCAATCGTTTGTAAAGCAAAGATGTCCAAGATTGCAGCACTGGCAAGGGCCAGAGTGTCACAGAGATCCTCAGGCTCTCTACCAGCAGACAGCAAGACTTCAGTGTCAATTCTCGACAAGCTCACGGCGAGCAGGCCCAGGGACTTGGGGCCTCCACAGAGGAAGAAGCTGGCACTGGGCCCACGGACACCGCAGAGGCCCAGGGAGCCATCACCAGGGGCTCCAGTGGTGCCTTTAGAACCACTGGAACCACTGAAACCAGAGATCGTGTCAGAGGCTCCAGAAATGGTGCCAGGGCCAGTGCCAAAGCGCAAAGCAGAATCTCTCCTAACACCCAAGCCACTATCCTTCACAGCCCTCGTCTCTAGCGTGCCGAGTGACGAGTTCTCTGCCGTCTTTGCTCCATCACAGAGAAAGAAACGATTGATTGATCAGGAGGGAATATATTCTGTATACATCCCAACTAACCAGACACTACTAGCGCAACTGAAGAAGAACTTTTCCAGGCCATCGCCAGACGACATTGCGCTCAAGGCCCAAAGTGCAGCCTTTGAAACCAAGAAGAAGCAAGAGGAGCTGGAAAAGAAGGTGGCAGACCTCAAACTCTCGGCCGTTGTCACACCGAAACAGGCCACGAAGCCACGGAAGGCCGTAGACCTCGAAACTGAGATCTCGAAACGCCAGATGAAGCCCTCGACCTCTTTTGTGGTTGTTGGCCATGTTGATGCTGGAAAGTCCACCCTGACGGGCCGTCTCTTGCTGGAGTCCAATACGGTCTCCATGTCCACTTACAACAAGCTGAAGCGTGAGGCAGAGAAAGCAGGCAAGTCCTCGTTCTCCCTCGCATGGGTCATGGACCAGACACCAGAGGAGAGAAACCGTGGTGTCACGATTGACATCTGCTCTTCATCATTTGAAACTGAAAATACATCTTTCACCATCGTGGACGCCCCAGGACATAGAGATTTTGTCCCAAACATGATCAGCGGTGTTGCACAGGCCGACCTCGCTGTGCTGGTTGTTGATGCCTCCACCGATGCCTTTGAGTCTGGTTTTCACTTAGACGGCCAAACGAAAGAGCACACCATTCTGGCTCGCTCTTTGGGAATTTCCAGACTAGTCGTTGCTGTTAACAAGATGGACAATGTTGACTGGGAAGAATCAAGATTTAAGGAAATTACAGGAATGATGGCGGAGTTCTTGAGACTGACCGGCTGGACAGAGTCGCAGACCTTGTTCGTGCCATGTTCCGGATTGAGCGGTGTCAATGTCTCTAAAACTCCTGGCGAAAAGAGCTTGACAAGATGGTACAACGGCCCAACTTTGTTACAGGCATTAGAAGGCACAGAAAAGCCTGACAGAGACTTCTACAAACCGTTTGTTATGCAGATTACTGAAATGGACGGTTCCAAGTCTGAGTTCACTGGTCGTGTTGATACTGGATGTATCCAGCCGGGAGAAACCATAGTCTTCGCGCCATCTGGCGTAGCAGGCATCGTTGACTCCATCACCCTTAAAGAGCAGAAAACATTGTTGGCCCTCGCAGGTGACACCGTCACTGTCAAGATCAAAAATGCCGATGTTGAGGACGTCCGTGTTGGCGATGTCATGAGCCTTGTTACTTCTGAGGTGCCATCCGTCACTAAGTTTGAGTCTCGTGTTGTTATGTTTGACATGGACAGACCGCTGCTGGTTGGTATGCCGTTTGTCCTGTTCAGGGGCAATGTCCAACAGCCGGCAAAGATCACCAAGGTGGTGACTGTCTACGACCGTGTCACCGGCGAGGCACCGGTGAAGCAGCGCAAAGTGAAGCACCTGAGTTCTAAGCAATCTGCCTACGTTGTCATTGAGTGCGATAGAAAGCTTCCTCTTCAGCTGTACAGGGAGAATAAGCTCATGGGCAGGGTGGTTTTGCGGAAGGACGGCAGAACCATTGGTGCCGGTATTGTTGAGAAGATCAATTAGAACTGATTAGTTCCTTCAGCATGTTATTTTATTGTAGAAGTCTTGCGAAGCGGCCTTCTTAGACGTCTCGGACTATAAAAAACACCAGTGCGTTCACTTTGCGGGTCCCCCGAGACGGAAAACCAATTGTCACCAGAAAATCGTGGACAATCAACGTCTTTAACACAACAAAATCACACAATAAACGAGTCCAGCGCACTAAAATGGACGTGGTCATCCCACTTTAAAGTACCTCTCTTGAATCAATAGCCTCCAGAGGACTGTGGGGCTCGTGGAGTGGAGTGTGGAGTATAAATGCGCGTGCTGTGACCACAGCCAAAGGTTTTCTCTCATTCCCGTATGAGGCGATATCCTCACAGTCCTTAGGTTTATACTCAATTTCAAAAAAGGAGACTTGGTTTTATTAAATCATCCAACAGTTGTATTCTCTCTTTTCTTTACTTTGTTATCGCCTTCTTCAAGCATTAGGCCCTGTGGACGATGTTTGCTATTTTTCGACACCAGCACCAGCATGTCTCGGAGGAGCCCAACAACCAGGACTGTGCTCCGCTATGTACCAGTGTTAACATCAGCTTTTCCGAGCCAATTGGACCATCAGAGCCCCACAAAGAGCCAAAAGATGTAAACAGCATTGAGGAGAGCCTACACCCAATGCGTTTCTCAGAAACAAGGACACAGTACTACACCACAAACAGCAAAGGCGAGGTCGTCCGTGTACAGGACCCAGAGACGCAGTTCAACACGCAAGGTAGGACTTCTCAAAGATTTTACAATATCAGGCTTCTTAGGTCGCCTGTGGAGTTACCTAAGACATTCCGACACGCGTCTAAGCCCTACTGGCCCATCCCACGCTTCATTGGGGGCTCCAAAGAGTGTTCGCTACAGGCAGTCCTCAAAGTCATCCGTACTTCATCAACAGACACACAAGCCTCCAGCAACGCAGTGGCATCGTTTATTGTGAGAAAAATCCTCAGCAATGAAAAGAACAAGAGCCCAAAAATCACTGTATACGAGGAGCTCCCAGATGAGCCACAGCTCTCGGGCCTCGAGAAGGCCATCAAGTTGACATACTTTCATGCGTACGTGGATGAGCACTGGATGAGAGTCAAGCGTGTAATACTGGAAATCATTGAGATCTATAGGCTTGATTCTATACTCAAAGACACTCCACAAGGATATGCAAGTGTTTATGGCCATACTACGCCGTTCATCAAGGCAGACTTACTGATTAGCCACACTGTGATGTCGCTCGTCCACTTCTCTCTGTTCTCAAAACGGTCTTGTGAAGTGTCATTCTGGAGAAAGCTTTGCAGTGATCCGCGGAAGACCAAGTTTGTTATTCAGTTTATTGACTCTCATGTTGAAAAGAGCTTTTTGGAGATTGAGGATGGCGTTGAGGTCGCTGACAAGCTCCTGGTGTCGCATGCCTTTTCAAATTTCAAGGGCTTAAACCGAATTACACACTTGCACATTCCCCAGGGATCTGTTCTTAAGAACTACACGGAAGGTATTGAGGACGTGTATAATCAGCTGGAAAGACGGTCATGGGTCAGCTTCACTTTCGAGAGAGCTCTTCAGGAGTTGGAGCTGGAAAGGAAAGAGATTAAGGAGCTGAAGAAGTACGTGGAAAATCACGAGCTCTGTGTAAACAGCATGGATGACGAATATAACGGTGTTGAGGACGAACGAATTTTGTCCATAAAAGAACACATTCGGCTCATCACGGAGCCTGGGTGCTATAGCAATCCACAAGACTTTGTTGTTGAGTGATATAAAATCAAAAATGAATTGACCATTTACAGAGATATTTGGTGTTTATCTATTAGTAGTGTTAAATACCAGTACAATCATCAATCCAGCCTGTGTCGACCTAGCATACATGGGACCATCATCATGCATCATCTAGAGCTGAGTAACTTTCTGTCCCATACCAGCTGTTTGGGAGCTGTTTGAGTGAGTCTCTGGATGCCGTGGTCTTATTGTTTCCTTTTGTCCCAGGAGAAGTAGGATAAATGAGAGTACAATGGCACCTATGATGACTCCAATGATGATCCGAACATCTGCTGGTGAAAGGCTCCGATCACCCAGAAACATCACAGACCTGGACACAAAGTGGTTTAATGGTGTCATTCCATCCTTGGCCAGAGATACGAAACACATATATCTCAACTCCAGTAAGGCTTTTGAAGATTCTATACGGCTGCAGAGTTTCTCCCCATACGGGTGCTACATGGTACACGGGCTTGTGATTAACACAGGACAGAACAATATCCAGTCGTAGGATAACACTGTTGGATTGTGACAGTGCGTTCCGACCTCCAAGAATAATGATATACCCAAGCTGATGCTCTTGTGTTTTGTACTGTGCATCCCATGGAGAGATCCAAAGAGTTGTAGAATCTCTGATGTGTGTTCCTGTGTTTCCAGTGTTGAAGGAAAGTAGGCGATTCCCTGGCCACTTGTGACTCTACATACTTGGTACTCTTCAAATATATTATGACAATTATAAACCATTGAAATTCGCCTGATAACGAGCTGGTTGACCATTGTACACGGGTGGAGGTGGTCGGAGCTCATCAGGCTGTGTTTTACCGGTGTACGCTGGCAATGGCTCCGTAGTGCTCGTCGCCCCGGCTCTGCTGGGAAGACTGCCAGGAACTCTGCTTTCTGGCCCAGGAGTGAAGCTGGTGTTTTGCAAATGGAAGCTTTCGGAGAACATAGTAGAAGACTGCTGTTGTTTCCTCTTTCTTTGTGAGAGACAATAACATAAAACATAACAGAGTATGAGGAAGCCGAAAACGGCTGAGAATATAGCTCCGATCACAACTGGCGAGATGGCCAGGGAGCTTCTGAAACCTAGACTGTTGTGGAATATCATGCTTTTATGTGTGTTACTTCTAAACTCCAACGCACACAGAGATAAAAGTGGTCTATCCAGCGGGCCTCTAGGGCCTTATATACGAGTTCTGAGGAGAAGGGGGGCCATAAGATGCACACGAGCTCTTCATGGCCCTAACCACCAAACAATGGCTCACTAAAGAGATACAAGGTTCTCACATTGAGAACAGTCACTCATACGTGCTGTACTCGTGGCAGTGCGTTCTGGTGTGTTGCGGCACTGTTCCGGTCTCTTGATCTGGACAATAAGCCGTAAGTGCCATTATGTCTGCAGCACCCCAGGACAACCACACACGCACTAACACTTTTCTCATTTGCTCATGACGGTCACACAGCCTCACAGTGTCTCTGGAATGTTATTTTTCATGGTATTTCTCGGTGTGTGTGAGGGAATCACGGCGTAAAGCGGCCTAGGGAGGCGGAGCTACACGTGACCCCGACTTTTGGTCCTAGCCGATAAGGACCAAAACCATATAGCGGACGGGACTCGTACTAATCGGATACCAGTGATGCCATTGAAGCAGGAGAACTTTGGTACAGTGTCCGGGGTGCTCAAGACGGAGGATGTCCAGAAGATCCTCAAGTGTCCCGACATTGCTGCCTTCCCAATCTACAAGTAATCTGGCTGAATTCATTAGGATTATTGAAACAATTTCATTATCAAGACATAAGTTAGAAAAGAAGTTTTAAAAAACACACGTGTAGAAACCACCATCAAGGCAGCAAGCAAAAAAGGCCGGGGATTCATCAAGAGTCTCAGTAGAACTCAGACTTGGATTCCACAACCTGATCCCTAGCAAACTGGGAGCCTCCTTGTGTGTCCATTGCCTCCTTGGAGTCCTCATCCTCGTCATCGTACAGCTCCACGTCTCGGGGCACATCCTGGATTTGGACACTTGGGGCAAACTTTGTGTGTTCCAAGTTGGCGAAGATCTGTGTGAGCAGCTTGTCGAGGTACTCTGGTGAGTTTGCATTGTACATGTTTGAAGGTCTCACGTCGAGCTTGTAGTCTGGGCCGTAATACTCGTAGTAGTCGTTGTAAGGGAGATCCTCATCGAGGAGCTCATTGTTCAAAAGACCCGTCTCAAAGGACCAGGTCCGTGCAACGTTACGCATTGTGTAGCCACCACCACCGAGCACCATCAACGGGACACCGAGGTTCTTGCAAAAGTTGACACAGTTGGCGTGGCCCTTCATGGACAGGTTGAAGCAGCCGAGTCTGTCACCTGAGAGGGAGTCACCACCGCACTGCAGGACAATGGCAGAGGGCTGGTACCACTCCATGATCTTTGAGATGAGGGGCTCAAAGATGGACTTGTAAGTGGCATCGTCGATACCGTCCCTCAAAGGCACGTTGACGGCATAGTTTTTGCCCTTTCCCACACCGATATCTCTGAGCTCACCAGTACCTGGGAAGAACTCACCGTACTTGTGAAAGGAGCACGTCATGACTCTGTCTGTGGTGTAGAATGCCTCCTCAACACCGTCGCCGTGGTGGACGTCGATGTCGATGTACAGCACTCGTGGGTGATATCTGAGCAGCTCAATGATACCGAGCACAATGTCGTTGAGGTAGCAGAATCCAGAGGCCTCACTCTTCTTTGCATGGTGCAATCCACCGGCGTAGTTGATCGCAATGTCACACTTTCCTCTGTTCAAGCGGGCAGCACCTTCCATGGAGCCTCCTCCCGATATGCCGCAAAACTCGTAGAGGCCGTCAAACACAGGACAGTCGTCACCCACGTTGAACTTGACGCTCTCCTTCTGGAAAAGGTCCAGGTTGTCTGGCGTCACACGCGACAGGAAGTCAATGTACTCATCCGTATGGAACTGGCACATCTCCAGCTTTGTCGCAGGCTTCGCCCTGTATATCTCCATCTTCTTGTACAACCCGTAGTTCATAATCAGCGAGTGCGCCATTCTGATTCGGTGGGGCTTCATCGGGTGCCCTGCACCGTACGCGTAGTTGCCCACGTCTGCATCGTAGAAGTAGGCAACCCCTGCTGTCGTGTTAGTACGCTTCTCCCTGTCTTTCCACCTTCAAAACAGGCTCTTTCGGCCCCAACTCACGCTTCTTCTCGTTGGCCTTCACCGTCAACGGATCAAACGGCTTCTGCTCGTAGTTCGAAAGGCCCATCCTCGCTAGGTCGTTCTGTCGCTTGCTCGTCGCTTCGCTGGGCACAATTGGTCTCCTGAATCGCTCAGAATCCTCTGCCAACACCGCAATAACACCGGATTGGGGGGCCTTTGACCATATTTGGTAAAAACCCACTCGTTGATTTTCTCCAAGGGGGCGGGAACAAGTGATGTGCGGGTGTTTACGTGTCTGGAACACCCGCACACCAGGTGCATCGCCGCCATAGCAGACATCGAAAGTACTATACAAACGACCCCCAGCTACCACGCTATTGTTGTGGTAATGATGGATAACGAGTGGGTACAGGTGCTTGGGTGCTCGAGCGACGGCCCAGAGGTGCTCAGCGTGCTGAGCCGGTGTGGGATGGGCCCCCAAGAGGCCCAGATCAAGAGCTACGGCAGCACAGTCGTACACAACTACTATGGACACGGAGTGTCGCTGTGCTTCGCTAGTGGGAGGCTCGACAGCATTGACTTCTTCTGGAAGGACAAGTACTTCTCTCCGTGCTTGCTGAGCACCCTTCCCTACGGCCTAACACCCACAACGACCGCAAAGGAGCTCGTGGAGCAGCTCGGCGAGCCTTTGGAGAAAGGTGGTGGTATCAACTCCCGAATGGACATCTGGCTCAGGTGGAGCCACTTGCAGGCCGAAATTGACGACAGAAGCTGGCAGAGTGCACACAGCTCGAGCCTACGCTCCTTCACCATCTTCTAACACGGACTACAGGGCCATCCTGCCCTATATATATGGGGTGTAGGGTCTGTGCGGTGTGGCGCGTACCGTCTGTTTACACACCCTTAAACACCTCTCTCTGATTATGATGATAACTCGTTTACGTAGGTGGACAGCCGTGTTCCACTGTGCTCTGTTACTTTCCTGTGCCTCCTCTCACTGGTCCCTCACGACTTCTAGCGTTTACTGTGCACAATATGCTCATCTACTTACCAAAAGTGCAGTACCATAACGAGTTGCCTTACTACTCACCACCACACGAGCCACAAGTCCCACCCGGATTCGACAACACTGAGCACCTCCAATTGTACTACAACCGTGTCAAGTGTTTTGTTCAGCTGTGCCATGATGAGACAAAGGACGGGTGTCGCCAGCTCCTGAAGAAATACATCCACCCAGACCACAAGGCTCTCACGGAGCTGGTGACAAAGTACTTCTACAGAGGTGTCCAGGGACGCAGAGACGAGCGTGTGAGATCTTTCTGGAAGGAATGGAATCTGATTATCACACAGCACACCGTTCCCACTGTTGTCAATACTCCACAGGACAAGAGACCCGTACGGGCCATTGCACACTTTGCAAAGCAGCTCGAAACCGAGTGCCAGAAGGGCCTGCGGGAGACCTTCTTCCACTCGGCCCTAACACATCTACAACGAGTCATCGTCCAATGGCCAGATATGAGGCACCTGGAGCTACTATTAGCAGTTGTGGGGTCACAGCCTGTTATTATCAAGCATCTGCAAAAGTCTGAGTGGCTTGGAAGCTCGTTTGATGTTAAGTTCTCGACAGGTGCCGATCACAATGGGCTGTTGATCCCACAATTTTCGGTGCTACCAGACGTCAACGTCCTAGACTTTATGAGGAAACTGACGCAACAACTAGTGGAGAGTACTCTTCTGATACGGGATGATCTGGAAAAATACTCTGGAGATGTCCTGCAAGTCAACAAGCTGTTTAGTGCTGATATCCTAAGCCTCCACAATGATCTCTCATCAGCTGAAATTTCCCTCATACACAAAGGAGAAGATGTTGGGTATCCACACATGTTTACCTCAGAAACACCGCATTTCCTTTTACTACCACCTGCAAAGCCACAAAAACCGACTAAGTTTGCTTCATCCGAGCAGTGCCAATGGTACTATGACACACTGAAGCAATACGTCCAGGTCTCCCACAACGGCTCGCTCTTTGGGTTCAGGGACCTGCTCCTGCACTACATCCACAATGACCAAAGCACCTGCTTAGGCATTCTGGTTAACTCATACGGTGCAGGGCACCAAGTCGGTGTCGTAGAGTGTCGTGGCTGTTTCCACTGTGCGCTTGAAAGATTTTGGAAAGAGTGGGAGTCGGTACTGTACTGTCAGGTGAAAAGATACCCGTCACAACATCTTTCTGAGATTGTGGGTAGATCTATTATAATGTTTGAGAAGAAACTGGAGTATTTTAAGAAGGCAGCATATCCTACGAGACTCCTCAAGGCCGAGCTCTGGACAATGCAAAGAGCGTTGCACAAGTATCCCAATTTAAAGCTTTTGGAGAAGCTGGTGGGCGTTCTTGACTGCAAGCTCGGTCTGCGCCAGCTCCTGGGTGGTTTTGAAGGGGTTCTCATAGTAGACGGTATGGTTTCACTAAAGAAGAACATCTGTGTTACTGAGTTCATAAAGCAGTTCACACAGACTGTGGTCAATTGGGCTGCGACACAGGATTGCAAGAGCAGTTTGTCCGACGCTATACGGCCTCAAAGCGAGTGCCCTGGAGCCAAGAGATACCACTCTACCGAGATCGCACCACGAGGCCACAATGACGGCAACTCGCCTGCCATTGTAGGGACCACCTTGCATTCCATAAAGAAGCGTCCGATGTCTGGAGACCGTCTACATAACGGGCTCGGGCATAAACGGCAGAGCATGAAGCCAATAGCAACAGCTCACCGTTCTCCGTCACCAAGTTTTTCTTAAAAGACCATGATAAAGCTTCCAGTTTAGGAGAATAAGCACCTATAGCCGGTTCTTACAAGCCGTCCACCCCCATACATACCTTCAAACGGATATATAGTGGTTGCGCCGTTACTGTGACAACCGGCCCACCCTCGCGGTATTATCTACATTCCTGGATCTTTCACTTAAAGTAATTTTCTTGATCTCTCGCCTTTTGCCTACTTGTTTTCTCTTTGACTGGCCTCTTAATGGAGTCTTGGGTATGAGCTTGCCAGTGATTCACTACGACGAGAGTCTCTCGTACTATCTGGAGCCGTTGGGCGAGCCGGAGATCCCAAAGACCTTTACGTCTCAGCAGCAATGTCAGAACTACTACGACATGGCCAAGTCGGAGATCCAGCTGTACCACGACGGCACAAAGGAATCTGTGATAAAGGGACTGAGACAGTACGTCTATAAGGACCACAAGGAGAGCCTGGAGCCGATCATCGAGGAGTTTGAAGACAAGTTCAGCACACATACTTCTGAGTTCTGGTGTTCGTGGGAGCTGAAGGTCATTGAGATCTCGGCGACATATGAATCCAGGGAGGAAAATGACAAACTGGGGCCCGTCATAGTGGATCTCCAGAGAGAGCTTGACAATGATGTGTTTGCACACCATGATCCCGCGTGGTTCTTGGAGTCCAGGATGACAAACCTGCAAAAGGCATTCAGAGCATCGCCAAACCTGATCCTGCTCAAACGGCTCTTCAATCTGCTGAACCAGAAGCTTCCAGTAACAGCACTTTTGTGGAAGAACATGAGTGACATTTCCATGCTGAGAAAAAACGGTGAGTTTGGGATCTACTATCACGTTAATGTTCTCGATGCCATGAGAAGACTCACCGAGCTACTGGTACGGAACGCTCCCATGATCAGAGAACAATACCTGAGAATTAGGCAGCACCATAAGCAACTGCCACCATCACCTCCGGCATCCAATCCGTCTTTAGATCCAGGTTCTGAAGAGATCAAGAGGCTCAACACAACCACCAGCATCGTGCCGCAGAGGTCTCCGCTACGAGTGCTGCCTCCGGCAACAAGACGGCCGATGTCGTGCTTCTTCTGCGGGTCCAGTGATGGACACGTCTACCACAACTGCGAGCTTCTGGAGTATATCATCGACATGGGGCTGCTCTCACTTGACCGTACAGGGACGCTTTGTGACCCCAAGGGCAACTCGTTTGATTTCGAGGGCATCGTACCGTGGTGTAGGAGCGCTCGGTTCAGGAGCTACCTGGCCAAAGAGAGCGACCTACGTGATGATGTGTAGCACAGTGGTATATATAGATATATATATATAGATATATAAAATGTATAATTAAGGCAAAAGGGTGGTGTGCTGTTCAAGGTATCAACGCATCATTACATTCCCATGCACTTGTTCCCGTAAACATTCCGCAAGTAATATAACCTCCCTCACGCTGAATTGTACTAAAAAAACAGAAGTATGGATACAACAGAAGGGACAATGGAGGACGGTGGAGGAGGGTTCCAGTCCGAGCAATGGCTCTTCCGCTGATCAACTATGACACAGATCTTCCCTACTACCTTCCTCCTCCAGCTAGGCCGCACTTCCCCACAGTATCCACGAGAGAGTCGTGGAGGAGGTACTACAACCTGGTCAAGGTAGAAGTACAGCTGTTCCACAATGAGACCAAGTCTGGATGCCTGGAAATGCTGGGTGAGCTCATCTATCCCACCCATGCGGTTGTGTTTGGCAGGCTGCTGCGACGGTACAATATGGAAGCCATGGAGAGCAACGAATTCTGGATGGAGTACCACCGGTGTGTCAGCATCATCAAGAGGAGCTATAGGAGTGCTCCTGAGCCGGGGCTGGTAGAGTCCATGGGCAGGCTGGCAAGGGATATCGAAGAAAGAAGGTACTTCCAGTCGCCTAGACACTTCTTCGAGGCCTGGATGATGGCTCTTCAGAGAGAGTTTCGGGACGACCCTTATCTCAAGATGTTCAAAGGGCTGGTGAACATGTTGCACCAGAGGCTTCCGATTCAGCACCTGCTGGAGCGAGAGATGGGAGATGTGATTATCTTCGAGGAAAACGGCCTGTTTGGAGTGTTTTCCAAGTTAAGCATTCCTGATGTGATGAGACGGTTGACTGTGCTGCTGGTCCAGCACGCAGAAGGCTTCACGGCCGAGATGGTAAGTGCCTTCAGAAGAGAGCTGGAACAACAGGCAGAGGAGGCAGCGTTGGCAAGAAGAATGAAGTATCTTGAACGGTACGATCTACAACAAAGGGAGATGCAAAAGCAGCTGGAAGGTATGACATGTCTGTTTTGCGGCAGCGACGATGGCCACGAGTTCTATGAGTGTGAGCTCCTCCTCTTCCTCATAAGGACGGGTCCCTTGCTGTTTGACACAGACATGAGGGTATGTGACCACTACAGGAACCCAATGGCGTTTGAGTCGATGCCATGGTGCACCTCAAAGGAGCTGAGAGCCTACCTGACACTGGTGAGACCCCGGAACAGCACCACGTCCAGGGTAAGAGACCACAACGTACGGTTCAGATGATGAATAATAATGAATTTCTATATACCAATAGATGAAATATAACCAGAAGAAGGACCGACCCATAACAAAAGCAGCAAAAAAAGGGAAATGACATAAAAAAAGATGACGGTAAATGTAGGCTTCGTAGATATGAATAAAACTCGTTAAGAAGGGGGAGGGGGATCTTGGGGGTATCAAACACCCAAGTTTTGTTTCCAACCATAGGGACTGTTGTTGACACCAAAGTTCTGGAGTGCGGCCATCTTGGAAGGGCTCTCAGCCATCTCGTGCTCCAACACTTCCTTCTCCTCCCTCAAGAACTCCACAACCTGTTTCAACTTGCCACTGCACAGCTCATTGTGCTTTTTGATCTTGTGCTCCCAGTTCTCGCCCATCAGGACGAGCCCCTTCTGCTTAGTGAACTCCTTGAGCGCAACACACCAAGTGTGGCCAAGCTGCTCGTATGCAAGATGCTTAAAGTAGTTGTGTGCCAACGAGGCAAATGTCGGTAGCTTGTGTAGCAGGAAGGTGGCGTGGTCGAGGAAGTCAAGCGACGTCGCAGGCTGGGTCTCCACCGGTGGCAAGAAGTGAAGTGTATAGTCTGATAGGGCGTTGAGGAAGTCTTCGATCAACGGCTTGACCCTGAGGTATGCATACTCCGACGATGAGTCCACATTGTACGGCAACGACTCCTGGATGTTGGCAATCTTCTCAGACAAGATCGAGATCGCATTCTGCACCGAAGGCCGTGGAGCTGCTTTGTACACGTCGCCACTGATCTCAGGGTGCAAGGTCACCAAGTTGTTCAACAACTCCTGGAGCTTCTGCCTGTCTAGCACCTCAATCACCCGGTTGGTGGGCAACGGCTGCCCAACAATCCGGCGCACGCTGCGAGACTTCTTCTGGGCCAGCTTGCGGCGTGGAGTCTGTGGCTTCGCCTGCTTCTCTGACGAGTCTGACAACCGTCTCTTCTGCTTTGGGGCCGTCGAAGGCACCGTCGAAGGCACCGTCGCTGACGGCCTCACCGTGGCTGCCTCGCCACCCCGGCTGGTCGTCGCAGCCTCAATTTTGGGCTGGAAACCCCACGAAAACTGCCCAAACGAACTCATCGTGCCAGAGACAACGATTATAACAACTAAAACTAGCGAAAACGGCCCTCTTGTCCCGCTCTTTGCTTGTAAACAGCGAGCTTTCCGCCCCCTTTCACCAGTTTGCTCACTGGAATTTCCGCTTTAGAAGAAAAATACACAGAGACGGATTTCGCGAACCCATTCGATATGGTCGGGACACGTCATCATAGAGTCGGGTGCTACAACATGGGGGCACGTCCTGGCCCCCGCTAGGTGTGTATTTTGTAGTTGTATTGGCGTTTTTTGTGTGTGTATGTATGTACCCGGTGCGTGTGCACTCAATTGGCGTGGTTCTGGGAGGTTTTTCCGCCCTCGAAGTTGTCTCTGACCCTCAGGTAGTGCTGGAGCTCCTCGGACGAGACAGAAGGCGACAGCTCTCTGCGGGCCTTGTCGAAGTCTACCTCAGAAACAAGCACTGTGATGTCCTCCTGGACGGCAACGTTGTCAAACCACCACCGCGTTGACACCGGGTCATCTCTGTTCTCGTTGTAGCAGGCGATCTTGCGGTCGACCTCGCCCGCAACCCTCGTCATGGCATTCAGCATTGAGTCCGAGCACAGGGCATAGAAGTCGGCACCCGTGAAGTTGAAAGGACATGTCTGGGCCACCCGTTCGAGATCCACTTGCGGGTCAAGGTTGAACTTCCGCGTCAGTGCCTCCAGGATCCGCTGCTGCTTCAGATGCGTGTCTGCAATGCCCAGATACACCATCTTGTCGAATCGGCCAGGTCTCAGTAGAGCCTCGTCCAGTAAGTCCGGTCTGTTTGTGGCACCAACTACAAACACTCCGTCACCAGCATCACCACCACTCATGCCGTCCAGCTCAGCCAGCAGCTGGGACACAATTCGGTCCATAACACCACCGGAATCGCCCTGGTTTCCTCTCTTGGGAGCAACGGAATCAAGCTCATCAAAGAACACAACACACGGTTTGGCATCACGGGCCCTTTGGAAAACCTTACGCACATTGGCCTCAGACTCACCAATGTACATGTTCAGCAGCTCCGGACCCTTGACAGAGAAGAAGTTGAGAGAGAAGTTTGTAGCAATCGCCTTGGCCAGCAACGTCTTACCCGTTCCGGGAGGGCCGTAGAATAAGATACCACTGCGCTTCTTCACACCAGAAGCAAACAGCTCGGGGTGCTTAAGTGGCATATCAATTGTATCCAGAATCTCTCCTTTGACAGACTCCAAACCACCAATGTCGTCCCACAAAACATTAGGAATACGTGGAGCACCAATAGAGTCGGAAAACTTGTTACGGGCATCACTAATGGCCTTTTCAAAGTCCCCTGGTGTTAACTTCAAAGAATTCTGAAGTATCAGAAGTGATGGATCAATATCCAGCTCTTCCGATATGTCATCAACACGTTCTAGTGCCAATGATTTCGCATTATCAACAATGGAAACAAGATCTCTTGGTGTCAAACCAGCACTCTGTAACGCCAATGATGCTAAAGAAACATCGTTTCTCAAAGTAAACTCATGAGAGTTGTCTGGCAACAAGTAGCCAAATATGGCCTTTCTCTCAATCTCTGATGGAACAGGGACCTCCACCTCAAATCTAAACTTGGAGCGAACTGGCTCCTCCAACTTATCAGCATCTGTAGTAGAAGCCACAACAATCGCCCCCAACTTGGTGTATTCGTCAATCATCTGGATAAGCTTAGAGCATATCATGCCCGGTTTCTCACCTTGGTCCCTTGGTTTGGGAGCCAAAGCATCTAGATGCTTGAGATAGATTACTGTACCAGTACATTCTTCAACAACTCTATCAAGTTTACCACGAATGGCACCTAGTGTCTTAGAATCTGATGAAGAGTTGAGGACTTCGTAGGCCTCAACAGTGGCGAGATGGAGTCCCAGGCGCTGGCAGAGATGAGTCAAAATAAATGACTTACCAATGTTTCTGGACAGAGATGTCAACAAGACCGTAGTGCGTAATGAGGAATTACATGATCCAACCTTCAATAATTTAAAGAGCTCTTGTGCATAAGGGAATGATCCCTCGTGTGATACCAGGTCCATGTTTGGCTCAATACCCAGGTACTCAACCCAGTTATAGTCTGAAAGACCAGGTATTCGCTCTTTCAGAACTCCAACTTGGCTCAGTGATGAACGTGCAGGGTCCACAATAAACTGGCCTTCTGTTGAGTCCGACTCATTGACCGTCGTAATTCGGAACCATGCCACAGTGTCTGCATTTCCCTGTGGAATTGGACCTTCGTGGCCCACTGGCAGTGTCTTTGCAAGAAGAGAGTCAAAAGGAATTGGAATAAGATCATTCAGTGAGATAACCCTAGTGGAAGACTCAAAGAATAGCTTA
Source organism: Petasospora nakhonratchasimensis (assembly GCA_030572335.1). NCBI lineage: Eukaryota > Fungi > Ascomycota > Saccharomycetes > Phaffomycetales > Wickerhamomycetaceae > Petasospora > Petasospora nakhonratchasimensis. The sequence continues at coordinate 465,734 of JAJLZS010000008.1, forward strand.
AGATTAGAGAGAAAGCAAGGTTGGTAGACTTTTGAAAGGGTATTTGGTGATGCCACACGCGCAATAGTAAGGGACTGGGCAACAGGGATGGATGCAATGGTCTTTGTAGTTCTTTTCAGTACCACCGTGGCTGGAGAACCATTGTTCAAGAGGAAAATAGGAGAGGTAAAGACGGTGCCTGATGGGTAGTTATTAGGCTCCGCAAATGACAAAAGTCGCATTATCTTTGTTGAATTATTGATAGTGAGTTCAATGTAGTCTCCAGAGAAGGCGCCTATGCTGGATAAGTCCTCTGTCTTGGTGTACACAACGTTCTCATCATCCTCTCCTTGCTGGATTGGTGGTACTGATATAATTTTCTTTCTTGATGAAAGTGAACAAACTTTAAACGTCTTTGAATCATATTCTGATGACAACGAAAGATACTTGGAAAAATCCAACGTGAGGTCTTCTTCCTCTTCCTCTCTTTGTTTGGCTTCTTCGGCTTTTTCACCAGAACCACATTTCTCTGGAATAACAGCTATCTGTGTTTCCTTGACCAGAGTGACGATTGTATCCTCAGTCAACTGACCTTGGTCAATTGGCTCACAAAGCATAACATGGCCCTGACCACCAAGCTTATCACCTTCACGGATAACATCGACGCTCATTTTCTCCTTAAACAGCTTCAACAACTCGCTCCCAGAACACTGTTTTAGTAGCCTGTATGTCTCCTCGGGGAATGCAATCACGACTTTGGAGACGTTGACGAGCTGGGGTACTGAAGCGATGAACGCAGTGTCTGTGGTGCACTCTACGCCGAAACGGGACGCATCTTCGATGAGCACGGTGTTGTTCCCTCCAATGGGATTTCTGGAGAGTGGATACACAAGGAATCTAGAGGAAAGGGCGCTCAGCGGCTTGACAGCAATGTAACTTGTCTGGATGGACGATAAGAGATCAGAAGAGAGACGAACCTGCTTGATGGCCGAGAAGTCGTCCGCAAAGGAACATGACACGAGCGCCATCGGCCCAAGGCTCTGCTTCGAGGATATGATAGCACCTGGCATTACGATGTGACCTTCCTTATATTCTTTTTGAGCTACCTTCATTTGTAGCCCGTAGCTTGTTCGTTTATTGGCCGTAAGCGCACCAAACTTTTCAGTCCTCGGGACAGAAAGAGAGTGTGGGGTCTGGGTGTGCGGGTGTTTATGTTAATCTATATAATGATAAATAGCGTCATAATGGTAAAAGGAAGGCCTATTTTCTCTAGCTGAGTGGAGCTTGAGATCCCCTTTGTTCGTATCATTAGTCTCTACTGGTGCCTTTATCGTGTTTTGTTGATTGAATGTGTTATATTTCTATCCCTTTTCTTATATACAATAGTCCCTACCTCTTGAACATGTAACTCTGCTCCAGGACCTCCTTCGCCTCGTTTATTTTCATTGCCAGGTATGCACTGCCGCCTCTGTCTGGGTGGTTCGTCATCATCAGCTTTCTGTGCTTGTGCTTGAGCTCTTCTTTCGTCAGGTGCATGATTTTGTTCGGTGTGATGCCGAGCACCTCGAGGGCCTCCTTCTCCGTCATCTTGGAACCGAATCCCCCCTGGTAGTGCATGAACTTTTCCCTTAGCGACGCGTTGATACGGACGTTGTGCCACGAGGACGGAGACGAGCCTGTGGGCACCTTTATGTTGTTGAGCTGTGCGATGCGTACACGTGAGAGCTTCCGAAGGCTCAGCGTCGCCTGGATCGCTGACTTCACCTGTGGCAAAGTTAGTATATACGCAATGGCTCGAGATATGTATAAGAACGTACGGTTATAGCTGCTACTGTAACTCCAACGCCAATGATTACGGGCAGAACCTAGTGCACGGTTAGTATACTGTTCACACACGGCCCATAGGACTCTGGGTTTCGCCTCCTTCTCTCTCTGTCTCTCCCGCCCACGACGTCCCAATTGAAACGTACCATTCTCTGTTTCCAAGATTACACTTCTCTGTCCAGCTCTGTATACCCCGCAAAGCGTATCTCCTGTTCCAGAAACAGCCCGCAGCAGTAACCCAGGAAAGGAAAACGCCCTCGCCAAACTGCTCAATACCACACCAGACATTATATGGCCTCGAGGTGTCCGGGTGTTTTCCATCAACACTTTTTCTGCCCATTGTTTACATTTCGCGTGTCGCGCGCCCTGCCACTGCCACTGCCATGAGCGAGAGGGCAAAGCGCCGCGATGAGAATGGTACGGGTGAATCTTCAGCGCTACGAGAGCTTCTGCTGTTATTTGACAACGGTGTTTCCGAAGGCCCTGACGTCGTCGCTATACGTGTATGGGCTCCACGGGCTGCTATGGGAGTGCGTGCCGCTGATGGACGACGGCTTGCGGCGGTGGGCTGTGGCGGGCCTGGGGCTCTGGCTGTTTGCCCAGGCGCTCGTGACGTACTTCCGGATCATCAGCGTCGGCAGTGGGTCGCCAGCTGACTTCCCAGAGCTGTGTGCTGCTGGCGACGTGGAGGCCCAGGCAGAGCCTCCGCAGTTCCTCGTGGAGCGCTCTGTCCAGGTGAAGAGCAACGGGCGGCTACGCTTCTGCACCAAGTGTGCGTGCTGGAAGCCTGACCGGACCCACCACTGCTCGAGCTGCCAGCGGTGCCAGCTCAAGATGGACCACCACTGCCCATGGTTTGCCTCGTGTGTGGGCTTCCGCAACCACAAGCTGTTTGTGCAGTTCCTCGTGCTCTCTGTCGCCTACTCAGCGCTCTTGTTCACCGTCTCCTTCCACAAGGTCTACCGCTTCTTTGCCTCAGAATCCTACCTTGACGACTTCATCTCCATCAACCTGCTGCTGCTGTGTATCCTCGCCTTCACACTCACCGTGTCCGTTAGCGCCTTCACCGCCATGACCCTCTACTTCCTGCTAACCAACGCCACCACCATCGAGCACCAGGATAGCATCCGCTATCGCAACAATATGCAGATCATTGAGGACATCCACTACAGGCACTCCAGACAGCCGTCCTCCGTCGAGCTCGGAAACGTCTACAACCTGGGCTACGCCCGCAACTGGTCCGCCGTCATGGGCTCCTCCCTCGCTGAGTGGGTGCTCCCGGTACAGAACTCGCCCTCGGGCGACATCTACAAGGACAGCGGCCTCGTCTTTGACACAGACCCTGTGGTGTACGCACAGCTCCAGAAGAACTCCAGGCTCCAGAACCAGCTGCTCGAGCAGCTCCACGGGCTCCAGTGAGGGTGGACCACGCTTCTACCCTGCCCTCCTGCCCTCCTTCACCGCTGAAGTGCACCTGGCTCCTCTCCCTTGCCTGGAGAATGCCTGGACCTGGCCTCCAAACAGCTGTTAAAACGAGTTATGTCTCCCGAGTCACTAGAAAAGAAGGAAAGAACTACCGCTTTGGGATAGGCCCGAGCGGGCTCGATGCTGTGTGGCCCCGGCCAAAAGCAAGTTTTCCCCTGAGATATCAAGCGATATATATATAAAAAAGGCGAGCAGTGCCTGTGCCTCGCTGGCTGATTTTGCACCAATTGGTCCGCCAACAACACAGCCAGCCAACAGAATGCCGTACAAGTTCATCACCCCAACCAAGGGAACCGTGTACGAGTACACGCCTCGTCTCCAGGTGTTTGAGTTCGCAGAGGCGTGCGAGTCGACCAAAGCAGTGCTCTTCATCGGCGGGCTCACGGACGGACTGCTGACAGTCCCATACCTCCACGAGCTGAGCTCGTCCCTGCCGGCTGGGTGGTCCCTCTACAATATCCTGTTCTCATCGAGTTACGCCGGCTGGGCCACAGGCTCGCTCGACAGAGACGTTAAGCAGATCCAAGAGTGCGTCAAGTTCCTCAAAGAGAAACTCGGCAAGACCCACGTTGTGCTCATGGGAAACTCGACGGGCTGCCAAGACTCTATCCACTACGTGCTGAACGCTGACGAGAAGGTGGACGGTATCATCTTGCACTCGCCGGTGTCTGACCGTTACGCGTGCAGCGCACTGCTGGCTAGCCATGGCGGTATCGAGGGATTCAACAAGGAGGCGATCGAGTGGAAGGACAAGTACGGCCCAGAGGCCGTTCTCCCGCCAAAATTCTCCAAAATCTTCTTCGACACGCCAATCAGCTGCTACAGATGGCTGTCTCTCTTTGAGATTGGTGGCGATGACGACTACTTCTCCGAGGACCTTCCTGATGAGGCACTGCAGCAAACCTTTGGCAAGCTCGCTACGCCTACGCTTGTCTTGTACTCTGAGAATGATGAGTTTGTTCCGGAGTCTGTGGGGAAAGAGGCTCTCATTGCGCGTTGGAAGTCCTTTGCCCCAGAGGCCTACTACTCCAAGCACTCGTGTGTGCTTCCAGAATGTAGCCACCAGCTGAACGAGACTTCGGGTCCAAAGGCCATGCCAGCGCTCGTTGGTGCTACCAGTGCCTTCCTCAAGGATTTGCCATAGACTGTATATCCCCATTATTTTAATTCGATGCTAGAAATGCACATTTATAGAAGGTGTAAGAATACATGTAGTTAGCAAGATGCACTTGGTGCTACTCCTTTTTGTTCTTTTTCTGCTTTGTATCCCTCAGCTTCACCACGGCTTCATAGCCGATGCCACCAAAGACCAGCAATAGTGCCATCCACTGACCCATTACAAGCTCGTGGCCAAAGAGCACAACACTCAACAGCATCGAGACCATCTTCCTCGTGACCGTCACGGTTATGAGGGCGATGGAGCCAAAGTTCGCCAGCGTCACAAAGATGAATATCTGCCCCACAGCACCACACACAGCGTATGCAGCAATCTCTTTGAGGATCGAAGGATACTTGGAGATGAAATTGGCTGCGTAGATAAGCTGTCCGTTGAGCAATGTGTACACGAGTGTAAGCCAGAAGGACATAAAGTTAAGGGCGCACTGCAAATGCGCTCCTGTGAGGCTCTTGTTCTTCTTGAAGAGGGCATCCTGGGCTGCGTTAGTAATGCCGTCCATTATGAGCGATGTAGAAAGCAGTATGAAGCCGTAGAGGGCGTTTCCATCCTCTGGTAAGCCGTCGCTCTTCTTGTGGTGTCCTAGGAAGGAGAAGAGCACGACTCCACACGTGACGACGGTGGCCACGGCGTACTTGTAGAGGGGGAACCTCGTGCGGTAGAGCACGATGTGAACAAGCATTACCGGTATGAGCTTACAGCTCTTTGTAAGCTGGTAAAGCATGAAGTCGACGTGTTCTGTGGCGGAGAAGCCGATCGGCGACGACAGCGACTGGGTCAGTGCAACGAGGGTCACCGAGCGCAGCAGGGGCCACTCGAACGCACCCACACGGGCCTCTCGTGGCAGCCTTGAGTTCTGATATATCACGTAGCACCATCCTACAACGAATCCGGTGAAGCTCTGTACGAGATTCACGAAGAACGGGGCAGAGAAGTGTTCTCCCTCACCAAACCGTTGGCTGGAGATCTGCTCCATGAGGACTCCCCACGTGAGAAACGACGCATAAATGCCAAGCACACACACACACAGCAGCCAGACAGATGCCATATTTCGTTGTATACGGCCTGTTCCAGGGCCAATTGGTCACAATAACGCCGATTGAGCGGGCCTTTTCCACCTTTTCCACCTTTAAGTACCCATACGCTGGACTTTTTCCACTAGGCGATGGTTCGGAAATGAGTTCCGGCCGCACTGATGAGTTCCGACCTTTTCACTCCCCCGAAACGTCGACAATCAAAATGTCCTCAAGCTGGCTTTATTCGTCATTTTGTCCGACATTTAGGCGTGTTTTGCGGTGTATTTAAAGCGAAAGGGGCCGTTATCAAATGACTCCGTTAGAGCTGACTTACGGAGAGAGGCAGAGAGCCTTTTTGGCGTCCGCAGCCGACTTCCACAAGCGCAGAACGACCGTTACGAGGGCCGTGCACACGACCAGGCGCCACCTCAGGATCCAGCAGAAGGACACCAAGCGCTACTCAAGAAACGCCATAAGTAGCGAGGAGTATGCCAGTAGCGACAAGTTTTACACGCTGGGGCTCCTGGAGGCCGAGAAGGACTTCCTGTACGCTCTGGAGCTGCGTGCACAGAGCGGCGGCGGCCACAAGCAGAAGCAGAAGCTCATTGTCACAAGACTCAAGAGAGCCCTGCAGCGCTCGAACGAGCTGCTGAGTGCTTCCTCGAACGAAAGCGACAAGAACAAGAGACTGGAGATGCTTGTGTACACCGAGCTGCTGCGTGCTCATCTGGCCATTACCACCAAAAAGTGGGAGGCGGCCATTGATGCCTTCTCCTTGGTGAGATGCACCCTACAGTTCCTCGAGAACCACGGACCGGCACAGAACAAGAACATCTACAAGGACATTGTGGAGGAGAATGTCGACGAGTCACTCAAGATTGCCATTTACAGAGCCTCGAGGGTGAATTTGCCGGATCTCACAGAGCACACAAAGAAGATTGTCCAGCAAAAGCACTCACAGCACGAGATTTGTGCCATTGTGTCCTCGTATGACGAAGGTGCCGAGTTCTTGACCCCAACAAAGGAGTCTGAGCTCGTAAAGGAAATCCAATGGAGAGAATACACTGCACGTGTCAAGGATGAGACTACCTCAAGACTCCTCTCCCGTGCTGGAAACATTGTTGTGGAAATGCTCAGCCTACCTGAAAAGCTCGCTGCCTTTGACGAGAAGCTCGCCCTCCTTCAGGATGCACTCAAGAACCACCAGTCCTATATTTCTAGAAACATTCAGGATGACGAAGAGCAGGATGACCAGATCTTGTTGGCGTACGTCCAATACACCGCTCTCCTCACGGCAGCTCAGAGAGACCGCACACTGCTTGATGAGGCTAAAAAGGCCGAGTCGCTCAGAATTTTGGACACAATCAAGATCACTGTGAAAGAGGCTCAGGAACTTCCAGGTGTGTATTCCGATGACGAGCTTATGGCAAACTTGAGCTTTGTTATCAAGTACTTTGACGCTATGAAGCTCAACCTCCTTGCTGGTGTCTTTTTGGACTCGAGAGAGTACTCAAAGGCCCTTACACTGGCCACAGAGGCACTTACGTCCCTCCAGTCTATCAACTTCACAGTCGAATTCCCAGACCTCGTTGATGACTTGCAATTTGAAAATCTCAAGTCCACCGTACAAACGACACAGCGTCAGCTTCATGCCCTAGCACAGTTGGCTGCAAACACGACACATCCAAACGCTGACAACCTTTCCACATTCACAGCATCGCACAAGAAGATTGTGAGTTTGGAGCTGGAGCCAGTGCCTTCAAGGCCAGTCCTCTTTGATGTTGCATTCAACTACATTTCGTACCCACAGACGGCTTTGAGACAGAAGGAGCATACTCTCGAGGAGGAACCAAAAACGAAAAAAAAGGGATTATTTGGTCTCTTTGGATAAAATGTTAATAAATGATGTATGGTGTTCTGTTGTTATTTGCTACTGCTGCATGTAGTTTGTAGGTACTTTTTACACCTCTGCGCAGACACGCCCCCTGTATGTGCTGGTGATGTGACCAGTGCTGCTGGTGACATCCACCCGCACACCAGCATAAACATCAAAACTCCGTCGCCGGCACAGAAGGACCGGTCTGAGTAAACAAAAAGCTACAATAGGGAGAAGTAGGAATCCGGGGTAAATAGCAGAGCCATGAAGGAGCACGAAGATCCCAACATCAGCAATTACATTGACGTAGCGAACGTTCTTGACCTGGGCCTTGAGGGTACGCACTACATTGATCCCTCGATTGCCTCGGCATACCGTCAGCAACAACAGCAGAAGGAACATCAAAAGGGAGATGAGGCACAAAGCTCCCTCAAGGTGGCCACTACAGATCCGTCCATCAGCATACCCGTGCCACACCACACCGCTGAAACGGATCCAAAGAAGATATGTCCCTTCTGCGAGCGCACATTTTCCCACCCAGGCTCCTTGGGACGCCACCTGGACCTGAAGAAAGGCACACAGGGCCACCCAGCAGATCTCATTGCACACATGAGATCGGACGTGAAGCGGAGGGGAAACAAAGAGCTTGTTAAGAAGCGCAGGAGGGAAAGAGCGAGGGAGTATAACTCCCGTGAGGATATACGGGAGCGTACCAGAGTACAGAGACGTGTGCGTGATCGTGTACTGAGGGCAAAGAAGACTGCAATGGTGAAGTTCACAAACATGCTGGGCAGACCCCAGCTACAACCCCACCCAACGTTTGCAAGGCTCGTGCTTTACTTCCTGCCTCCTGATAAATGGCCTCATGACCCCCCAACGCTCGAGACCCATAGGCTCTTGTGTGGACACTTGAACCAGATGTTTATCTCTCGAGAAGAGGATGGCGACCATAGCCTTTTTGAAAACATCATGGCGAAGGTATCACCAGCATCAGAAAACTGGTTGACATTAGAGGACTCGGTGAAGCAGGAGATTTGGATCCGTGAACTGAGAAGAGCTGCAGAGGACGCACTCCATAACACAAGCCTGTACGAGCTGAAGAACCGAGACGACTGGATTGCAAAAGAGGCCCGCAGGGATATACTCCATAATGAAGATTCACAGGACGAAGAAGACGAAGATACCGTGCAGAACACACAAGTAGAGACCGGACCACAGATAATACAAAGAGAGTCTCTCGTAAGACCACCAAGAAGCATTGTTATGAAAGGAACAAAACCTGAACAGAGTGGAAAACAACCAATCGAGCACATGTTCAACCAAGAGGACCTTGCTGCCGTAGCAGAGGCCGTTGTCAACAATGGTAATATGAAGAATAACCATTTGGATCCTCAGTTGATGTCTAGGTAATCTTTGGTTCAATGAGATGAGGTTACGATTTGTATGTGTTTTGTTTTTATATTTATTTATCGATGTATCCTATTGTAGAACCACCATGTGGTATATAATTCACATTAAAACCAAAAAAAAAAAGTACTATAAAAATGGTATCAAAAATGGTCTTTTCAGCTCACATAATGGTAGAACTTTGTGAAGATGAAATTGATCAAGGTATTCGTATCAAACTTAACCATACCATCAAACAGCGAGATGTATGGCTTATTCTCAAACTGGTACTCCAACAGTTGGTCAATCGTTAGTTGCTCCAGTGCACCGTTCATACACACAGTACCCGACTTACACGCAATTGTAAATACACCAGCACGATCGCAGTTAAACATAAAATCAATCTTTGGGAAGTTGAAGCCTCCAAAGAATGATGATCCAGATGACCCCAAGTTCTGATCCAAGCCGCGAGCTTCAATAAGAATTCCTCTCTCATACAGTTTCTTGGATGAGTACTTGTAAGCACCAAACTTGGGCAGCTTTCCAGACTTCTTCAATTCCCTCTCGTAAAAGAACTGTTTCGTAAATGGCAATATTCTGCGCTGCTTCACTGGCTTGGACTGTAACTCCTCCATTGATTTGTCAATGTGCAAGTTGTATGCATTCAATTGGTCTTGCAAGAATTTATGCTTCTCATCCAGTCTAATGAGTGTGTTTTCAGCAACACTGAGTTGTTTCTTACGACTCAATCTCTGATCATGCTTGGTCCTGATGTCATGAGCAATTTCGTTCAATATCACCTGGAATGAATCCTTTCTAGTAACTTGGCCCATGGCCTCAAGCTCCAAAATACGTTCAAGAGCAATTTGCTTCAACTTGTGATAGGAGGACTTACTCAGATCTCCAAGGAATCCACGTCCATCATTAACATACTCGTTTACCCTGTTCAACTGAATGTCTCTCTTCTCAGCAGAAATAATCTGCCTGAACTTGATTTCGTTAATGGCATCAATTTGAGATCTCAACATTGTGAACAAATCCTTGAATTCATCTTGAACTTGTACCATGTAAAGTATACATCTCTTAGCCTGCATCATTAGTGATTTGGTTCTTGTATCTTCAATAGAGTTCTTGTAACTGGAAGGGTTCAGACTCAGAGTATAATGACCGTTCAGTCTTGAAATATCAGAAGCTGGGTTAGACTTAATCTCAAATAGTACCTCCCTTAAGGTGTCATCAGCTAATGGTGCAATGATGTCAATCTCCTTCTTGACGAGCTCATTGATTGAAAGCATATCAGAGATTCTCAATGTCAACTTTGGTCTCTTATGAGCAGTCATATCGTCATAGACACTCATATTATAAACAGTATCAATATCACCAACGTCAATGATGCTCTTCAATAGGGAACGAACACCATCCACTGACGAGTTTATAAACTTATTCAATGGCTGTAAGTAGACCTGTTCACTTCCAAATGGCTTCATAGTGAATAACTGGGTGAGCAGCTTGGAAATCTCACCCCGGTTCTTAGCTGATCCTGGGGCCACATTGATTGCAGTTATTTGGAAGAACTCTGGAGAATCAAAGATCAGATTAATATATCCATTCGTTAAGACAAATCCAGCATTGGCCAGGTGCTCCTGCTCAGTAAAATGTGGGAATTTCTTCATAGATGTTCTGAAAGCAGATCTGGCAAGAACTTTGATATGGATAGGGAGTTTTTCAATGTTATCGCTTAGTACACGGAAGACCTCAGAACCAAACTCCCTCATTTGTTGGAGATGAGCAATGAAAGCATTCTTAGTATCCGGGTCCTCAATTGCTCTATCAACAGGAAGCGTCTTTGGTGTGTTGTGGACTCTCTTATATATAGCCACAGGATTACTCTCCAAGTCCAGTTCAGTGTCTGCAATTATGTTCTCCACCATGTATCCCAGCATATTACGAAGAGACTTTTGCTGAGTTTCATTGAAGCTTCTCAAGAGTCTCTGCCATCCTAACGTAGTGTGCTTCTGCAATTCATCAATGGACTGAGATTTTGTGATGAAATCTTTCAAAGTTCCCTCAATAAGGCAAACAAACAAGTACTCTTCTCTTGTTGGTAATTCTTTTGATTGCAAGTTATTGAATATTTTGAGAGCAACATCGACTCCACGGTAATCACTATGGATTAACCTTGTCAAATATGCTGGTTGTGTCTGTAACAAATAGAAGAACTTTTCATAAAGTTCCATTCTTGTTTTTACCCTTCTGTTCAAAGATGTAACGTCAATGGTTGCAACTAATTGATTAGAATGTGAATCAACTGACTTGTTCTTCTGAATCAAAATTTCATCCAGTGTAATCTTGTTCTTCTGAAGCAAAGCAATCTTCAAGTCCAATTGACTGATATGTTTCTCCAAGAGCTCATTAGAGCTTGTCTTCTCATTGATAGATTCTTTGAGTCTCGTCAATCTCACCTCTTCTTCAAAGTCAACATCACTATCATTCAACAAATAGGCAAATTTCTTTATCACAGACAACGGTGGATTCTCCATTGAGATCAATGACTTATAAGCATTTCCAAGATATTTACCTCTAATAAATGCCTGGATCTTGATAATAGAAGGCAAGTGTTGTTCATAGTACTTCATCAACTCTCTCTTCGATTTGTGGTACAGATGTCTTCTAATCAATGACTGAAGTTCCACAATCTCTTCTGTGTGATAGTCAATGGCATCCAGGAAAACTTCTAAACTGTAACGAGACAATACACCACGAACTTGACTTTGAGTCTTGGCAACAGAAGACGAACAGGCAGAAAGATCCTTCTTCAACTGAGAAACACGAGCTCTCAACTGCTTACCCTTAATTATAGCTGACAATCTATTGATTCTTGACTCTGCATAGTCTAAAGTATCCAACACTTTATTCAACTTGTTTCTTGAAAGACCTCCACGTATAATGGATTGCAGCTCAACTATATTAGACTTCTCCAGATCAATATTATGTTGTTTCTCCTTGACACAATACCTTACGGTATTACCACGGATAACAGATTGTATAATTTTAACTGCCTGTTCTGAAGAGTGTGCCTCTCTAACTGATCTGTTCAACTTTTTGTGCAACAAAACACGACGGATCTGAGACTGTAAATTGGTAATTGGTTCCTTGGCATTAACACAGTTATTTGCATGTCTGAACACTTTGTTTGCTCTAATCTTAGCTTGGAGCTTCACAATCTTGGTTTCATTGTACGACAACTGCGTGATTATTCTGTTCATCTTACGTCTTGCCAAGTAACCACGACACAAGCTCTGGAGTTCTGCAGTCTCATCAGTTGGTTGAGAAGCTGTCATTGACGAGATACGAGTTCTTTGAATATTACCTCTGATACGTGCTTGTAATGTAACAACTGTTGGTTCGTAATCACTCATGTTGGTGATACTTCCCTTGTACTTACGAAGTACAATGGCTCTTCTGGCCAAAGACTGCACTTGGATAACATTCTCAGCCATGGATTTCAGCATAATTTTGTCCACAAACATGTTGTAACGGAATATAGAACCTCTTGCAATAGATTGAAAGTTGATAATAGTATTCAAATACTCTGATTCCGAAAGTTTTTTTTTCTTTGTAGGAGAAGCGCTGTAGTTTCTCACAAGGGTCGATCCAAAGTCCTCTGGTTCTTGCAAAACCACTGGTTTGGGCTTTTCAATTCTCCACTGTTTCTCTAAGTGTTCCGATTCTTGCCTTTGCTCCAGTCCTTTCTTCTGTCTCAAAGAGTCGAATCTCTTAAACACTGGCGAAGATGGCATTGGTGGAGGTGCATTACCTCCATCATTGTCAAGGAATGGACTCTGGAGTCTTCTCGTTGGAGAAGCTGAAGACTGCAAAGATTCTAACTTCTTTGGAGAAGATGGTGTCATATCTTGTTTTAATGGTGGTATAGTGGTCTTTTGTGGAGATGGCGCACTCTTATTCCCCAACTGCTTGTTCATGGAATCAAAGTTTGGCATGCTGACACCAGCCAAACTGGAATCCAGCTTCTTGATTTCCTCTTGGGTAAATTCAAGCTTACCGCTCAACTTCTCCATGATTGGCACGGAATTTTCCTGCGACATCATGAAACTGAGGGCGTGTAAACAGAATATAACCTTTGGGATGTTCTTCTTATCATAGAGATCTGTCAATTCAAATCTGAATAAGTCTGGCATTCTCACGTAGTCCAAAAACTGGAAAAAGATGTTGATATTTTCAGTATGCTTGAACTGCAACTTTCCGGACGGCGTGATTCTTCTGACGAGTTCAGGCTTGAATGCTCTGGTGAGCTTCGCAAGGATTACACCGTCTCTCAGGCTGTCGTTTGCAAGGTCCGAGGCTGGTGGGATCTCTTCACCAATGATCTTCTCAACCCACTCCTTTGCCTCACCAATTCTGCAGAGATACTCATAACCCTTCTGTGAGTTTCTGTTTGAGAGTGTCCACTGAGGCGGCGGCGGTTTGGTTGCCGTGGCCGTGGCCGTGGCCGCTGAAGGTGCTGGGGCCCTCTTAAGAGGGGATGGCGAGTCAAGTTTCAGGTTGGCGATGGACTCTTCGATTGGCGTGGCCCTCTCGTTCTGCAAAACAAGTCTTCTCACAGGAGAGATAGCTTTCTGTGGACTCCCATCGGAGCCCTGGGACACTTTGCCCCTTGTTCCAGGAGACGGCGTGTTGACCTTCATTGAAGGTTGCAACGGGGAATTTCCATTAGTGCCCGCCAGATTCTCAAGGTAGCGGGAGGCGATGCTCTTAGTGGACATCTTCTACTTGCTTGGCTTCTTGTTTCCTCCCGTTATCCTTCGCTGATTAGCAATACTTTATAGCCTTCTGGTTCACTGGTCTTCACCTGACTCTGCTTGTTGATGAATTCACCGCTTTGTTGTGTGGGATTTTAGCCGCTTAATTTCTGTTTTGTTTTGATTTGTTTTGTTTTGGCCCGAAATGGGCAAAATGTAAACAAACGCAATTCGCTTAGTCATCAGGGGTATATCACAGGGGACTACTGAGAAACGATCAATAGGTGTATTATCCCGGTGATAGTCTTTAGAGCACTGTGGTTTCTCTTTTTGTTGTTACTGTTTTATGTGTATATATTATCTCAAGCTTTTTGAGGGGCATGAATTTGAGCAATTTTAAATAATTTTATAGAATAAATGGTTCAAATTAATGTAAAGTTTGGGGAACAATACCATTATAATATGAGTTCTATAAAAATACTACTACAGAGAGTTTAAACCAAAATACAATTAAAATAGCAGCCTGATTTTTGATATAATCGTCGACAGAATCTTTTAATAACGTGTGTATTTTGATGTAAGGCTTTAAACACACACAGGAACAAACAACATGGTGTCCAGGTGTTATGAATGTATCCAGACGTTATATAGGTTTGTTTAAAGATTATAGGACTCATAAAATGTACTAGAAGCGAATATCATCTAGCACCGCGAGGAGTGAACCCGGTGCCTCCTTAGCCTTTGTTTTGTATGCCAAAAGCTCTTCAGTAAAGCTCCTTATTATAAAGTTGCCACTGCCACCATTTGGATGGTCAAAGTCATCAACCTCAACACCATCAAATACCATATCTTTGCAATGCTCAATGATGCCTCTGCCGGAGGGGATCTGTGCGTGGATCTTCAAGTTGGAGCAGTCATGGATTCTCAGTTGATGGCACTGGATAAAGAAAATACTATTTTGTGAGTTGTTAATAAACACTGGTCCCCGCGATTGTACGACGACAATACTGTTGGAGATATGCTTGAATGTGGCAGAGGTGCATTCTTGTTCAGGTACGATAACGCACTTGCTGATTTCTGTGACCAGCTGCTTCTGATCATTTAGAAGACACACCTCAGATGATTTTTTAGTCACATTGGGTATGACAAGCTCTTCATTGAACACTCTGGGAGTTCTCTCATTTGTTGACTTGTTTCTTCTGGCCTGGGTCGTCCTCTCTGAGAATTTGAACCGTCTCTTTGGCTGTGCAGTTTCCTCGCTCTCAAGCAGAGCCTTGATCTTTTCTGAGTATGAGAGCTGTTGGTAGGTGGGTAAAAGATGAGACACCTGTTCAATGGTGTTTTTGAGCTCCAGAGTCCGTTGCTTGCGTGTGGAAATGTCATCGATGGCACTGATCTCTGATGCATTATGGTTAGTGAGTCAATTCTTCGCATACTTTTCTAAAAGGAACGTACGTTTCAGCTTATATGTCACATCCTCGTGGAAAGCATTGGTGTCCAGCCTCTCAGAGGTCATTCCTGTTCCAACTATATCAATTCGCCGGTGGTTTTATACCAGAATTCATGCTATTAGATACACAGAGCTGAGCTGACGCGAAAAACCTAGAGGCGTGTGATGTCCGGGTGTTCAAAAGAGTCGTATAAACGTCGCGGATCGCCATTTCTCGCGGAACGACGAAGCCCTCTAACACATTCACCAACTCGAGAGGGTAAGAAGCCTTTCAATACTGACAAAAAGATGGGTAAACTTGCTGAGTTGGCGTTGCATCCACTAGAGTTTAAGGCTGCTCTTCAGCTGTAAGTGTCTCCTGCTTTTCTGGGCTCCTGGAGCTGAAAAATTGGCCAATTGCGGTCCATTTTTCCCATTGATCATACCACTAACAAGACAACAATTTTTCTTTAGTAAGTTCTTCCGCACCTCATTATACCCCCGTGACCCTTCCAAAGAGTCTGAGAATTTGCTGGGGTGCTATGACCTTCTTAAGCTGACCTCTCGTTCGTTTGCTGCTGTGATTGAGGAGTTACATCCGGAGTTGCGCAATGCCGTCATGGTATTCTACTTGGTGCTGCGTGCACTCGACACCGTGGAGGACGATATGACTATTGATAAGTCTATCAAGCTGCCTTTGTTACGTGAATTTGACTCCAAGTTGCTCACCAAGGATTGGACTTTTGACGGTAATGGGCCAGACGAGAAGGACCGCCGTGTTCTTGTCGAGTTTGATAAGATTCTCAAAGAGTACCACGCGTTGAAGCCAGAGTACCAGCAGGTGATTAGCGACATCACTAAGGACATGGGAAACGGTATGGCTGACTACATTGAGAACGAGAATTTCAACTCCAATGGTCTATTGACAATCAAGGATTACGACTTGTACTGCCACTACGTTGCTGGTCTTGTTGGAGATGGTTTGACAAGACTCATTGTCTTGGCTAAGTTTGGTGATGAGAAGCTCTACAAGGACCTTTCACTCTTGGAAAGCATGGGTCTGTTCTTGCAGAAGACCAACATCATCAGAGACTACGAGGAGGACCAGAGGGATGGCCGTGCCTTTTGGCCACGAGAAATCTGGGGTAACTACACAGAGAACTTGGCTGACTTCATGAAGCCAGAGAACCAGTCGCAAGGCCTTTTCTGTATCTCGGAGCTTGTTGCCAACTCCTTGGACCATGTCATTGATGTGCTGAAATACCTGTCCTTGATTGAAGAGCAGACCAGTTTCAACTTCTGTGCGATCCCACAGGTGATGGCTATTTCCACATTGGAACTTGTTTACCAAAACCCAAAGGTGTTGACTTCGCATATCAAGATCCGCAAGGGCACTACGTGTGACTTGATCTTGAGAGCCCGTACTATGGAGGGTGTCGTTGGCATCTTTACCCAGTATGTCAGAAAGATCCACCACAAGTCGGACCCTAACGACCCTAACTACCTGAGAATTGGACAGACCTGCGGAAGAATCGAGCAGTTTATCGAAAGCATGTACCCTCGTGTTCCAGCAGGAATTACGCCACAAATGACCGAGATCAGAAAGCAGGTGCTAAATAGACAAAAGTATGACGACAAAATGAACGTGCTGATCCAGTCAGAGCAGTTCAAGGCCGATGCTGTGCTCGGTTCCGTCCTTTGCCTCCTTGTGATGTCGGTGTATAAGTTGTTTAGCTAGGTATTCCTTCAGTTTTTGTATAGTGTTATGATCATATATAAATCTCTTATATTCTGATATTCCCTCTATCACGATTTTTCACGGAACTCCGTCATCCCCGAGAAGCGCGATTACACCCTTTTAAACAATGAACGTGGCAAATAATTGATGTTTGCCTTGCTGAGGAGCCAAGTTGATCCACATATAAAGAAAGCAATACAAAGACGAACATGAAGTTCTTCTCTCTCTTGCTGCTTCCACTGACTGTGCTTGCTTCGGGTGTTATTGAGGCGAACTCTAAGAACTTTGACGAGCTCGTTTACAACTCTGGAAAGGACTCGCTGGTGGAGTTCTACGCCTCCTGGTGTGGCCATTGTAAGAAGCTGGCTCCCGTGCTCGATGAGCTCGCCGAAGTGTACGCCAAAACACCAGATGTGCAGATCGTGAAGATTGAGTGTGATGAGAACAGAGACATCTGCTCGCAGTTCGGCATCCAGGGCTTCCCGACCCTCAAGATGTTCAAGAAGGACATGTCTAACCCTGTGGACTTTGAGGGATCTAGGGACCTGGACAGCTTCGTGAAGTTCATTGGCAAGAACTCTGACGCCTACTTGTACATTCCAAAGGTACACAGTAATGTGGTGCAGGTAAGTGATCTGGACTTTGAAGAGAAGCTGATTGAGTCTGGTAAGAACTCGTTTGTTGTGTTCACCGCCTCATGGTGTGGCCACTGTAAGAACTTGCACCCACACTGGGAGGAGCTTGCCAATGTTTTCAAGGATGATGACAATGTTGTCATTGCTGAGGTATCCACTACCGATTCTCCTTCTGAAGAGCTCAGGGAGAAGTACGATATTACTGGGTTCCCAACTATCTTGACTTTCAAGGCCAACAACCCACACCACATCCCATTCACTGCTGGTAGAAACTTGGAGAGCCTGACTGAGTGGGTTAACACTCACTCAGGCACACATAGAACTGCTGATGGTTCTTTGAGTGCTACTGCTGGTAGATTCCCTGAGCTTGACGAGAAGGTCGTGGATTTGTTGCAGTTAACACCCGAGAAGATTAATGGTGCCGCTCGTGAGTTGCTTGGTAACTTGGGTGATGGTATGGAATATTACAGAAAGTGTTTGAACAAAATTGTCAATGGAGAGGAGGCCTTCTTTGAGAGGGAGATCGCCAGATTAGAAGGAATTTTGTCTAAGTCCAAGTTGACCAGAGATAGATTAGACTCGTTGCAGAAGAGATTAAACGTTTTGAGAGTGTTCACCCCATCTTCTGAAGCTGCTGAGGTTGATGAGGAGTAATAAATAAAAAGAATGTATGAAGTAAAGAAATAAATGAAATAATTCTAGCAAATAAATGTATTTTCTATAATAAATATATAGCTAAAGCTATCTAAGTAATTACCACTCGACACTTTTACCCTTCTGG
The DNA here is from genome assembly GCA_030572335.1 of Petasospora nakhonratchasimensis. Classification (NCBI taxonomy): domain Eukaryota; kingdom Fungi; phylum Ascomycota; class Saccharomycetes; order Phaffomycetales; family Wickerhamomycetaceae; genus Petasospora; species Petasospora nakhonratchasimensis. The sequence continues at coordinate 483,817 of JAJLZS010000008.1, forward strand.
ACTCTTCTAACAAGGTCCATCCAGACCTTACCACCGCCGAGCACAGTCTCATCAATTATTGGCTTTGCGTTTGCTGGGGTACACTTGGCTAACCAAATGATCTCACCGCTTTTTAGGTAGATGATGACATTAGCAGCAAACTTGTGTCCTCCAACGTGGTTGATGAAAGAGACGTTCACACCACCTGCTGTCTCGTCTCCAACATCTCTGTAGTTTCCTGTTTCTCTCAACCTAGCATCCATTTCACGTTTCATCAAAGGAGCGGTGACGCCACAACGCTTGTCTCTCGTGGTATGGGAGCAGAGGAAGATGTATGACAGTTGGTGGGAGAGATCAATATGACATCCTGCAACCTCGGCTGGTGGCTTAGTGCCTTCTTCATGGCACTTTATGAGGATTGGAATCAGCTCGTCAAGGACGGAGGAGACTCTAGTGTACTCTATCTTTCTGACCCACACGAAGAATGGGAGAATCAAGATGTCGTTGCACTCACCATCCGTGCATCTGATGTCCATGAGGTCTGTTGGAAATGATGAGGTGCTCACCTTGATGCTTGCAGCTTCGTCTGGGAAGAACTTTCTGCCTTTCTTCGATATCCACTTTGCCACAGAGTTCTCCACCGTCTTTGAAACGGAGGTGGCGTCGTGTGGCCAGTCAGACCTTCCTGTTGGGACGATAAAGTGGCACGCCGTTGGGTTAGAGGAGTTGTAGATGTCGGCGTTGAGCTCTACCTTCACGGATGATGGAAAGCTTGTTGTGCACGAGGCACAGTCGTGGGTGCATTCTGCAAGTGGAACGATCTGCTCCACTTCCTTCTGGCGTTCAGCCTCCCCGTTTCCAAAAAGAGCTTTAAGTTTTTCCATGATGATGAGCCTGGTGGTTCTCGAGAAAGCAGAAGAGAGACAAAGAAAAGGCGGTCAAAAAGAGGGCGAACAGAGGGCGAACAGAGGGAAGAAAATATGGAAGACCGGCTACAGGAGAAGGAAAACAATACAGGATACTAAATTGACACCCTCTGAACTTTATAGCCGCTGGAAAACCTCCGTTCTTCTGTTATCAACGCTTACTATAAATGAAAAAAAAATATAGACCGGTTTTAACTGCCGTTAGGCGGAGATAACGCTTCACTAAGAGAAAACCATCTGTGCCCGATGAAAAATGGCAGTCTTATACTTTTTTGGTTGGAACAACACAAAGCCGGGTAACTCTGGAATGAGGCCACACACCCGCACACCTCGTGTAACCCACTAATTTGTCACCTACCAAATGTAAACAATTTTTGTGTTAAAAGGGCCAAAAGAGAGGGTGATTGATGGCTGGAGAGCGAACAATAGAGGGATATAAAGAAAGAGAGATACTCGGGAGATCAGCAGATACAAGGAGACCCGCCAGGAGAATAGAGACAGTCAAGTTTAGAGACATAGCTAGACGCAGAACACCGAGATGGAAGGCCCTCCAGTGAAGCGGTTCAAGCTTCCGGAGAGACGGCCCGTGGTGGACTTGACGCTTGACTCAGATTCGGATTCGGATGACGATATTGTGATCACAGGAGTCAGACATGTGGAGAGGCCACGGCTACCAGCAGCTTTTGCCCCGAGTAGCCACCACTTTGCCAGCCCAGCTCAGATGAACTCCCTGTTGCCCCACATGCCCAAGGCACACTCGCTCATCAAGACCGATCCCAACCCAGAGCCACAATTTAATGGCCCACAGCGAACACTGGGATACGCTGGAGTTCTTGATGCTAGCTCAGCCGGAACATCTTCCGGCAACCAGGCTGCAGACCGTTTCCATGCGCCAGGTACTATTGATCTCACGAATACACCAAGAGTTGCTCCAAAGACTGAGCTGAAGGCAGAAGCAGATAGTCCCACGTACAGAAGTGGGCTTATTCAGCACCCTAATGGTGCATTAGAGATGCACAGCCACTTCTTCAACACTGCTGCTGACGTTATCAACCGAGAGCGTGAGTTGAACTCACGTTTGGGGAAGTACAAGCGTGCCATCGAGGTGCTCGAAGCCAGAAAGAGAGCTCGTCCAGAAAAGCTCATCAAGCTCAAGACCAAAAAGGAGCAGCTAATAAGAATGGGTATACCCCAGGATAACATTAAGATCCAGGAGATCACAAAGGAGATGATGAAGCTTTCAAATGAAGCTAGAGACCAAGCAACAAAGGAGAAGGAAATGAAAATTGGAGTCGAAAAATCCAGACTTAAGTTGAAGAACTTCTTAAACCATGACAAAGCGCTTTTACTTCAAATTTTACAGACGAGGGAACACGAGATGAGAGAGAGAACTCAGAGACTAGAGATGGAGCGTAAGCAGAAACTTGAGATTGCAAGAATGCAGAGAATACAGGAGCTGAAGCATAGAAGTGGGCTTGAAACGAGCATCCTTATTGATGATGAAGACTATGCTGATGAAAATAATGATGAGATGTCGTATTATATGCGCAGAGTGCACGAAATGGAAGCTCGTCAGCGTCAGAGATACGATCTCCAAAGAAACCAAGCCGCTTTGAATCAGTATACGACCAAGTCTGAAGATTTAATCCACTTGCTCGAATCTGTTAAGAAGCAAGAGGAACAGGAAGTTGACGGTGAGTCTAATACCCCTGATGAACTTTTGATCAATCTTTTGAAACACCAGCGTATCGGTTTAAAATGGATGGAAGATGCCGAGAAAGACAAGAAGAAGCGTGGTGGTATCCTTGCAGATGCAATGGGCTTGGGTAAGACTGTGCAAATGATTGCCTTGATAATGTCACACAGAGCTGGAAAAAATGAAAAAGAAGAAGAAGAAGCGGAAGCAGGGTCGTATGGTAAGACAACACTTATTGTTGCACCAGTGTCTCTCATAAACCAGTGGAAGGGTGAAATTGAAACCAAGGTGAAAGAAGCTGTAGGTCTCAAGATCTTTATGTTTCACAGTATGGGATCTAAAAAAATGACATGGGAACAATTAAAAGAATATGACGTTGTCATGACCTCTTATGGTACTTTATCTTCAGAACTGACCAAACACTGTAAGATGTTTGAAGGTCCAAATAATGATTTCAATTTGAAGACACCACCAAATTTGACCAAGATTAACCAAATGAAGGATGGGAAGGGGTATATTTCTCCATTTTTTGATACAGAGTCTCTCTTTTACAGAGTTGTCCTTGATGAAGCTCAACAGATTAAGAACAAACATACGAAGGTGTCAGTGTCTTCTGCTTCACTCAGAGCCTTTTATAGATGGTGCTTGTCCGGTACTCCTATGCAGAATAATGTTGATGAGCTATATCCGCTCATCAGATTCCTCGGTATTAGACCATATAATGAAGAGCAAACATTCAAATTTGAGATTTCTAATAAGCTTAAGGTGGATCCATCAAGATATGATGAGGTTGATAGAGAAAGAGCTATTAAGATGTTGAGAATCTTGTTGAGAAGTGTTATGTTGAGACGTGAAAAAAATTCTACTATTGATGGTAAGCCAATCTTGGACTTACCAGAGAAGACTATTGTAATGGAGAATGCAGAGCTGAACTCTAACAAGAATGAGGAGAACTTTTACAGATCTATTGAAGAATCATCTGCGGCCAAGGTTCAGAAGATGCTTGGAGGTCCGATTGCAAAGGGTGACTACTCGTACATCTTTGTGATGCTTTTACGTCTTAGACAGGCCTGTCTTCACTCTGAATTGGTGAGAATAGGTGACAGAAAGAAAGGTGTTATTTATGATGATGATGGTAATGTTATATCTACTGCCACTGTGGATTCTATGTGCAAGAATGCTGAGAAATACAGGCCAGAGGTTATTAGCAGGATCAACAGTGCCACCGAGATTGGTGTCACCTGCCCGATCTGTCATGATGAGCCACCATTAGATCAATTGGTATTATTCTTCCCTTGTGGTCATGGATTGTGTAAAGAGTGTTGCGATCAGTTTTTTGAGAATCTTCAAGAAGGTGGTGAAGGGAACGTCAGAGTTGCTAAATGCACCACTTGTCGCTTGCAGGTAAAGGAAAATGAATTGGTTGATTATGAGGTGTTCGACAAGCGTATACTAAAGAAACAGTCAATGAACATGATCAAGCTGGTTTATGACGAGAAGAGAAAGAATATCAAGGAAGCCCAGGAGAGTTTGAATGCGTTGAAAGTCGAGAACTTGGAACTTTCACCAAAGATTGCAGGGTCTATAAAGCTCTTGAGGGAGATTTGGGCTAAGGACCCTGATGATAAGGTTATTATTTTTTCCCATTTCACGTCGTTCTTTTCGATTTTGACTAAATTCTTGGCCAAGGAGAACATTGAATTTTTGGAGTACCTTGGTTCTATGAATGCCCATGCGAGAGATGGTGTTGTCAAGGAGTTTTACCGTAATCCATCAAAGAAGCTGATGTTGATCTCTTTGAAGGCTGGTAACTCTGGTTTGACATTAACATGTGCTAATCATGTTATTATTATGGATCCATTCTGGAACCCATATGTTGAGGCACAGGCACAAGATCGTTGTCACAGAATTGGACAGCAAAAGCCTGTTACAGTGCACAGAATGTTGATAAAGGACACGGTTGAGGATCGAATCTTGCAATTGCAGCGGCGAAAGGAAGAGTTGATTGAAAGTGCTTTGGATCCTACCGGTATGAAGGAGGCCTCCAGGTTATCTCGTGACGATATTGCTAGTTTGTTTGGCATTGGTCGCCGCTAGCACATGGAATGTGTTTTTTTTGTTTTGTTATGTGTAAGTTAGACCAGGTGTTATTGTTTCTTTAATGTTTTATGGGTTTGTTTTATAGGGTTTTTTGATTAATGCTACGTGTTGGATAGAGATTATTGTCGTGGATTTAAAGGGTAAGAAAGTAATGTTTGATGAGAACAGAAGATAAGATATAGGTAAGAGCAGAAGGAGGATTTGTATTGTACAGAATTTGATAGCACCTCTGAAGAAGACACATAATAATAATAGTGAATAAAAAAAGAGGAAAGAAGTAAAAAAAAAAGAACAAACAAGCTTGGGGCATGAAGTGTCATTATGTGGCCTCAGTTTTGTGTCTTCGCCATTATCACCTTCCAAGGTCTTGCACATGTATCATATAGTTTTGTACGCATAACACTACCCATGATCTTACCGCATTGGAAGAGAGCTTGCGGCCTTCAGTCGTCGGAGATCAAGGCAACGATCATTCTGTACAAGTAGAAGAAGAAGAGGAACAAGTGGAAGCCCAGCTTGATGAAGGACTCTTTCTTCTGCTTGTTCAGGGTTCTGAAGATCTCTGTGGCGTCGAGGAGGTGGTTCTTGTTGAGGATCTTGTTGACGTTGTAGGCCACAAGCGGCAAGTTGAGCAGCAGAGAGAACCAGTGGCCCGTCAGGAGGAAGATCGCAGTGAGGAAGGCGTGCAGACCAGCCTCTGGAACGATGTACTTGTTGAGCTTGTTACAGAGCTCAACCGGGTTGATGTAGTCGCACTCAAGGTCAGAGTACATGATGGTAAAGAACACCTGGAGGAAGAGGTTGACAGCGTTGAGGACAACGGCAAAGATGAACAGGATCGAGTCTCCAGACATTATATGTGATTTGTGTTTGCGTGTGCTGTTCTTTCCGACAGTGTCCGTTCCGTGCTGTTCAGCGTACTGGCAATCTTTTTTCTTTAAATTGCGAAAATTTCAGTGCGCGCGACAGCTGACCGATTGGGAAGTTATGATGATAAGCGTTGGCTCTGCTATGTTTGTGTGTGTTTACGGAGGGAAAACTCGTATATTCATTAGCATTTAATACAGGCTGGGATCTTGTGGGTAATGGGGTATCACGGGTGGGCTCCAGACCCGTCAAGCTTTGAGCTGGCTGTCCAGGCTGTGGAGCTTCGCGTTGAGGGCCTTGAGCTTATCGATGAGCGACCAGTGAGGATCCAGCACGTTACCCAGCCTGTTTAGTTTGTCGACGATGTTTACCTCGCCTGGGGACGCCTGGTTCTCTCTCAGCTCTCTGAGCCTGTTGGCGATTTCCCACTTCGCAGCCAGGAGCGTTCTGACGGTGTTGTAGTTGTGTCTCAGCTTCTCCAGCTTGGCCATCTGCGCGTCCACGTCTCTTCTTTTCTGCAAGATCTCGCGTCTCAGGTCCTGCTTGTCGCTCTTGAGGTCCCGCAATTGGTACACATAGTGGTTGTTGACCAGGTTCAGGTCGAGGATTTCAGCAAACATCGTCTGGTTCATCTCACTGAAAGTGTTGAACGTGGCCGAGGCGTTACTGGGCGACTGCACTTTTAAATAGTGCATCACAACATCGATGCCAGTGAGACGGGAGCTTGATGTTGGCAGCCTGGAGATCTCCATAGAGGGTTGAGTCCCGCCAACGGCATCCTCGTCCGAGTTGTCCTCGAGCACAAACTCATCCATTGAGGAGTAGTCGTTGGCTTCCGCACCGGATACGTACGTAGAGTTACCATCGTCGTCGTACTCATCATCTGGCCGCTTCTTCTTCGCTCTCTTCTTCCGGCTGCCCTTCGAAGCCCTTCTCTTTGGGGGTTGGGGCTCCTCGTGTGTGTGAAGCGAAGCCGGGGAGTCATGTTTCCTGGTCTTCTGGGGCGTGGGCCTGCTGGACACCACTGATTTGTTCGACTCGTTTGTTGTGGGCTCATACACGTACCCGACGCGTTCCTCTGGTGTTCTCGGCTGCTCCTGGCGCCGATGCAGCACCGAAGGGTCGATGAACGCGTTTGGACGCCGTCTAGTCGGCGTCTCGTCCTCTGGATACCCCTCTGGCTGCTCCTGGGAAGCCCTCCGCCCCTGAAGCTGTCGCTGGAAGAGCGGTGAATGTGTCCGGGACATCTGTTCGGTGATGAGGGCCCCAGAGTCTCGAGACACTGGCACCCACCGGGGTGTCCGTATCACGATTTCCTCTTGAGACGTCGCAAGATCCCTCGACGCTGCCCCTCGTTTCCGGATCTCTCTTCTGGTCTCTCTGTCCATTGGCGTCGTTGGCCCTTCTATACACAGCCATGTAAACAAGGGCCTTTTCTTTCAGCGATTTATGGCCCCTTTGGGCCGTTCCGGTTTGGGCAACTCGAAGCACCCGGGCTTATCAAGAAGCGTTTGGCAAGAGAAAAACCAGTTGAACAATTTCTCCCTCCCCCTCCACATTTCAGCTGTTTAGAGGGCTTGATCGAAACCAATTTAGCTAATACCGTGTACTATCATGGCCAGATTTACCAGAAGACAATCGGCCATCGGCGCCGCAGCAGCCATCGCTATTGCCATCACAGGCTACCTCGTCTTCAAGACGTTCCCGCACCTCACGGAAGAGCCAAAGGACAAGACGGCGGAGGTTCAGGAGGCCCAGGAGGCCCAGGAGGAGGCCCAGGGGGCCAAGAGCGACGTGGCATCCGTCAAGAGCCTCGTCGATGAGGCCGAGAAGGCTCAGTGAGTGCTTTCTCTGCGTTTGCAGAGCCCTGTGGATGCAATGATATATGGCCTCACACGCGGTGCTGGACAGAGGCGTGTGGGTACACGCGTGTTCCGTGCACAATGGCGTGTCTTTCGCTCTCCGTTTATCTTTGCTGTTTGAAAACAAGTCCAGTCAAGACTCTCGTGTATTTAAAATGTGTTTTAATTTGGATGTATATGTAATTAACGCTGCTATGGATTGGCTCTGTACTGTGTGACTCATGTCTGGAGTTTGTGCTCAAGGCTCTATTGCAACTCTCAGAGAGTTGCATCACGCAGAACCGGTCTTCTTCCTGTACTTGTCCATGCCGTTGTCGAAGATCTTCCTTGTGAGACCGAACTCCTCGCTGGTGATGTGGATAAACAGGCACCCAATGTTCTCAACGTCCTTGTTGCGCATCTCATCGTCAAACAGCACAACGTGGTGCAGCTCTACATCGTCGGCGATGATCCCCTCTGTCTTCATGTGATCCAAGGCAGCCGTGATGTGCTTCTGCTTCGAGAAGGTACCCCACTCCATGTGATCAAAGTAGTTGATCGCAGGCTGCCCGTTCAAGTGTAGCAGCCTCAGCAGCTTCTTTGCAACCTGCGGAGCATGGGTCCGGGAGGCCCCCACAATCTTCACTCCCTGAGATTGCAGCTCTTCCATGATGCCACCGACATCCTTGTAGAAAGACAGCTGGTACCCGTGCTTGTCCACCACCGTGTCTAGGGAGTGTGCCTTGATCGGCGGGGAGATGTGGGTATCACACCAGCACGGCCATAATGTGTAGTCGAGGTCAAACACAACAACCTTTGGGCGCACCTGCTGCTCTGTAGACACCATTTCCCGTACCCCTCTGGTTATAGAACTTACACCAGCGGTCACTACCCTCTTACTTCTCTTCCCCTTCCTCCCCCTGGACGCGGTGCTCTCGATAAACAGTTCGCTCCCTCTGAAGAGGCAACGGTTACATAAGCAATTACATAACAATACTTACATAAGCCAAACCACATTACGTAATACTGTGGCTGTTTCTTTGAAAGGTGTGGCGCGGGCGTGGGGAAAGATGTCCAGGTGTTTCTGTCTGAGCGAATGGCCAGCAAATACGTCGACGATCCGGTATTAAAATTAAGCAAAAAATTGGCCAACGACCACTCGAGTACTCTTTTGATTGGAAGAAGAAACAGACAACCACTAGTCAATTGACAATGTCCTATACCACCAGACAGATTGGGGCTAAGAACAGCCTGGAGTACAAGGTTTACGTCGAGAAGGACGGCAAGCCAGTGTCCCCATTCCACGACATCCCTTTGTACGCCGATGAGTCCAAGCAGATTCTCAACATGATTGTTGAGATTCCACGTTGGTCCAACGCCAAGCTCGAGATCTCCAAGGAGCAGGAGCTGAACCCAATCATCCAGGACACCAAGAAGGGCAAACTTAGATTCGTCAGAAACGTGTTCCCACACCACGGTTACATCCACAACTACGGTGCCTTCCCACAGACCTGGGAGGACCCAAACCAGACCCACCCAGAGACCAAGGCCAAGGGTGACAACGATCCATTGGACGTCTGTGAGATTGGTGAGGCTGTTGGCTACACCGGCCAGGTCAAGCAGGTCAAGGTTCTCGGTGTTATGGCCCTTTTGGACGAGGGTGAGACCGACTGGAAGGTTATCGTTGTTGATGTCAACGACCCATTGGCCCCAAAGCTTAACGACATTGAGGACGTTGAGCGTCACTTGCCAGGCTTGCTCAGAGCTACAAACGAGTGGTTCAGAGTTTACAAGATTCCAGATGGAAAGCCAGAGAACCAGTTTGCTTTCTCTGGTGAGGCCAAGAACAAGAAGTACGCTGACGAGGTTATCAGAGAGTGTGCTGAGGCCTGGGAGAGATTGATCCAGGGTAAGACCGACCCAGATGGCATTCAGTTGAACAACACCACCTTGTCCAACACTGCTTCCTACAATTCTGCTTTGGTTGAGAAGATCCCAGCTGGAGAGGACTTGAAGGATGCTCCAATTGACAAGTCCATTGACAAGTGGTTCTTCATCTCCGGTGCTTCCGCTTAAATCTCTTACTACCTTTGTTTTACATGAAATCATTGAGTGTATAAGAATATTGAAATCTGATACTGATTTTTTTTTCATCAAAGCTGTTTTAAACACCTTGTAGCGCATTCGTTATAAATTCTCTGATCTTTTCATGGTCTTTGATACCATCTGTTTCAACGCCACCAGAGACATCAACACCAATGACACCTTGCACACCTGTAGCTTCCTTAACGTTCTTGGGCGTCAACCCACCAGCAAGAATGTACTTATTACCTGATTCTTGGCCCCATTGTCCTAGCTCTGTCCAGTTCAGCTGCTTGCCTTCGCCACCAGCTTCACTATCAAACAATGCTAACACTTGTCTGTTCGGCTCATTGACTCTATGCATCTCCGGGTCGCCTGGGACGTATCGTGTTATCACAGGAACCGATATCTGTTCAATGTACTCATCTCGAGGTTCACTTCCGTGCAGTTGTACGAAGTCGAGCCCGAGCTCTTCAACGGCCCTGTTGATGTCCTCAACAGACTGGTTACGGAACACTCCAACGGCATAAGGGCCATGCTCTTTGATCAGTTCATATGCACTTTCTGTCCATCTTTTGCCGTCCATCAGCTTCAGCAGCTCCAACGAAGGAATCTTTTGACGGGATGCGCAGAGCAGAGTGATCTCTTTAGCGATTTCTGGAGAGACAGTGCGGGCACGGTTGGGGACCAGGATCATGCCCAGCAGGTGAGCACCGGACTCCAGAGCCACTGTGGCAGAGTCCACGTCTCTAAGACCACAAATCTTCACAATAGTCATCTGTGATTTCTCCCCTTTGGTATATGGAAAAATGGAAACAGAAATAGAGAGAGAAAGACAAGTCATAATGCACAGTATATATGAAGGGCTCGAGAGAATTCGCGAAAATCTTTGTTAAAGAGGAGCTTTGAACTCTTGTTCCATTTGTTACTGCTCAGTGTCTCTTCACTCCATAAGTTTGATAATCCAATGTCTTTGGAGACCCAAAGAGCTGCTCTAGAGGAGCTACAATCGATCGAGAGAGCTTTGGCTGATCGGATTGCGCGCAACCCTGAGACGTCGTCGCATTTTCTAGACGATGATGATTCGTTACTACAGACGAGGAAGAAGAGGTCGTTCAGAGAAATTCTTCTACAACAGCACGAGATGAGACGTTTTGTGGAGAACTACAAGAGGCAGAAGACAATACTCGATGCTTCGCCGGGTGAAAGGTTGAGAGAATTTGAAGACAAGACGTTTGAGCTGCAGCAGTTTGATGTGCTGCTGAACAAGATTAAACAGCGGGACATTTCGGATGACTCTGCTGTGGTCAAGGGCTTGGGTGAGCTCTATGCACTGAAGTCGTCGAAGTTCAACATCCTCAGTGAAGTTGCCAGTGATATCGAACTGCGAACGTTGTTTTCCAGCGAGGAGTACTTTGGAAAATACCTGGACCTCATTGCGTTTCATGAGAGATGGCTGAACTTCTCTATGGATAAAGCCAGCTATGCTCAATATCTGGATATATTCGACAATTTCAACAATCAAAAGATTTCTAAGAAAGATGGAGACTACATCAGATATCTGGAGGATCTCTCCAGATACCTGTGTGGATATATTGAGAGAGCCAAACCGCTGTTTGACTTGGACTCACACCTCCAAACTATCAAGGGCGCTTTCTCCGAGAATAATGGAACCGGGAACTCAAACCCACTCTTTTGCAAGGCCTGTAGCAAGATTTTTGCTAAACAAACTGTATTTGATGCCCATTTGACCGGAAAGAAGCATATCAAGAACACACAAAAGTCGCAGACACAGAGACAGCCACAGAAGCCACTGGGCCACAAGTTTCTTGAATATCAGATTCCAAGGTTAGTGAAGGTAGTGGCAAAGGAACGCCAGGACTCAAAACTTAACACAGAAAGAAGAAAGGCATTGACAGAAAGAGAGAGATTAATAGAACTGCAGAGACTAGAAGAGGAAGAAGCAGAACAGTTCACTGGCGGTGAATCAGACGACGAAAATGACCAGAAGAAAGACGATGAGGATACATATGACGGTGTTTACAATCCAATGAATTTACCACTCGGTGCAGATGGCCAGCCGATTCCGCATTGGCTTTACAAATTGCACGGCCTCGACATTGAGTACCCTTGTGAGATTTGCAGTAACTATTCATACAAAGGTCGTAGGGCATTTGATGCCCACTTCCTTGACAGCAAACACATCCATGGCCTCAAGTGTCTTGGAATCACACAGCCACAGAAATTCAAGAGCATCACAAAGATCTCGGAGGCCCAGACATTATGGGAGCAATTGAAACGGGATCAGAAACTAAGGGAAGCTGAGAAAGAGCACGCCGTAGAAGTGGAGGATGAGGAGGGAAATGTGATGAGCGAGAAGGTTTACAATGACCTGAAGAAACAGGGAATTATTTAATTTGATGTAATATAATCCAGAATTAATTAATAGAAAGAGATCAAAGGGCATGTACGTGCGCGTATCACGGTTTTGATAAGGCGAAACTTGACGGGGAAAATGGTTAAGCAACTTTCTCTTACACTGTCCATGCTAAGAGAACAAGAACAGGACAATCAACTACTGAAAGGGAATGGTCAATATTTTTCTGTTAACATTCAATTGTGCTAAGCTCTCACAGGTAGAAACAACGTTCTCTGAGCAGCTCATCAACGTGCTTCCGCAGAAATGTCCAGACATGTTTGTGTTTGGGTTTCAGGAGCTTGTCGACATAATTGACTCTACTTCTTACTCTTCTGTTGATACTCATTTGAATTTACTTCGAGTGAAAGTTCAGAACAAAGTTTCCACTTTTTACAATGAGTCAGTAGAAGTTGTTGCGCAGGAGCACATTGGCGCTGTTGGGAGCTTTGTGCTTACTCCCCACGAGACACATGTGAACAAAGTCTCAACTTCATCAGCCTCATGTGGAATGCTTTATTCGAGTCTTAAGGGTGCCACAGGTATCCGAATTAGCTATAAAGATGAGGAATTTACTTTCTGCACCGCTCATTTAGCTGCTGGCGAAGGAAATTCTGCGAGACGTAATGAGGACTACTGGAAGCTGGCGACATCGATGGACTTCAAAGACGGGTTTTCTGTTTACAAACCACACACACACACATTTTTCATGGGTGACTTAAACTACAGAGCTCTATCTTATGAAGATGGTGAATCAGAGCCACTTAGATCTGACGAGCTTAGCGGTATTATGAATGATTCACAGGCGTTCATCGGAATGGAGGAGGAAAAGATCACTTTCAAACCAACTTATAAGTTCCACGTTGGTACAAAAAGGTACAATTTCAAGAGAACTCCTTCTTGGTGTGATAGAGTGCTATTTCAGCACTACTCATTGGCGAACCATTCGGTTCTGAAATATCAATCTCTCGAAGCCGTGGACTCATCAGATCATGAGCCAGTGTATTTACATATTGACGTCACGGGCAAACCAGAAGAAGTTATAACAGCAGAAGGTAGATTGATACACACGGGACGTGATATGTCACTTTCACTGTCCCCATACGACACTCAACTTCGTCTCTGTGCAGATGCTATCATTGGAACAGCGTTGTACTGTGCCACCACGACAAACGGTCGTATTGTGGCTGGTGTATTATTCCTCATTTTGCTCACTTGGTCTCTCTTCTAATTAGCTACAATAGTGTAAAACAAAGATATATATGGAATATATTGTACAAACCAGGAGTGATCCTGGTGTCATGAATATCAAAGAATTGTAGGGGGGTCATGTGTGCGCGTGGTGGTGGTAGTGGTAAGCGAGGTGGGCTTTCACCTTATATGCAAAATCCAAATAAATCAATAAAAAAAAGGAACTTATCATCAATCGTCACCGGGAAGAAAACCCCCAAACAAATAAAAAGGGAAACATCTATAAACAGCGTTTTTTGTTGTGTAAGAGAGGGGGGTCGTCATGAAGTCATATAGCAGAAAAGACAAACACTTTACAACTCCTTGAAAGCGTCTCTGCCAAAGAAGGCAATCTTGAACCAGTCAGCCATGACTTTGAATCTAGATCTCCAGGACAAGATCATACCCAAGTACAACACTCTCCAGATGTAGAAGGTGAGAACACCACCACCAGAGTAGAAGGATCTCTTACCGTATGTGATGTTGGCAATGGCCTTCTCAGCACCCAAGTAAGCAAGAGCACCCATGTGGATGTACTGGAATGGCTTGAAACCGTGCTCCTGGAACAACAAGTCAACCTTGTCAGTTCTAGCCTTCAACTCCTCGTGGAAGTTTGGAATTCTACCCATCTTGTTGAACACCTTGGTCAAGTACTCAGCCTCCTGGTGAGCAACCTGAGCAGTTGGTGGCAACTTGGCGAAAGCATTGTCACCAATGGCAAAGAAGTTGTTGGTACCCTGGACTCTCAAGTGCTCGTCAACAATCAAACCACGGTTGGCAGCGTTCTGCTCTGGAATCTTCTTGAAGACGTCAGTGACAACCTTTCTTGGCTTGTTACCGGTAGCCCAAACGAGAACACCATATGGGATCTTGGTCTCCTCGATAGAGCCGTCGTCCTTCTTGGTCTTAGCAATCAAGTACTCGGCCTCAACTTTACCGACAGCTGTCTTGGTCTTCAAGTCGATGGTGGTGTCTCTCAAGACCTTCTCGGCAAAGGAGGTCAACTTAGTCTCAAACATGGACAAGACGACTGGCAAAGCCTCAATCAAGATGATCTGAACCTCGTCAACCAAATTTGGCATAAAGGTCTTCAAGTCGTGGTCAATGTAGTCCTGCAACTCACCAGCGGTCTCAACACCGGTTGGACCACCACCAACGACGACAAGAGTCAAGAGTCTCTTTCTCTCTGGGTCACCCTTTGGCAACAAGTTAGCCTTCTCAACGGCCTCGATGAACTTGTGTCTGATCTTCTTGGAGTCTGGGATCTCCTTGAGGAAACAACCGTGCTCCTGGACACCTGGGATACCAAAGGTGTTTGGCTCGGCACCAACGGCGGAGACCAAGTAGTCGTACTTGATGTCAGCAATCTCGTTGGTCTTCAAGCCGATGTTAATACCGACACCGCTGGTGGTGTTGACGTTGGAGAAGGACTTGATGGTGACGGTGTTAGAGTCTGGGTTGATAGCAGTGGCCTCGGCCTCGTAGTAGGTGACATCACCCTTCTTCTTGTTGGCAAAGGAAACAACTGGCTCCATGATGGACTTCTCGTCCACGGTACCGACCGGGCAGGATGGCAACAATGGGGTGAACAAGAAGTAGTTTCTTGGGGAGATGATCACAACATTGTACTTGGTGGAGTCAACGTGCTGGAGGAAAGAGATGGCACCCCAACCGGAACCAAGAACGACAATGGTCTTCTTCTGGGTGTCGTTTGGAGAGATGACTCTGGCGGCCTTCTTGAAGGACGATGAACCAGAGACAGCAGCCTTGGCAGCAGCGGTAGTGGCAACCTCAGCAGCGACGCTCTTGGAGGAGGTCAAGTTTCTCTGGAACAAGAGGGAGGACTTGTTGAGGGACTGGGCAACAAGGGCTCTGCCGAGCTGGGCGGAAGATCTCTGGAGGAGAACCTTCTGTGTGGATCTGTTAAGCATTATGTTGGTGTGTGTGTGAACAGGCTAAAGGCTCTCTACAACAGGGAAAACAAGCCTCTCAAACAGTTTTCCCAAGCAGTTTATGTCTTGATCCGAGAGAAGGGGGCCGTCCGCTTCTTTTATACATTATGCCGGCATCTTTGGGTCGGCCCTCATTGGCCCCACGTAAAAATTACTTTTTCGTTTTTTCCGGGACTAGTTTCCGCCAGCGCGGGGCTAGGGACTAACTCGCGGGATTTTGCAATAAGGACTAGCTTTCCATATAGCAGAGGGGGATGCCACAGCCCTAGCCGCTATATAGCAGGGGCAGTTAGCCATTACCACTGTAACCGTTGTGAATGCTTGAGGCTATCGCCGGCCACCACTGGGAGTGTACTCAGAGGACGTACTATAGAGGGAGGGGCTATTCACTGCCCTGGGTTACTGGCTGCCTTGAGCTACTCACCCAGCACAGCTAGGCGTGTTAAGGTAGCTTTTCGGCATTTTTGCAGCCAGACGCCAGTATATACAGATAGATATAAAGGGCACCTCTCTAATCTGCTGGCCGACTCAAGCGGGCTTCGGTCTCGGCCTCCAGCGTAAAAAGGCGCCTGTGAAGAACAGCCTCTCCCTAACGTCTTTGTCTGCTCCCGCGCGCTCATTCTCTACAAGGTTTCTCTCTAAACGGCGTAGACGGCAGGCTGAAGATGTGCAACCCTCGTTGATAACCGAGAAGGTCGAGTGCTGCCTAATTTACTCGGTGCTGCTTATGTGTTTGCTCTCGTGCACGTATACACCTCCCAAACAAGTGCAAGCTGTTCTGCCTTCTGCCAAAGTGGCTTTCCTTTGTTCTTTCCCATAGTGCTCTTAAGCCCGTTGGTTATTTAGCATACACAAGCTTTTTGTTGAGGGTTGTGTAGTCTGCCACAAACGACCCTAGCAGAAATTTTTTTCTCTCAAGCCCGTACGCGCGCCTGGCAACAGGCTTTTTTTGAAAGCAGCGATGTGATTCGGACTTAAGTTTCCTTCTGTGGACTAGTCCCAAGCGTTACTTTCTCGTTTGATCTACACACTACACACGAGAAAAGTTCCGATGTGAATGAGAGAGAAGGGTGTATTTATTTTTGCAAGGGGAGACGTTTTCGATAACGAAGGTTAAATCGGGTGTTATATAAACACATTTTCTAGTCTCTCATAAGACTCAGCTCTGGCCTGGGGTTCGAGTGGAGAAGTTGCAGAGGGGCTAATGGGACAATTCTCCAGTATTATATTCATACTCGCATTCCGCGAGGTTTCATTGGTCCACAGTTGAAGGAGACCGATATAGAAATGTGTAGGACTCCTATGTATACCCATCAGCAACATATATTTTGCGGGAACCGAAGAGCGGCTTCGGCCCACCCGATATGTTGCGTACGTAGTACAGCTTGTTTCACTTGTAATACCAAAAGCGATTCTCGGATCGTTGTGCATTGCAAAAACCAAAAACTATATGTTGAGATCTGTCTGGGGAACATAGTGGGGCTGGTTACATGGGGAGCATACAGCTTGGGCCAATCGCCGAGAGGGGTCAGGGTTCTCATGGCAATATGTACACACATACGCGTTTTTATATCTATATATATCGGAATGTAGAGAATATATAAGTGGACGAGTGTAATATGGTGAACTATGTAATATTGAAGGAATTCTATATATGTATATGTTTGTGGAGTTAACGTTCTTTTCAGGACAATATTGCATCTAAAATCCGTGATCTTTGAGATCTGGGAATATATACAGTGAGGGGAAACTACGTAATCACCATTAAAAATGGGCGTGATAGTACTGGTATATCGAGCCACCTATATTTACATGCTGCTGATGTAGGCATAGAACCTGGTGTTTGAGATTTTTCTGTTGTAGTTAAGGCATCACCAAGAGACTCACAATTGGTTTATGGCCTTGTGTTTTTCATGCAATCACACATTTACGGACACTGTTCTGATATTACTAGTCTGCAACGCCTTTTTGCCCTTATACGAAGTCCCTTGGGCTCAGTTTCCTCTTTTACTGCTAAGCTAAGTGCCTTGATTCGAAAACAGCAAATAATCAAGGACATCGTATAGACTATACTTCAAGCAAAATTAGGTTAAAACACATTAAGTTCTGTTGCAAAGATACAAACGTATATACACACCATAAAATCAGCTAAATGAAGAGAGAATGTAGTATTTCGGATCATCCAAAGTATTTAAATAATCTGTCATCGGAGGCCAAGACGCCCTTCTTTCCTTTACATACGGCTGAACAATGCCCATTTATCACATCGCTTTGTCCAGTACCTTTATATGGGACTGACAGAGGCCAGACCCTTTAGACCTCTTTGGATTTTTATTTCCATATGAGAAATTAAAGCCTTAAATACTCCATATTAAAGGAGTCACACTTTGAGTCTTTCGGCGTTTAACTTTAGGATAGGCTTATATTTCTTTTTTTACTGAGTTTCTAGTCTTGTGTTTAGTCTTAAATTTGCGTGGGGGTGTGTGTTTCACAATTCACGTGCTCGTAACCACAATAGTGCATTTCATTATCACCAGAATTTTTTGCTAATGGCAAATATCTTAGTTGATAACTGCAGATATGGGTACAAAAGAGGTCTTTACCTTAACTATTTCATACTTTAAAGACGGCTGCAAAGTTCAGTAGCAAATTATATATATACATATATAATTTCAATAGATCTATTATAAGTTAGGGTAATTATTTGAAAGGAATATGGAGAGAATCATTAGGTCATTAAAAAGTTGGGGGTATTTGAACAGATTATTGTTCAGAGTCACAGAGCTGAACAGAGGTTGTAGAGTAAAACAGCTTTACAGCCTTTCTAAGAAGAGAAAGGAACACACCGATAACAACTGTAGAGTAAAAGACAATGTCCAAGAATCCGGTGAGGAGCTTGAAGGTCTTCAAGATGTTGTTAAAGTAGATGTCATCCACGTCGTCGATAATTTCCAGCTGGGTTAGCGTGACCTTAAGCAAAACGTCAAGTGTGATGATTCCGACGGCGACGAGAGAAGATGAGAGGAAGCCGATAAACTGTCTGTTGATAACCTTGAGCAGGATGTTTGTAGTGACCGACTTCTTGAACACTTTGAGACCAATGTAGATTCTGGAGAAGAATGTGAACATCAAGAGGTAAGTGAGGGACTTTCCGAGAAGGAGAACGGTGAGGTATGCGTACTGGAAGAACACCTCATAGTTGATAAAGTTCAGGGTTGGGAAGTCCAAGTCCATCTTGATGATGGCGATGATGGAAAACTGAAACAGGAGGAAGACGGATGCGAGGAAGATGAAAAAGTTGAGAATCTGGTTCTCAACATTCAGGTGATGCTTTCTCTCCATAATCTTGTTGATGGAGACAGCTCCTGTGGGCACCTTCTGCTCGAAGTCTGGAGGAAGCTGCGGGTTGTTTGGCCTCAAGTTAGGCGACTCGGCGCCGTAGAGTCTCAGCAGCTTGTTGTATGATCTGAGCTCGTCCTTCTTGGAGATGATCGCCTCCCTCATCATGAACTCCGAGTCCCTTCTGAGGGCGTCTTGGTCGTACTTCTCGTCGAGCTGGAAGTTACCGTAGTCCATCGTATATATGTGTCTTGTGCAAGGGAAAGGGGTCTTCTCCTCGTGTGAGCGATGATGCACTACGAGAGTAAGGGACCATCAAGGAAAGTGGGCACTTTCACAGGTTATATATAAACAGACAATCCTGCGTCACACTACCACACAAAGGGAAAAATTGCCATTGATTAAACCCATGTGCCTGAATTTCCCTGTTAAGCGAGTGCATTCTCCGTGGGTGCGGGACGGGTAGGCAAAAAGAGCCTTCCCTATTGTTGTAGACACACGTGGGCACCTCTCACGCACACTAAACGTGGGCTTTCTGCACAGCCGTGAACAGACATCAGGAAACGCTGCTAAACGGCCAGATGGAGCAACTGGCCGTAAGGGGAGATTGATGCGGTTTGGCTGTTTGGCTCTGTTCCCAAACACATATAAATGTCGTCTCTCAAGCGTCTTGTGTGTGGAGCGTGGTGTCATTGCGCGCGGGCTTTCCTATTGCGCTGGCTTTGCTATTGCGCTGTACCTATTGGTCGTGTGCGGTACGTCATGAGGTCCACAGAGTTTACTGTCCAGTCGATAATTGGGCTCTGTGAGTTCGCTGAAGTGTCCAATGGGTAGCCGAAAGCTAAAGCTAAAGAGCACTGACGATAGTTACCCCGGTTACTCATGGGCGTGGAGAACATACACACACAGATACACAGAGTGACCTCACGCACGCGCACACGCTCAGAAGGCTAAGGGTGCAGTAACACTGAAACTTAAATAGCTTGTGGACTGCTGACACATGCTTTGCTTAGTGGTGTGGCGTGTGGTGCGTGGTTGATGTGCGGTCGTGTGGTTGATGGTGATGTTGGTGATGTTGGTGATGTTGGTGATGTTGTTGGTGATCTGGATCTGTACGGTACTAATGTTTTGGTGTACAGATCAAAAGTAAAGTGGAAGCATAAGCATGGTCTGGGGAGAACGGGCCCCATAACTCTGGCCAATGTCCACTGCTTATATGGATACTGCCATCGTGGCTTGGTATCAGGAAAATGGTGGCTCCAACGAGGCCCACCAAAGGGTCTGTGTGGAAAACCGATCCACAACTACTGGAAAAACATACTTCTACAACAGCTACAAACGCTGCCTCAGCACTACTAGCATTTCCACTGCTGGAACGACCCGGTCCTCCGACCCACTCAGCACAAGAGGGTCCCCAAGGGGGTCCCCAGGGTGTGGCTAGTGCCTTCTCGTCCACGATATACTCTGACACAATCGGAAATCAGAAAACGGCCACAGAAGCGCACGCACAAGATCTGTGGAGAATGTGGCAAATCTGGGGCTGTCAAGCCCTCTCACAGCATCGATTACAAATGATTGGCCCCTCAATTGACCCTTTTCCCTCCCCAAGGCCCAACGGGGCGCACCTCTCTTGGAGCTGCTGTGGCGTATACGCCATTCTTGCGCCACCCATAAGTCACGTGCGCGCACACCAAACCGTGCGCAATTGTTGATTTTTCTTTCCTGTCACTCTTGCACAGGGACTTGTGGCCTGTCTGTGGCGCTGTGAGGCTCCCGGCTAGGCTGGAAAGATCGTGGCTCCAGTGGCTTTTTTCACATAGAGGTGAGTGATGTGCTGTGTGTGCCACTGTGTGTGCCACTGCTGCTGTGGCTAGTGTGGTTGCTAGTGTGGGTAAAGTTTCAATTCTTTTCTCTTCCATCTTTATGGATCTGGTGCTATAAAGCCAAACCAGTATCTTCGTCCAGGGTCTGTCTCCCCTAATCTTATTTATTGTCATTCCATACACACACTATGGCCGACTCCTCACGGGAAGAGCTTGGCTCTTCCAGCAGCAAGAGGGACATCTACGAGCTCTACGACCAGCACCACCTTGGTACCGAGACAAACTCCCTCCCTCTCTACGCATACCACGAGCCTGCCCCAAGCATCCTGGTGTGGCTTAAGAGCTTCTTCAGAAACCCAAAGGAGAGGGCTTACAGCTACATCACATCACTCTTCCCTATTGCACACTGGATATTGCATTACAACTTCGCATGGCTCTATGCCGATATAGTTGCTGGTGTCACAGTCGGCGTCGTTATGGTTCCACAGGCTATGTCCTACGCCCAGTTGGCTGGCCTTGATGCCCAGTACGGTCTGTACTCGGCCTTTGTTGGTGTCTTTATCTATTGCTTCTTTGCCACGTCAAAGGATGTCTCTATTGGACCGGTCGCCGTCATGTCGCTTGAGGTTTCCAAGGTCATCGCAAGAGTCCAGGAAAAGGACCCTTCGTTGTCTGCACCAGTCATTGCTACCACACTTAGTTTTATTTGTGGCTGTATCACAATCGGACTTGGTATTCTTAGACTAGGTTTCATCCTCGAGTACATTTCAAGTCCGTCTGTTGTCGGCTTCATGACCGGTTCTGCCCTCAATATCGTCTCCGGTCAGGTACCAGGCCTCATGGGCTACAGCAAAGAGGTCAACACAAGACAGTCCACCTACAAGGTTATTATTGAGTCCCTCAAGCATTTGCCACACACAAAGCTTGATGCAGCCTTTGGTCTCTTGCCTTTGGTTATCCTCTACACTTGGAAGTGGATTTGTAACTCGGGTCCAAAAAGATTCCCAAAGTTCAAGCAATTCTTCTTTTACGGACAGGCCTTGAGAAGTGGTGTTGTTCTCATCATCTTCACTTGTATCTCATGGGCTGTCGTCAGAGGTGACCTCAAACACCGCAGAATCTCCATTTTGGGTACCGTGCCTTCTGGCCTGAGAGACGTTGGTCTCATGACTTTACCAGATGGTATTATTAGCACAATGGCTTCAGAATTGCCAGCTGCCGTTATCATTTTGTGTCTGGAACACATTTCGATCTCAAAGTCCTTTGGAAGAGTTAATGACTACAAGATTGTCCCAGACCAAGAACTCATTGCTATTGGTGCTACAAACTTGATTGGGACCTTCTTTAATGCATACCCTGCAACTGGCTCTTTCTCAAGATCTGCTTTGAAGGCCAAGTGTAACGTGAAGACACCACTGGCTGGTATCTTCACAGGTGCTTGTGTCTTGCTTGGCCTCTACTGTTTAACTGGTGCCTTCTTCTGGATTCCAAAAGCTACACTTTCTGCTGTTATTATCCACGCTGTAAGCGATTTGATTGCTTCTTATCATGTTACATGGAACTTCTGGAAAATCTCTCCAGTGGACTTTTTCATTTACCTTATCAGTGTTTTTATTTCAGTGTTTTCCTCAATTGAGAATGGTATCTACTTTTCCATTTGTGCCTCTGTCGTTGTGTTGCTTTTCAACACGACCTTCCCAAGTGGTGTCTTCCTCGGTAGAGTCAAAATTGCCGAGGCTGTTGGTCCGTCAATTATTGATAACAGTGAGGATGACAGTACCAACAATGTTGTTGAGAGATTGTCATTCCAGGAGACTCAGGATAAGAAAACTGAAGCTATTTCTTTCCCAGAGACCAAAAAGCCGAAGAAGAAGGATATCAAGTATCGTACCAAGTGGGTTCCTTACCACAACACTGTAAATTCTGATATTCAAGTCCAGGATCCACCGGCTGGTGTGCTGGTGTTTAGACCTACGGAGAGTTGGACCTATGTGAACGCTTCAAGACAGTATGAAAAGATCTTTGACGAAGTTAAGAGAGTTACAAAGAAGGGTAAAAAATTACAAATCGTTAGCAATATGGACAAACCATGGAATGACCCAGGTCCATTAATCTTCCCATGGAACAAGAAGCGTGATGTACTGGAGCAGGAGGATACAGACTCGAGACCAGTTTTGAAGGTTTTGGCGTTTGATTTCAGCTCAGTAACCCAGGTTGACTCAACGAGTATCCAGATTTTGAAAGATCTTCACAAGATGTTGAGCAAATATGCTGATCGTGAGGTTGAGTTCCATTTCTCCGGAATTCTGTCACAATGGACCAAGAGATCACTGATCAATGCTGGATTTGGTATCAATAGGGATTGTGTAAGTCGCCACACTTTTGTTGACTTGTTGGAGGACGAAGAGTCCCACTTGGGTTATGCTGCTGGTGCTAGCACCGACACCCCATTCTTCCATTTGGAGATGCCTTCGTTTGATCAGTATGATCTTGAGGATACTGAGCCAACTGTTGATGAGGATACGTATTGATTTATCCTGTTGCTCGTTATCTTGTTTGGGTTCTTTTTGGGGTGTTTTTTTCTGTTACAGCATAGATGATTTTGTTACTCGATTATTTAATGTTTGCTTTAATTTATTTGATGATTTAATATAAGATTGTAGTGAGTATATAAAAGAGCGTACTTATATATGCTACAATATCAGATGCATCAAATATGAATATAATCAAAAAGGTACAAAAAACGCGTTTCATGATCAATCAACTAAACTTCGGAATCCTGGATATAATGTGATGTTACTCTTCATCATTTTCAGGAATCAGTTGGCACTGGAGATCATACCATACCTCACCACCGTGTTTACAGTTGGAAGGCTCAGTTTTTGTAACGAAGCCAAGACGGTTGTAGAATGGGAGCAAGCTCGATTTCGCAATGATGGAAATCTTGTCACCAACGTGCTGATTTGAGAGCTTCTGAATGTAGTCGTGGAGCAACAATGTTGCCAAGTTCTTCTTCTGGTAGTCTGGGTGGACCACCACCGAGTGGATGCCAATGGTGGTGGATGACTCAACGTGACCCTTCTTGACACCTGATCTGGACTCCTTCCCGTCCGGCATCTCCATCGACTCGTCTGTGATGAAGTCGCCGTCAATTTTGGTTCCCAGCACTTGGCCAATGAGCTTTTCGCTCACTATCGTCGACTTAGCCTCAGGAAGGTAGATATCTTCAATGTCGTGGCTATCTGTTTCCTGATCCTCATCGTTGTCTTGTGACCCTGCGCTCTGGTCCTCTGCGCTCCTTGCTTTCGTCACGTGCAGGTCTTCTAACTCCCCTTCGTTAGCATCCTTCTTGTGGTACTTTGGCTTGAACTCTCTGATGAAAAGGCCACTGGAGAGCTCTGGACAAGCCGTGAGCCTGTACTTGATACACTCCGGGGAGCATCTCTGCTTGGGTGGGAAACCAAGGGACTCAAGTTCTACAACCTGTTCAACGTCCTCAAGATTAAGCGGCCTGATGGCCAAATGCAATGGAAGCTCGCTCATGATCCCTTCAAATTGAATACAACCAGATCAAAATAAAAACAAGAGATTGCTTTGCTTTAACAGTGGCGCTTTGGTTTCTATTTGATTTTAGCTCTGGAGGGGGGAAAGAGAGAGGCATTTGTTTGCGGTGCCTATCATTACGGTACGTGACACATATACACCCGAACACCATCACCATCACCCTGCTTCGCACTGAACATCCTCATGATGAAAGAAAGCGAAACAAAAGTAGAGGGAGGTGGCAGCGTTGAGCCTCTACGATCCCACGGCTGGAGAAAGGGCAAGAGAAAAAAAATAGTAGAACAAGATGGCTGACACAGAAACACCGGCTGAAGTTCCAGGCTCACAGGTGCTGCCGCTTGAACTCGTGGACAAGTGCATTGGCTCCAAAGTGTGGGTGCTGATGTCCTCGGAGAAGGAGTTTGTGGGCACACTCGTCGGCTTTGACGACTTTGTGAACATGGTCTTGGAGGACGTGACTGAGTTCCACGATGGTGAAAAGACACACAGACAGAAGATTCTGCTTTCCGGCAACCACATAACGATGATTGTTCCAGGGAGCGAGGGCCCAGCTTCATCGTGATATTCATGTCCCAGTGAGCAGTGCACCGATTGCATTAAGGCGCGACATTGCCGGTCCTTGAGGATAGAGCGACACATTGCTACGCTTCCATGTTGAATATGAATGTACATTATTTACTATCAAGTTTTTAGGTGTCCTCAAGCACCTCAATGTTTGTAGAGCTGATCCTCCACAGGATCAACATCATCACCGATCTGTAAGGTCTGAAGCTGTCAGCAACATGATTGACGTGAGCATCGTGGATGACCTTCCAATCACGTTTTCGTTTATCTTCAAACTTGGATCTCTTGGTGTGGAGCGACATGTCAACTTCCTTCTTGGCCTTTATCAAGAAATCAGGTCTGGACTCCAAGTAGCGAGACATGCCTCTAGCGACACCCAAGTCATCGTAGGCAAAGACATCGAGTCTGTGAAGAGCAAAGCACATGAACATTTTTGCACTCCATTCTCCAATGCCCTTCATCTCCACGAGCTTCTCAATTACCTCCTGGTCAGAACCATGGACAAAAAAGTCAAGGTCAACCTCTCCATCAACAAATTTCTTGGAGATGCTTTTAACATATTCAGCTTTACGGGCACTCAGACCTGCGCTACGCAACACTTCATCACTGGTGGCCATGACTTGTTCAGGTGTTGGCATGACATTGTCGTAAATTGCCTTGAACTTCTTCTCGATGGAAAGAGCAGCAGCACCACTAACCTGTTGCCCAATAACACTGCGACACAATCGGGCATATTGCTCGTTCAAAGCCTTAGATGGCACTTTGTCAGCACTAAACGATTCAAATGGGCCGCTCACAATAACTGGATAAAGCAACGGATCGATCTTGAGGATGTGCTCGAGACCCTTGATGAACTCTGGGTTGTGCTTCGAGACATAATCTTTCGGCAGCGCAAGGTCGGCGGGGGCGGGGTACTTCAGAGCCAGGTCACTTTCCTGCTGCTTGAAATTGTACTTCGGCTTCTTTGGAGATCTTGAAGGACTCTTAGCGGAGGAGGATACACTTCGTTTCTTCGGTGTGGAAGAAAGAGATGCTTCCAGCACGGTACTGGTCGCAGTCGGAGAGCCAGCCAGCAACACAGCTGAAGATCTAAGGACTCTGTTGGACATTGTTCTTACCTTCGTTCCTCTTTTGTTCTCTCTCTCTCTTTCAATGAAAGTTTCTAGAGCTTTATGGATCTCGGAGACATTAATGATGGGTGGCGAATCTGGCATGGGTTTTATTATAAAGTGTGGGGCCGCAGAGCCCTCGCGCGATATCAAAAGGTAAACACAGTGGCAAACACCCCTCTTAATACTAATTCAGCACAAGATACCAAAAGAAAATGCCCCGCATCATTGCTTCACTAGAGCATAACGAACAGCTTATTCCACTAGAGATATCCTTTGATGTCACACTGAACGACCTTAGCGCTTACATCGGAGCTGAAACTGGCGAAGAGACCGAGAACATTTCCATTATCCATAGTGGCAAAACGCTGACAATTGCACAGGGGACACAGACCCTCACACAGTTAGGTTTCCAACCAGAAGATGTTATTTCTGTGAATATTAGAAGCCGTATGGTACAGACCCAGCAGCAAGTGCCAGGGACCATGGGAATGCAGCTTGAGATGGCTAGACAGTTTCTCTTGAACAATCCTCAGCTATTCAGTCAGATGGCTGCTATGCATCCAGAAATCACAACTGCTATAAATGATCCAACCGCATTTGCAGAGCTGATGGGTCCCTTAATCCAAGCCGGCATTTTCTCCAACGGTCCAACACTGCCTCAGAACTACCCAGGTGGTGCCACCAAAGAAGAATGGGAGAGATTACAACGCACAAAGGACACAGTAGAGAGCCAGCGTCGTATCACACAGCTGGAAGACTTGGAGCACAATTTCCAGATGGCAATGGAAGAGACGCCTGAGATGTTTGGCTCTGTTACGATGCTCTATGTCGAACTCGAGGTCAATGGTGTCCCTGTGAAGGCGTTCGTCGATTCGGGTGCTCAGACTACAATAATGAGTCCAAAAATGATAGAAAAATGTGGATTGACTCATCTAATTGATACCCGATTCAAAGGTGTCGCTATGGGTGTTGGAAAATCAAATATTTTGGGCCGTGTTCTTGTTGCGTCAATGTCCATTTCAGGTACTTATCTCCCTGTCTCATTAACAGTAATTGACGCCGGTGTTGACATGCTGCTTGGTCTTGATATGCTCCGTCGTCATCAAGCCTCCATCGATTTGAAGCGTAATGTTTTGGTTATTGGAGATGTGGAGGCTCCGTTCCTACCAGAGTCAGAGATCCCAAAGAGCATCTTTGATGAAAGTAAAATTGCTGGGCAAACACTTGGATCATCTTCATCTGCTTCTACTTCTGTCTCTGCCTCTTCAGCTGCAGCTGCAGCTGCCTCCAAAAGAGCCCAGACCAGGCCTGTTACTTCTTCATCTACTCCTGCGCCATTAGCAGCCACCTTCCCCGAGGATGTTATTTCCAATCTTATTAATCTTGGATTCAGCCGTCAGGAGGCTATCCGTGCACTAGAGATGGCTAATGGTAACCCCGAAATTGCTGCTTCGTTCCTCTTCCAGTGATATGTATAGTGTATAAATAATATAATAATGCATTGAGGTTATACATTATCTAGGCTGTTGTACTTCATATGATCCACGAATTTGAGCGAAGGGTGATTCCCTACCACGTCCTTGGACAACCCACTCCAAATCCAGTCGACCTTATTTGGTGGAAGCTCAATGTCTGCGTGGAATCCCTCCACAAACGTGCGATCTTGGATGTTGATAGCATTAGCATAAGTGAGGAACTCGCTGAAAATGGACACTGATGACCAGAATGAGAGTTTTCGGAGACAAGCAACAACTAGTGATGACACCTGGCCTCCATTGAGACAGTGTACGTATATCGGCGTGTGGTCGACGTTGATCATCATCTCGATGGCCTCGACAACGGTATTGTAGTCTATAGGGACGTCACGCTTTTTGCGCTTTCCACCTCCCTCTTTAGCACAGTTGATGTGCACAAGCTTAATATTGTTCTCCTGTGCAAAATCGTACAGTGCCTTATCTGTCTCTTCTGTGATGGGCTCCGGTGTCAGGGAAACGATTGTCCTGAGTTGGAGCCTCTTAAGGAAGCGGTAGTTGATCTCACGTGGGTACGAACCACGGTACAGACGCGGTTGGAGAGCTGAAAACCGCAGCGGGGGAACCAGCAACTCTTGTGGTGACATTCGGAAAACTGTGATCTTTCCAGAAGCGTGGAGCTAAAACTGTTCTTTCCAGCAGACCAAAGAAGCTTCAGGGTTCAGAGGCCATATAACAAACATGGAGCAAAGCACAAATGGAGAAGTCGATGGTCGCGAAATGGCGTGAAGTGTGTGGAGGTTCCATTTCGGCTTGTATATAAGCAAAAAGCGTTTCACCTCTCCCTACTTTTGCGACTTTCAAAACGGTAACAGATTGGCCTATTTGTGTGGTCTCTTAGCACCAAAGAATAACATAACGCCACCAATGGACTACGTCTACGAATCTGCGGATGGCAAGCTTGCTGACTCTCAGGAGACACTGCAGCCATCTACGAGCGGCAGCAACGCAAAGGCCCACGCAGTCGACGAGAAGACTGCTGAAATAAACCGAAAGACTGAAGAGTCTTTTGAGAAGCTGGAAAATGAGATCTCCAAGACCTATAGTGCCATTGAATCGCGTGCTTCGACCTGGGGGTCTTCCTTCTCCTCCTGGGTTAATACAAACTTCCAGGTAGCCGATGTCATCAGTGAGGCCAAGAAACAGGTGGAGAATTTGCACTTGGATCAGAAGTTCAACGATACAAAGACTGCCATCACAAAGAATATTGATACTATTCAGAAGAAAGTCATCAACAATGAGAACGCCACAAAGTCAAAAGACATGCTCTCTCTGCTCTCCGCAAAGACAAACACATACCTTGACAGTCTAGACAAGGATCTTGAACAGGTGGAAAACGCTGCAGGACAATACGCTACCAAATTTGGCCAGTTCTTGAAGGACACCATTTCCGTAACTTCACCGGATGACGATGACGATGAGCTCATTGATGAGGACATCTCCAACATACTCTTCAACGTCAAGGATCACAAGACTGGTTTAAAAGTCAGTGCCACAAGAACGGAAGCTCAACTGCACACACTTCACACTTCACCAGAACTCTACCTCACAGCTGATGCTGACGACAAGTTTGACACATTCAAGTCCTCTTTCAATGCCGAGGAGAAAACTGCTGTGATCAGTGAGATGTTGAAAGAAACACCTTCGTTGCAAACATTAAGCACAGAACTGGTCCCTGCTAGGGTCACCTATAACGAGTTCTGGGCTCGCTATTTCTATATGAAGGATAAGATTCTTCAACAGGAATCCGCTCGTAAGAAACTCCTTGGTCGTGCTCAAGAAGCTTTACCAACTGCAAGCGAGGATCTCAGTTGGGGTGATGATGACGAAGACGACGATGAAATCAAGGACGGTGAGAAAACTTCTAGTAAGACTTCTGCTGCATCTAGCGATGGCACTTACGAGTTAAACTCTGTTGCATCGTCTATCTTGGAAGTGGAGAAGAAGAAGAGTACTACTACCAAAAATGAAGATGAAGATGATGATGATGATGACTGGGAATGAGCCAAATTTATCTAGACGTTCTATGCATATTCTATTTTGCTCATAGTAGATGACCGAACGGCTTTTTTATTACTTAAAGTACAAATATATCTAATGTTAACGACATGCATGGACTGGATCTTCACAGCTTATGTGCTAACTCCTAGCGTAGAAAAGTACATATGCGTTCACATTTACTACTGCGGTCTTCTGAACGTTCTTTACCACTCTCGTGTCGTCAAAGTGACACCACTTCTTCTGTGCTCCCTTCCAAACATATGCAGTGTAGTGACCACTACCCAAAGTACCAGAATGATTGGCTACACCGTATAAGTTATAATTGAAAGGTGGAGCTTGTCCTCTTTGTGGGTATTTGGACAACTTCTCTTCCTCCTCAGGGGATGAAACCTGTGGCCAATACTTGGTCAAATTCAATTCAAATGGGTAATCAACAAACGTGGTTACCTTCTGGTAGCTAGCCCCACTTCTAAATCTCTTCAAGTGCACAATAAGATTTTGTGGCAGCCTTGTTATAGTAATCTTCTTTGTCGACTTACGAAGTTGTTTACACTTACTGCAGTGCCATCTGTTATCACCATCAAGAACTTCCAATTTAGTAAACTCTTCAAAGCACTTGTCCAAAGGGATCTTATCATATCTGGTGTTCGAAAACTGCTCTGGAATTGGTAAACTGAGAACTGAAAAAGATTGGTAAGTGGTAGATGTGGTTCCACACACCATGCACTTCAACTGACTGGCATATTGTCCCTGGAAAAAGTACACAATAGCACTGAAGTCTGAAGAAAGATATCTTTCCCATTCAACTGTGGAGGCTAATCGTATAGGCATAGTCTCGCGGATTCTTTCCTCCTCTTCAGTTGGAGGTGGAGGTCTTGGTTTGTTTCCATTTTCATTAAGA
Source organism: Petasospora nakhonratchasimensis (assembly GCA_030572335.1). NCBI lineage: Eukaryota > Fungi > Ascomycota > Saccharomycetes > Phaffomycetales > Wickerhamomycetaceae > Petasospora > Petasospora nakhonratchasimensis. Next base: position 513,742 of record JAJLZS010000008.1, read on the forward strand.
TCCTCGTGTAGCCCATCAAGGACAAAATTCAAAAACTCAGAACAGTCCTGCTGATCGTTGTTGTTAAACATAGCATTGACAGATCCCACGATCGACTTGAAATTGCGAGGTTCAAAGATAGAATCTGAGTTGGAAAAAACAGATAGAATTAACTGGGCAAAATAACGGGCCATAATACCCTTCGATCCAAGCCTGTTGTTGATGTTAACATATGTGTTGTAGGTACCGTCGTAAAATAATCGAGTAAGTGGAACAGTACCAAGTAAGCATTGGATGATACAGTTCATGTAGCAACTGTTACCCAAATTGCATAGGCCTGTTGTACAATGGAGTTTAGATAGATCAGCTGTTCCCGATGGTAATGCATTATTATATGATTGGGTAACAAGAACAGGCTGTGGGGTATGAGTTCTTGGCTGAGTTTTACCAATTTGTTGATTAAGTACATGCGATGGTGCATGTGGTGGAACTGGTGGCGGTGATGGAGAGCTCTTCTTGGATTTGTTATTATTCGAAGTTGGAATCTTTGGAGAAGTGAAAGGTATTCTCAAGCTGTTTCTCCTCTTTGGAGGGGTCGCTTGTTGTTGCAAGGGTATATGCGGGAATGCTGGTGGTGGTCTTTGACGACCATTAAGTGAACTAAAGTCTGCCTTTGTGGGATTGGATAAGTATTCACTGAAGTTTCTGGCAAGGTTATTTTGAATAGGCCCTCTGGTCTGAATTTTCTCTGGTATGGAGAGATCACCATGGTTATGTCCAAAATTTGCCAATCCATAGACGTTGATCCAAGAGAGAATCCCACCTTTGAGCACCACAGGGGTTCTCTTCAATGGCTTTCCAAATGCCCTCATTGTTAATATTCTATAGAATCTGTCCAGCTGCTCTGTGGTTGCAGTGCTTGATGAGTCGTCGTAAATAATGATAAGCTCAAATGTATCTCTCTTAGAGAACAATTCACGCTCTTGGTCTGGAGAAGTCATGAGTGACAGCTCCTCGACGTCAATATCTCTGTAGTTTGGTCTCACTGAAATTGGCTCTATGCAAATTATATTTTTTGAACGTATATGATTGTTCTTGAATTCATCTCTTTTTCTGAAATCCACCAAGAGGATCTTGTCTTCATATCTTTCCAATAAAACCTTTAGCTGTTTAGGATCAATCGTTCCATTATGTTTGAATTCAAACGGATTGGGTGAAGGTGGAGGAACATAGTTGTCCTTTAAGAACTTAATCACAAATTTGATTTTATCGTCATTCTTTACACTTTGAAACATTGAGTCATACACCGAAACAAACCCACGTTCCTTAGACAGCTTGGATGCAGTGTATCTTTTCCAGCTTGGAAGTGAAGGGATCTTTTCGGTGAGGAGCCTCTCTGCAGTTCTGTAATAAATGAATGCATTTTCATAATCTCTATTTGGATTCTTGAGTTCTTTTTTGTACTATAATGGTGATGTTAATATTTGTTCTTCCCACTTGTGTGCGAATGTGTCCGGAGTGGTCGAATGAGAAACACAGTCGTGCCACAAATAGAAATGGACAAATACGTACGTTTTCATAGCATCCAATAGACTCATCCAGTAATGGAATCACTTCTGTATTATCTGCATCCCTGATATAACTCTGTACAAGCGTCTCAAGCTCTTGTATAGACCTCAACCGTGTAGTCGGCGCTGGCGCTGTCTCGGTCGTTGATGTCATATTCAATAGTGGCGAGCCAGTTTTGGTGAAAAAAATCCAGGTTAAATGTTGTTTAAAGAGGAGGGTGGAAAAGTTGCCGGGCCTTTCTTGGTCCCTTATTCCTCTTTCTCTGTGTTTTGTTCTGCTCTTTGTGCTGAACAGAAAAGAATTCTAGATACACTTTTGTTCAGCTGTTTGTGGCACCTTTGTTGTGTTTCCCACAATTCTTTATCCGGGGATTACGCGAACGTAGGCGCGGGGAGTGAAGAAAGCTTAATCAGATTTCACTACGCAAAAGCTGTTTTATATGAATTGAATACGGTAAAGTATTGTATTGGTATGATCAATTACTCGGGTAATATCTCATAAAATTGATTACATGAAATCCTCAGGTCTGTCCTGCTCTTCTGCTGTCCTTGTGCCCTTGTCCTTCAAGCTCTGAAAACCCTTAAAGTTACTCTCAACATGCTCCTTGGAGGTGACTTTGCCTGTAACAAAGTCTTGATATTCCTTCAAGTTCGCAGACATATCATCCTTTGTGACCTCTGTATTAAATGAAGCCTCCTTCTGTGCCTTACTTGCGTTGCCTTGGCTAGTGGTTCTTGCGCTGCTCTGAGTGTAGAAGCGGACAAATACAGCTGGCATAGGACGCACCGCATGTGTGATGACCGGTAGAACTGCGGCTGGAGTATTGGAAATCATTGCAATATTGTTGTATGCCTTTTCTATTATGTTCTTTGTCTTCTGTCTTTGTAACTGGAAGACCTTATATCTGTGCTTCAAAGGTTTTTATGTTGACAATGAAAACTAAGCGAGATTAACGAATGGGGGAAGAGGCAAACAAAATCCACCCATATGCCTCCTCTATATATAGGTATATAAAGGTTTGCTTCCCACACCAAGTGATGAAATGGTGTGAACATCTAGTGGATAGCAACCTTCCATTGACCTATTGTTTGTATCACCATGCTGTGTGTGGGGCACACACATCGACCACAATGACGTGACTGTAAGAAGCGAACAATTGAACTGCATATTGAATTGCTACCTTGTGAGACATCACTTAGTTTTCTACGATTATTAATCAGCTCAAAATACCCCAATGTATTATAATTGACCATTTCTAATTAACTCCGTTTCGAAAGCTTGCCCCCAGCAAACTTCCTACTTTTGCAAGCGCGGCCACATTATTCCCTGTCCAATCTCTTCCTTCTGTAGACACACAGACAGTGGCAAAGCACTACACATCTCTGTGCTTGTCTACCTCATTGAACGCAGATCTTAGAAAACCAACAACGTTGATTAATCTTAGAATTGCTTGAGCATGAACGGAGAATTGAAACCTTTGCAAACTAACTGTTATAATCCATCTTACGATGTGGCTCTGTTGTGCACATATGACTTTGATAGACTAGACCTGATCAAAATGGAGATTGAGTCTGATCTTCATGTTCTTGCAAAGAAACTCGAGAGTGTATGTTAAAGTACCTTGATTCTACTGGATATGTACTAACACTTTTTTAGAATGGTGCCACAATGGACTCACCGCTGGTCACTGCTGAAGGGTTTCCGAGGTCCGATATCGATGTCATTGACATTAGAACTGCTAGAGTGAAGATCATCAAGCTTAAGAATGACCTAAATGCTGTCATTGAGGAGCTTTGTAATAAGCTGTCATCCAAGTTTCAGGATCGTTCTTCATTTTCTTCCTCTGCTGCTACCTTTAAAACTGCCAAGGTGGGCTCAATGGTTGCATTTGCGATAGTGTCAGAAGTAATCGCAGGAGGTCCCGCTGAAAAGAGTGTAAGTCCTCGCTACTCCAAGGTCCAATCAGAACATTGACTAACAAGTAAAACTTATAGGGTCTACAGGTGCATGACAAGATCGTCTCATTCAGTGGAATCAATGCCACAAATCATAACAACCTACGAAACATTGCTCAGTTGGTCAAAGCCAATGAAGATGTGAGTACTTTCATACACTCTCTAACTTGTTCATTTCTTTCCGTCTGTGTTTTTATTGCTAACATGTTAAATCACAGGGAACAGTTCTCATAGGTATCATTAGAGACGGAGCTCGTATGGATGTATCACTTGTTCCAACATCCAATTGGGAAGGGCAAGGTCTTCTCGGTTGCCGTCTAACACAAATCTAAGCTTAACCAAAAAAAATTGCGCATCACTTCCTTTTCTCCTCAATCATCCACCATGCAATGTTGATGTAAATGCTATTACATCACCTGCCTCCAGCTCATAGTCCTCTTCGCCTTCCAACTCCCAGTCTGTATCATTAATCAAAGTCAATATTCCTGGGCGACTAACTCTATTGTTAGTAACATTGTTCGTCAAATACAAAAAAAACACTCACATTGTCCCATTCTCAAGGAATACAGCAACATCCTTTGGATCCTTGATCATTTTTTCAACGATGTATTTAATCAAATCACGCACCAATAACGGTGATCCACCATCTTTGTATGGAAGTTGAATCTTGTGATATCTCTCACTTTCAAAAATTACATCAAGACCACCACTGTTCAACATGGTCGTGTTAGCTCCAATATTTCTACTATTGTACTCGGATCATTTACATACAGAAATTCTAATTTGATTGTTAATGACATTGTTCACCGTTTTATCTCGAATCTAGAGAGAAGAGGTGAGTATATAGGTAAGAGAAGTGATCAACCAAATCAAACAAATAAATCTATACCATAGAACCGCGCGCGCTTTAAAAAATGAAAAAAAAAAGAGGAGATGCCTGAGGATAGTACCAACACCCTTCCTCAGTGCCATCCCCTCAGTACCCAAAACGCAATCATCAAACAAACCTCAAGAAAAAAAATACGAAATAGAGAAGATACCCTTGGATATTATAAAGACACAGACTCACTCCGCGTACTGCGATAAGATGATACTTGCTCAAATGCTTATAATAATACAAACCACAAGACCATCAACCAGCCACTTTCTGCCTCCCTATCACCATAAAATCAAACTATAACCGGCTCAAGAATACTTCAGAATATGTAATCGTAGAACTCTCTCTCTGGTTTTGATTAAAAATGAAATGCCTCGTAAACACTCATAAACAAAATAGTCCCTTAAGATCATAGTCTACAACAACAGTAACTCGTAAAAAACCAACTCATAAAAATAATGCAATCATCACAAATAACTGACCTTAACGTTACCTCAGAATCAACTCCATATAGTAGGATATCATCCACTAAAAAAACTGAAAAATTAGCTCTATAACTGAATTCCAACAGAACTCTCTTGTTCGGCTGAAAGATGTCAAACGTAAACTTTTGTTCTGTCACGCTTTTCTTTACATTCTTTTACTGAAATATCTTAAACGGTAATTTCCTAAACACAAGTTTCAAATAGCGCCCAAGTATCGTAAAACTCTTTTAAAACGTTAGTTGCGCTCCTCAACCTAGCCAGAAAAATGTAAACGGGAAATCACGTCAACATTCGCGTTACGAAACGGTAACAATGGTTCGGTTATAGTTTGCTAAACTAGTTTTTGCACTTTAGAACGTGTTGTTATGTAATGTCAGACGTTTACACACTGCTGATTGATCCTCAGCCTGTATAGCCCAGTGTTAAGAAACAGTCGTTATTCTGCATCATTTCAAATAGTACTGTGAGAAAATATTTACTCTAGTTGAGCTAACTATTCTTAACACGTTAGAGAGTATCAGGCTCTCATATCCAGATTTCTCGATTTATGTATGTAAATGGTAGATTCTGATTTCTAACGTTAATTTCAAACATAGAAACCATCTTTCTTAGATAACTATACCATGAAAGCGCTTCATGTTTCGCTTTTATATCCATAAGTTTTAGTAACGTTTTATGTGTTTGAATTTCGCTGTTTTACAAACTGACAGATTGAAGGCAGAGTTTTATAATATTGGGTACCTGTTGTCTTATAGAAAGAGCAATAACGATTGGTCAAGAATGGTCATATTGCATAAAATGTAATCAGTTGTTGGGTATGCCTGGGGATTGGATACTGTATCTGAATAATATTTTGAAGTTGGAAGCTGTATATTCGTATACTGTTATTCTCATAACGTTAACTTGTTCTAGGCTGTTTGGTGAATATGTAGATAACAACACTAATTTACAGAATATATCAACTTCAACTTCTTCATATTTAGGTTGACATAGATCCTTGTAGGTAGTGCAAGCTTACGATGTACGTGGGGTTGTCTCTCTAGGTTAGTTTTATGGATCCTTGTGTATATACCACTTGCTAATCATTGGTGGTGTATAAACAATTACACATATGTCTCCTTATCATGAGCACATATTACGCAATGTATTGATTGATACAAGGTGGAAAGCAAAATATTTCAGGAGCATAGGTATAGTGAGACCAGTTTTGTTCTTTAAATTTATTCTTCGGAAAATGTACTAAATGGTGCTGGGAGGATTTTTATTAAGGACCTTTGAAAGCTATGTTGTATCCTCCAGACCAACTAGTCCCTTACTGGCTGATATTTTGCTGTGATAAGGAGACGTAGACGTACACTAACATCTGAGATGAGTGATTCAACAAAATCACTGGATACAGGGGCCATTAATTCAGAGTAGTCAGTGAATGAGTTAATTATTTTATGTCTCAAGATAAGTAAACCCACAGATCTTTTTAGAATGTTGATTAGTTAGAGATAGTGCAGTCATCTGAAAGAGAGATCTCAAAATTTGGGTCTCCAACTATCAGTAGAAAGCTTCCATCTAGGGTGAAATAGTCGACAGCTATGTTATCACGAACATGACATAAGCAAAAATATAAAGTCTATATTGATTCATATTCCTATCATTACTTCAGTTCCGACTGGAAATATTACTTATGTCATTATTCTCGTTGTAATCACAGATGGATACTATAGGAACGATTGGGGCTTGAGATGTATCTTCTGCGTATGGAAAGTCTGTGAACCTACCATATGCTATTAGTTTATTCATTTGTGCTTTATCTTATGGTTTCTAAGACCTGCCGCCGAGAAAACTAGGGAATGCTCTTCAAGAGTCTTCTCTTCCTCTGTAAAACAGAGAAACACATGTGCACTATAGAAGTACTACAAAACATATCAAGTGAAAAAAAAAATTACATGGCATGTGCAGGTTCGTGTATACACGGTTAAGAAGAGTTAACAGGTCTCTTCTTCTCGGCTTCTTTGGCCTTCTCCTCTTCAATCTGGGTTACAAATGAAACAATTTCATCGTTGTTCAAAGATGTGACACTTCCTGGTGTCATGACGGAGACTTCGACATTCTTAGCTCCTGATTGCACTACTTCCAGTAAACTCTTGATGGCCAATAAGATAGTTTCGTCTTTTGTCATTTCTTCCTTGTAATTCTTCTCCAAGAATTCACGAACAGTCTTGCTACTTCTTCCAATGGAGCTTGCCTTCCAAGCGGAATAGATTCCTGAAGGCTCTGTCTGATAGAGCTTAGGAACGGTATCATTTTCATCAAAACCAGCGATAAGTGTAGCGATACCAAATGGTCTTACACCACCAGATTGTGTGTATCTCTGCTGGACACCTGCCACGTATCTGGTTAAATAATCAATAGAAACTGGGTCTTCAAGAGTCAATCTGTGCGACTGTGCTTCCAATCTTGCCTTATCCACCAAAATTCTTGCGTCTGCGTTCAAACCAGCAAAAGCCAAGTATACATGTTTGTCAACTTTGTTTATCTTACTTGGTGTAATACGAGGGTCTTGCAATTTCAATGTACTACGTCTTTCACAGGCAAGAACAACGACATCCTTGCCTTTGACTCCCACAGCACACGTACCTCTTTTCACAGCCTCCGAGGCGTACTCAACCTCTGTAAAAATAAAGAATGTTAGTATAAAGCAATGAAATGAAACATAATAAGTAAATGCAACACACGGAAAACGTGTCCATCAGGACTGTTGTTTAAATTGTTAGTATGTTACATGAAATGACTTTCCAGTGGCAAAACAAGGGCAACGACGGGTGGCGTCTATATAGAAATGAATTGCATTGGAACAGGGCAAATAGACTTACCTGAAAATAGACAAAGCACGGTCGTATCCACTCATCTCTTCTAGTAGCTTTGGGCTTTCAATTGGAGGATAGATAATTCCTTTGTTATATCCTTTTGTGTATGTGTAGTGTGTGTTAATGTGAACGATCTGGAGAGAGACACAGAGAGCGCGCCAGAGAGGCCCTATTCACGACCGGGTAATGGTTATGAGCATACAACGATCTCTTTTAACAAAACTTGCACTTCATATATCTGCCCATTAAAGCGCAAGCTCTAGAGACCCTAGGGTTTTGTCAAAAGGAATATAGAAGGATATGTCGAGCAAGGAACAGAAGCAGAAACAAAAGAAACAAAGTAAAGTACAGAAAGCTCCTTCTCTCTCCAACAGAGACGGATTCGGGAGAGCTTCCTTCCTCTTTCAAGCGGCCAGTTCATATTGCATCACCAACGAACCGTTATCCAGAATGTATCTACGATCTATGGATTTAGTCACAAAAAAGAACGTGCTAAAAGTGGATCCTTCGGTGAAAAGATCCTTCTGCAAGAAGTGTGATAGAATCCAAGTACCCAGTGTTACCTCATCGCTGCGGCTTGAAAACGAAGCCGAACACTCTGAGATATATCAAGTACAATGTATTTGCGGTACCACAAAAAGATTCCCGGTTGGAAAGAACAGAGATTTCAAACTATTTTCAGAGCGATCAGAGGTATAAAACTATGATAGTTTCAAAATAAAAAGGTCATTGTGTGCATTCTCAACGAAAATAATGGTATATACATGGCTGCAAAAACGTGGGGTCATTTCATAACATCTTGGACTTCTGGTTCTGATTTGGTGTCTGCTTTCTTTCTGGGCGGTAAATCTATAGCGTCAATTGTTAGTATAAATGAAATAAATCATAATTCACAAGTGTACTCACCTTGGCACCCACCCAGTTGTAGCGGAACCCGATCTCATGAGCAATAATCTCACCAAAGCCCAACATCAAACCATTGATAAAAGGCAGAATCAGGTTGATCGAAAATGAAGCTAAAAATTCACTCACTGAAAATTTATCACTTCTTTTTGATAAAACCGTAAACGGTGCTACTGTTCCATCCTCCTCCTTCTTGGTGGTACCCTGATGATCCTCATAGCCTTCATAAACGTCCTGCTTTCTTTCTGTATCCAAAATGGTCTCTACTGTCTCCTCAGCACCATCATATGTGGCTTCTAGAACTTCTGAAGCGTCATTAGTCAACTCCATCTTGGTCTCACGATTTGGTTGTATATTATTTTACACTTTACATTGTGCTTTTTGATAGTATTGATTTTCCTAAAAAGCACACACATACACTCACACTCAAAGAAGATCAGGCATATCCGCGCCTTGCTGACATAAGCGTCATAAATTACTCATTTTTGATCGGCCCCGGTGACATGAACCTGTGTAATATGACCCTCACTTTAACGTCTGCTCCACAATCAACGAACGCAGAAACACAGAAACCAGAATGTCCTCTATAGTTGTCACAGATACAGAAGATGAGGCCGATGTGGTGGGAAGAGCACTCATGGGTATTGTGGATATCGGATCCAATGGTATCAGATTCAGCATCTCCTCAAAGGCTTCTCACCATGCTAGAACAATTCCATGTGTCTTCAAAGACAGAGTTGGAATTTCCCTCTTCGAAGTTCAGTATGCGGCAAATTCTACAGAAAAGTGCCCAATCCCTAAGGAGACCATTCAGGAGGTGTGTGCCGCTATGAAGAGATTTAAGCTCATCTGTGAGGACTTTGGTGTCCCAGAGTCTGGGGTCCGTATAGTCGCCACAGAGGCAACCAGAGAAGCAGTTAACTCCCAAGAGTTCAGGGATGCTATCTACGACTCTACTGGCTGGGAAGTTGAACTTTTAAACAAGGAGGATGAGGGTAGAATAGGAGCATATGGTGTAGCATCTTCATTCAACTCTCTCTCCGGTTTGTTCATGGACCTTGGGGGAGGCTCAACTCAGATCTCTTGGATTCAATGCCTCAATGGAGAGATCAAGATGAGTCCAACGCCGGTATCTCTTCCATATGGTGCTGCAGCCTTGACTAAAAGAATGCAGTTTGAAGATAAAAAGGCACTTTATTTTGAAATCCAGAACGCATACAAAGAGGCATTGACTACAATCCAAATCCCAAAGAAAATGATCGAAGATGCTGAGAAGAACGGAGGGTTCGATCTCTACACCTGTGGCGGTGGTCTCAGAGGTCTTGGATACTCTATTCTTGCAGACATTAAAGAATACCCAATCCCAACCGTCATCAATGGATTCTCGTGCTCATTTGGGGATTTCATCTCCATCTCCAATTTCCTCTTTTTAAAGGGAACTCTCCCTCAAAAAGATATCTTCAGAGTAAGTGAGAGAAGAAGAACACAGCTCCCGGCAGTTGGACTTCTCCTTTCTGCTGCATTTGACTCTCTTCCAAAGGTCAAGACTGTTCACTTTTCGGAAGGAGGTGTCAGAGAAGGATGTCTTTATTCAATGCTTCCAAGAGAAATACGTGCACAGGACCCTCTCATCATAGCTTCAAGACCGTATGCACCACTTCTGGCTGATAAATATCTTGAACTTTTGAGAACAGCACTCCCGGAGAAGTACGTTCCACGAGAAGTGAGAGAGCGTATTGCTCCTGCCCTTTGTAACCTGGCTTTCGTCCATTGTTCATATCCAAAAGAATTACAGCCAACAGCGGCCCTTCATGTGGCTACTACTGGTATTATTGCAGGCTCACATGGCCTTTCACATCTAACAAGGGCACTGATCGGAATTGCTCTTTGTGACCGGTGGGGTGGTGATTTGCCGGAGAGTGAAGAGAAGCACAAGACGGCGTTGTGTGATTCGGTCAAGAGAGACGGTAATAAAATTGAGATGGAGCGTATCGTTTGGTGGACAAAGTACTGTGGTACTATAATGTACGTTATTTGTGGTGTTCACCCTGGCGGTAACATCAGAGATGGAGTTTTCAATTTTAATATCATCAATGGCGATATGGAGGTCAAAGATGAAGATGAGAAGAGGAAATTCGATGTGATTGTTCAAATCTCCAACGACGATATTAAGACAAGTGCGTCTGTTCGTGGAAGAATTCTGACACTTCAAAAGAAGATCCGTAAGCTTTCACGTGGAAGTTCAGAGAAAGTAAAGATTGGTGTTGAGCTATATGAGCATTAGAGGATTAATAAGGACATACATGCGTTCAAAAACCAATCATATATGTAGGTCTACGTAAAAAAACACAATAAAACAAAATATATTTATTACACCGAGAAAATCAAGTCAACCAGCAACATTTTTTTCAGTTATTGCAATCTATATGTTCTCATCCATGACGATACCGGGTATCTCCTTTTTCTTTTCTTGTTATTCTTTCTTCTCTTCTCTATTACTTGACTTAGGTGTGTATGTTTGTGTATATGCATCATCAAATTCATCAATCAACAAGGGACATCGTGTTCTTATTTTTTAAGCTCTAACACCGACACTCAAACCCTTCTTCAATCTGTTCTGGGTCAAAGCGGCAATGATAGCAGCACCTGCACCGGAACCATCCTCAGCTGGGACAATGACAATTGGGTAATCCTTAGCCTCAACCTCCCAACCAAAGATGTCTCTTAAGCCTTGAGCAGCGTTCTCCTTGAAACCAGGGTACTTGTTATAAACGGAACCATCGGCGGCACAGTGAGCGGTCTTGTAACCTCTCTTTTTGCAAATAGCAGCAATACCGCACACAGACAATCTGGCAGATCTGATACCGACCAACTCAGCAAGACGGCGAATTAACTTACGCTCATCCAAGGTGGTCTCAATGCCAACAACGTCCTTAAACAGCTTCTCAGTCTCAGAAAGATCCTCAGTTTGGTCCTGCTCAGTTCTGGCCGGGACAGAGGTGTCAAAGACAAATGCCTCTCTCAACTTGGAAACATCCTGACCCTTGAAAACGGTCTGCTCATTGTCGTGCAGGTCGAGCAAAATCAAACGAATAACCTCACCCAAGTAGTAACCGGAGATCATCTTCTCAAAGGATTGCTGACCTGGTCTTGGTGACTCGGCGTCAATCTGGATATCATACTTGGTTCTTGGCAAGACAGTGTGCTCGTTGTCAAAAGCACCGTACTCACAGTTGATGGCGTGGAGACTCTTACCATCAACATCATCGCAGTACTTACCTTCCAACTTTGGAATGGCATCAGCCTGCTCGTAGTATGCACCGTTACAGCCTGTACCAAAGATCAAACCCATTTTGGTCTCTGGGTCGGTGTAAGCAGAGGCGACCAAGGTACCAGTGGTGTCATTGATCAAGGCCACAACCTCGATTGGGACCTCCTTCTCCTTCAAAGCTTTCTGCAACATTGGAACAACGTCATGGCCCTCAACACCGTCGATGTCGTAACCCTTGGTCCATCTCTGCAAGACACCTTCGTTGATGGCGTTCTGGGAGGCCGGGTAGGAGAAAGTGAAACCCAAAGGCAATGGGGAAGTAACACCCTCTGGGTACTGTTCGCTAACAAACTTCTTCAAACTGTCAGCGATGAAGCTCCACAATTCCTCGGACTTTGCGGTTCTGATACCATCTGGCAAAGCGTACTTATGCTGGGAGGTCTCAAACTTGGACTGGCCGAGCAAGTGGACCAAGACAACTCTTAAGTTTGTTCCACCCAAGTCAATGGCCAAGTAGTCACCAGTCTCGTTACCAGTTGGGAAGTCAAGGACCCAACCTGGAATCATAGGAATGTTACCGCCCTGCTTGGAGAGACCCTTCTCCAACTCTGTTATAAAGTGAGCGGTAATCTTCTGCAATGTCTCAGAAGGGATACACAAGAGCTTCTCGAGCTTCTCGATGGTGGAAAGAGTCTCTGAAGAGACACCTTTAAGGAGTTTCTACGGTGAGGTGTGTTAGTTCACGTTTCGCTCGTTTCAAGATTATTGCTGGTGATGTTGTTGTTGACTCGCTGGTGACTCTGTTTCTCTGTATTAACACAAAAAAGAGTGCTCCTTTTTGGCAACATCACTCAGCTCATAGAAAACATACTTCTCTGTTGGCAGTAGCCTGTGCTGTGAATGAAGACATTTGTTTGTGTATAACCGTGTTTGTCTTTTGAGACGCCTTTTTAGTGAGCGTCTACTTTTTTAGTGGTGGGCAGGCCGTTGCCTTTTTATACTCAGCGCGTGTCATCGCGTGGCGGCACCTTCCTCTTTTCTGTCCAGCTCGACAAATATCCTCCTCGTCGACGATCTGGTTGGGGAGACTGCAGGAATCGCGGGGGACAGGGCGGCACGCACCCGATGTCCGCAGTTTCTCCATGTTCAAAGCTGCATCACGAGCCTCCCACTGGCAAAAAAGTCCATAAACACTCTGGATTGCTCAAGCACCCCAGTGGTCACCCCAGAAAAAAAAGGAGGCCTTTTTGTTAGACAGAGAAATATTCTCCCACCCCCGGACTATAACATGCAGGCAACAGAAAATGCGAGATATTTGTCCGTACCACCTCTGGCCAGCTTGTAGAAATCCTGTGACCACAGTAGCGTTTGCTAGCGATCCCCTGCCCTCACCCCCCCCCCATATCTTTGACAGTACCTCTGGCTGTGTATCTTCTTGCTACGGCCCTGCCCTTAGACCTCGGGGATCAGTGTACTATGGTCTGTGGAGGCACGGCATATGAGCACACACAACTACAACAACCCTATACACACAAGGTCACTCCACGACTCCTCGACTCCTCGCCCCAATCAGGGACTTTCCCCGGTGTGTTTTTTTATTACATGACGCAGTTACGCAACGACGTGCAATATGTTCCCATGTTGGAAAAACATGCAATCACAAAAAAATGCCATATTGTCACACAGGTGCCGTGTATGTTCCGGGAAAAGTTTTGGCATCAGATGGGCAACAAAAAGAAAGGTTTGGGGTTTTGCCCAAACGATGATGAGGTATTTGCAGAGGAAACGCCGGTAGCACTTGCCGAAGTGCAATTCAACTATAGTCTAATAGCTCTGATCCTTTCCCATATACCCTCGAACAATCTTGAGGGGCTTGGGGGCTTGGAAGATTGACATTACATTACGTTACGCTACCTGGGATCTCAAAGTCTCGAGCTCCCGGATTAACACACCCACCGGCAAGGGAGTTTTTCCGTTTTACGCGTAGAGTGCATTGACTGCGTTGACCTACCTGACTGTTCCAAGGCGTGGTGCATACTGGCTACCATTGGAGAGAGAGGGAAATAAATGGACAAACGTTCCACACCGCAACGGGTGTTTGTGCTGGTGTATCTACATTTTTTTGCACCACCAGGGCGTATATCATGCCACTGTGAAGGTTTTATCGTAGATCTAAAATCGACAGTACCCCAACACCCCAAGTCCCCTCCCCGTACCCGCAAAAACTGTATGACTCCCTTTATTCAGTTACTGTGTGGGGATGTGGAGGATGCTTTGAGGCGAAAAAGAAAACTGGTGTGCAGGTGTATCTGTGTGTTCGCAAGGGTGTGACAGAGATGTTAGAAGACCATTCAAAAGTATGCGTATCTCTCCTTCATTAGCTGCCTGAAAAAGAATATGTTGACCGATGGATAATATTGTATAGAAATTTGAAGTGTTAGACGTGCCATTAGCTATAATATTTAATCATATGGTTGACAGTAAATTCCATGTATTCAACAGCGAGCTCGTGTGGCGTAATGGCAACGCGTCTGACTTCTAATCAGAAGATTCTGGGTTCGACCCCCAGCATGAGTGCTTGTTGATTGATAACCCATTTTTTTTGTTAAAAAGATAAAGACATCTTTGGAAACCTTTTTTTGATTTATAAGAATACTAAAAGGAGACAAAGCTTCTCAAATCTTCTAAAGAGCATAATACATGGCTAGCTGGTGTACCTTTTTGTCTATGATCTCCAAACGCGCATGTGGAGATACGCCTGTCTGATAACGCAGCAAGAATACCTTTGAAAAATAATTGGAAACTATAGAACTTTATAAAGTTGATTACTCAATTGAATTAACACATAGGTCATTAAGCTTTAAATGTTCAGTGTGGTATAATGACCGATCTGTAATTCACTCACCGTGTGGAATACCCCTCCAGCTACAAAGGCGCGAAATGCTGGGAACTGCTCAACAATAATTTTGTATAGGTGCCTATGTGGCGACTCAGCTACGCAACGTGCACCTTTACTTACGCTCTTCCTCACCACGCACAAAGACGACAGGGAGGCTGAAGAACATGGGTGATATTCTGAATCAAATGAGTGAAGTGATATCTGATACTACAACCGCTGATATCGCTCTGAGAACCCCCGAGGCTGGTTTTTTGGAGGAAGATGAATATCAATCAGATTATGATGACGATGACGATGACGATGATGATGATTCACTAGATGAACACCTGGCGTATATCAATGCTCAGTTACAATGGGAAGAGTCTCTGGATCAAATAAAATCCCTGGTTGGCATTGTGATATTGCCGCTAATCGGGAAAGTGATCGGAAGAAGATTTGCCGGTATCATTTGGCGCAGGCTAATGGATGCTTTTTACTGAGCATTTATACACAAACACATGAAATGACTTGATATGATAATCACACACTTCTAATTCTTATGATACCGCTTTTTGTTTTGTTTTTTCCCTTTGAAGGTACCAATTGTACATATATTCATTTGATAATAGAACTATTTATTAAAAAATGCTTCCAATATGATTATGCGCCTTGGTTGACAATAGGTCATGATAAGGCCGTAGTATCCTGTGAGATATATTCTTTGTCAACACGTCTTCAATGAGTTTATTCTCGATTGGGGAAATTGGTTTGTCTGGAACTTCTATAAGCTCACCCATTCTGGTCAGCTTGACAATGAGTATCTTCATTAGCGTTGTGAGTAGCAAAGTAGAGTCGGTTCTCTCCACTCCGGCATTTCTCGAGGTCATTCTCTCATCAATGTGAATTAAGCTGCTAGTACTATCAGCTTTGATGCTTGTGACCTCGGAACTTCGAGAGTTGGTGGAGCATGCATGAAGCGAAGAGTGTTGCTGTGTGTGGCTAAAGAGTCTTGTCAGGGTCTCATTAAACTTGTAAAGCTCCACTGTAAGCTCTTCACCGGACATTGAGTTTCCCAAGCGGATGGCCAATTCGTAGAAATCCTCTGTCAGGCTGTTATGCAGTGTTAGTACCGTATTTTATTTTATTTTTGTGGGTGTGTTTCAGTCCTGTCATCACCATGAACTTACGCCTTAACAAAATCGTCGTTTACAAGTTGAATCTCATGAGGTGTCAGTCGCACTAGCTCCATGTACCAGAACTCTCTTCCCTGTCTGTGGAAACAATCCTCGTCGTTAGTATGTGATCCAATGGAGATACTCCCCATACATGTAGGGGAATGTAACACGTACATATCGTAGAGATATTTCAGCTTTGTCAAAGAGGTATGCAAACGGTCCACCACCGCTGCTTTGACGTCGTCCTGCCCCTGCTGCTCCCCAGGAACCTTCACGTGTGCTTTCATCTCTTTGGATATTGACATCGCTATACTTAAATAACAGAAGAAATAATCAAATCAAATCAAACCAACTAAGAAGGGAAACTCAATAGCAAAACTCTGAACAAACAAAGGGAAAACAAAGGGAAAACAAAGTGACAAAACAAAGTGCATAACAAAAACCCAAACATACATACCAGGGGTAAAAAATAGCCTCCGGACATGAGGCTCGGGCGTTCAAGTCAAAATATCGCGAAAAACCAGTAATCGCGAAAGTCACAATCTCTCGAATCGTCACACCAAAACAGCTGAACGCCACTCTTTCCAGTGCTGTTGGGCAGACAACAGAACAACACGCATATCCCGTCGATCCGATACATCCATAATGACCGATACCGTCACTGAGAAGGTACCGGACTTCCAGCTTGCAGACTCTGCCTTTGTGCTCTCCAAGCCTGAGCTTGCGGCTCGCCACCCAGCAGCTCGCCAGTATCTCGAGGTACAGATCGCTGAGGAGAAGCTCGCCCCCTACTACCACTATCTCTGCCACGAGTACGGCTCACGAGTCGTGCAGTGGGATGAGGCCCTCTACAACAAGCTTGTGGATGAGAACACAGCGGAAATTTCCAAGCTGAAACAGCACATCCAGGAGGTTGAGGAGAAGGACGAAGGACAGCTCGAGACCGCTGAGGGCTACAAGAAGCTCGGTGACTACTACGCCAAAATAGGTGACAGAACCAACGCCATTGACACCTTGAAGAAGGCCTTTGAACTGACACCATCCACAGGCGCAAAGATTGACATCTCGTTGACCATCACAAGAATTGGCTTTTTCTTTGACGATAAGCCTTTTATTGCCAAACAGCTCGACCAAACAAACACATTGATTGAAAAAGGTGGTGATTGGGAGCGTCGTAACCGTTATAAAATGTACAGAGGTCTTTACACACTTTCCATCAGAGACTTTGAGACAGCTGCTACGCTACTCATTGACTCCTTGGCCACGTTTACCTCTACAGAGATCTCCACATACGAACAGCTCGCTCAATACGCTTCCATTGCGGGTGCCTTCACTTTAAACAGAGTGGATCTAAAAAAGAAGATCATTGACTCTCCAGAGTTACTCTCCTTGCTTCCGACCACGCCTGAACTAGAACCAATTGCATCATTGACAATTTCACTCTACACTTCAGACTATGCACCATACTTTAAATACCTTCTGCAAACCAACGATGAGATCATGTTGCCATCCAGATATCTCGCTCCACATGCCAACTACTACCTCAGAGAGATGAGAAGAAAAGCATACGCCCAATTGCTTGAGTCCTACAAGGCACTCTCCCTCAAGTCTATGGCTGAGGCCTTTGGTGTCTCTGTGGAGTTCTTGGATAATGACTTGTGCAAATTTATCCCAAACAAGAAGCTCAACTGTGTCATTGATCGTGTCAATGGCATAATTGAGACAAACAGACCAGATAATAAGAATTCTCAGTACCAGTTGTTGATTAAACATGGTGATGGCTTGTTGACGAAGTTGCAAAAGTATGGTGCTGCAGTGAGACTCTCTGGTACCACGGAGCGTTAAAAGGGGTGTTATGTATTCACATCTACTTTGAATATAAAGAATTCGTTGTAAAAGAGGAAATGTATAAGTAAAAATTAAAAAGAAAGAGAAAGAACAGAATTTGGTTGTTAATACATATAATGCAAAGGTTAGTCCACATGAGAACACACCCAAAGTTTTTGGTTTATTTTTTTTTTCTTTTTGCTCAAACATAGTTCTTTTCACGGCCAGAGAAGAGAACTTGGACAACAGTAGCCTGAGCAATGCTTACACCAACAGTAAGGACAATAACGGCAATGGACAAGTAGACTGTACGAGACTGTGTTGACTCGACGGTAGACATATTTCTCCACTCTCTTGCTCTGAGGTAGTTCATAATCTTCTCAATCTTGTTGACGTTTCTGTCAATCTCTGAGAGGGCGTGGTCGGCAATGACATCTTCCTTCTTGGTTTTGCTCTCATCCTCATTGTTGTTGGCCAATGTGATGGAGAACTCAACCTTCTTCAAGTCTTTGTAAGGGTTGGAGAAACAGAAGGAGTAGCCACCCAAACCAAATGTCTTGAGCACAAAGTCGGCGTACTTTTCGTTCTTCTGGCTGATCACACTCTCACCACTAGGGCTAATAATCTCGAAATCCAACTCAAAGTTACCACCAGTCAGCACCTGGTACCCAATAATGAGAGCCCCGTCATCGTCAACCAAGTCATGATAAATGCACTCCTTTGCAAAGGCCGGGATCATAAGGGACATCTTGGAAGCAGCCAAAGCCTGACTCACAAGAGCACAAAGCACGCTCACCCACAATAACACGTGGTTCTTCATCATCTTTGAAGGTTGTCTTTGTTGTTGTATCGGATTGGAGCCGTCTTGTCCTTCCTTTGTTGTGGTTCTCTTCCTTCTCTTGGGATCAGAAACGCGCAAACTCGTTTTTTTTTCCTTCGACGTGTCTTTTTGATCTGGGCCACGACAAGTGTTCTTTTAATAAGTTGAGGTTGAACTACCACACAGTCTTCTTTAGACGATGATTCAATTGGCGTTGTCGGTTGTTGCTTCTTTGTTACATGGAGGTGGATGTAGTGGAAGTTGGAGGTTGCGTGTTTTTTTCTCTGTATTTGTTTTACTCAGTTAGCCGTTGGACAGCGGCCCGGCACCGCTGCTCAATGTACTGAGCAACTTCTAATGAATCCGTACTCTCACCATGCTGAACATGAGCCTTGACCACATCTAGCTCGGCCTTCTTTCCCAAGAACATCATTCTCTGTGCCTCACGCCGCCAATTTCCCTCCAACTGCTCGCAGGACCATTTGGTGAGGATGCTGCGACATTGAAAGAAATCCTTCAAAGGCAAGTCCAAACAGCACGCACGGTGATGTGCAAAGTGGAAAATAGAGGCGTTGGTGAGCTGCAAGTGTGGACAACATTGGTTGCTTGCCTTGGATGTCTTCTTGCTTCCGCCTGTCTTGAACTGCTGGAGGATTTGAAGGCCGTAGGGATCAAAGTCTGAGAACCCGAACACTGGAACCTGGGGAATGCTCTTTGTAAGCTTGTAGAGAAATGTACGTGTCAACACATCAGGGTACCCTTTTGCTGTGATTATGATACGCTTGAATTTATTGGTGTCTGTGTTCCTCCCGATCAACGCGTTGAACACGGCCTCTTTCTCTACGACAAGGATATAATCAAGGTTGTCCTGCGGGCTCACCGCTGCAACACCACTCAACCGTGGAATCAAAACCGATGGTGAGCTAGAGTCGATAGACAGTCTTCTCATCGTCCCATCCGTCATGGATAGTGTGATATTCCCGTGGAAAAGGCCCTTCTGTGACGCCACCGCCCCCAACTCATCCCCAGACACGTTCATCGAGCTCGCCAACAGCTCCACAAGCGAGTCTACAGTGCGCTGCGTCTGGAAAAGCTCAACGTCCTGGTAGAACACGTCCCTCCGGGTGGCAATGTAGCTCTTCCTGAGATTTTCCTCAAGCAACACGATCAACCGCACAAGACTGCTGAAGGACTTGACCTCCCTCAGCGACTGCGCTGGAAACGAAAAGGACCGCCTGCGCCCCAGTGTTAGTAAGGACCCTGGGCCGTGCGCTACCGCAGTAGCTGTAATGGTAAACATTTCATGGTGAAAACACACGACTTGGAGAACACCAACGTGACGAATTCCTCGTTGAGGAGCCCGTTCGAGATGAGCTCCCTCGCAGCGACTAGCCGCTGAAGCGGCGTTCTAGAATGGCCGCTCGCACCGGCTCCCGTTGCCCCTCCAAAGAAGTGGACCTCTCTACGCCCTCTGCTTCCCCTTCTGCTGTTTGCAATGCTCCGTTCCATTAGCCGCTTGCTGCTTCCTTGTATCTCTCCTTGGATGAGCTCCCACCGCTTTCCTGCTTGTTTACCATTCCACCTTTGTTTACATTTAGTGTGGTGTCCGGGTGTGTGATGTTCTAATCTGTGTGGGGAATACGTGGTGTTCAGGTGTTGTGGGGGAAAGGCCCCCCCCCCGCCATTTAAAGCAGCGGGCCCGCGGCGGAGGAAGTAAGGCACCAGTATTTAAGGAGCAAGATTCCCTCCCACATGGGGTCTGCAATAGATAAAGGGCACGTTCACAAACAAATAGATATAACCACACACCAAACACACACCCATATCAACAGGTAATACACGCCACGTAACGCAATTGTCATGCTCTCCCTCAGAACAGCAGCATTGAGACTCCCACAGTCACAGGTGCTGCCCCGCGGTGCAGTGGTAGGCCCTGCTGTCACCCGAATCTGGGGCAACAGTGGTTCTGGTGCCGGTGTAAGACACATTCACGAGGACTACACACCAACGATCCCTCCGCTGCAGAAACACTCTGTGGTTGTGTCGAGCTCCAAGGGCTTCACTACGGTTCGCTTCCCAGACCAGGACACCACCTACTCCTTGCACAATACCTTCCTCAGAGACAGCTCTGACTCTGCAATGTCCATCGACCACTCGTCAGGCCAGAAGCTGTTTACCACCGGGGAGATCATGGAGGTCTTCCCAGTTGCACTAGATGTCCTGGACTCTGAAAACATCTCCATCAAGTGGAGCGACGGTGACAAGAGCCACTACTCGCGGAAGTTCCTTGAGAAGCACGCCACAGTGGAGACAAGACGAGCCGGAAGATACTATGAGGACGACGTCATCGTATGGGATGGAACAACTGATAAGGATCACAAGTTCCCTAAACTGAACCCCCACGACTACAACGACTACATGACCAACAACTCTGTTTTCTCGGAAGTCATTAAGGAACTCAGCACCTTTGGCATCGCACTCATTAAAAACGTCCCCGTCAAATCTGATGCTGAAAATAATGAGAATCCAGAAGTTAAGAAAATAGGAGAACGTATTGGTTATATCAAACCAACATTCTACAACGAGGTGTTCGATGTCAGATCTGTCCCAGACTCCACGAACATTGCATACACTAGCAAGTTCCTTCCACTGCACCAAGATCTCTGCTACTATGAATCTCCTCCAGGACTCCAACTCTTGCACTATATCAAAAACAAGGCCACTGGAGGTGAGAGCTTCTTTGCGGATGGGTTTGCTGGTGCAAGACATGTGAAGCACGTTGATTCGGAAGCTTATCATGCATTGCTGACTGTGCCAATTAACTATCATTACAACAAGGATGGTCACCACTACTTCCATCAACGCTGTCTTGTTGTGGAAAATCATGACGTTCCAGACAGTGTTATCTACCAAGGAATTGACCATTTCAAAGAAGTCAACTACTCTCCTCCGTTCCAAGCTCCATTTGACTTTGGTATCACTGGCCCAGAATCTGGTGCATCAAAGGGTACTTCCACGGCAGCAAAGGACTCTGGTGACAGACATCTCTTCCAGGACTTCCTTAGAGGTTTAAAGCTCTTTGAAGACTTTGTCAATGACCCAGAGAACAAGATCAAGTTCAAGACAGAAGAAGGGACTTGTGTCATTTTTGATAACAGAAGAATCCTCCACGCACGAAATGAGTTTGATCCAGCTTCTGGTGAGAGATGGCTCAAGGGATGTTACTTGGATAAAGACACCTTCCAATCTAAACTTAGAGCTGTCCATTTGGGTGATTTGTAACCTATTGGTGCTTTGTTGTACCTTATAAATTATATACTCCTTGTGATCGTCAATCAGAATGCATTCACTTCTTTCTACATTTATAGCATATCAAAAAGTGTTTAAATTGAAAACTTATATGATATATCTTTAGCTAATTTGCAAATTCAGTTAGTTTATTATTACTTTTATTGAATTTAATATAAGAATTTCTAATAAAAAAAGCTTATAAATCAATTAAATAAATTATATTGTGTTATGTGATGGAAAAGAACAGAAATCAGGTACTTAAATTCACAAATAGCTTCTAATTCTCAGTTCTGATTAGAATAGGATCTATATATAAAATTAATTTACGTTTGGGTAATACAAAGTGGTGTGCGGGTTGTAGACAAGTGGTGTCTGGGTGTTCACCATGCGGATCAATTCCCGCACCTTATTACCTTTTACCTGAATATTCGAGGTTTCATCTCTACTTGAGGTTCAGTTTCGTATTCTAAAAGCCTTCTGATAAAAGTACTGTTCAATCGCATTTGTAAGTAGAAATTTAGAATATTCCGTACTATGAAATATAAGAACTAAAAGACGAGCATAATGATATAGTAACATATGAAAACCTCTGTGGTGCTTAGCCCCATTTGGAGGGCCCATAATCCCGTCTGTTAACTCTTTCTACAAGATTTTTAGCTTAGTTGTATGAATTATGTGTATGGTCATTACATTGTTAAAAAATAAAAAGCATATACATTTGACACAAATAGCAATCAGGGTCTTCAACCCTCTATGGTAGCAACGTGTAATCATTGAATCATAATCATTGTCATCATTATCATTATTCACGTGTCATGTCTTCTTTTTGTTTTCTCTCAAGAATGTTTCTAGCTCTTTCATACCTTCACTTAATGATTTGAAAATTTTAAAAGTCATCTCCTCTTTGTAGATATAGCCGAAAACAAACTCACCTATCTTGAGAATGTTGGAAGACAACTCAAGCCCAACAATCTTAATAACGTTATCCATGTTTACCTCCTGAAGAGGGTCACCATCCAAAAGTTTAGGACCAACCCCAAATGTGATTTTTGAGGCATCAAATTCTGCTACCGCCAATAAACTATCTGGGTCATGATATCCAAAATTCTTAGTCAAGAGCTGCTCCAAGTCTGCAAGGAACTTGGCAATCTTCAAGTAGATTCCAAAATTCTTTGGAATGAGTTTTCCATCTCGTGAGTTGATCTTCCCAGCAGGAACAACCTGTTTGATAATCTTTCTTTCGAAGCGATACAAAAATTTCGCAATGTAAAAGAAGTTGAAGAAGAGTGTTTGTGAGCTGAGTGATTGACATTTTTTGAAATTGCTCGAATCAACATCATTGATGAACATCATACTTAAGGTCCTCAAAGAGTAGTCGCATGCATCAATCAAGTCATCATTTTTGGGATTGATAGAAAGGAATCCAGTGCAAACTTCATCCCAGCGTCTACTCCATATGGCTTCCTTGACTTTAGATAAATCAATCATCAAGGAACGGATGACTGTGATGTTTCGGAGAATAAGTGACTCCATGTTAATACCTTTATTGACATCCGTTAGCATATCTTCCCAACTGTAATTCTTAACCAAGTTGGAGGAGTTCATATGATCTGGGGAGATACCAACAGAAAAATTTGTCAGTGAACTTTTTTTGTTAAAGTAGAAGTACTGGAGGACAGTGTACATGATAACTGTTGAACCGAATTCAGAAACTTTGTAGGTAATCCGGTCGTTTAAGAGCATGTCGTTCATAATTTTTTCTAAATTGAGGTTATAGTTCAAAGAAGTATTAATACAGTTCTGTTTGAACTCCGAAACTGTTCGACACTCCCAGTAACTCTCCAAATCTGGAAGATCACACTTGATTTCTTGGTATTTGAGGAATGGATTCAAGTTGTACACGCAGGTCAACATGCTTGAAATGTTGAAGATCATGAAAACTGTTCTTGCCTTTGACTGATAGAGGATGTAGTCTCGAAAGTAGTCATCATTGATCTCAATGTTTTCATGACTAAATTTAATCAAGTTGAACTTCGAAACCTTGATTAAAGTGCAAAGGGCGTTCACTTGTCTCAAAATAACACTCAAATCAGAGTCGTCATACTCAGCAAACAAGCCGTACATTACGCTCAAAACGAGGGATTGGACCAACCAGAGGGGGCTATTATGAGTTGTAGATTTCTCAGACTTATCAGTCTTCTTTCTTGAATCCAAATAAACATGGATACAGCGTCTTGAGCATTCATATAAGTCTGCAGCCTGCTGCTTGTAATGTGAATATAGAGCACCTATTGTAGCAACCAAGAGAGGCAAACAAACGGCAGAGGAATAATCATCCAGTGATTCGCCGTTGATTGTATATTCAAAAATAGCCTTTTCATTCAAAAAGGTTTTGTGGATGAATGGGTGGTGGTCAAGGAAACTTCCCTTGAAGCTCTCAACAAAGCAGTTCAAGTTTTCCAAAGACGGCAACTCTGGTGGTGGTAATCCAACATATGGATATCTAGACAACACGGTCGAAATTTTATCAATCAAGGCAGGTGTAAAAAGAGATGTAGTGGACATATGAGCAGATGTATGGTAAGTAGCATCGGAAGGCAACTCATTAACATGTGAATTTCCATAATTACTATCATCATAGCCATAGTTAACATCACCACATTTGTGGTCGTTGGTGTCGCCATTAATTCTTCGACCTCTTGGGCGCGAGGAAAGAGTTGGTGATATTGCAGAAGATGCAAAGTCGTTACTCTCATAGAAGGAGTAACCCACAGAAAGTATCTGTTCTTCGTGGTTTGGAACCTCCAACTCCGACAACAACTCATATTCGTTGAAGTTGTGTGCATTTCCCAGAGAGTTTTCTCCTGTTGGGGAAGAGTTTGAAGTTGTATTATTGTCGTTCAAATAGGCGGAGGGGAGTCTTGGAAAAGAGAGTTTTAAACCATTTAACTCTTCATTTTCATTGCCAAGCATATAATTATCATCGTAGAAGGAGTAACCGTAGACATCAGTACTTGTGCTTTTAAGGTCTTTTTTTTGCCTATTCTTTCCCCTTGCCAAATTTGATTTCGATGAGTGTCCTGTCATGCTTGAAACTCTTGAATCAGAGCGCATCGGGATGTCATCGACTGGGGTAGATTCAGTGGGGTCAATTCCGAGAACATGGTTTATGTGAGAATCTGCCCTAGATGTTACTTGGGAGCGAGCGCTGTTTGAGGTGAAGTTGCTCAAAAATTCCAGTCCTGGCAAAGAGTTAATGTCTGAGATCCAGCCTTGCATGGAATTTGAAGAAGTCAGATCCTGATCCTGCACTGGGTTTAGAGGAGCAGCAGATATTGATGACGATGACATTGTTGTCGTGCTGTGCAGATCAGCTGGGATTAATTGAGGACTAGAAAAGCCAACTGCACCTGCATACGTCTTGTTTTGTTGTGAAGGTGGGACGCTTGCGTAGTTTTCACCAGAGACTGCTGAGAAGGAGGTACGACGAGCCCTTGATTCCATAAAGAGGTTTGAGTCAGGGAACTGACCTAGAGAATTGCTGTTGCCGTTGTTATTTGCAAAGAAGTAGTGAAAGTGTTCGCCTTGGGGGAGCATTCCGTTGTTGGAGGAAGCTCCTTGTGAGCGTTTACTTCTCTTGACACCCGCAATATCCTCTGCTCCTGAGCCTAGATCATCATCGTCGTCCTCAGCTTCTTCTGAGAACTTTTTGTTTGATTGCGACTTTGATGTTCTGGAGGAGCGTCTTCTTAGTCTCTTGATAGCGTCGTTGCACCCTTCGTGTAACTTTGTAGCGTGTCGCAAGAGCAAGTCCCGTCTCGAGAACCTTCTCTGGCAGATGCCACAGCCAAATGGCTTCTCCTTTGTGTGTGAGCGCTCATGTCTTTTCAAGTGCTCGTGTCTTGCAAAGGCCCGTGTGCAGACTGAGCAGACAAAGAGACGTGGCTTTCCGGAGGGAGTAGTGCCATTGGCACCAAGGTTCTCGGGGACACAAGCCAGGTTCTTGTTGACCTTGGAGTTCATGTTGTTGTTCATGGTCTTGATTGGCGAGTTGTGCTCCTCTGGCAGTTGCTGGGACTGGAGCTGGAGCTGTGGCTGGCCGATTGGCGGCGCCTGTGTCGTGGGATGCCTCATCTTGTACACGCCGTCGCTCATGAGAGCTGTCTCACGCATGCTGGAGGTGTGGGAGTCGTATTCCATGCCACTAAAGTGGCCAAGGCCGGGAGGGGGGAAGTTGGAGTCCATAATGGACATCTAGCCAGGGGCACTGGGGAAGGGGAGAGACACGATTAAAGCAAACAGAGCGTTGCGGACCCACAGGCGAGCAAAATGTCAACACAGCTAATCTTTCTCGGCGGGTAGCGCAACAGGTAGCACAGCAACAAAGCAGCACAGAACAGTCCAGAAACAAAGCTCTTCAACACACGGTGCTACGGTCGTCTGTGGGCTCTAAACAATGCGTAGCGTTCAGGTTCTGGTGGGGAGCGGGCTCAAACGGGCGCAAACGGGGGCTTTAACGCTGTTTAGAGAGGAGGGAAAGAGAGAGAAATGCAGATGGCGCGCGCACTTATATATAAGTCCTCTATACGAGCCGCAGGGAACTCCGTACAGTGGCTCACAGCAGTGCTATTACAATGGGCCGTATATCCAGCCATATATAGACATATATAACCAGCTACGACCAGCTATGGCCTCCATAAGGCCCCCAATTGGCCTCCTACGTGTGCATTGGCCACATCCCAGGGTTCTCACCAATCCCCCACACACAAACAACCACTAAGCACAGCTCCCGAGCGGCCCAAAAAGTTGATCATTGAAATGACCTCTCCAGAAAGCCCAAGTGCGGGGTAGAACAATAATAGCTTGGGAGCACAGTGGTGTTCGGGTGTTCCAGATGTGCGGGTGTCTTTGTTTGGTGTGCGGGTGTAGTGCTACACACAGGTCAACCTACAATTGTATATTGATACTAAAACACAAAAACAACAACACACACAAAAGACAGGGGGGAGTGACCACTCTAATGATTCATATCGTCATTACATCTTATTGCACTTGCTCAGCGAACAAGCCTGGCATTCAGGTGCGCAATCTCGTCCTTCAGATTGGCCTCCTCAACACTCTTCACCAACTCCTTCGTACACTTCGCAACATCAAATGCAATACCAGCAAACCTCTGCCTGAACTGCTTGTCAGCATACTCGTTGTCGTCATCCTCGCCAGCATCGCCCGAGGCATTCTTGAGACACAACACATTCATTCTTCTCTTGGAGTCCGCTAAACTGTCAACGACCCATCTCCCGTGCTCTTTCAACTGCGCGTTCCGGCTCTGGTTCATAGAGTTGCTCGTAGCATCAACCATCTGCGACACAACATCGCTAATGTCCTTTGAACCCGATCTCAATTCACCCTTCGTCGAGTCAGCGGTCTTGATAGACGTCAACAACGCTTGGATCGTAGAAATGACCTTCACAGTCTGGTGCTCCAAATACAACAGTAACTCGGACAACGTGTTATCAGGGTCCTCAATATCGAAATCGTCAACATCAAAATTGTCCTCATCAACATGTCTCGCACCATTATCGGCAGCCTTATGGCCATCCTCATATTCCTTGTGAAGGGCCCTTTCACCGGTGGTCTTGGCAGTAGCCACAGAAGCAGCCGTAGCCGTAGCCGTAGATTTGTGGGCTGGTGAGACTGGCTCAATAGACTTCACTGGCTCAACAGACTTCACTGGCTCAACAGACTTCACTGGCTCAACAGACTTCACTGGCTCAACAGACTTCACTGGCTCAACATCAACGGCTTTCCTAAGTGGCCTGCTTGTCTTCGATAGAGGAACAGACTCTTCACTAGTAGTACTATTCTTCTTCATGCCATTGCTAGTAGAGGCAGAGTTCATAGCACTGGAAACAGAGCGCGTTGTCGAACTCAAATCAGCATGCTTAACAGTATGTTTAACAGCATCCCTTACAACAGCCTTTTCAAGAGGTTTTGCAGGTGAGGATTCAGTAGACTGTAATAGCGGCTTTACAGGAGAGAAATCAGTGGACGTCATACCGGGCTTGATAGGTGAGGAATCTGTACAGGTGACAATTTCAACAGGAGACTCTGAAGAAACTGAAACTGGAGAGACCAAAGACTCACTTAAAATACCACGGTCGTTTGGTGAAGAGGCATCAGACAAAGAAACATCCGACTTGACAGATGAACGGTTAACAGAAACAGGGGAAATGACCTTGTTTGTAGGACTTGCCTTGTTATCCATAACTTTATCAGTGGAAGAAGTCAGGGGTTCCATCAATGTTGGAGCGTTCAGTGCAGTCTTACTCACATTTCTCTTACCAAACATACCAATGGCATGATCAGACAATGGACTCACAACAGCCTTTTTTGGAGAGGATGTTGGTGTGGTATCAGACTGCTGTTCAAACTGCTTTACTTTAGAGAGAATGCTACTTGAAGAATATTTTCTCATACCCCCATTAGGTGGTGGGCTTGCTTGGGTTTTCGATTCCTGAGGAGAGTATCTTGTTTCGCTTGGAGAAACTTTGGAAGGCGTGTTTGACTCCTCCGTATCGGTGAGATTTTTTGATACAGACGGAGAATCTCTCGTTGAGAATGAAAATGGCTTCTTATCAGAATGTTGAACACCATTGGCAAGCTGAGAGTTGATAGTTAGATTGAGTGGCTTTGGCGTTGCAGTGGTACTAACTGATCTTGGTGTTGATGATAAACCAGACTTGTCACTCTTCTTGGTCATTCTCAATGGTCTCACAGGTGATACATCAGAATGATTATCGTCATATGTTGGAGTTGGACGATCACTAGAGATTGGTGTGGCTACATCAGGAGAGCCTCCATCTTTGGTCAACTTAACGTCCTGAACAAGCTCAAAGACAGTAAATGCAACCTGACTCACAGATGACTCAACAATTAGCTTTGGTAAAATCTGAGAGTAAATAGTGAAATACCTCGTAGAAGTAATGGCATGCGAAAGAGCAGCACGTACCATCTCAGACTTTTCTGTTTGAGGGACATAGCAGACAATTTTGTTGGCGGTATCAGTAATCAGAGCCATGTGCTCAAACATGCCACTGATATTATTTTGTGACTTGGTAACCTCAGAGATAGCTGAGAGGTAAACTTCAATTTCTTGACGAAGTTTTATAATGAGACTTGCCGGGATGAGACCTGTTGGGGAAATGTACGCTTCAAGGGAATCATTAGAGATGGAGGAAACAGTTTCTGGGGTAGCACTCTTCTGATTGAGTTCCTTGATCTCAAGATACTTTTCCTTCCACACGGACTCTGGAACTTCAGCGGATGTAGGAATCAAGTCTTTAGTAACAGCATTATTGCTGTTACTATTGTTGTTGTAACTACCGTTTGCTGTAGACTTGGTGAGATGCATTTTCTCGAGTTCAGATTGAAGAGTATCAATCTTGGAATCTCTGAAGTCAACTTCAGATTGAAGAGTACCAATCTTGGAATCTCTGAAGTCGAGTTCGGATTGAAGTTTTGAAACTTGAGATTGGGCATCACTGAGCTCTGATTCAAGTTCTGCAATTTTTGATGTCAAGATATCTTTGTGATTCTGAAGGGTAACAATTTCATGTTGGAACTTCTCAGCTTTAGAATTGAGTAAAGAGTTCTTTTGCTCAAGGTCTGTGATCTTGGTATCCATTTTTGTTCCTTCTTGGATAAGTAACTCAATCTCCCTATCTTTGTTTCTGTTTTTATTAATCGACAGACCTCTTTGGATGCGTGACTCAGTTGGAGAGAAACCATTAATCTCACCGACAGTGTCTTCTGCAGAAGTGTTGCTGGCCTGAGAAACGTTACTCTGTCTCTTTGAAGAGATCAGCTGAGGACTTTCATGAGAGCCAACGTTTGGAACTTGCCGGAATGAGGTTGGACTTGATGCAGATGTTCTTGAAGTTCTGCTTGAGGAAGCGTATGGGCTCTGCGAAGCGGCAGAGCCGTTAACAGCCTTGGAGACAGGCACAGAGGACTGAGATGAACGTGCTGTGTCATTGAGAGATTTTCTATAGTGATGTTTATTGTCTCTTTTGTTCTCTTCCTCGGATTCTTGATCTAATGGTTCTTCATCACTACTCCATGCCATATCGGCCTCTGTTGGTATAACCGTGGTCGGCTGTAATGTGACGACTCCTTGTTTCTTACCATCCAAGTTGGAGGAATTCTTGGACTCAAGGGATCTTCTTTCCCGGCTCTGGACGTCGTTGTCATCACTCGCATTGGTCAGAACAGTGTTTGTTGAAACTCTATTGTTAGGGCTGCTGATAGGCGTTGGCTCGCTCTCCATGAGTTGGTTTCTTCTCTCAATCTCGTAAAAGATGTCACTGACCAAGTCTCTGAATCTGGTCTGCTGCAAGGACCCTAACTTCTCTCTGGCCTCGTTTCTCTTTGGGTGGAAGTTATCCATGGGCAGGAGAAAGTCTGGCTCTTCCTGGGACTCACTGATACGTCTCTGCAACTCGTCATATACGTCTGTGCTCAACTCAAAAAACTGTGATACAGAGAGCTTGAGTAACTTCTCTCTCGCCTTGGCCGCTCTTGCTGGGTTTGGCTTCAATGGCGCCGGTGAAACTGAGAGGAATTGCCTCAGGGCACTGTGGTACTGCTTCAGACTGGCACGGTTTTCCGCCGTCAGATTAGACATGCTCACGATCAGTTATAGATGAACAGGAGAACAAAACCTGGGTAGTTAACACGGTATGTGAGACAGTGAAAAGGGATGAATATCGCGCTCGTGCTTCTCTTCCGCACAAGATTTTCACACAATACGTTCAGCTGAAAGTTTTTCCTCGCTCACACACGAAACAAAATGTGGTGCTCGCTGTGCTTACTCGCAAAAGGGTCTCCTTATTTTTATTGGCTGTGGTGATGTCTTTGTGTTTTGATCTTGTCGATGGATCGCGCTTTTTTTTTGGGCTCAGTTCGCGAATTTTTACGCGTCTCCCTGAAATTCTGAGACAGGAGCCACAGAGACGTACGTGCTTCTCTCCTTCTCTTTTGGTTCTTTTTTAGTTCAGCGAACAGTTAGACGCGTGTGCTGGTGGAGCTACTCCGTCCGGTGCCCGGTGATGCCAGGCCGGGTGTGTGTGTGCGCACTACAGGTGCGTGTTTCTAACTATACAGAAGTGTCCGTGTAGTAAATAAATATGTCTCTGTCATAGACTCAGGGCTTGATCTTGATGCTGTCTGCAGATTTCCAGGGGTGGCCGCTGATTATGCACTCAGCAAGCCACTCCCAGTCGACCAACTCTAGCTCCTGCACAGATACCTCACCACCGATTGTCTTCTTCAGCACCGAGGCCCTCTTGGGGTTACCAGACTCCAAGCCCTTCAGCGACTTGAGGAGACCGCTCCTGCTCTTTCCATAAATGTAGACAGGCCCCTTCGTACCCTTCAACGCCGTAGTACAATCACCTAAAAGCTTGCTGTTGTTGGTAATCTTGATGTGTGTGGTCTGTGCTCCAAGTGCATGGAACAAGAAAGGTGCAATCGGTGGGTCTGCATCAACAATAAGAACAGTCTTCTTTGAAAGGATTCGGTTGTTGCATAGCTGCAGAGAAAGATCAAATTCCTTCCGCCAGTTGGAAACAAAACCACTGATGTCAGAAGACTTCATGGTGCCATGGAGCGTTTTGGAAGCACCGCTTGGTAACAAGTACGTTGATAAGTTCCCCAATAAAACCCCCTCCTGATGACAATGGTATATATACTCATATGATAACACCGGCCAGCCTAGTGCAAGTGCTTCAAAATACTTCGGAAACCTACTTGGCTTTCCAGTGATGAGAGCTGCAAAATTGAAATTCGTCAATAGTTGGTCTCGTTGTCTCAGACAATTCCAGTCAGATGTAATGTATGAGTAAGACTCGAACCCATCATCAGCAACAACACCTCCATTGGACTTGATCAAGTCTTCTAATTCGTTCTTAACTTTGTCATTCAAGCCGGTCAACGTAAAAAGACACCCACTGAAAATCTTTGTAGGATCATCCATTGGTATATTCGAGAAACCACGAATTAGGAAGTCTTCAAATGTAACAGCAGACTTGCTTAGTGTACGTCCACCTTGATTTGAGCCTACTCTATCAGCAAGAAGCCAATACTTCTCGGCCATCTTGATGTCTGCAAGAAGGAAACGAATATCAACCTTATCGTAATTATCCTTCCTTTTTGATACTTTCTTCAGCTTCTGACAGACAACCGTGTCATATCCTCTCATACAACGGATGACATTATCAAGCTCTTGACTGTAAGTACATTCGAGACTAACAACCAAATACTCTGAATCGTTATGCGTGACTGTATCCCCAATACGGACGTCAAGTGGAAACAAACCAGTTGCTTCTTGTGTTCTATCGTTGAACTTCACAATAGGCACACCATCCTGAACACCAACAGCAACACCAGGGTAGAAATAGGTCTCATAAAGATGCCACACACTGTTGTTACAAACAATGTCTTCAGTAGTCAAGACTACACTCTCCTCAGTGAGTCGCTCATTCGGGAGTGGCACTCGTGTTGTATCTAAACTTGAAAGACTTGAAAACTGCTCCAGCATCTCCATGGCTGTTTCAGGAGTTTTTTTCATAATTTGATTATGACCAGAGGAATTTTCAAATAGTGAATCAACGTCAAGCTCACTATGACCCTTGTTAGAGCGAAAATCAAATTGTGTGGTATTGAGCGGACTGCTGTGTCTTTTTCGCTTGGAACTCTCTGGAGAGGGGGTTGAAACTCTTTTTCTTGCTCTTCTTGGTCTGAATATTCTTGAACCATCATCATACTGTGCAAAAAGCCTTGTGGCATTCTCTTCATCCATGGTGGCATCAATCTTACTCTCATCGTCGATATCTGAAAGGTCCTGTGTTACATTTTCAGCGAGGTCAAATTGAGAATCTTTGTCTTCTTCATCTTCTGATGATGAATTAGACGTACGACGTTGAGAATTACACCCAAGGGTTGATTTGGGCTTCATCTCAGTTTCCATGTTGTGAGTCTCGCCGGTGTTAGCACCTGGACTTTCTTTTGCGGATATAGGAGGAGGAAGATCTGAGGTCCTAGTCTGTAATGTTAAGACACTAGGATCATCTGAAAAAGAAGGAGTATCTAAATTTTCATCATCTGGTGTATCTCTGATGTTTTTGATAGAATTAGATTGGAACAAGGTAGGGGATGATATGATTCTCTTTGGACTCCTCAACGGTAGGGTATCAGATCTTCTATGGGATGGACGCGAAGGTGCTTCCGAAACAAGGAGTTGTGACCTGAATTCACGAGGAAGCTTGCCTGAATTGTTTTCAGCATTATATGAATTGGCCAATGGGGAGTCATTTATAGGTATCGATTTGGGGAAACAGAGAAGCAAGGAATCATGGGGACTTGAATGTTTTGATCTATCGGAACGATCTCTGCTGTGAGTAATTTGTATGCTGTCTTCTGCATTGAAATCAAAGCTTCTTTCGATGATCTCAGAAGAGTCATTATTTGTGTCATTATTTGTATTATTGTTGTTGTTGTCTTCGTCTTCTGATACAACAGGTGAAGAGGAATCATTGCCATTAAAGGACTTGCCCCTCAAAATAGATCGATCTGTAGTTCTCTCATCCGGAGCAGTCCCTGGAATTTGAAGAGCAGCTTGCGAGGACAAACCTTGCGAGTTTTGGAGGATCCCAAGACTAACATCAAACGTTTGGTCATGTTGGTGGGGAACGTCAGCAACAGTCTCTTCACCATCGTCACCATTGTCGTTATCGCTCACATTCAAGTCTGTTCTATCTTCATCCAGTTTTGTAATGCTGATGTTCGAAATTCCAGTAAAGTTTTGGGTTGTCGGGGTTTGTCCAATCTGTGTATCAAATGCTAAACTGGGGACAGGTTGTGTGTCGATCTGAAGCTCTGGTTGATCTGCCTGATCTTGCCTGAGCCTGTTGAATATTTTATGGGCGGAATGGCCGGAGGGAGTATTTAGAGTACCATTCGTTTGCCTCTTCTTTATTATTGTCTCTGGTGTCTCATCAAACGGGTTTCGTACCTTGGCGTTCATTGGAGTCTCGCCAAGAACGTTGATCTTGTTGTTCATGGGCGTGTCTTCAAACGGGTCTTTCACGTGGTTCATCCACGGACTTTCAGAATCTGGGAGCCTGAAATGCTTGAAAAGAGCCTGCGAGTCCTGTGACTTCCTATCATCAGGCTGAGACCCGCAACTAACGCTGTATGACGAGTTGGCCTTTGCTGCGCCTGGGATTAGAACAGTATCAAGCTCGGTATCTACTATTTGCTGTGTGTCTAGAGAGTCGGGGAAGTCACACGACGAGTCAACAATATTGTTTTCTTCGTTGGATCCCAAAAGTTTCACCCTTTGTGCTCGTGTTTGTGAGGCATCTATGCTGATTGTCCCAATTATCTGGGTCTGATCATTGATGTTAGTATTTATGTCTCAAGATGATTGCAGAACTTCCAGACACTCACATCCGCCAGAAAACGCCCACCGGAGCTCGAAAACTCATCGGGCATTGCTGATGGTCGAAGAAATAAAAAACTAGCAGCCTAAAGAGCGTTACTGCTACGAATAACAGGTTTATTACATCTAAACTTGGGGCTTTAGCAGAGTTGCGATGATGATTTGCGAACGCGCTTGTAAGCGTGCTCTCTCCATAACATGGTGTCTGGGTGCTCAAAACTGGTTAGAGACACATAAACAATAACACAGACGCACACAAACACGGGGAGACATAAATATACAACCAGCGCTGTTAGTCAGGGAAGAAAAGGAGTTTGTCTATAGGAGGTGCTGTAGGATGACGGAGTTGAATTCTATGGAACATAACGCAGTGAAACGGCTTCTGCCACTAGTTGGAGACCGAGCTGTGGTACATTTTTTGAACCGTGAGCCATTTACCTTTGGAATCAACCCTGTCTTTGTTCTCTTTTGTCATATTGTTTTTAGCTTCAAAACTGACAAAATAAAGGGAATTATTTGGAGTCTGAGAAGCTGTTAGTGTTGGGAAGCGATTTGTTTCCCATGGACGTTCTTCCAGCGGCTCGTGCTCTCTTGGGACTTTGTCTTGTACACAGAGGGTATGTCCCTGATGGCCTCAGGGAGATTAGCATTACTGTAGAGCTCTCATCCAACCAGAGCTCAAAGCTTGAGGCACTTATAATGCTTTATTTTGGACTTTTGAACAGTGGCCTTTATGACTATGCCACTCGTGTCTTTGATGAAGCTACCAAGATTGACCCAGACAACATTATTGCATCGTTATATAAGGTCACAGAGGATCCTCCGAATGAACCACCACTGATCGATTCCACCGCGGGAAACATCTCCTGCTTCAAAGAAAGATTGTTGTACTACCATATAAAAGCATGTAAAGTTTCACTTGATGTGATAAGTCTGCACAATTCAAATGATTCATTAAATACATTTACACAATTGGAGCATATGTTTGAACTTATCACTGGAACTTTGCCAGAATCGACCCCAGAACCGTTTACAAGTATTTGCCCGATACTGCTGGAGTATTCTAAGAGATGGTATGCGAATCAACTTAATTTAAACGAAGGAAAAAAGATAAGGAAAAAACAGCCTACAGATCGAGAAATTAAAGAAATTGTTATATTTGAGACAATCCAAGGATACTCACATCTTATGGATCGCCAGTACGCAATGGCATTTACTATACTCAATCAGTGTGTGGAGAGAATTTTTTCAAACAAAAAGAACAGCACAAATTTATTCAACAACTCGGTGTCAAGAACAATTGCTATTCTTGCTTCTCAAGCTTTTGTTAGAATTCCCCATGGAGACAAACTTAAAAACATCATGTACTGCGAGCATTTAATCACAGAGATTTTTAACTGGAGCGATGAAATGAATCTGAAGAAGGAACAGCAATCCGGGAGACTATCATCCTATTTTCTTACATTAGGAATTCTTTACATTGAGAGGTCCATATTACAAGGCACAAAGATCACTATTTCAGAAATGGAACTTTCTACAGACGACTTGGAAGAAGCAATAAGAAAGTTGATTCTTGTCACAACTCTCAAATACAGCGATGATGGAAGTATTGGTACCATTTACGAAACAATTTCCACCTGTTGTTTACTTCATGGTGGGTTCCATATAAAGGCCATTTGGTTCTTCAAGTTCCTTGAAGATTACTTTAAAATACGGTCAGCTCTTTCTCATGTTCTGTCAGATCTTTGGCGTCTTCCATATGATATTGAACAATTGAACAAGTCTTCTGTAGGTTTTGTGGAAATGATTGAAATGTTGAGGTGGTCCATGACAAAAAAAGAGAAAATTGAGTATTTAACATCCTCTAGAATTGACCCAAGATGTGTTTGCATCCCACTTCATTATCTTTGTCGTTTGCAGAATGATGAGGTGTCCATAAAAAGATCTGACAAATGGCTAAACTATGTTGATACTCCAGAAAGCTTTGGGAAGTCGGATGAGTTGATTCTACTTTGGAAAAAATCGTTTATAGATCAGCACAGCCATCTACCAGTTGAAATCCAAGAATTCTTGGATAGCACGCTTGATTTCAAGTTATGATATTAAACCATGCATAAACAACATATAAGCTCATTAATTAGATTAATAATAATATTTATTTTAACAAGATTCAACCAAAAAAAGAAAAATACATAAAAGCCGTTGAAGTGGTATCCTAGTAAAATCAAATGAAGCGGGGATGTGAAGATGGAGTCAATGGAGATACATATGGCCAATAATAAAGAACTTTGATTAATTAGTAGTAGTAGCGGCCATGCGGATACGGTTCTCTCTGGTACTAAGATCCTTCATACAGGCTTCAATTTCTTTCTTCTTCTTCTCAATGTCTTCAAGTGAAAGCTCTTTTGCACTATCGAATTCAAGTTCCGCAGGGATCTGCAAGCCGCTCGAAACGTCATTTGGTTCATCCTCAACTAAAGCAGTGTTGTTATGAACCAAAGCGGGAGCCTTTGAAGACAGTTTTGAATTTGGATTTCTATACTCCTCTTCAGCCAATCTGTTCCTTCTATAACGCTGATAGAGAACAGAATGGCAGTTCTCCTTCAACTCTTCCAAATGAGAACCAAACAAAGAGTTTCTTAATATTGTAAAGTCTGTGTGATCTGGGTCCTCAATCATCAAAGTTCCCCATGGGTATTCTCTCACATGACATGGCTTCCCGTTAACAATTTCAGCTTCATAACTTCCAGCAACAGCAAAAGGCAAGTTACTTGTCAACCAATGAGTCTCGCTCTGCGTGTCACGATCATCATCTGAGAAGGAGCGGAAATCATAGATTGGAATTCTATTTGCCCTGATATCTGCCATGATCAATCTCTTATTTAACTTAAGCTCCTCGTCAGTCAAGGAATCAACCTTTGCAAGAAGTGGAATAACATTCACACGTGTTGAAAGCTCTTTTAATGCCTGAAGGTCCAACTCACGAAGACCCCTAGAGGTAGCTTTGATAAAGTACAACGCGGCATGAGGTCTTCCATCTTTGAACTTTGGGTCACGGTTGATGCTACGTTCTTCAGCTAACATCTTGTCAAATTCACTTTCAAGAAACTGGACCACGCGTGATGCGCACATACTGTTGTCCACATTATCTCCAAATCCAGGGAACATTACGATATCAAGAAAGATTGGAGGTGATCCTTCTTCGGCAACGTTGACGTGAAGCTTGACCATGTCGATACCAGGGTTAACCTCTGCGTTCTCTGGTCTCACGGCAGCTGTGTCTTTATCCAAGACTTTCTGGTTGCACAACGTGTTCACAAAGGATGCTTTACCACATCCCTCTTGACCACATATTAAAAGTGTAAACTCAATACCTCTTTTAATGTATTTACGGCGACGAAGTTCTTCAGGAGATTGGTAAACAGTGTCGATCCACTGCGACCTGAAAGGGTTCACTGTAGTGGTCATTGTAGGCGCTTGTGAACTGCGTTTCTGGGTGACTGAGGTTCGTCTGGTTTAATCCAGGTGATTGTGATACAACAGACTATAATTAAGAGTAAAATATTCAAATTGAGTAGAGTTAGAGCCACAAAAATATGTAGCAGAGCGATGATGACACAAACACGGAATTCGGATTCCGCCGGTCTTAAAGTAAACACAACAGCTATTAGTCCTCTTTAAGGACAATATATGATGCAATCATAAGGACAAAACATATTTGTTCATTATTATTTAGGCTCAACTAACTCACTGATTTCAGAATCACTTAACTCAATTTGACCAAAAAGCCAATCAGCCTTGTTGCGTTTCTCTTCAGATAGTGAGGTTGGGTCCGAGACAGCACCATCGCTATTAATTATTCTGGCTTTTGTAGGCGGAGAAGAGATGCTTCTGTCACTTCCTCTTCTTTTATTTCGTACAACTGGTGTCTCTGATGCCTTTACAACCTTTGGTGGACTATTTTTTAGTAGGCTTTCGCTGTGTCCCCTTTTTAATGGGACAGTAGTGTTCTGCTTCCGAGTAATGGAGTCGTTTGAAGATAGCTTTTCATCCACCGAACTATCTTTTTCAGAAGTGGAATGCGTACTAGTATCATCATCTGTTATTTGTGATTTCGAACCCAATTCTGGAAGTACTACCTTCTTTGGAATCTGTTCGCCATGTGGGGCCGGTTCGTGAATCAGTTTTTGATTGTAGGCAGGATTTAATTTTAAAGCATCTGTTGCTTCCGGATTCTTTGTGTTAGGGATAGAAGACGGAGGCGGTGCCAATTTTTGAAGACCTTCCTTTTTTGGGATAATTGGTGCATTGATTGGCATAACTGGTCTGGATTTTATTAGTGAGACATGAGAAGGCGTTGATGGTTGTGATGTAGTAATTGAAGCATTGCGTTGTTGTGGTTCAGACAAGTTTGAACCCTTTGGAGTTTGAGCCATTGTTGATTTGGAAGTCAACCCAGGTATACTGGATTCTGTTCTCAGTGTTTTATAATCTGGTGTACCCGGTGGAAGCTTTCCAGTTATACTATCTTGATGATGGGTTGATTGAACACCGTTGCCAACATTGTTACTGTTGCCCAGTTCAGATCCCACGCTACCATTAAATTTGAAGTGTTCACCCGCCATGTCTTCATTGCCGCTCAGGGCTCTTTCTATGTGACTGTGAGCTGGGTGTGTTGTGCTTGGGAGTTGGAACAATGCTTCAATAACACTGGATAGCTTTTGAAAAGAGACGGATATTCCTCTAACTTTGAAATAATCTGTTGGGAACATTAGCTGAAGCTTTCCTGTAGCATATACAAGAATAGCTAATGAAACTTCTTCAATGGAATATAAAAGGAATATGTCTTTGCTTCCCCAAATTGTATGTCTTCTAGTATACTCACCACAGAGGCCACCGTCCTTTTCCCTATAACGAACCGCTGACCAGAATCTGTAAACCGGATCACTTCTGTCAGTGGTATGCTCATGGGGGTTCGCCTTATGCGGAATACCGTAGTTCAACTCAAATTCATTGAAAGGGTCAAACAAGATGAAGTCGCAGCACAGTTTCTCCATAGCGATCATCTCTTGTCTCAGCATGTTGTCTTTCCACTCATAAAACTCCTTGTTTGATTTGGAGAGACTCGGGGCAGGTTGAAGTTTCTCTATAGCTCGCTTGATTAACCTGTCCATAGGAAAATGGACCTCTAGCGTTCGAGCAGATAAGAAAACACACGTTGTGGCAACATAAAAGTCTTGCTTGTCGTTGGTGAGCTGCGACCTTTGGAAATATCGCCGCAGATAAATCTTCGCAAGAAATATCACCTGCGGAGCACCGGTGAGTGTAACGATGAAATTGCTGAGCTTCTCAAACTTTCTTCCTTCGGACTCCTTCGTCATTCGGTCGTTTTTCAGGGATGGAGAGTCGTTAAGCTGATCCTGCGTGAAGATCCAGTCGTTAACGGGGACTTCGATGTGGTCTGGCCACTGATTCTTTGCACGGTCACCAGCTACTTCCGCCATTCTCGTGTTTCTGCGCAAGTAATGCCTGAGGCCGGACCTACTTCCCAAGGAATAACAAGCTAGCGCAAAAACCGTGATACTCGCCTTTAGCAGAG
The DNA here is from genome assembly GCA_030572335.1 of Petasospora nakhonratchasimensis. Lineage (NCBI taxonomy): Eukaryota > Fungi > Ascomycota > Saccharomycetes > Phaffomycetales > Wickerhamomycetaceae > Petasospora > Petasospora nakhonratchasimensis. The sequence goes on from JAJLZS010000008.1 coordinate 553,731, forward strand.
AGTATTTCTGGGCTCTTTCGACGTTTCCGCACCTGCCTGTGGTTGCACTTTCCCTCTAAAACGGAGTTTTTCATGGCGGTGGTGTCCAGGTGTTCACCACAGGATGTGGGCAGCTTACCTAATCAGAGGTTAAGTGTACTCTTGGAGCTCGCTACACACGCAGGCCAACAAGTGATAACTCTCAGGGTTTAGACTTTATAATCCACGTCAATTGTGATTCCAGGTTGATGTTAGAGCGGTGAAGGCACCCAGGATAACATGTTCCGCTTCTCATATATCCGCACCTGTTAGATGCTTCGGCCGCATATATACGCTAGCTAACCTGAGTAATTATTTAGGCATACATGAGAGAGAGGCGCTTCATGCTCTTTAAATCTGTGCCCGACGTGTTTTGGATAGTTAATATGACAGCGTATCTACATGTGCTATCTTTGGCCATAAGCCTACTGTCCTAGTTGGCGTCGGCTATGCGGAAGGAATTTCCGTTTTGTCAATTAGTACTTGCTCCAATTGAGAGGGTGCTGGTTGTGAGCTGAACCAATGCCATGCCACCTTCAATCAGCACCTACCCCAGTACCAGCTGGTGCTGTCTATACTTTTTGAAACATCATTTCCACAAGCTGTATCCCTATCTAAGCTCAACTTATGGGTGGCAGTGTTTCACGACCACCCAATGTTTCTCTGCGTATCCATTCTCGGTCCCCCTTTCTCCTGCCTAGGTCTTTCCTTCTCTTCTCCTCTCCAACATATCACCCCGTTCCATTTCACTGACTGCCACAAGATTGCCTAGGTAACAAGTGGGTGGCCATGCACCAGAAGCACCAAAGCGTACGTTCCCCGGAGAGATGGGTATTTTGATAAGCCATTCGCCCAGCTTTCACCCGACCTATGCTCCGCCGAAGCCCATCTTTAGGGCAATGTCTCTCTGCCCAGATCCTAGGGAATCCTGACACACAGCCAATAATAACTGTGGCTCCGGCATTCTGTATCCACCCACCGGGGAAAAAGGAAGTTTCTGCTAGAAGAGAAAAAGAGAAGAGACTTGGAGATAGTGAGGCTGACACGTTATTGGGGGAGGGGAGATACGTTTGACAGGAGCAAGGATGGCGGGGCAGGGGCAAGAGAAGCACCGTCTGGAACACCCCAACCCGGCAACGGCCAACGGGAACTCTATAATAAGTTCCCCACAGACCACTGAATCGCTTCTGAGCCAGCTAATTGGGGGAGAGGGAGCCACGGAGGCCTAATTTGTCATCCCGTTGTATACAGATTGAAGTTCTATATGCATTATGAGACTCGGCCGAGCGAGGAGCTGAATTGAGGAAGGGGGCTAGTTGAATAATACTAACCCCAGCACCGAGTCCCCAAGTAGAGCGGAGCTTGGAATTCTACACCCTACCACAGCAGGGCAGTTGTACTCCCTCAACAAAGAGAGAACAGTGGTAGTCATGCACAATGCCATTCGGGGCCCACCGCTGGTCAAGGCCGCGGACACATTGGATGACCGTGGTGATGTCAGTGCTCCTCTGTTCAAATGAGGGCCAAACTTTGATTGAATCATACAAGCGATCAAGAGTGATCGAGAGACCAGCCAAATGGCCTGGATGTGGGCCTTTCGGGAGTGTGGGATCCTGCCGGTATACGAGAGCTAAGGTTTTCGGTTTGGCTCCTGCAAAAAAAATCAGGATTGAGCGAGAGAGCCAGACACACAAACACCTGAGAACCGGACAGATATTATGCTGTGTTGATGCACACTTTTTGAGAAGAGCGGAGTCGTTCATTTACACTGTAGTGTGCGGAAATAGGTAACGGTTCATGCTCTACAGAAGAGCGCTTGGTGAGGTCGCTTCGAGCAGGCAGGGAAATATGGTCTTGGGAGTGCAATTTATTATTGTGTGGCCAGAGAGCAACTAGCAATCTATAGGATAAAAATAGGTTTGATATATACCTATATACGTTGTTGATCCTGACGATCAGGCGGTGATCTTTTATGTATGGCAGTATACGCGCCCAACTGTATATTTACACTGCATAGTATAGGCCGAAGCGAGGAAGATCTCCATCAGCAGATCTAGCCTATATACTCAATTGGCTTTTTTATAAATGTACAGCACAATTTTTGATCACTTTTTAATCGGCTTTCTACCTTTTTGAACACATGCCTAATTGATTGCAAGCGTCCCTGAAAAAGGACTGTAAATTTCATCACCCGGTCCTGACGCCTCTCCACATACGTTCTCGGTATCCCAATTAAATAGAGGTGGATGTGCATTATAGTGATGATGTGAACTAATGTAGCAGCGTGTCTAATTATACAGTTGCATTGAGTTACTTTTTGATCAGTAGTGAGGACATATATGATATCGATGTTTTGTTATTAACAGAACGATACAAAAGAAGTCCAGATCTAGGCTTTTGAACTAGGTTTGAGGTTTTGTTCATACCCACGTAATAAGACAGTTGAGTAAGTGAAACTTCGCCTGATACCAATTGAGGGGTGACGGGCTCACATACATGGTCACATGCTACTGTATTACATAGACCATCAGGCGGTTGAACCCTTCTTACCCTAGATACTTCCTTGGGTTAGAATTAAACTGAAGATCTCTGCAATTCTAGAACACATAGTAGAAATAGATTCTTGAAGCCTGAAAAGAATATAGCAATGAATTCATAAAAAGAGAAAATTATCTTATACTAGGCAGCTCACTGTATAACTCAATTCCAAATCATTACTTTTATCGTCATCATCCTCATCATCGTCATCGTGATTGTTGTGTTTGCTTAAGCAACTTATTAGATAGGTGGGGTTTTATGTACTTCTCGCATGTCCGCGGATTGAATTATTAAACGTTATGAATACTGTACACCATTTTACTTTTATATACATACACATGTAGAAGTATACACCATCCTGATTTCTCGTAAGTTTTTCCATCGTGTTTGACGATTGAGTCAGGAGCATATAGAGCTGTAATCTAACGATCTATACATGGGCATTTGTAAAACAATGCCATTCAGGCCGTTTCCAGTTAAAATAGAGATATCATTATCTTGTAGATTCCTTTTTTTTGTCAAGATGCCCTTTTTTTTCATGGCAATTTTTGCTGTTTAATACTACAAATAGAAAGTTTTATATGGCATATTTTCAACAGACAGAACCTGAGAAAAAATAAACAGAGGGTCCCAATGTTAGAGTTAACGAGCGTGTGGAAGGAACAGAAAAAAACACACGGAGAGAGAGGTGACAGGATTGCCCACTTCTATGTACATTACATCAGCGCAGCCAAACTCGTTTTTCCACCTGGTGCGAAGATTTGATTATACCAGGCTGTACGGGCGAAAAGAAACTAGAATCTTCTCTGTTCACCATAGCAACAAGATCATTTCAGATCTTCCATATTCTGTTCTCAAAATGAGCTTGTGTGGAGTGTATTTCACGGGGTGTCCCCTTTCAGGTGGTTGGAAGCAACGACCGGAACAATTCAAACAGCAAGGCAAAGCGGGAGAAAATAAACTTGTCAGAAGTCAATCTAGGCTTCCGCCGCCCTACTTCTTGACTACATGTAGAGAATAGACGCCATTAACGGATTTATTGAGGGTGCCTAGAAAAGTTAAATACTATTCAGCTTTATGACCGTTCTTTAAAGTAACAGTGCGGCCTGAATAGAGTTTAAGAAACGTATACCAGCATCTGTGATTATCGTTCGATTATATACATGAACCACCGGAACCTCCAACAGCATCACGATGCATCTACGAGAGGGCCTACGTAACTACTCCTACAGAAAAACCGTCCGATATATACAAACTTAATATGGCACACCATTTAATGAATATTTGTAAAATACTTGTTAGGCCTAATTGTTCGTCCGGTGCAATAGTGTATGGTATCAACTAGCCCCTTCAAAAAACAGTACTTTTGAGGCTCTGGATCCACACGATATTCACTTAAGGATTCAATCGACTAGAAGGCATATATATAGTGTTATAGTGTTCATTTAATATGAAGCTAACCGCTTCAGATGTGGCCATGTTGTGAAAATATACGGGAATGGTACTAAACTGCCTCCCAACCCCAAAGGTAAATATATAATTACATATTATATACATCTCTCTCTCTCTATATATATATATATATAGAATTCCATGCATGTATGTGGGAACCAGAAATCCTCGCGAGAAAACATTCTATCGCAACGTCTAGGCGAGCCTGCCTGGTTTCTGGGTAGAACCAAGATCGACGATAGGACCTCCTTCGGATACATATGCTATTTTCTGAAGTGGAACGCATTTTGAGGATTCGGTGTATAGTCCTTTTAACAGCTTAGTATGCTTGTGAGTGTATTATTCTTCATATCCAGGCTACATCTGAGAAAAGTAGTATAGCATCTTTACGTCTAAATATCAGAAATGAACAGGGCCAAGCGGACGTGATTCTTATACAATAAAAACTCACCACTTGTTGACCAGTTTCGTAAAAACCCAGTCAGCAGCCTTGATATCTACAACTTCATATACACCACCTACAAGAGGCTTGCAGGAATGGTGTAAAACTGAAATAACAAGATATTCATATCACGTGCACAGACAAGCGAGCAGTTGTGCTGATATATACTCACAACAGCTTTTAGAGCCTCAAGAAAATGTATGTTGCTAGCGAATGTAGCCTACCCGTTTTTTTGCTTTACAACCATTACATACATATTTGGTATAGTTCTTTGCTTTCTAATAGTCGTCTTGCTGTGAATTAATATTTTTTTTGTCTAGAAGGCTGCATATGGTTGTGTGCACTTGCTTATAATCCCACAACTGCCGTTCGAGTTATATGATTTTAAAAAAATATACGGGCTTCAAGGAGTTCGAGACCCTTGTTTATTACCTCCCAATATACTTACCAAAAGATGTTGTCATTTAGAAGTTTGGGATTGTATAAATGTGTGTATTGATGAGCATAGTGCCACTCACATTTCTGTTTCTTTGCCAATGATGTCTGAAATAAGAGAGGGGGCTTCCCTGCCCACCGGAGACGGGCCGAGGTGTCAGGAAATCCCATCACCGATGCAAAGCATTGCACTGATATGCATAGAGAAACAGTAACATCCATGAGAATGCAGAGGTGGCTCGAAGGTGAGTTGGCGAGAACATCAAAGCATGTAAGACTATGCACATGATGTAGAGCAGATACATACACCCGCATATTAAAGAGATGATGCAGAAAACTAACACAGTGCGTCGAGACGCAGAACGCAGCACGCAATGCTCTATGCGCGGAGTTATCATCAAAAAGGTGTCTTTCTTGCCTTTTGGAGGCGTGTCACCTGTGTGTCTGGGGAGAGCGAGCGCTGTAGCCAGAAAGGGCCTGCCCCATAGGCTTGTTGTGTTACTTTCTCAGTTGACAGGCTGGAATTTTTCCTTAAGTTGTTGCCCGCCCCACATGGTGCACCTTCGGCGGAAATACTGCGAAAACGCGCGTCCCCTTTAAGGCAGACCATCAACCTGCCCACTACTGTTAGTGTCCTATATCCAACAATTCAACGTGTGTGTGTTTGCGCGCGGGGATATATAAGTACCCAACAGTATCACCACTCTAATCTGTCTCTTCTTGCGGCGGTGTCTTGAAGCATTAATTTCCATCCCAAATTTGCCCTTTTCCTTAAAGGAACCCCTAGTCTCTCTTCGAGACTAAAGCTATACACTGATAATCGCACCTCATTATTTATACACAGTTCTACCCCTACTCCATTCATACATACAGTTGCGCCCTCACTAATCTCCAAATATACCCACCCATCCACGGGTAAAGAACGAACAAACACACTAGCTTGAGATATCCTCCTGTCAAGTTGATATTGTGTCACGTCTTCTGCATTTCCTATCTACAAGGTCCGTATTCCAGTTATCCTGTTCAAATCTTCCTCCTCACAGCCAGTTAAGGAGAGTTGATGCACAGAACTTGTGCTTGATTTCTTTCCCAAACAATATATATATATATACAACACATCTTACAACACATCATACAACACATTATCAATGCCGTTTGCACTTCCAGGTATAAGAAGCTTGCCCCCATTGACACTCTCCGCCGTTGCAGTTGGTGAACACCGCAAGTCTACGCTCAGCGGGCTTGAAAGTTATCGTTCTAGTATCTGCTCTGTAACAGAATCGATCGAAGGTCTGCGTCATCACTCCATAAGCTCTGTGACATCAAGTATATTTGAGTCCAACAAGACAGCTGATGAATCAACATCTTCCTCCTCTTCATTCCCTCCAGCTGTTGGCTCAAGTCCTCATGCTGGCTCAAGAGCACTGAGTATATGTCTTCCTCCAATCTCAGAGTTGATGGTTTCTTCTGCTAATACACCTACGCCTACACCTATTTCTTCTGCACCTTCCCCAACTTCCTCATCAGTCTCAGGAACTCACACACCGACTGAGCTCACACACACCGACTCTGCTCTTTCTCCACAAGCTCGACCAACACTGGTACGTGCTCGTTCTCAAACACATTTGAGTAGTTCTTTCAGATTAGAGTCAGAACCAGCTGCTACACATGAGGGTCGTCCCCCATCACACCCACATGTTCAAAGTCCAGCGCCATATGCTCAACGGCCACAACAAGAAAATTATGGTTACAGTACACATGGTGAATCTTCTCCAACCGCAGATGTCTTCTCTCATCCAAGAGTAAATTCAGTGATTGATATTTATCAGCAGTCACACTATCCTTATTACCAGCAGCCACACTATCTTCATTCGATTCCATTCCATCACCAGCATCAGCCTCAACCACATCTACCACTTCATCTTCAGCAACAGCCACGCTCGCAGTCCGAGGCTTCTATTGTGTACTTTGCACCAGGGTCCGATCCACATTATTACCAACATGCGGTGATGTCACAACAGCAACAAATGCACCACCAGCATCAGCTACACCAACCGCAAGTCCAACCGCTCCCACTCCCACAATCACATTTGCAACAGCAGCACCATCAAGTGGTGATGCCTGCCGGGTTGGGTCCGCAGATTAGGGGTTCTCAGGGAGAACCACCAAAGAAGGAGGTGAAGCGTCGTACACGGACTGGCTGTCTCACATGCCGTCGTCGCAGAATTAAGTGTGATGAGCGTAAGCCGCATTGTCACAACTGTGAGAAGTCCAAGATCTACTGTGCTGGTTACCAGATACTTCGTCCAACAAAAACCGAGCTCAAGAAGATGAGCAAGATGATGCGTGTTGGTTCTACCGTTGGCTGATTGACAAGTCATTAGCACTACCAGTGATTGCTTGGTTGATGAGCTCTTGATGCCTGATGTAATTTGGCGCGCGCGCACACAGACACACAGAAACACAGAAACACAGAAACAGATACATAGACACTGTATAATGACCCCACACTTCTTGATGTAATTGAATTTGATTCCGCTTCGTTTTAATGAGCTCTCCCGCAAAGATCTTTGTGACTTCATTTAATAGATAAAGTTTCAGCTTATATACTGGATCTTTTCAAAATTCAAGTAACGATACAGATTAGGTTTCAAGACCGCTTTGCTCGACCTCATGCACCGTCATAACGTTAGCAGCCATACAAACTCAAATTTTATTATATAATAGTTACGAACATATTGATGTATATGAGATGCTTACTTCGGACAGCAAGCGTAGCAAGTGTAACAGGCGATTGATGCATATTGGAAGGCTCTATAGAAGATGGTCGGGGGCTGGCTTGCTAGCCGTAACCTCGAAGTGACGGACTTGTCAGATCCGGGTGGGTGCCTGGAAGGCCAGGCAGGCTAGAGGCCGGCAATCCAGCATTTACGAGACCTCCAAGGGTGGAGGATTAATAAATATCGGCTCCGTAGGAGCAATCTCAGCAAAAGACGCCAACGTTTTCAGAGCTGTTCTATAAGGTGTTTTGTCTGGTGGGGAGAGGTATAATGTGTGGCAATAATATCTCAGATGATATCATCACCGACTCAAAACCATGCATGGAGAAAGCAATTGACAGGTTCCACTGGGAGCGTCGCTGGTTAGTCACTACAAAGCACTCACTGACAGACAGCAGAAAAATGTTTCAGATACATCACAATATTGACCTATATAATGAAATTAAAGATACTTATACAATGGCCTGTGACACATCTATGCAGAAGTTGAGTCAGGTGAACAAAAGAGAGCAGCTCTCTTTGTGGGCGCGTGGTGCAGAGGCATTGAGTCGAACCTTTCAAATCCTCCAATTGTTAGCCCAGACTCATGCGTCTGTCTATCTTATTTGCCAGCCATAAACGCTTTCACTAGCTCAGTGCCTGAAGAAAAACATGCTATTGGCGATCCCAGTTTGCAGGCTGGTTTAAGCAACATACGACGCTCTTATGTGCAAACGCGTACGCTTCTGGGTGGATGGATTTTCGTACTTCTAGAAGGGTAAAAAATTGTATTTCTAGAAGGGTGAAATTTCAGAGCGATCCACCCCACAACTCGCTATATATGGGTGTGTGTATATATAGACACATACTTACAATCTTCGTTATATACAGGGGTCGAGATCAGAATTAAGAGCTCCTGCAGCAAACATACATGGGGCTAGCGAGCTTATGAAACACAAGTACAGAAGCTTATATGATTCCCAGAACACCACACTAAGAACATAGCACTTCTAGATGCGCCCTACAAAGCGTTGGAAGAGAAGAGCCTGGCTCACGTTGCTTGCAACCATCGTCTGAATGATATCGGCTGATGAAAGATCGGACTATATCCAGATTGTTCTCCACCCGTGTTTCATATGCCCCATATCTCATATCTCTTGCTGATTGTCTATGACAAGGTTCATTATTTGGCAGAATTTCTTCTTGTTCTTTTTTTTTTTTTTTGCTTAGTTAGTATCTTTTTTAAAATAACGACACGAAGGAGACCCCAAAAAAGTTTTTGGCATCCCGATGGCATCCGGCCTGTACATCCATGCACCATGCCCCCATGTCTAATGCGGGCTTCTTATAAGCGACCTGTCGTGAAGATCTTGCCTGCACTATACGATTTTTACTGCCCGGATCTTACGACTCTAAAACGGGGCTGTTACGGATTACTGTATAACATACTACAACTAACGGTTTTGTGAAGATAGAACTATGTACTGAAGAGGATAGGGCAAGGAGGAAAACCGAGCAGAGCGGGAGAAAAACGGAGTGTTCTGCGACCCTTTGCCTCGAGACATGTGGGAGGAGGGAAGTCACCGCTGACTCTTTTTGTTGGAGGGAATCTCTAGAGGTGGGCGGTGTGTTCTCTTAGACATGTAGCTGTATGTAGTCCAACGGAGTGCTGATCCTTGGAGAACCTAGAGTTGCATATCTATGCAGATTCATTTACAGCTGGCTTCCCTCCTACTCGCTGATAGACAACGCAAAGGTCCACGGGATATGATCTTTCCATGTGTTCTTAAATTAATGCCCAGCGGGGGTGGGGAGGGACTTTGTTCTATGCTATTTTGTCTTCTATGTGTGTTCGGCTCCAATAATATTTCAGAAGCTAACTTCTCACCAGGATTGGCGGCATCGAAGTGGGATGAGCGTTCGCCTGGGTTCTCTTTTGAATGAATTGACCGAGGATCTAACGGGAAGGGGGCGGATGTGAAGACGTTACCCAATACAGTAGAAAGTCAAGTGTGAGAATAAACATTTATAGCTTACGTTACAATTTCATTGCCCAATTGAGAAAGTCAGACATACAGACACACACTGATAGACAGGAAGCATCTATACTTAACATCACAAGCTTCTTACCCATTTTGACAAGAACAAATTCAAGACACAAACAAGGTCAGACACACAGGGCACACCGACAGACAAGAAACATCACTACGTGCCACCAGAATTTTATTACCCAATTCAACAAAAATGTCAGACACACATGTCACACGGACAGACACTTAGACAATTGTGAGACTCCAACAATACTTCCACACCTGCAGTTTGCTTAGAGAGCGCCCGCCCACAATCGGCTTTTGTCGCATGAAGCGTTCCAACTGTTTAGGTCCATGCTTGTCTCATACCTCTAAGATTCTTTATATCTGAACCAAAATACCTCTAGATACGATACGTTGATTACCACAGGCCCAACGACTCCCAACGACTCCCATCTTCATCATGCTCACGTCGATTAAGGTTTTTAGGCGCATCGCTTAATATATTTGGATAATTAGCCACCAAGCTCGCTTAAACTTTAAAAGCACAGCGCGGGCTTTTAGAGTTTGGAATATAACCTTGATTCAAGTACGTAATACATGGGAAGCCGGATATATGTTCATAGGGCATTGCTCAAACCTATAGCCATCCAAGAAGTGAGGTAACAGTAAGGGCTACGGAACCCGTCAAGGTCAAGGAGTGATCGAGACGCAGTGTTACACACAGACCACTTTTTGAGACGGTGTTTGCGCTGCTGCCTGATGGAACATTGTTAACATCCGTCTACTTGACACCACAAATCACACACACTGGCTCGAAAGTTATATCTTACGGGACAGATGTTATGCTTTGGGATCACCCTGCCTACACCACCGTGGGGTCTTGTATAAAATTGCATCAACTGGTACGATTTGAGAATAGTTTTAATCCCGTCCGAAGACCTAGAGCTGCAAGGATCATCCTTGAAAAGGTCGATACGACATGGTTGGGAACGTGGCCCTTTGCTCCCGGCCGTAATCTAAATGGTCCAAACACCCTTATTCTCCGGCGAAGAATGCTGTTGTTCTTAGAGATAACATCTATAGCCCACAGCAAGCTCCCCCCACCACAATTCACCACATGGAAAATATGACCTTATTTACAGGAGGCGCGCCTGCCTGCACGTAGATCCAGTTGCCTTACGGGACGGTTGGACGCGTACCTCCTCCCCATGCAGGGATCTTGTTTATTCAACATATATGTTTTTTTTCCATATAAGGTAATAGCCGTGGCTGACTATATGTCTGGATGTCTTTGGTGTCTCTCAATATAACCCATCTATTCCGGAAGTGCCTTGATGTATTCAGCTCAGCTATCAGGTTGTTTGTTGACAATTGGTGCCTCCGGCAGGCATTTCGCCTGCATGGTAACGCATAACATCGAAATGGGCCATGAGATTGGGATATGGTAAAGATATAAATCATTCTATGATTTCAGGCATATTCTAAGGAGTCATTAAAACATTAAACAATTGTACATACATATATCACATCAGGAAAGTTCATCAAGTAGGTGAGGAAGTAAAGGAACGAAGGAGGAGGAGAAGAAGAAGAAGAAGGAGAAGGAGAAGGAAACAGAACGAATTAGGAATGAAAACACGTAAAAACTCCACGTAGCCTTTATATTTCAAGGCAAGAGGAACTTTAATACATTGTTGAAGTGCGAGCAGCCGCTCGTAGGTAGCGTAGGAAAATCAAGGAGTCCTACAGGATTCTCAAAAGAGCTTTTCGTAACTGATAATGCTGTCGTTGATAACCGATGCTTTCAGCACAGTTCTAGACGGTTTCCGGTTTGTACCCGATGCGTTTCCGCAATCATTATCACTAGAAGACACAAGACTGACCGGAGACAAAAAGCTATCAGACGGTACTCGGGAAGAGGGTATCACCCTTTCATTTGTTTCCGCCAAAGATTCCCTGCTCAGTTGTTCAAAGTACTGTTTTCTAGACCGTACAGTTGGCACTGGAGACAATAATGTGGTGCGATTATTATCTCTACTGTCGACGCCTTCAATCGGGCTCTCTGGAGATCCATAGGAAAAACAGGACGACGTCGAAGACAGCCTTGAGTCTGGCCCTGACGATTTTGGAGAAACGTGGTCATTGCGACAGCGTGTTGGCGTCAACGGTACATCACCAGCAGAAGACGAACGATTAGTTCTTGACAGTCTCTTTCGTACTTCAACGTGCTTAAGAACCGGCGTCTCTTTATCGTAAAGCTCATGTGATTCACTCGGTGTAGTGCTAGGTGGGGCCATTGGCGTAGACATAGATCTGGTGCTTGGCCTGATTAAAGCATGGCCCAGGCGAGAACACAGCCTATTATAAATGCGAATAAACTCTTCTGGGACATCAACATATTTTTCATCATCATTAGAGCGTGCTCGTTTCTCAATGAGTTCAATCTTCGATATGAGAGCCTTGTGTTCTTTAGTCATATTCGGTAATATGCTTTTCTTCTTTTTATTCTGCTTCTCAGCCTTCAAGCAAGGGTTAGTGTCATTTGCTATTGCAATTTTCTGTTGGAAACGGTAGCTGTTAATGAGTAATTGCAGCATTTGGGATAAGTTCTCCTTCTTGATGTCCTTCATCCGACTCTTTACCAAAGGGGACTTTGTGCTATCGGCCGGAATGATGTTCTTTTGTTGGAGTTCTTGCAGCTCAGGCCGTTTCTGCAGCTCCTTCGTGAGCGAGTCTCGTCTAAAAGACCTCTGGAGGTCGTTTACTACCACTAAGTGGGCCGCATTTCCCAACATTGAGGCATGTTGTACGGGAACGATATGCTGCTCATATAAATCCCCAAGTGCTGGGCGAAGCTCAGAAAGTCGAATACCAATCTTGTCACGTACATAAAAGAACTTGGAACGCATAATAAACCTCTCACTTGCAAGACGCCGTAGATAGTGACATGTGTGTGCCAGGGCCCTCATCTCGGGCTCATCCAGGAAGACAAGCACCTTGAACAGAATTTCCAGTGGCAGATCAACGAGCCGAAACGGCCCCGTGAACTGCTCTGTTGAGTCCTCTGAAAAGTTCGTCGTGAGGAAGTCCATACCCTTCGCTGGTAGCCGTGTACTGATCCTTGGTTTAGTGGTTGCTATTAGTACTGGATTACCCCTGTAGCATTTAAAAGGGCCTATTATGGGTTTGTTTTTGTTTTGCTTTTAAATGTCTGGTGTTGCTAGGTACTGGAAACAAAAACAAGATGAAATGTCCGAATACGGAAATATCCTCTTCTAGTAACAGTGACACATCAGTCCATTCAGTGGCGACGCTAAAAACAGCAGCAAATCAACTTGAAAAGACAGCAAACAAATTCCCAGAGTGACAAACAAAAGCCAAGCTTTCCATACATACCAAATAACGATGGTTATGACCAGTGTGAAGCAAAAACACCCGCACACCAGATAAGCCAATAGCCCATGAAAAAACGCGTTACCCAGTTTCATGCTAAGGTCTCTCTCGCAAAGAGTGCAACAATCGTACTCGAACGTCTATTTACCACAGCTTGCCACTTTACGTGCCGCAAGAGAGATGAGAAAAGTATTTAGTGCAGTAAGTGCCGGTTTTTGCTATCATCAGAGAGCGTTAATGGGAGTCGAAGACCTCTAGTACTAACACAGTGCACAGGCGTGTGCTCTTCTCGGGATCTCCATCTTCCGTAAGATTTATCTCGAGATCGTTCTTTTCTCCAACACAGACACAATTTCGCCGTTGAAACTATACTTCCAGATATGCAACTACCACTTCCTTGTGAACTTTGGCATTATCAACTTTGTTCTGCTCACGCTGCTGCTTATCCCACGGTTTGTTCAATGGTTGCTCTTCGGCAGTGCGCTCGACCACCGTGAGATATCTTCAATCAAGGAGAAGTTCAACTACACCCTGTTTGAGTTCATATGGGGTCTGGTCATCCTGAAGAACATCGACAAAGAGGCCCTCTCCTTGAAGACTGTTTTCAAGTACGCTGCCTTGTTTGCTTGCCTGCTGCTCACCAAGTCGTTCCACTACCTCTGTGACATCCGAGTCACCGCACAGATACGGGACATCAGCAATGGCACATTCCAGCGGAAATCATCAATAAAGCTGCTCATGGGAATTAACATGTTGATATGTACAGACCTCCTGATATTTAATAAGGTGAAGCACGACATTCAAAAAAATTCGCTAACCATCATCTTTGGATACGAGGTGATTAACCTGTTTCCGTTAATCTTGCTCACCTTGTTCAACTACATTACTTCATTTTACTTGTTTTATCGCAACCGCTCACAGGAACCGGCTTCGTTACCCTATGCTATTGTGGAATTTACCTTGAACTTGGTGAGAATGCTCCTTTTCCTCACATATACGTGGCTATTCAACCAAAACTTCACTTTCCCAGTACACATGATCCCTTCCTCTTACAAATGCCTGCGAATGCTATTGAACAAGACAAGAAACCTGATAATTTACAAGAGAAACATCATCAAGTTCCAAAAGTACCAAGCGTTGCCAAATTTGAGACGTGTCAACGAGGCTCACAACAACTCGTGCTTCTGCTTGGAGGAGTTGGACATTGCCAATCAAGACCAAGACCAGGACAATCATTACAGAGACATCAAAATGCTCTGCTGCGGTCATGCATTCCACTTTGAGTGTATGAAATGGTGGTTGGTGAAGTCAGAAACTTGTCCAATTTGCAGAGAACAAGTACACTTCCATCATGATACCCTACATGGCCACAGATTGCCACTAATCAAAAACGACTAATGATAAAATTATGATAATGACTGCATATATCCCCATCACCTTTTTTACTTTTGTTTCTTTAATGCTACCACAATATATTACGTTCACTGGAAAAGACCTCTTCAAATATATAAAAGAAACACCGGTAGTCATTGTAGTGCCTAATTTATTGATGGGATGGAACAAATTTGACAACTTGCATGTCTGGTCTCTCAGCTTCCAAATCAATAAACGTCTTATAATTCAGAGGAGACATATTACTGTTTATATTTTTGAAATCTGGGTTTTTGTTTTCTCCATTTTCATCGTGAGTATACCATGAAACAGATATAGAGTTACGTTCATCAATCAGATGAAGGATGCGGTACCATGGATTCTTCTTTGCATATCGCAACTGAGCTGAAGATGTGTCAAATAACCAAGAAAAGAGATCTTTAAAAGACTTCAAGCCATTGTTGGTTCCACTTTGGCCTCTTTCAATATTCCCCAAATCGACTCTTTGCGTACACAGTTGCAAGTCCAATCCGGGGGAGCCAACATTTTTGAGTTCATAGTCCCAGAGAGAATAAAGCTTCAACTCATCTTCAGACATATCTGGCTCATTGACAAAAGGGAAGGCAGTAGTAACCGTAGAATCCACAGTGGAGAAATCCAAAGGAGTTCCGTCAGGAGCTAATGGAGAACCATACATCAATGGTTCCACTTCAACATACACTTCATGTGGGTACAATAGCAAATAACGTGGATCCAATAAAGGCTCACCCTGTACTGCAGAAATCTCTGTAGTGTTTTGCAGATCGTTTTTACAAGAAGTTGTGGAGATTTGAGCTTGATCAGCGGATGGATCCACATCTTTCAAGATCCTTGGTGATGTGTTGTTCAAGAGATCCATCAATGGAGCAGCATCCAAATCCAACGAATCATCATCTGGTAATATTTCAGCACTACTATCAAAATACTTCTGCTGGGCGTCGTCATCACCATCGTCAACACCATCTCCTTCAGTTATATCATTCTCAGTTAGATAATAAGCCCTGGTGAAAGATTGCAAAGTAACATCTGGGGGTGTAGATAGCGCAGCAGCAGGCGAGGGAGTAGCAGATTGAGTAGACTTCAACAACAGCACAGATGCAGAACGGACCTTTAAACCTGGTTCTTCATCCTGGAGATCCAGAGGCTGGTGATTCTGAAGCACTGGAATACCACTCTGGTCATTGAGTGGGATTACAGAAGGATACACAATGTTCCCGCTTGTAGTACGTCCACTCAAGACCAAAGTCCGTTGTTGTTGTTGTTGCTGCTGCTGTTGTTGTTGCTGCTGTTGCTGTTGTTGCTGCTGCTGCTGTTGCAACTTGTGCTGGGGCAAAGGTAAGGATTCCGAGAAAGCATTGTGAGAGAATGGAGAGATATCCCGGGCACAGCGTATGTCGCTGTTCTCATCCGTGTTGGTATTCTCCTGCTGGATGGAGGTAGAGCGGATCGTAGGTTGCACAACGTGTAGTGGGAAGCGAGACATGTGGAAATGATGGGCTCAACACGATTCCAAGAGGAAAATGGACAAAAAAAAGAGAGAGGATGGCTTAATTTCCAGACAAAACAAGCATTATAGCACACACCTATAACTGTGTCGCTATCTCGAGAGAAGCAGGAGGCACTCCGCTCCAAGGACCACAAGAGAGATCTGTTGACACAAAAGCGGGCCACCCTATGGCCCAGGAGCCACAAAGAGGAGCCTGCGTGTGTGGATCCAATGCTCACGCCTTTGGGCCGAGAAACTCTGACGAGTTCATCAGATTGCCAACGTAGTCCTGCAGATAGCGGTTATCGTGGTTCAGCTTCTCACACTTGCGCTGTGTTTGCACCGTTCTTCTGAGGAGGGCGTCCAGCTTGTCTCTTAGCCTGAGAGCCTCCTCGAGCTTCGTGTTCTGCTCGGATAGCTGCGGTCCTGTCTGGGAGTCTGGCTGCTGTTCTTGCTCGGTGCTCATGTTTGTCTATGTGGGCTGTGACTTGCCTTGCTGGCTTTGCTGCTGTTTTTGCTGCTGTGATGATGATGAAGGCCTCTTTATGCTGATGGGTATTTTGTCCAATCGCCCGCTAAAATGTCGCTATTTTGGCTCACCTTCCTAAAACGTACATGGCGAAAACACTCTGCGCCACTCTGCGCCACTCTGCGCCAAATGGCGAAGCCTTGCTTTTTGCCCCACAAATCAAAAACACCCGAACACCACCATATCCATATCTGAGAGAGCGGAGGTGGGATGAAAGGGAAAGAAGGGAAAGTAACGCAATTTAGAGCTCAACACACAGTTTGGTGCTGGAGAGGGATACAGAAACGGCCAGAAAAGAATACAGAAACAATGCTTCGCTTTTGTGCGAGGAGAGTGGTGCGTTTTTGCCACGGAGCACGGCTCTTTCATTGCTCTGCGCCGGTTGTGGCCTCATGGAACCCCTTCAGGAAGAAAGCGGTGCTCGAGGGCCCATCGCCAGCCCCAGTGGACGCTACGGTGCTCACTGTGAGACAGAGGCTGCGGTCTGAGAGCCAGCCCACGGTGCTGGCAGGTATGCTGAAGCAGTTGCAGAACGACTCAGCTCCAGGAGTCCACTCGTTCTCCCTCATGAACGAGGTCATCAAAAAGCTCGACAGATCGGCTTCGACCTCTGCATCGTCACAAAACATCACCATCATCCCCGGGCTCACACTGAAGGAGTGCTCCGTGCTGTTTTCACATGTGGTGGGATCCATCACACCTGATAACTACAGGTCTGCCCGTTTTGTCCCACGCCTATACCTCCAGATTACCAAGACGGCGCTCAACGAAGGTGACTACAAGCTTCTCCTGAGCACACTGGGTCAATTCATCCAGTACCTGAACACATTGGGATACGAGGACCAGATTGTGAAGGTTCTTCAGCAGTTCAATGCCGAGTTTCCTCCAGAAGTCACTAAAGACTTAATTAAAACAATTTACGACTTTATCGAGTCATCCACAACTCAACTGCGGCCTTCACTGCTCATCAAGTTTCTGGAAATTTATTCACGGTCCACTAACTTATACCCGATCTCAGTCCAAAAGACCCTGGAATTTATTTCAAATGCACAGAGTGATATCTTCTCCATTGACGATTGTGACTTGGATGCTATAAAAGCCCTAATTGACATGTCATCATCTTTAGAATACAACACCAACTTGTTGAAGATTTGTGATTTGGCGGGTGACAGGTTTCCAGATGAGGAGCTGAGGTTTTTGAGACACATAATGTCAGATGGTGGGAGATTTGCAGATGAGGAGAGCACATTGGTTGCAAAACGGATCTTGCAACAACCATACTTGAAGATTGCAATAGATATTGACCACTGGAAGTCAACGCTGATTTCAAAGTCTCAATATCCAAACATGATGTCTCTAGTTTGGGAAATTCACACGAAGGGATTAACAGAAGATTTTAAACAATCTTTATTGTCAGGTGAAAATATCACTGGTGAGTTCTTTGAAATGTTTGTCCTCGCCATTGTCAATTCCTCGCACGATACTGAGTACCCACAGTTGATCAAGTTCATGCAAGAAGAGTTTGACTTTGAAACAACTATACACACATACAAAAACCTGATGAACAAGTATATACAGGACAAAAACACCACGCAGTTGAAACAGATTTTTCAAGATAGTATGATGGATGGCATTGAATGGTCACACGAGAAGACTTTGAACAAGTTCTTTGTCACGTTGGCACATGAAGAAGGAACATCGAATCCCAAGGATGTATTTATGTATTCAAGGAGGATTAAAGTGTTTTTGAATTGCTTAGACTCCGAGGCGTATGATGCATTGGTTGATTTAACTTTGAGAAACAGGTTTATTGACGATGCTATTGAGTCATTCAAACAAGAATTGCCACCATTGGAGAAAGGTATGAAGTTTAAGAAAGCCAATTACATTCAGTTATATGACACTCTGTTCAATTGGTTTACAAAACATGCAGAGGATGGGGAGGATATCTGGGCAGTGTATCAAGGTTTTGTCAAGTACTTTGAGGTTCCATACGATTGGTATTTCCCTATTATTCAGAGACTCACGACATATGAGAGACCTGACTTGGCTTTCCAGATATTCCAAGACATGAAGAGAATCCACAGAACTACTGGTTCAATTCCACCCCCTCCCCAAGAAGTTTACATTCATTTATTCAAGCAGTTTGGAAGAGGTATGTATACTGAAGGAGTTGAGACGTTGGATGCCATATTCAAAGTTGACTTGACTATCAACTCGTCATTGCCGTTACTCAACTCCGTTATGGATGCTTACTGTTCCTTAAAGAACTATACAAAGGTGTACCAAGTGTATGATCAGATTGTTTCCTCCCCTTCTGGACCAAACAATGAGACAGTGTCTATCATGCTCAAAGCACACACCTTATTGTCCTTGGGTAACGTGAAGAGTTACTGGAACGACATGGATGAGCTGGGATTGTTGCCTGACGAAGATAACTTTGAAAGATATATTATTGCTCATTGTTATCATAATCAACCGCAAGCAGCATTACAGATTGCACAGCAAATGGAGGACATGGACCTCAAGGTGACAGCAAACATTTTAAAGAGTTTATATCAGTGGAGTAAAGGCGATGAGACAAAGCTATTGGTGGAGGAATGGGCAGAGTCTGAGCATGAGAAGGAATGGAAGCTAGTAAAGGACGAGATTAAGGGTGTTCCAATGCCTGTTTTGGATGTTCCACCCTTGTTAGAGGAGCTCGGTCCAACTCAGGAAGAATTGAGGATGATGAAGAGTTGAAGTCTCATTTATTATATTTATTTGATCATATTTATTTCAACTCCATATTTATTTATTATTTATACAAAGCTTGCACATACATGTGAAAATACATGCCGTCATGGGAGTACCTACAAGCATCCAAAATGGAAAAGAATATCTTATTAAAAAAGGTTTCATTGTATTATGGAATCAAGATTTCCTCTGTAAACCAGTGTTGTTCACCTTTGTAGCAAATCTCAATGAGTTCACAGTCTCATTCAAGTTCTTAGCTAGCGGAGAAACATTAACAAACATTAGCGTTTTGGAGTCCTCGATCAACGAGTACTGCAAGAGGTATGTTAATTTGGAGTTTCTGAATGGGATATGCTTTGAACTATCATTTCCCAACGCATAGATGACATCACCGAGACAACTTAGTGACTTGTTAATGGCTTGTGTTTCCTTGAGTCTATCACCAGAAACACCTGACTGGGTGATTCTTTCAGACCCAGCGAGATCAATGAGATTTATCACACTGTGAACTTGCTCACCTGTCTTTGTGTTCGTTCCTTGAAGTCTGATAATACACACTGTGTGAGATCTTGAGGAGTGCTCATTTGACTTGGTAGATGCAATTGATCTGTTGTTGAGAGCTTTCTGTAACGTTGTGTTCATTTCTTCTGGATTTGAGAACTCAAGACGGGTGAGGTGTGTGATATATGTTGTTTTTGACTGTTGATCGTGCTTGATTTCATACTTTTTCCCATCCCCAATAGTTGAGCCACCTTGCTCAACCAACAGATCCTTAATGTTCTCGTTATGGATCTCCAAGAACTCACCCGATATTATGTATTCCCAATCCCTCTCAGCCAACTTGCGGCAAGAGCCAAATATCTGATGAATGGATTGTGGGATAACACCGTCCGATGCGGACATTGTAAACGTTTTACCAGAACCAGTTTGACCATATGCAAAGATGCAAATGTTGAATCCATAGAGAGCACTTTGCACCAATTGTGAGATCTCCTCAAAGATCTCTGGGTTAGTGGTATCTTGCTGGAACACCTTGTCGAATTTAAAGTTGTATTTCTTGTTAGATGATTGTTGTTGCAGGCCTGCCGATGAAGAAGAAGCAGAAGCAGGGCCCCTGGTGTCAATAACTTCAATTTCCTGCTTGACTTCGTCGTTATCTGGGACTTGAATTGTTAGTGGATCTTCTTTGGTCTCTGATGAGATTTTTGGTCTGATTCTGCAAAAGACTCTAATATTTCCTTTGAGCTCCTGGAGCTTGTTATGGAGCTTACGTCTTTTTTCTTCCTCGTTGATGAGATCTTGGTCCAGCTGGATCTGGGCTTCCGTCTTCCACTGCATTTCTTGTTTCAGCTGTTTGATGGAGTCCCTTTTAGCGACGAGGGATTCTCGCAGTTGTTCAATTTTGGCCTCAAGCACTGATTTTTCAGACGACACTTTGATGTTCTCCTTCTCCAAATCCGACAAGTTTGAAGCTTCGTTTAATTTCTGGCACTCCAGTTGGGTGTATGTGTTTTTGAGCTTTAGGATGTCTGATTCCATGAGCTGCTTTTGTTGATGGAGATCCTCGGTTTCTTTAACCAAGGTTTCCTTTGTGGCTGTCATAAACTGGAGAAGCTCTTTTTCCTTTTGCTGGTGGCTGTCCTTGATGTGCTGGATGTTGCTTTGCACGAGGGACTCGTTATTTTTGATCTCCTGCTCGATGGCGAGTATCTGTTCTTTGAGGTGGTTCTTCCTGCTCTGTATTTCGCCAACCTTCTGATTCATCACGGCGTCCATCTGGGACTGGTATGCCTTCTCCTTCATGTAGATAGCCTCTTTGTTGCCAAGTTCCATCTCTGCCTTCTTCCGCTCAAACTTGCGCCCAATCTCGGCCCTGGTCTCGGCCTTCTCAAGCTCGACATGGCGCAGCTCGTCCAACTTGATCTGGAGAGACTGTGAGAGCGACGTGAGTCTCTCCTCGAGCTCCTGGTATGACAGCTCCGCCTGCTGGATCTGCGTCCTGAGCGTGAGGTTAGCAGACGACACCTCCTTCAGCGTCCCGTCCCGGGCCTCGGCCGTGCTCTTCAGCGACGCAAGCTCCACCTGGTGGTGGCCAAACGACCGTGTGAGCGACCCTCCTTCGCTTCTCTGTCTGGAGGAAGGAGACCGGGGCGAACGGTACCCGTACGTTGTCATGTACGAGCTCGTCTTGGTCGGCGTTGTTTGTGGCCGAGGAATTGCTGATGGTTTTGGCACGTCCTCCTCCTTCATCCTGATCTTCTTTTAGAATACGCTATAACCCCTTCTGGCCCTTGTAATTTGCCCTTTCTCCACCATGAAACATCCTTAAATGCTCTGGGGAGAGGGTAAACAAACCCTCGGAAGTTAGATCACGTGACGCGATGAGCCCCCGGTATGATAAACTTTTTAATGTCCCAGGTCCCTCCGCAGGCATAGAGGCAAAAAACACTTATATGTCAAGTTTATCAGTGGAGCTGGGTGGTTCACGACGGATATTTCTCAGGAAACCAGGGTTAGAAGTCACAGCATGTCCAAGAGAAGAGTCACGGTGGCCGTGCCGGCCAAGTCAGCGGACGTTATTGCGCCAAAGAGAGAGACGCATAAGACACTGGTGGAGTCAGATAGCTCGGTGGACGGGGACGAAGGGGACGAATTCGATGAGGTGGACCTTGATGCCGATGTCAGCAGCGACGAGGATGGGTCCATCTTGTCTGAGGACGGACTAGAGGAGTCAGAAGACTCTGATGCCGACTCCGATGCCGATGAGAACCTCCCGAAGCTTAAGAAGAGAAAGAAAAACAAGGACGACGGAAACGAGTCCTTTGCCAGCGCCGTCAATGCGATCCTGAGCTCGAAGCTGAAGGCATATGACCGTAAGGACCCGATACTTGCACGTTCAAAGACGACGTTAAAGAAGGCCGAGTCTGAGAAGCTCGAGGCCAAGGCAAAGCGTGCGCTGCTTGCGGAGAGGAAGGTGATCTACGACAAGGACCGCATCAAAGACCTGCGTCCTAAGGACGACTCCACTGCCCGTGCGGTGCTAGAGCACGAAAGAAGACTGAAGAAGATTGCACAGAGAGGTGTTGTGCGCCTTTTCAACGTGGTGATGAGCACGCAAAGCAGAACGTCGCAGGAGATATCTGGCACAAAGGTGTTTGGCGAGGACAAGAAGGAGAAGCTCATTACGGAGATCTCAAAGGAGAAGTTCTTTGACCTCGTGAAGGCTGCTGGAGACGATTGATTTCCAGCGCCCAGTACGCTTCTTTCGTCCTTTTTTGTATGTATTGGAATGTCTATATAGGGGAAAACCAGGATGTGTAGAAGAATATATATGTACAGGTGTAAAAGCGAGCTTACAATCACGTTTCCTCCTCGCCCAAAAAGGCCTGGAGCCTTCTGATGGCCCAGTTCATGCCGATGAACTTCACCTCCGGGTCGCTCTTGCCCTCTGAGAGGGTGTACTGTTTCCACCACTTGTGATCGCTGAATCTGGGGTCTTCCGGAGGGAAGCCGGCCTCAGTCTCACGGAGCTGTGCAATGTGTCTACGGAGTTCGCTGGCGAGCCTAGAGCGGAGCTCCTGGGCCCTACGGCCGTACTTGAGCTCCTCTGTGAGTTCGCCAGACTTGTCACCGTACCAGTTCACAAGCTGGAGCCATTCCTCGCGGTACCGTCTGATGATCTTGTCGTCAATGGCCTCACCAATGTACACACACACGTCCGAGCCCCTGTTGGCCGGCAGGAACCTCTCTAGCAGCGACCTTTCCTCAAGGTCCTGCTCTGGCATGATCTTCTCAAAGCCGTGGGCAAACATCGGCACCACAATCGGCTGTCTCGTTGACTCCAGGATCAGTCTCGTCATGCCCCACTTGAAGTAGCGCATCGAGTTGTTGAACGGGGCCTGCAACTGCAACACAAACGCCTCTGGGAATACGTGCACCCATGAAGGCCTTGAGCGAACCACTGGTGCCATGTAGTTTTCCCTCACGCGTCGCCACGGTGCACAGGTCTCCTCCAACCACGCTGTCCGCTCCGCTACTCCAAAGCTCTCGTGCTCAAACACAACGTCCAGAGTGTCGTCCGGGCTCAGCAACCGCACAGCAGCGTCGATGCTGCCCTGGAACGGGCCTTTGCCAAAACGTTCCGTGCTGAGGATCTTTCCCAGGCTGAAGAAGGTTCCCAGCCCAGCAGATGTGAAGCACACATTATGTGCAGCGAGCCCCCACCGGATGCTGTCAATGTCCTTGTACATCCTCCACGGCAGCACACCCCACACAAACGGGTCATCCACAACAGACATGTGGTTCATTATCGTCACCAGCCCACGGTGCTCCTCCTCGCTCCGTGCCACGGCGTCCTCCAGCCTCCCTAGCCCACTCAGCATGGGCCGGTAGAACGTGTTGAGCACAAGCTTGGAGAAGCCCACCGCCAACAGACAGTTCGCCTGCGATGCTGCGTTCCACCACCACGATCGCCGTGGGTACTCGCTCAGAAACTCGTCACCTCGCTCAAGCACTCTCGGCAGAGACATTGAACACTTCTTTGTATCGAATTGGGCCACAAGTATGCTCTTAGGCGGCTTTTAATGGTGGCCTTCTTATGGCTCTTTAATGTCCCAGCACCATTTAATGGGAAAGCGCGTGGGCTGGAAACACCTGGACACCATACACCTGGACACCAAGCCACCATCCCCGAGACATATATGTATATGCACACAGATCTTTTGGCACCTCTGGTAGCCCCGTAGTTGGTGGTCTTCTGTTTGCAAGGCCCCTAGAGACACCCCGGATGGAGAAGTACACGCAGTTTCGAGACAAGGCAACGGGGATTGCGCCCTTTGCGCCTCTGCCAGGCCCGCGTGGGTCCGTCGCCTTTGTGAGAGCTATCATGGCCGGTGTGCGTGCGGTGGTGATGCTGCCGGTTGTGACGGTGATCCTCGTGCTCAGCACGGTGGTAGGTCCGCTGGTACCAGTAGCAGTGCGTGCTGGTGTTGTACGGGCAGTGCTGCTGGTGTGTGGGATGCTCAGCTACGACGTGAGCGTCCAGGGGATGAAGCGGACGAGTCACGGCACCGCAGCGATGCTCCCGGCGAAGAACGAGGTCTACTTTGTGAACTTCACGTCAATGTGGGACTACTGTGTACTGGCTATTGTGTCGAGGGAAGCGTTCGCCGTGCTGATCCCCAACGAGCACGGCGAGCTCAAGAGGTTCGGGTTCTGGGCCTTTGTGGCCAGAGCCCTCGCCGGCGATGATACCAGCGGAGGCGTGAGCTTCACCGTGGACGAGCTGGAAAACAAGGTGGTGTACGTCTTCCCAGAGGGAACCACAACCAATGGAAGAGCCGTTGGGCCATTTGCCATCTCTGAGGCACAGTGGAAGAAGTTTTACACACAGCTCTCGAGCGACAAGAAGGTGCACAAGGTGAAGACCCTCTCGCTGAAGCTGAGCCCATCACACTTAACGACCCCGTTGGCGATGGGCTTCTGGAACTACATCTACCGTACGCTCTCGGAGTGGCATTTTTCATACAGAGTACGTATCAACTTTTGTGAGGACGCAACGCTGCTGAAGGCAAAGAATGCCTTCGCCTACAATGGCAAGTTCAAGCTCGTCGAGGGCGTTGGCATTAAGGAAAAGAAGGAGTTTGCAAAGGTGTTCAAGGGAAGAAGGTGAAACACACACACTCAATGCTCAATAGTACCCACCGGCACTCGTGGTAGTGCCAGAGGGTCTCCAGGGTGTGGTATCGACGGGCACAGCTCGTCCCAGTGGTGTATAGTTGACGAGCTCGTCAGTAGAAACAACCTTGTCAAATTTCAGGTTGTCATTCTCCAGATGGTACTTTAGGTGTAGCAGCTCAATAAGTTCAAACAAGTTTGTGTAGTCGTGCCGCAGGGCCTCCGGGAGCCTGTTGTAGACACTTGTATTCATCTTGAGCTTTCTGCTCTTGTTTATGAGTTTCCTCGACTTGTCGTTTACCTTCTTTTTAATTATAGACAGCTTCTTCTTGAGTTTGTTCTCATCCTCGTCGGAGTCGTCGAGGTCGGCTTTTGTGCTGGTATTGTCGATGGCCATGTCGAGGAATCCAATCGCAACACCAATCTTGTCCTGCTTGTAGTTCTCTACGGACACGAACGCCCCGACAATGCCATTCACGAGCTTCAGCACCACCTCGAGGTGCTCGCTCCATGATCCGGCTTTGTGATGGCCTGCTTCCTTGATCAACTGCAAAAGCTGTGTCTTGATAAAAACGGCGACTCTCCCGAGCGTCGAGTAGTTGATCTCGCTATTCAACACGTCCACATACTCGGAATCCTTCAGCTTCCACAGACATTTGGACAGGAATGTGTACTGAATGGACACCTGGAGTGTTGTCTCGACAAACCTGACAAAGTCCAGTGAGCACTCCCAGATTGAAGGCTCCTGGCTAGGCGGCGCAGACCCAGAGAGCACAAATTGGGTGTATTCGAGGCCCTTCTTCAGCAGTTTGAACGCATTGAGCCAGAACTTGTCACCCACACACTTCGGGTCCTTCGTGTACTGGCACATCAGCTCGTAGCTCCGTTTGCTGTAGCCCATGGCGATGTTACAGCAGACCATCACCATCTCATCGCGCAGCGTCCACTCGCCAGTGGCCTTGGACAGTACCTTCCAGGGCACTGTGTCAGACAGTGCAATGGAAGCAGTGTACGAGAATAGCTGGTCGTGAGAGCACCCTCGTTGTGCCAGCAGCGCCACTGTCGCCTCTAGGTACTCCTCGAGGTGTGAGATGTAGACTGCCGAGTTGGTGGACGACACCTCAAGCCTGCAGGCCCTGATCTCTGCCGTCAGCTCCGAGGGCGACGGTGACCGGAGTGTCAACGGGTGCAAAGGTGTTCCAGGCAGGAAGATCATGGTTTGTGGTCTGAGAGCGCTCAGCAGGGTTTCCCCAAGGAGAGAGACCCACACACAGAGAGAGAGAGAGACATATTTATACGGGGCGGGGTGGAGATCTGGTGGTGTGCGGGTGGTATATTACGTAAGGAGTTACGTCATTATTTACATAAGCACTTACCTAATCCGTTACATAAGTACTTACATAAGCCACAAGCCGTGCATTTAATCTACGGCCAATGAGAAGTCTTCTACGATAAGATCAATAAAGTGCCACAGGACAACTCCGATCATGAGCCACTAGCCAGGAAAGGTTATAGCCGGGCAGCAAGCACAACGTCCCGAAAGCTGGGGAAGTTTGCGGGTTGCGTAGCAAACCCTGAGCACCGGGACATAAGTGGAGCTCATCGCGTGGCCCATGGGCCCAGTGGCCCATGGGCTTATGGCAATATGGAGGGAAATGGAGGGCCTATGGGCCCTCCATCGGCTATGATAGGGTCTCGACCACGATGCCGTTTGGAAATTGTCTTGGATTGTCTTGGTCATGCGGATCAAGCACCAAGCACTGGTAGGATCGACGGGCCTAGGACGGAAAATTATTTATATCTAAATGTACTCAATGAACTCACAGCTGTGAAGACTGTGCAAAAGCTTGTAGCAGAGAGTTCCAGAGATACACGTAAAACGTTTGAGGTCGATAGTACACGTCTGGCCTCACTTCTGGCCCCCCCTATTTATATAATACCCTGCCCAAAAAAAGTTTTCCACCTTCAAGAACTCCCACTCACCTTCAAAACTCTTTCAAGGCCCCAGTTACCCATCTACAAGACCCTCTAAGGCTCCGGTATTGCACACAAAGATGTCAGTAACGCCCGACACGTACGACCACGGCACGGTTGCGTACATCATCGTGTGCTCTGCGCTTGTTTTCTTCATGGTGCCCGGTTTGGGTTTCCTCTACTCTGGACTCGCCCGCCGTAAGTCGGCCCTCTCGCTCATCTGGACAGTGCTCATGGCTGGAATCGTTGGCATGGTGCAATGGTACTTCTGGGGATACTCGCTGGCCTTTTCGTCGACGGCGTCGAACCCATTCATTGGCAACCTGGACTCGTTTGGCTTCCGAAACGTTTACGGCACAGACGACTCTCAGTACCCAGAGTTTGCGTTTGCGGTGTTCCAGATGATGTTTCTGTGCGTAACACTCGCCATTATCGCCGGTGCTGTTGCCGAGAGAGGCAGGCTGCTACCACACATGGTGTTCCTCTTCTTCTGGGCCACCCTCGTCTACTGTCCCGTCGTGGCATGGATATGGCGTGCTAAGGGGTGGGCCGCAAAGTGGGGCGTGCTGGACTACGCTGGAGGCCTTATTGAGATCCTCTCAGGTTTCACAGGTTTTGTCTACTCGTGGTTCCTCGGAAGACGCAAAGAGAGGCTCCTCATCAATTTTAGACCCCATAACGTCTCGCTGGTGACGCTCGGGACAATGATCCTCTGGTTTGGATGGCTCGGCTTCAACGGTGGTACAGCACTCTACCCAAACCTCAGAGCAGTCTACGCCGTCATGAACACAAACCTGTGTGCGTGCGTTGCAGCAATGACTTGGTGCCTGCTGGATTACCGTCTCGAGCGCAAGTGGTCGACTGTTGGACTCTGTTCAGGTATCATTTCGGGTCTCGTGGCTGCCACGCCGTCCTCGGGTAACATCACGCTCTACGGCTCCATCGTTCTCGGCCTCGTCACCGGTGTCGTGTGTAACTTCTCCACGGGTCTCAAGTACCTTATTGGTGTGGATGACGCATTGGATATCCTCGCAGAGCACGGAATGGCTGGTGTTTTGGGCCTCTTCTTCAATGCATTGTTTGGCGCAGACTGGGTCATTGGCATGGACGGTGTCACGGAACACCCAGGTGGCTTCATTTCCAAAAACTGGAAGCAGATATACAAGCAGATTGCATGGATTGCTGTGCTGATTGGCTACACCTGTGTTGTTACAGCCCTCATTTGCTTCATCATTGACAAGATTCCGGGCCTCCATCTCAGAGCCTCTGAAGAAGCAGAGGCAGCCGGTATGGACGAGGACCAGATTGGTGAGTTTGCCTACGACTACGTGGAGGTCAGAAGAGACTTCTTGGCTTGGGGAAATGACGGGGAGCACCAGGATTACATCCCACCCGTCGAAACGGGCGACACTTGCAACGAGCATGTTGTAGCCACTGGTGATGAGTCCGGCGACTCTACAACTGCTGAGCTGAAGCCTGAGAAGGTTGAGTGAAGCCATAATGTTCAACACACACTCAACTGACGATCTCTCTTTTTTTATGATTCTTCACTTCTATAAACACTTGGAACTCGTTCATCGGGACCTCATCGGGACCTCATCGGAACTTCATTGGGACTTCATTGGGACTTCATTGGGACTTCATCGGGGGCTGTCTTTGACTCTTATATATACGTTTTACTTTAGAGCGACACAGTGCTGTAAGTTCTCGGTTGTAGGTGCTCAGGTGGAGCCGCTTGTACGTGGCCAGAGGAGACCCGTCTCATACACATACAATTCCACACACAATGTCCAATGAGGTGAGCCCATATACCACGGACATATAAGCATCGGCATGATCCGCATGGATGCTACAACACATACCGCAACACACACCTCAACAACAAGTAGCCAATTGGTTCCAAGCAGCCACTAAAGACACAGCAGCTCACTCAGCTCAACATCTGGCTGCTTAAAATGGGTAAATTCAGCGCCATTGGGTGCTTTGGAGTACCATTTTCGACCGGTTAACACCGCTGATTCCGTTGTGTCTCGAACCACAAACGGAGATAAAGCAGATTATGGCTTCCAATCCCAATGAGTTTGTGTATATAAAGGGCGCCATTGAGTGCCTTTCATTAGAGGGTATCAGCTTCTTCCTGGTGGAATCTCAGTATCAATTGAGACTAAAGCTGAAATGGCATCAAAGGCCCCAACAAAGTGCTGCACTGAGGCCACCAAGAAGACTGGGACTACCACCGGTTCGTACGACGAGCTGTACGGTATCAGCACCTATGTGTCTGGTAAGAAGGGAGGCAAGGTTGTGGTGATCTTCACCGACATCTTTGGCTACCAGTTCTCCAACAACATGCTGATTGCCGACCGATTTGCAGAGGCCGGCTACTACACTCTGGTCCCAGACATGTTCCACGGTGACGCATTCGGCGTGAGCGAGTCGTTTGAGAAGCTCGGTGCGTGGGTTGCAAAGCACCAGCCTCAAGACCTGGTTCCAGCGATGACTGAGTACCTCTCTAAGCTCAAGGATGACCTGGACTGCGAGTTCTTGGGCGTGGTTGGCCACTGCTACGGCTCGATAATGGCCCTACCACAGATTGCGGACGGTAAGCTGGCCACCTGTGCGGCCGTTGCACACCCGTCTGGAGTTTCCATGGACGTCGTGGCAGCCATCACAAAGCCTGTGCTGATCTCTGCTGCTGAGAATGACGTTGTATTTACCTTGGAGCTTAGACACGAGACCGAGGCCAAGCTTAAAGAGAACAAGGTGACGTACCAGATCGACCTCTTCTCAGGCGTTGACCACGGCTACGCCGTCAGGGGAGACGAGTCCATTCCGGCCGTTAAGTATGCCAAGGAGAAGACCATCAGGGACCAGATCTACTGGTTCAATCACTTTTCCAGTGCCTGAGTTGTACGTTTTATGTGGTTTGTATCCAGAAGTGTAGCTTTACCGTAGTGTGTGGAGAGAAACCCGGGACGCAATGCGCAAATGATATTGATCCTTGAAGTTCTGCCTTCTGTTGACGAGTGACTATGACCAAAAGAGAAGATGTACATAATATAATTTCAGTATTAAACATCAAACCTATAATTTATAGCTCGTTTGACCCATTGCCGAACCTCTATTGACACTGCAAATTGTTTCCCAGATTTGAACCTCTCGAACAGGTCACAGTTCTCTGTGGGTCCAGAGAGGAGAAGCATCAGGTTGCTCAGAACAGTTTGGAGCTCGTTATTTGTATGAGGCCCATGGAATAAGCTGAATTTGCAAGGCATATGTGGTGCAAATACGGCCCTCGAGAGACACGACGCTGCGAGAGCACACAGAGAGGGCCTGACTCCGATGAAGTTGGAATCCATCGACATCATCTGAGCAATAAATCTCGAGGACACCAGGACCTGTTTTGGCACGCCATCACCATTTATGATCTTTAGGAACTCGAGCGGACTCACAAACGTTACTTCAAACTGCAGTCCCTCAAGGATTATGCGTTCCATTGCTATGATCTCTTTTCTGGACGCAAATGCTCTGGCTCGCAGCAGTTTTCTGTAAAAGATGCTCGAGCTGATTTTGCTAACGTCCTCGTACTTGATTGCAATGTACAGACATGCTGCGACATAGGACAGTAGATACGACTTCACGATGGTGTGGGTAGCGATGTAACGGTCTAGAATGTTAATGGCGAGGAAGATGGTATCTGCTGACAGCCTGAGCTTGTACCCGCAGCAGTATAGCCAATTGATGACCCACCTTCTCACGACGTCGAGGTAACTCGGCTGCAGCTTTTCAATTTTGCCCTTTGAAGGCAGTCTTCTTTCCTCCAAGTCCAAGAGGTATGCTATGATGTCCTCTGTGTACTCTGTGCATACGAGCTCGTCGTCCTCGTGTTCTCTATCCCACTTGAGGTACGAATGGATATCGATCCACTTTGGCTTCATGAGGCCACACCCTCCGGGCATGGCCCGGCCTCTGGCGTGCGGAGTACGCGGTGTTTTCGCTTCTCCCTCGGATGCTGTACCCTGGCTTTGCACTCCAGAGTCTCCATGGCTTCCACGGTCTCTGGACATGGTGGAAGTGTGTTTATTGTTTTGCTGGAGGCATGAATTACTCCCTGTCCACGCTACGTTCGCTGATGGTCTCTTGGGGTCCCTGGAGCCCCAGGGACCCACAGTGGTATCCGCTGTCTTTTATGTTAGCTCCATTTTCTTTCCCACAGAGCTCTAGGTTCACAAAGAGGTGTTACCTGGGCCCAGGCGAAGCGAACATGAGAGGTTTCAAGAGGCCATATGAAGCCCTAGAAATATAGTGGTCAAGTGTGTTTGCAAAGTAGCACCTTTGTTTCCACAAAGAGATCCCTTGGCCCAGTTGGTTAAGGCGTGGTGCTAATAACGCCAAGATCAGCAGTTCGATCCTGCTAGGGATCACTTTCTTTTTAATTTTTTTTGCCAATTCCAGATTCGCGACACCTGGACACCTCGAATCGTGTTCTCTTCAACGCGTGAAAAGGCGAACAAATCAAACAAACAACACCAGGAGCCACGTCTTTGAGAGGCAATTTTAGGGGAACCAGCATTCAAGATGGGTGACACGATGGCTACGAGTGCTGAGCGTGACGGTGTATTCCAGCACCTCCAAAAGGAAGCGGCGAACCGGGTGTGTTTTGACTGTGAGGCGAAGAACCCGACGTGGACGTCGATCCCGTTCGGTGTGCTGTTGTGCCTGGAGTGCTCTGCTGTGCACCGTAACATGGGGGTACACATCACGTTTGTGAAGTCGTCGAACCTGGACAAGTGGGCCCAGAAGCAGCTGCGCCGTTTCAAGCTCGGTGGCAACCAGAGGGCCCGCGAGTACTTTCTGAAGAACGGAGGGTCCCGCTACTTGGGCAAGTCTGGCGATGCAAAGGCTAAGTACACCTCCAAGGTTGCCGGCAACTGGAAGGAGCATCTCGACCACAAGGTTACGAAGGACGAGGTGCTTTTCCCGGAGTCTGTGACGCTGGAGAATGCCGACAACAACTCGTCCTCGTCCTCACTCGCTGGGGAGGGCTCGACAGACGACTTCTTTGCCAACTGGAACAAGAAGGCTGCACCGGGCTCTGGCTCTGCTTCGCCAGCGATTTCAAGACCAATTACCCCTCTCAATGGGTCCTCATTGTCCTTGGGAAATGCCACCACCACCACCACCACCACCACCACCACACAGCCAGTGAAGAAGGCTCCTGTCCTGAGAAAGTCCACAACAACGTCTACGGCCACAAAGAAGACTTCAATCCTGTCCGGGGCTAGAAAGTCCAAGCTGGGAGCAAGCAAGAAGATCGTCTCTGCTGTGGACCTTGACTTTGACGCTGCTGAGAAGGAGGCCAAGCGTGAAGCCGAGGAGACAGCCAAGCTCGGCTACAACCCAAACAAGACCCAGGACGAGTCTGTGGACATCTTCTCATCCACCATGAAGCCGAAAATCAACGCCATCTCCTCGTCCTTGACAGTCACACAGCAGCCTTCCGGCAAGGCTGACTATGGCTCCAGCAACACCTCTTCGAAGCCAAGCGTCGAGAAGATCACGCCTACGTTCGCTAAGCTGGGCTTCGGTATGACTGCCAACGACGCCTCAGAGCAGGAGAAGAGACAGAAGGCTGCTGCACAGCCAAAGTACACGGGCGAGGTCGAGAGCAAGTACGGCAAACAGAAGGCCATCTCCTCTGACATGATGTTCGGCCGCAACTCCTACGACACGGCCGCACAGCAGGAAGCACACACCAAACTGCAGTCCTTTGGTAACTCCCAGGCTATCTCCTCCTCGTCCTACTTTGGCGAGGACGAGGAGGCCATTGGAGGTGCTGGTGCGTCCTCTGCTGGCATGAACGCCTACGCTGCCACCACGAACGACGACCTCGCTGTGTTGAAGGACGCTCTCGAGCAGGGCGCAAACAAGCTATCCGGCTATTTGAGAGACTACATGCGCTGAGCCTGCTATTCCAGGCTGGTAGAAACTACACAATATATAAAGCTCTATATCCAAGCGTAGACAGAGCTCTCCCCAGGAGATGACTGTGTATATATGGTTCGCTGCGCGAGCACTAGGAAGTGGCGCGATGTAGAAATATATATATCGTGTTCCCACCTAAACAGTAATGCCTCCCGCACGAATCATCCAATTACCCTAGAAAGACGAGAATAAATGGGCCAGAAAAGCATGCAATCGGTTGCTGTTGTTGGTTCCGGGCTTGTTGGGTGTCTTGCGGCGCTCGGGCTTGCCAAAGAGGGCTACGCTGTGACGCTCTTTGAGCTCCGTGACGACCCTAGAAAGTCACAGAACAAGCAGCTGAGGTCGATCAACCTGGCAGTGTCGAAGCGTGGAACCAACGCCCTCGAGTACGTGGACCCTGTGGTGTGCGAGCGAGTGATGGAAAAGGTGATCCCTATGACAGGCCGGATGATTCATCACTTGGACGGCAAGCAGGAGAGCCAGCAGTACGACATCGATGGCCAGGGTATCAACTCCATCGACAGATCGTACCTCAACGAGCTGCTGCTGAATGAGGTGGACGCCATGGAGAACGTGACTGTGAAGTTCAACAAGAAGCTGCTGAAGATGGACCTCAGCATCGTGCCAACGCTTTACTTTGAGGATGGCCCAGCCGAGTTTGACTTTGTCCTTGGTGCCGATGGAAGCTTCTCCAAGGTCCGCCAGGAGCTGCAAAAGTTCATCAGAATGGACTACACACAGGAGTACATCGACTGTGCTTACTTGGAGCTCTACATTGCTCCTGGGGAAACCCCTGAGGACAAATTCAGGATTGATAAGAACCACTTGCACATATGGCCACGCCACAACTTTATGCTCATTGCCTTGCCAAACCTCGATGGGTCCTTCACGTCGACATTCTTTGGGCCTTGGGCACTTATCGAGTCGCTCGACAGCGACGACAAGGTTCTGAGCTTTTTCAGAAGGGAGTTCCCGGATGCAGTTGCGTTGATCACGGAGGAGAAGCTGCTGTTTGCCTTCAACAACTACCCAAGGGGCCAACTTCTCTCTGTCAAGTGCAACCCATACCATTACAAGGACAAGGCGTTGATTATAGGCGATGCTGCTCACTCTATGGTGCCATTCTATGGCCAAGGAATGAACTGTGGGTTTGAGGATGTCTTTGTTCTGCTTTCCCTGTTGAAGAAGAATGGCAAGGACATTGGAGCCACGTTCGAGGAGTATTCCGAGACTCGCCATCGTGACTTGACTGCTATTGTCGATTTGGCCATTGAGAACTACAAGGAGATGTCTCACAAGGTCACCTCAAAGCTGTTTTTGTTCAAAAAGAAGGTCGATTGGGCGTTGACGTACTTCTTCAGGGACAAATGGGTTCCCCTGTACACGATGATCTCTTTTAGAAGTGACATTTCGTATTCCACTGCAGTCGAGAGACTACAGAGACAAGAGAAGATCCTGGCCATTATCCAGTGTACTTCTTGGGGTATTTTAACTTTTGCTGTTTCTAGGGCCTTTGAGTGGTTCAAGAGACGTTGAGATAGCTATCTATGTATGTATGTGTATATCTACTTGCACATGCAATTTGAAACGATTTATATGAGCTTCTCCTCTTGTAGAAAGGCCTTGACGAGCAAGGCTGCTTTTGCACGGTCTGTTATCACGCTCTTCAAAGCGAGGTCCATCTCTGCGTATGTCTGTGTGTATCCATCGGGAACGAACACTGTGTCGTACCCAAACAGCACGCCGTCGCTGGACCTTGGTGTTTCAGCAATAGTCCCTGTGGTTACGCCTTGGAATAGTCTGGGCTCTTCGCCGGGGCCTCTGCTATAGGCAAAAGTGCACACTGTGCTAGCGGACTTGTCCTCAAACCCCTCGAGGAGCTTCGGGATGCCCTCTGAGCCCATTGCCTCGAGGAACCACTTAATATAAGGTCCTGGGAGCTCAATACCCGGCTTCGATAGAGCAGAGAGCACGAGACACGAGTCCTCCACGAGCACAGGGCCACCCACAATCTCGGCAGCAGCCCTTGCCTTGGCCATGGAGATCTCCATAATTGAGCCCTGGATCTCCTCGAGGTCGATCTTCTGGTGCTCTACAGCCTCTCCAACGACGGCTCTGAACTCACGCAGCTTTTTGGGGTTCCCGGTGACGAACTTGAGCGATCTGGTCATCTTTGATACCAGAGACCAGGGGAAGGAACAGTAAAAGCAGTAAAAGCAGGAGAGAAAAGAACAGCAAACACACAAAGGCACTACCGGGGTGGGAAGCCAGAACCCCCTGGGCCACGTCTGTGTAAAGCTCGTGCCGTCCTCCCCCCCCCAAACACAATTGGGGTTTTATATATATCTGTATACACCTACAAGGCAGCCTTGCAAGACACCCGCACACCAACGGTTGGGAGCCCTTCCACTGATAAGAAACACCCGAACACCACCCACCAGCATCAACAACATTAAAAGGGAGGAGGTCTGGGCTGGAAGGCGCGCTGGGCCCTCACAGACCGCAACCAGAAAAGGGCATACGTACCCCGGGCGTCCAGCGAGCTAAGGATACCAGGACGTGCGGTTATGACAGAGCGGGCACCAGAGACATTACAGGCTGGCGGGGCCTCTGGGCTATCGCAGCCTCTGCGGCCGCTGAACAGCGAAGTCCGCCACGGGTTTGAGATGGACGCGCACGACATGGAGTTTCTGGCGGACAACTTCTTCCTGTACTTTGAGGACAAACGGCACCACACGAACGGGAACGCACTGACAGAGGCGCAGAGGAGGGTGAGGAAGGAGTACTTCCAGGAGATTCCGGACTGGAAGTTCATGAAGGACCGGCAGAAGACGGTGAGCGCAGCGCTCGTGCTGTGCCTGAACATCGGCGTGGACCCGCCGGACGTGGTGAAGACGCACCCGAGCGCTAAGACGGAGGCATGGGTGGACCCTCTGGCGGTCAACGACACCAAGAAGGCGCTGGAGGCGATTGGGAAGGCGCTTCAGCAGCAGTACGAGAACCTGAGTCTCAAGACCCGCTACAAGCAGTCACTGGACCCCTGTGTGGAGGACGTGAAGCGCTTCTGCAACTCCCTGAGGCGCAACGCCAGGGACGAGCGCATCCTCTTCCACTACAATGGCCACGGTGTCCCACAGCCCACGCAGTCTGGCGAGATCTGGGTCTTCAACAGGAACTACACCCAGTACATCCCGATCTCGCTGTTTGACCTCCAGACGTGGCTCGGGGCGCCGTGTATCTACGTGTGGGACTGCAACAGCGCCGGCAACATCGTGGCTAACTTCAAGAAGTTTGTACAGAAGCGCATCGACAACGACAACGAGGGCCAGCACGATGCCAGTGCCCCGTCGCCCACGGCGGCCTACGTTGACTGCATCCAGCTGGCGGCGTGCCGCTCGAACGAGCTGCTCCCAATGGACCCGGGCCTCCCAGCAGACCTCTTCACGTCGTGCCTGACGTGCCCAATTGACATCAGCATCAAGTGGTTTATCATGCAGAGCCCGATCAAGAAGAGCTACTACGGGCCGCTGCTGGAGATGGCGAAGAACAGCCCGAGTGGGAACATTGTGATCCCGGGCAAGCTGACAGATCGGCGTACGCCGCTGGGTGAGCTCAACTGGATCTTCACTGCCATCACGGACACGATAGCGTGGACGTCGCTGCCGAGACCACTCTTCAAGCGTCTCTTCAGACAGGACCTGATCGTGGCGGCGCTGTTCCGTAACTTTCTGCTGGCAAAGAGGATTATGCCGACGTACGGGTGCCACCCGCTCTCAGACCCGCCGCTGCCAGACATCCAGTTCCACTCGATGTGGGAGTCCTGGGACCTCGCCATCGACCAGGTGCTGAACCAGATCCTCAGGAACATCAACAGCGGTACGACGTTGGCCACAGTGCCGGTGGACACAATGGGACCCGGCCAGGCCAGCCAGCCAAACGGACAGCCAAACGGACAGCCAGACCAGCCAAACGGACATGCCTCAACAACATCCTCCTCCTCAAATGGTGGCTTGCCAACATCAGCAATGAGCATGAACAATTCCGTGGACCCAAGCATCCAGAATTACCAGCATTCGACCTTCTTTGAACAGCACTTGACAGCGTTCGAGCTCTGGCTCAAGTACGGCTCGTCCACCAGAGAACCACCGGAACAGCTCCCGATTGTTCTCCAGGTGCTCCTGTCTCAAGTCCACCGTGTCCGTGCGCTTGTGCTGCTGTCAAAGTTTCTCGACCTGGGCCCATGGGCAGTCTACCTGGCACTCTCCATCGGCATCTTCCCGTATGTGCTCAAGCTGCTGCAATCCCCAGCTCCAGAGCTCAAACCTGTCTTGGTGTTCATCTGGGCTAGAATTATGGCAGTTGACTACAAAAATACACAGCAAGAGCTAGTCAAAGACAAGGGCTTCAACTACTTCCTCCAGATGCTCAACCCAAAGGACACAACCAGCAACACAACAAACGACCATAAGGCTCTCTGTGCTTTGATTTTGAGCTTGTTTGCCCGTGGGTTCAAGAGTGGCCAAAAGCTGTGTTTCTCACCTGACCTCGTCGATAAGCTAATACAGTACTTGGAGACGTCTGATAACCCTCTTCTTCGCCAGTGGTGCGCGCTGCTAATCTCACAGCTTTGGGACAACAACCATGAATCCAAGTGGATTTCTTACAAGGAGGGTCACTTGGATAGACTGCTGAAGCAGATCAATGACCCAATTCCAGAGGTGAGAGCATCCATTGTGCTTGTGTTGACCAATTTCCTCCCAGAGAATAACGATGAGGAGGATATCAAAGAGGAGACCAATATAATCATGACAGTGCTCTCATTGGTGAATGATGCCAGTCCATTGGTCCGTAAGGAGGTGATCATTTGCTTATCCAAGATTGTCAAGAAAAACATCAATAACTTTATTGTTTTGGCTTTTAATGAGTTGTACTCTGAAGTTGCCAACATAACTGATTTGCAGAATGACAATAAGCAATCTGTTGGGTACGGATCAATTTATCACATTATATTCAAGATGACTCTTTTGTTCTCCTGCGATGGACATGTACAGGTGAAGTTGTATGCTGAAAAAGTTATTGATTACATTTTAATAAAACTCAGGGAATCCCCGCTCAAGGAGAGCGTTATTGAGATGGAAAACATCTTGCTTCAAAGCACACAGTCATCCCTCGGATTGAGTACCATTACACAGCAACTTCCAAAGCCAATCAAGTTGAACGGCAAAACTCATAATGATCATCCACAACAAAGATCTGTGACTACTGGTAATGTCAGAAACAACCGCTCTCAAGAACCGCCTGCAACTGGATTGTCTCTACTGAGAAGAACCCTCTCGTTCTCCAATCTACTCAAACCATTTGGCTGGGCTTCTGCTGAAGGTGAGCACACTGAAAATGAGCGCTCCCAGACTTCTGGCCAATTGTACTTGACCACCGCTCATGGCTCCTCACCATTACCGAAGACCACCCGGTTTGATACGGCTGAAGCTATTGAAGATTTCCCAGAGCTCCCACTGACATCAACCTTTTTTGACTACAGTGTTGAGTACTTCCAAGAACCACAAATGCATAAGCATGAGGTTGACGAGCCTGGCAGTCTGGAGTACACTCAGCGTATATGGAGACGTAACAGAAACGAGTCTATTATTAATGAGACGCAGCCACAGAAGAACCTGTCTTTGAGAGGTGATTGGAGGACCAACATGGCCTTTTTAAACAACAAGACACAACCGAAATTGATGAAGTTTGCCCAGTTTGAAAATTATTTGATCACATCTGACGACAGAGACAATATTACTACTTTTGATTGGGATGAGGCTAAACAATTGTCCAGATTCTCCAATGGCAACCCATTTGGAACTAAGGTGACTGATTTGAAGTTGGTTAACGAGGATGATATGCCATTGTTGTTTACTGGTTCTTCTGACGGTATTGTCAAGCTGTACAAGGATTTCCATTCAATGGAGGACGTAAACCTTGTCACTTCTTGGAGAGCGTTGACGGATTTACTTCTGACGCCTAGATCTACGGGACTGTTGATGGAGTGGCAGCAGAGTCGTGGTTCGTTATTGGCTACTGGTGATGTTAAGATCATTCGTATTTGGGATGCTCCGAGAGAGCTGTGCCTCATTGACATTCCAGCACGTTCTTCAAGTGCCATCACCTCTCTCACTTCGGACCAAGTCTCGGGTAACATTTTTGTTGCTGGGTTTGGCGATGGAAGCATCAGAGTCTATGACCGTCGCCTGGATCCAAGGGATTCGATGGTGAAGCTCTGGAGAAACCAGAATGGAGAGAGATCATGGATTTCCAACATACATATGCAGAGAGGTGGTTATCGTGAGCTTATGAGTGGGTCCACGAACTCGATGGTGAACCTGTGGGATATAAGACTAGACGAGCCTGTTGTCAGCTTCAAGGGACACGAGAAGACGATGACGAGTGTTCAGGTCCACGAGCACGCACCCGTGATTGCCACTGGCTCGCGGTTGGTCCGCATCTGGACCACGTCAGGTGATATGGTGTCGAGCTTCAAGAACTCGAGTGGATTCACAAGCAACTTGCAAAACAGAACACCTTACTTGTCGTCGCTTGCCTTGCACCCTCACCGTATGATGTTGGCTGCGAACAACACGCACGACCCGTACATTGGCATTTACAAGTGCACCGAGAGCGGTAGCAGAGACTGATGGGAACAATTATAATTGAATGTGCATATTACCATGATATCAACGGTGTTTGTAGATAATCGTGTATATATATATATATATATAGAAAGAGAGAGAAGTCCGGTGGTACGCGCACGCGCGAACATGATAAAAAAATTTAATATGTACCGATGAGCTTTAAGCAGAGACCTCTCATGAAAAGATGCTGAATAACAAGAAAGAGGACGGAAAAGATGGCAGTCAGACAGTCTAAGACTGCTAAGCGGTCTGCAAAGCAGAATGGAACAAGATCGATTGAGTCCGAGGTGTTCCGTGACTCTGAGGCCCGCAACCGACTCTCGATCACATCTAACCAGACGGAGAAGAGTAAGGTTAGAAAGCCCAACAAGGCAGCTGTTAAAAAAGAGCAGGCGATGATACGGTTATACGGAAAGAAGAAAGGTCCAAGAGTGTATGATGAGAGGGAACTGGATCTTCCGGTGCTAAACAGGGCCATCATGCCTGGTGTCAAGAGACCAAGAGGCAAGAAGGGCAAGAAGTTTGTTGAGGAGAACCCTGAGAACCACGTGCAGCTCGACCGTATAATCTCTGAGATTGTGATGAAAGACGAGAAGAGAGACATGTCGAAGTTGGAGAAGGCACAGAGACTTGAAGATCTGAGAGAGCTGAAGCGTAAGGAGATGGAGAAGAAGGATGAGGAGAAGGCTAACAAGCTTGAAGATAAGAAGGCTGAGCTTAAGAACAAGTCCACAAAAGCTAGAACTGAGAGACGAAAGAGAGCCAAGCTTCTGAAGGATGCTGAGGTTGCTGGTGCTGAGGAGAAGACTACGCAAAAGAAGAAGAAGAAAAGTGTTTCGTTTGCCTAAGATTGTTTATGACTTGTGTGTTTGGGGAGTCTCTGTATGTACAACTACGGCTGGCTCAGTATTTTATATTAATGTAAAAAAAGGAAAGAAGAAAAAGAAGTAGAGATTTCCTATGTAGGCCGTTGTGTGACAGGGGACTAGAAGAGGGCACAGCACAATGATCAATGTACCTTCTCAGCAACCAGCTTGTTGAATCTCTTGATGGATGGGTACCCCTCCAGCAAGCCACAAACGTACCACTCAATCTGATTGTCTATTGGGACTCTGTAGAAGTTCATTCTTGGTCTCACGAATGCCCAGCACTCGATGGCGTGGAGGAAAAGGGTGAGGTATGTGATGTTGAGTGCGTTCGACAGCAGCCAGGCGATCTTGGACTGGGACAGCACCGAACTCACCGTAGAGTTTGTCAGAAGCTCTGGAGCAAGGTATGAAAACAATGGAAGGTATATGAGGCCCAGTAAGGCCCAGTTCCGAGGGGTGGGTGGTGTGAAGTCTGCAATCTGGTATGGGGAGTAACCTCTCTTTTCCGCAGCAAACCGGGCCATCTCGACGAGCCTGACACGGGCATCCTTGAGGTCCTCCATCGGTGGCTCAAAGGGGATCAGCTTCTCGACGGGGAATTCAAGGTCTTCGTGCTCAAACGTGATAGTCATGTGCGTGAGCTCGATGTGCGCCATCTTGATCTTCCTCACCTTGGGACCGAGCTTGA
The DNA here is from genome assembly GCA_030572335.1 of Petasospora nakhonratchasimensis. Classification (NCBI taxonomy): domain Eukaryota; kingdom Fungi; phylum Ascomycota; class Saccharomycetes; order Phaffomycetales; family Wickerhamomycetaceae; genus Petasospora; species Petasospora nakhonratchasimensis. Next base: position 594,834 of record JAJLZS010000008.1, read on the forward strand.
CGGCGCCGTACACCACGAGGTAGTCCTCGATGGATACTCGGTGGTCCTTATTCATGTGCGACAGGATGCGGGATTCGGCCATTTCGTCTCTGGAGCCTCCTTCTTTTGTCCAATTGGGCTCTGTTGTATCTCCACCAGCCATACAAAGAGCTTGAAAGAGACTGAGAGAACATGGCAAAAGGCCAAGGAGCGGGGGCCGGGCTAAACACCCGCACACCACAATCTACAATCCACGGTTATGTGCCTTGGTGAGGGGTGTTCGGGTGTTGGTGTTGTTTACGTTTCGCCAGATGAGGCAGAAAACGCGACAGGCCAGATCCTACGCGTCCTCGCGTCTTTTCGCGCTTTTCGCGCTTTTTCTCCCTCACAGGCCTTTATATATAATTTTGTGGACGCGTTTGGCTTTCGGTTTGTACTGGAGGCCACACAGCCAGATAAAAAGAGCCTGAATCTCTGTCACTTGCTTTGGTTTCTGCCTTTCCATTTGCCCCCCCCCTCGATACCGACACACTGTGCTACGCACGAGCTTTTTTTACGCCCTTTCACGCCCCGTTCCAGCAGCTTCTGCCCCCTCTTGTGAGCCCACAGAGCCATCAGAACTGTGAAGTTACATTCCCGTCGAGCACCCCCGACGCGTCTTTCCCAGTGTGCCAGCGCCCCACGGCCCACTACACGAGCATCTGTGGAGAGTTCTCGAGCCGTACTCCACGCTGAGCCTGCCCCTCCGTTTGAAACGACACCTGTTCCATAATGCCTGCGGAAAAGACGGTGCAAGTGCCTGTCCAGGACGAGAACGCCATCCCCAAGAGGTCGAAGCCGTCCTCAGCAGCAGCCACGGCGAAGAAACCGGTAAGCACGACGGCCACGGCCGGGGCTTCGTCCCGGCCGCAGAGGATACCCTCAGTGCCAGTATCTGCCCTTTCCTCAGCCCAGGTGGCTTCATCAAAAGGCGTCTCCTCGAGACCGGCCTTGTCCAACGTGACCAACACAACTGCTACACAAACAGCATCAACAAGCATATTAAACGCACCAAAGATCCAGACGAGATCGAAAACAAAAAGAGAAGGACTGGCTTCGATACCCCTTCCAGCACAGCAGCAGCAGCCCCAACAACAACACACAACACAGCAAGAACAAGAGCAGCAAGAGCAGCGATTGGGCCTCAAAAGAACAGCTACAGAGGCATCTGCATCATCACACCTGAATGGGCCCCTGAACGTTAAGCGTTCCAAAACAGAGTACGAATGGCAGGACTTGGATGCCGAGGACATGGACGACCCACTCATGGTGTGCGAGTACGTGAACGACATCTTTGAGTACCTCTCGGAGCTCGAGACCAAGACGTTGCCGGACCCAAAGTACCTTGAGTGGCAGACGGGCCTCAAGCCCAAGATGAGGTCTATCTTGGTGGACTGGATCGTCGAGGTGCATCTCAGGTTCAGACTCTTGCCGGAGACGTTGTTTCTCGCGATCAACATCATGGACAGATTCATGTCCAAGGAGACGGTCCTCGTCGACAAGTTGCAGCTGTTGGCGACGGGGTCTCTCTTCATTGCTGCCAAGTACGAGGAGGTATACTCGCCCAGCGTCAAGAACTACTCGTACGTGACGGACGGTGGCTACACAGAGGAGGATATCTTGAGTGCTGAGCGATACATCTTGCAAGTCTTGAACTTTGACTTGAGCTACCCGAACCCGATGAACTTTTTGCGCAGAATATCCAAGGCTGACGACTACGACATTGAAACGAGAACGGTCGGCAAGTATCTCTTGGAGATCTCCATCATGGACCACCGCTTCATTGGCATCAAGCCCTCGTTGTGTGCTGCTGCTGCGATGTATGTCTCCCGAAGAATGTTGGGACGTGCCCCGTGGAACGGCACGCTGGTCCACTACTGTGGAGGCTACACCAAGACAGACATGAGACATGTTATCGACCTCATGATGAACTATCTTGCAGAGCCCGTCGCCCACGAAGAGTTTTTTAAAAAGTATGCCTCCAAGAAGTACATGAAGTCCTCGATACTTGCGCGCCATTGGGCCAAGCAGGTTGCGGCCGACGGCATCGACATCATGGAGGAATAACTTCACACACAAACCCATATATATATATACTATATATTCGATACCCCTTTCTCTGTCACTTTCCACACGAATTGCATGTTCCCTTTCTAGCCATCTTTGTAAGCGTTGGTGTCTGATCTCTGTATCTTGTGTTGCGTCCCCTACCGTGTTTTGTTTTCGCCTGATAGAGGTACTGGGAGACCCTTAGAGCCCGTTCAAACACAGGCTTTTTGCAAACTTTGGGGCGCCGGGGGCGCTATTGACTCGAGGAGCAGCTACGTTAGTGGTGTCCTATGTGTATTACGCTTTGGTTTGGGGTTGAGGGCGCCTGTGTGGCCAAAGAGAGCGGTGGGACATAAGTGCGCTCGCAGTGTTAGGCCCCATGAGAGCCAGCACTCAGAGGTCCCCTCGTAGCCTCACAATGATCCCCAAGAGCCTCACGTCATCAATTGGATCAGAACGCACGCTGTGTGCTTTGATTTAGCCAGATTAGGCGTGGGATTTCGGGTGGGATCCCTGTTTATGTGCTTAATCGAGCTTTATAACAGCATGCCCAAAGTGTTTGTTTGTTTACAAATTGCCCGATGCGGCAGAAATTGCACACATGAACGAACAACCAGACAGTTTTTTTTTCGTCTCCTCCTGTTTTATTTAAGGGGAGAATAGCTGGGTTTGATTGTTCAGCTAGTTTCAGTGGGCTTTAGAAGAGGTTCTCAGGGTGGATCAGCTTTGTATCCGTCTGCATCACAGCTCAATTGGCACTTTACGTCCCGTCCTCCTTTCTCCGCCAGTATCCCTTGTTCTTCTCTTTTCATATACCCACTCCAGATAGCTCAGATAGCTCCAGATATAGCTCCAGATATAGCTCCAGATATAGCTCCAGAAGATGGAAGTCCAGCACATTATCCAGGACGAGAACAACCTCAAGGCCAAAGCAGAGGCCAAGAGATCACAGATCCCGGTGAGTACGAGAGCTGCGCTCTCGAACGTCACCAACACCAGAACACATCACCAGGGCAAGCCATATCTACTGGGTAAAGAAGCTTCTCTCATCGAGCAGCCGGAGTCCCGTTCCATCAAGAGGCCTGCGTCATCAAACAACATCCCTGTGGAGAGCACCGTGGCCAGCACAACAGCTCAGAGCTCACAGACAGCCAATTATCACCAGCACAAGCGAACCAAGACCTTGGACTACGAGTGGGATGACTTGGACGAGGAAGACTGGGATGACCCTTTGATGGTGTCGGAGTACGTTGTCGAGATCTTCGAGTACTTCCATCTGTTGGAGCTCAAGACCCTTCCTTCAGAAGACTACTTGTCCAAGCAGACCTACATCAACGCCAACATGCGTGACCAGCTGGTCGACTGGATGAACGAAGTACACACCAAGTTCAGACTCCTTCCAGAGACACTGTTTGTGGCCATCAACCTCATGGACAGATTCCTCAGCTGCGAAATTGTTCAGGTAAACAGACTGCAGTTGCTCGGCACAGCCTCGATGTTCATTGCCTCAAAGTACGAGGAGATCTACTCTCCAAGTGTCAACAACTTCTCTGCCGAGAGTGGCTCTACAACAGAAGAGATTCTCGCTGCTGAGAAGTTCATCCTTGAGATACTGGACTTTGATCTGAGCTACGCCAACCCAATGAACTTTTTGAGAAGAATCTCAAAGGCAGACGACTACGACGTCAACACGAGAACCATCGCCAAGTACTTTTTGGAGATCTCCATCATGGACCACCGCTTCATCGGCATCAAGCCCTCGCTGTGTGCTGCTGCCTCCATGTATCTTTCGAGAAAGATGCTTGGGAAAGACGAGTGGGACGGAAACCTCATCCACTACTCTGGTGGGTACTTTGAGAGTGATATGGAGCCTGTTGTGCAGCTCTACTTGCAGTACCTCGTGAGCGCCGTGGTTCACGAGGAGTTCTTCAAGAAGTACGCATCCAAGAGGTTCATGAAGGCTTCTGTTGTGGCGAGACAATGGGCAAAGTCCCTTGTCAGAGCCGGTGCTCTCGACATGTAAAATACAGCAAGATATGTACACTAATGACCCGTTGAAACCATACCCCCCCTTAAAGCTTGAAAGAATATATACCTAATCGTTTAAGTGTGTGATACCATATTGTTTTTGTCTTCTTCTTTCCTTCTTATATACTATAAGCAATTGATGATCTCGGAACACTTCTGTAAGCTCTCAGGCTTGGTCCCAGACGGCCTTATTCCTCTCCACGGCGTCCACAGCAGCGGGCTCGGACACTTTGGAGACGTGCAAGTAGCGGTCGTAGAACTTGAAGCCTGTCATGTTGTCTATGGCAGCCTGGGCGTCCTGTATTTCCTGGAATTGCACGTCGATATAGGCGTTCCGTTGGGTCGTTTGCATTATGGCTCCGAACGATGCCAGCAGCTCCACCAGCACCTCTACGGGCGCATCCTTCGCCACGTTCGTCACTCGCACTGTGCTCATTATGTACTATTCCACTTGTCTGTAACACTGGGAGCCCTTAGAGTGCTTCTCAGGCTTATATAAGCCCGTTGTGGATGTGTCAGAGGTTCTGCCACAATTTTTCACGGTAAGCGCAGCACTTGGTAGGAGGCACGGGATGCCCTGCAGAGCCCTATTGAGCCCTATTGGGAGCTCATGGAGCCTCGTAAAGCCTCTTGAAGCCTCCTGGAGCCTCCTGGAGCCTTTGCGAAGTCCATCTACGAGCTTTTAGAGCCCTGGAGCCCCTAAGGCCCAGGCTCGGCTGTTGTGGCTCGCCCACTGGCTCACCGAGGCCTTGCGGACATTATGCCCCAGCACGGCACCATTTGCTACGCCATTTGCTACGCCGTTTGCTACGCCGTTTGCTATTGTTACGCCAAGTCCTATGGCTAGACACTTCTACGGCTCTCGAACTCTAGCATCTGGCATGCGTATAGGCAGGCCCGTACATGGTACCACCTCCCGAAGAGGAAGGCAAGTGGAGGCCGTGTCACTGGCTGGAGGGTCCCACACCACACCGAAACATATATATAAGCGACGGACCCTCTTGGCCCAAAAGGCCCCCAGAAACACCCCAAAATGCCTCCAAAAGACCCTTTTGTGGCTCCAAATGGCCTCTCGTGGAGCTCAATGAGAGCTCTCGTAGAGACCCTTACCGTCTAGTGTATCTCAGATGCACATCCAAAAAGAAATTTTTTTTTTTACTCACAGCTACCTGAACACTCTGTTTGCACTGTGGTAAAGCTGTGTAAAAGTGCCGTACCAGATTGCTCTTAGACTCGAGTAATAGTGTATACAAAAAGAAAAAAACTGTGGCGATGTTGTGGATGACGAGTGGAAAGCTCGTGTGAGGCGAGCCATATATATACGTAGGGGATGCCCATCAGGGTCCCACAATACACCACTAAACCGGGACTCCCACTGGCCTAATAATGCTGTTCTCAAAGAAGGAGCAGGTAAGCAGCACTGCCGTAGAGGCAGAGCAGTCCTCGATCGAGGGCGTAGTGCAGCCCCTTGACAAGGGCTACAAGGACCTGGGCTACGTCTCAGCGTCGGGACTGATCCTCAACCGTATCATCGGTACGGGTATCTTTGCGACCCCATCGACCATTGTGATGCTGCTGAACGGGTCCATTGGTCTGGCCCTCGTGATGTGGGTTGTTGGTGCCATCATCGCCCTCAGTGGCATGTACGTGTACATGGAGTTTGGCTCGGCCATCCCAAGAAACGGTGGTGAGAAGAACTACCTTGAGTATGTGTACGGAAAGCCACGCTTCTTTGTCACAGCTATGTACGCTGCCTATGTCTTTTTGCTCGGCTGGGCTGCTGGTAACTCGATCATCTTTGGTCAGTACATTCTGATTGCAGCTGGTGTTGAGCCAACGAGATGGACGGAGCGTGGAGTCGGCATCGCTGCCATCACCTTCGCCTTCCTCGTCAATGGCTCCCACATCAAGACCGGAGCCTACTTGCAGAACATTCTCGGTGCCTTCAAGATTGGTGTCGTGCTCTTTATCTGCATCACAGGCTTTGTGGCCCTCGGTGGCTGGAAGAAGACGGATAACTTTAGCCACTCGTTCAAGGGAGCCTCTGGTGCAACCGGCTATGGTATCGTCAATGCCCTCTACAACATCATCTGGTCGTTTGTCGGGTACTCCAACGCCAACTATGCCCTTGGAGAGGTCAAGAACCCGGTCAAGACGCTGAGATTTGCAGCTCCAGTTGCGCTCATCTCCCTCGCTGTCATCTACTTCTTTGTCAATGTCGCTTACTTTGCGATTGTGCCCCTCGAGGTGCTCGAGACGTCCTCCACCATCCTGGCTGCCGACTTCTTTGATATTGCATTCGGCTCCACTGCCAGAAAGGCCTCGTCCGTGTTTGTTGCCCTCTCTGCTCTCGGCAACGTGATGTCTGTCATCTTTTCGCAGGGCCGTATCATCCAGTCGCTTGGCCGTGAGGGCATCCTCCCTCTGCCAAAGTTCTTTGCCACCTCGAAACCCTTCAACTCGCCGTTTGTCGGTCTCTTGCAGCACTGGGTGGTGTGTGTCATTACAATCATTGCCCCACCGCCGGGCGATGCGTACAGCTTCATCATGAACCTGATTTCATACCCACTCAACGTGGTCAACTTCTTTGTGGCTATTGGCCTGCTCTACCTCAACGTCCAGCACCTGAGAGGCAAGGCCAAGTGGACCCCTCCCATCAAGGCTTCGATCCCTGTCATCGTCTTCTTCGCCCTCGCGTCCCTCTACCTCGTGGTGGCCCCATACATCCCTCCTTCTGCTGGCCAGAGTGTCTACAAGTCGCTGCCCTACTGGATCCACTGCGTCACCACCTGGGGCATCTTTGGCATCGGCGCCATTTACTGGCTCTTCTGGGCAAAGCTCCTGCCACGCTGGCTCGGCTACAAGCTCATTGTCGAGGAAATCATTGGCGACGACGGCTTCTGGAGAAAGGAGATCAGAAGAGTGGGCCTTGAGGAGTATGCTGCCTACAGGGCCGAGCAGGGCTCGGGCGATGAGCTCCGCACAGGCTCCTCCAAGGACTCTGAGGCCTCAGACCTGTGATCCCGAAGGCCCTCCTGGGACGGCCCCACCCTCCCACTTAGTTAATGGTTTTAATTGTCAGTTTGACATCGTTTTACACTAGTAGACACTATATTATATATATGACCTCAAAGCTCTCCCCCGGAGCCCGATCCCCAAAACGGTGTCCGGGTGTCTTTTAAGGGGGTCTCGGAGGCCTCGGGGGAGGCTGCTTATGGGTCTTAATTCCAGACACTAAAAACGATCAATTGGCCGGCGCATCCCCTCCGTTCTGTCTACTAAAGCACAGGTAGACGGTGCCCGTAGTAAACTATTGTTTCTGTGGCAGAGGTCTCCGCTTTGACGTGGTTAAAGCCTCAAAAGCGTGCGCTGCCCCTCTGGTGTCTAGCTGCTTGCTTCCCCACATTTCGCACCCCGGGAGAATCATCTTCACGAGATAGATACTGGCTGGCGTCTTGTCTGGATCAGTGGAAGTAAAGTGGTCACTCGGGCATAGGTGGCCCCACTGCTGTAGATTTGTTGGGTATGTGGCGGGCGTGGGAAACGTGGCAAGTGGAAGGTGTATATAAGGACGGAGTGTCCACGGTGATATAAGCACGGTGTACGCTACAGCACAACCCAGGAAAGCTCAAGAAAGCCCACCAAAAGCCCGCAAACATGTCCATGCACACCCACCTCCCATTGTCCGTGAAGATCGACCTTCCAAACGGCAAGTCGTACGAGCAGCCAACTGGCCTATTCATCAACAACGAGTTCGTTGCGTCCCGCCAGGGAAAGACGTTCGAGGTCCTCAACCCTTCCACAGAGGACGAGATCTGCCACGTCTATGAGGCCCGTGAGGACGACATTGACCACGCCGTGGACGTTGCTGAAAAGGCCTTCTACTCTGGCGTCTGGTCCCAGTGCCACCCATCTGTGCGTACCAAGGCCATCAACAAGCTGGCAGACCTCATTGAGGAGGACGCTGAGACTCTCGCATGCATCGAGACCCTTGACAACGGTAAGGCGATCTCCTCTGCCAGAGGCGATGTTGCTCTGGCAGTCAGCTACCTCAGATCTGTGGCCGGATGGGCAGACAAGGTGGACGGCCGTGTCATCGACACTGGCAGCACCCACTTCACTTACACAAAGAGAGAGCCGATCGGTGTGGTTGGCCAGATCATCCCATGGAACTTCCCACTGCTCATGTGGTCGTGGAAGGTTGGCCCAGCTTTGGCTACAGGTAACACCATCGTTCTCAAGTCTGCTGAGTCCACACCTCTCTCGGCTCTCTATGTCTCCAAGTTTGTTGAGCAGGCTGGTATCCCAGCTGGTGTGCTGAACGTTGTCTCTGGCTTTGGTAAAATCACTGGAGAGGCCATTGCCACTCACCACAAGATCAAGAAGGTGGCCTTTACAGGGTCCACTGCTACAGGTCGCCACATTATGAGAGCCGCTGCCAACTCCAACTTGAAGAAGGTGACCTTGGAGCTCGGTGGTAAGTCCCCAAACATTGTCTTTGACGATGCAGACGTGGCCAAGACCGTCCAGAACATCATCGTCAGTATCTTCTTCAACTCTGGTGAAGTCTGCTGTGCAGGTTCTCGTCTGTACGTCCAGGAAGGCATCTACGAGGAACTCGTTGAGGCGTTGAAGTCTGCTGCTGAGAGCATCAAGGTCGGTGACCCATTCGATGAAGACACCTTCCAAGGTGCACAGACTTCGCAGATGCAGATTGACAAGATTCTCGACTACGTTAAGATTGGTAAAGATGATGGTGCCCGTGTCATCACGGGTGGTGAGCGTATCGGTAACAAGGGGTACTTTGTCAAGCCAACCATCTTTGCTGATGTCAACGAGAACTCCAAGATCATCAAAGAGGAGATCTTTGGTCCTGTCGTCACTGTCACCAAGTTCAAGACCGTTGATGAGATTATCGCCAAGGCTAACGACACCAGCTACGGTTTGGCTGCTGGTATTCACACCACCTCTCTGAAGACTGCAGTGGACGTCTCTAACAGACTCGAGGCTGGCACTGTCTGGGTCAACACTTACAACGACTTTGACTCACAGACTCCATTCGGTGGCTTCAAGCAATCTGGTATTGGCCGTGAGTTGGGTACAGAAGCCCTGGACAACTACACTCAGGTGAAGGCTGTGAGAATGAGAATCTAATCTCTATTTACTTTTATGGCGAGGAGGGGCTTTGATAGTCTCTTGCTCTTGTGTATATTTCTATGGAATGTGGCTTGTTTTAAATAGTTGTAGCGTTTTAAAGCTACAATCAGCATTAAGCAAGAACAAATTCATTAAAAAAGGTAGAGCACCAATTGCAGGGTTTCTTTTATATATATAGATTGTAGGATCAAGCAGCATTCAACTCACCGTCCTCGACTTTGCTGAGGACTAGAGGTCTTCCAGTGACTCTGAAGTAAATGTCCTTAACATCTTCGGTGACACTCTCAAAGTGGGAAGATGCATCGTAGGACTTGGAAATGAAGACACCATCCTTGGAGCCATCGTCTATTGGCTCAAACAGCTCGGAAAGACCCATAAAGGTGTGGTCAAAGTTTTGGATTCCAAGAAGCTTGAAAGCCGGCTGGAGCTGGGAATGTGGAGCCTCTGTGCCCTCGATAATAGTAGAAACAATGGCAATGAACTTACCAGATGGTGCAACCTTGTGTTCGGAACCGATCAAAGCAATGTAAATGTCATTCTTACGGCCACATTCTTTACCGGTGATTATAACCTGACCAGAGGTCTCGCCGTTTCTCAATGGAACCGAGTCCAGGATGGAGATGGTACGGATGACACGTTCGCCTTTCTTGGCCTTCTCTGGGAAGTAAGTTGGGTCTGCAATGACGATAGGAGCTTTAGCAACATGCTCCTCACCTTCAACCTCGACACGGACCCCAGTAACGCGAGAGGACTCCGAGTCGAACAGCACCTCCTTGACCGGGGTGCCCAGCATGAACGTACCACCATGGATGGCACTCAATCTCGAGAAGCCCTGTGGGAGCTCACCAAGGCCGTAGAGTGGGTACAAGTATGGGGACTTTCCGAAGCGGGCAACAGACTGGCAGTAGAGAATGATTCTCTCAATGGCCTCTCTGGCCGGCTGCTGGAGGTAGTCATCATTGTCATAGAGGCCCATTGCGTGGCCGATGAAGTTCTTGGTTCCCTCTTCTAAGCCGAACTTTGTGTACACCTTGTCGGTGGTGTCAGTGTCCAGGTTGAAGCCCTTGTGTGTGGAGACCTCATTCTCGTTGTACTGTGCAACCCACTGGAGGAAATTCTTGAGTCTACGCTTCTCAAAGAGCCCAATCAGCGAGGAAGTGACGGCCTCGTACTCAGTGGCCGGGACCTTTGAGCACTTCTGGTAACGGTAGACGAACGAGCCGTCAATCTGCTTGAACTCAACATAGCGAGTGACGTTGGTGTGCACAAGCATATTGGTCATTTCGCCGTTGGCCATCAGGAACTTGGGGATCAGGTCCACGCAGTAGTCTCTGGACCGTCCCAGCGACGTGTCCGGCTCCTTGCCAGGCTTGAACTTCTCATAGAGCTGCTGCAAGTTCAGTGAGGCTGATTCACCACCATAATACTCCTGACGGTCAATGTGGAGTACCTTCTTCCCCTCCACAGAGAGCAAGCCGCTCAGAACACATTCCGTAAGGCCTGTGGAAATGTTAGTACACGCCATGAAGACACCAATTGATCGATCAACATACCGGTTCCTGTGTTTTGTTAGTATAATTCCCAAATGACTGTTGGAGATGGACATGGGAGGGGGCAGAAAACCCAAGGAGCCCTTCAGTGCCCCACAGACCCCCACGCAGCCCCCCAGTGCCAATTATTCTCCCCATCAGACTGCCACACTCACCAAGCACAATAACGTCGTATTCTTCGTCCATTTTTCCTTCCTTTTGGTGTTTTCCTATGCCATCACAAGGTTGTTTTGTGATGATCTTTTGCTGCGTGGCAAATTATATTGGGTACTGGGGGCTTGCCCGGGGAATTTGGCAGGTCACGTGACCATGGCTACGATGAGAGCATATAGAGAATAGTGTATAGTAAAGCCATAAAAACAATTTAGCGAGGCCTGGAGGGCCCTCCAGGGCCCTGAAGAGTCCCTGGTTAAGCGTAGACATAAAAAAGCGAATTGAAAACAAAACAAGACATAGAGAGATCACTTCTCATCGGAGCTGAGCTCAGCATCGATGTTGGCAATCTTGTCCGCAGCAAAGCCGTTGGAGCCAGAGTGGATAGCAGCCGAGATCTGCGACTGGACAACGTGCAACTGCTCTGGGTGGTCATTCTGCCACTCCCTGAGCTTGTAAGTCTGGCCGGTGCAGTCCCAGTAGATACCTCTCAGGGTGGTGTAGATGCCGACTCTGCCTTCCCAGAGAGGGAAGAGACAGACGAGGAAGGCAGTCAAGAAGAGCCAGCCGATCCAGACGGTGATCCAGCCAGTGAAGAACTTCTTGGAGAATATGTAGCCAGAGCCGAACATTGGCATTGGCCAGACGATAATCAACGCGAGGAAGAGGAACAATGTCAGGTAGCCAGCAAATCTCGAGGCCTTGGCCAGGTGGGCAGACTCCTCCTCGAGAAGCTTGGCCTTGTTAGACTCAGCAAGACGTTTGCCAATGGTGGCAACCGAAGTAACTGGAGCAAGCTTCTCCGGATCAGCAGATCCACCCTCTGGAAGCTCACCTTCGGCCTCCATAATCTCCTCCGTCTCATCGACTCTGTGGATGCCCTTCTTCAACGTCTCAAAGTTGAATGGCTCTTCTGGGAAGCAAAAGGACAGGATTGGCACACAGATACCTGGAACGAGCAAGGCAAGCAAGTTACCAGTAAGCATGACATTGTCCTCGAATAAGTTGTGGTAGGTGACGGAGCCATAGAGGCCCTTGGCGGAGCAGGTCCAGCCGATAATGGCCACAATGGAGCCAATGACTGGGGACAAAGTAGCAGCGAGCAATGTCTGGCGAGACCAGAACAAGGTCAAGGTAGCTGGGATAACAGCGGAGGCAATGATCACACCCATAAAGTTATAGAGGAAACCAAGAGAAACGGCCGACTCGTACAAGCCAATACCGAACCCAATCATGGCGAGGGTGAAGAGGCACACAGAGATGTAGTTGGCCCACATGAGCTGCTTACCACTTGCGTTAGGGTTGATGTAAGATCTGTAGATATCGTAGGTGAAGATGGAGGAGACGGAAATGACCTCGGCAGACATGGCAGAGGTGAAAGCCATAAAGACGAGCAAGAGAGAAGCAACGGCACCACCAGTTCCCAGCAAGGTGTAGGCAGTAGCTGGCAAGACCAAGCCAGCATCCACTTGATCGGCGGACAAGCCCGGGTAGTATGGGAAAGATGGAGAGGACTCGAGGGCTCTACAGGCGAGACCCAGGGTTGTGGACACAACCACTGGGATTGCGATCCAACTCAGGCCACCAAGCACGTATCCCGGTAAAGCAGAGGCAGGAGAGGCAGAGATGGCCTTCTGCCAGTAACCATTGTCCATAAAGACGGCCGCAAAGTTACCACAGAGGTTGATGATCAAGAAGATACCACCGTTGTGGGACTTGAAGGTGAGGTATGAGCCCTCGGCGTTTCCTGAGACAGGCTTGGTCTTTGCAAGCTCTGTTAGCTTGTCCCAGACGATGCCTGGGGATCCAAGAAGCGGGTTGACAGCGTAAACCTCAAAGGCGAACATGAGAAGGATCACAATGATGACGATGGTGTGGATGTAGTCTGTGAGGAAGACGGACTTGATACCACCGTAGAGGATGTAGGCTACGATACCAAGAGGCAGCAGGAAGATGGCAGCGATAGTGTCCATGCCTGTGAGGAAGTTGACGGTCGCAGACGCACCGGTGAGGAGCATTGCGGTGACCAAGATGTTTGTGGCCAGGGCGTAGTAGAGGTACACACCGTGGCCAATTGTGCCGTAGCGGCCCTTGATGATCTCCAGGAACGTGTGGGCCTCTGGGGCAATCTGCTTGGCCTTGATGGCAAGCGTGGCAAACAGGATCACTTGGACACAGGCTCCGGCACCATACCAGAAGCCTCCAGAGATACCGTTGATGTAGGCCTGTGTGGTGGACGTGAGCAGCGTCGCAGCCCACGTCCACGACGACACAACTGCGGCCGCAATCAACGACGTCTTGACGGAACGACCAGCAGTCGCAAACTCCTCAGCCGTCATGATCTCCTTCTGGTACCGTTTGAGCATCGTCGTGATCGAGATCATACCAAGCGAGAAGACTGCTCCCAGTCCACACACCATGCCGTATCCAGCGCCCTCAGGCAAAGGGGGTCCTGTGAGCACCATTGTTTCTAGTTTGTTGTGCTGTGCTGTTCTGGTGCTCTACTCTCTCTACTCTTCTACAAAACGGACACCATCCTTGGCTTATATACACTGTGCCAATGCTCCTCGCCGGTTTCTCGTCTTCGGCGTGCTATGCGATGTGATGGCTGTGGTGCCTACCATTGATAAGGATGGCCTGCCCCCCTGAAAAGTTCTCTCGTGCCAAAAATTTTGCAGACAGTCATCTGGGCTGTCATGATGGCAGGTGGCCTGGTGGCCGGGCGCTGGTGGTGCTGCTGCTGCTATTGGTGGTGCTGGTGGTGCTGGTGGTGCTGTTGATTGAGGCCCCTGGTATATAATACCCGGCCTGGTACCCGGCCCAGTAGCAGCCCAGTAGCAACCCAGCAACGGCCCAATAGCGGCCCAGCACCAGCACCAGCACCACCAGCGCCTGGCCACCATCATCAGGACCTCCTCTACAGCCCACAGGCGGTGGTTGTGTGATTAATGGTCCCCATATGGCAACCTTGTGTAGAACCCTGGGTGCGCGTACCGTCGTTTCGCCGGCGAGCACCTGTGATTGGACCACGGGCTGATAACAATTGCTTATATAAGATGCCACCAATCGCAACGCCGAGCTGGCTATTGCCGTTTGCTGTGGGGGTTATGTGTCAAAACGGCCTCGCGTGCCATTGTGGGCTCGTGGGGGCAATTGGGGGGCTCAATTGGGGCCATTTGGGGCCAATTGGGGCCAATTGGAGTCGTCTGTGCTGGCCTGGGGCCCACAGGCTGCCCACAGGCTGCCCACAGGCTGCCCACGATTGGCAGGTCCTACATACTGGCCATTCTCGCCAGCTATCTCGTCCTCGTCCCTCCCAGCGAGACCCAGCTGCCCAGCTGCCCAGCATCCCCTTTGTGTACGCATAGCTTCGCCGGCGAAGCTGGCGTCCCCTTTATCTACACAATGTCCTTATATACCCACCACAAGAATGGTAAGAAGCGACACACAAAGCTGTTATCAGGCCATGTGCCCACCGGTCAGGCACACCTCGTCTGGGCAAGATCGTAGCATGTACAGTTGTGTAGGCGTATAAGCATGGGATAAGCAGTGGGGATCGAGGTTCGCCGTATGGAGATAACCATATTGGGCAAGGCCGGTAGCGGGCTCACTGGCCCCCAGTGGGCCGGGGAAGACGGGGAAGACGGGCACGCTCTGGTGCAGCCGTGTTGTCGCATAGAGTAGCTTCTAGTGTGTGTGTGTGTGTGTGTATGTATATATATGTATATATATATATGTATATATATATATGTCTATACGTATATAACACCCGCACACCACGCCTTGCTGACACGGGTGATGATGGCAGCTGGCTGAAAAAAAATTATCACCCTCTAAGCCAATGGAAAGCCACCTGTGGAGAGGCCAAAAGAGGCAGCAATAGAAGGACGTGTGACAAAGAGTTGGAAAGGATGTCGGAGCCAAAGCACCTCAGCAGAAACGAGATCGAAAAGCTCAACTCGGAGACGTACGCGAAGCGTCAGGCGTACCGTGCGCAGCAGGAGTCTGTGAGAAAGAACCTCAAGCACGTTCGGATCGATGAGGAGTCAGCCAAGTCGATTGAGCTTCCGAGAAAGAGGTTCTACAGACAGAGGGCACACTCGAACCCGTTCTCTGACCACCAGCTGGAGTACCCCGGGTCGCCGGAAGAGATGGACTGGACGAAGATGTACCCGCACTATGTCGATGAGGCCGGACAGATGACGAAGGAGGTGAAGATTGCGGACGTGGGGTGCGGTTTTGGAGGACTGCTCGTTGACCTGTCGCCAGAGTTCAAGGACACGCTGATTCTGGGTATGGAGATTCGTGTGCAAGTAACACACTACGTGGAGGACCGTATCATTGCCCTCAGACAGCAGCATGCGGCCACGCACGGGTACCAAAACATCAACGTGCTCAGAGGCAATGCCATGAAGTTCCTGCCAAACTTCTTCCACAAGTCACAGCTCGACAAGATGTTCTTCTGTTTCCCCGACCCACACTTCAAGCAGAGAAAGCACAAGGCCAGAATCATCACAAACACGCTCTTGTCTGAGTACGCATACGTATTAAGAGAAGGCGGGATCATCTACACAATCACAGACGTCCTCGACCTGCACAACTGGATGGTGAAGCACCTCGACGAGCACCCCCTGTTTGAGAGATGCGGCCAGGAGTGGGAGTCCGAGGACGTTTGTGTCAAGATCATGACGGAATCTACAGAAGAGGGTAAAAAGGTGGCAAGAAACAATGGTTCAAAGTACGTAAAGTGTTACAGAAGACTCCCAAACCCTCAGTAGTATGGTATAGTGTAATAAGCATGTGTGCATTTGTTTTTGTGTGTTAAAAGAATGGATGGAAAAGAAAAGAAATAGAAGGAATGTAATATAAAACTATTCATGTATAAACCATGAAGATAATAAGAGAAAAATGACCAACAAATCCCAGCATGGGAGAGAACAAGACTATCACCGGTCTTGTGAGTGTGTGCTTTCAGCATCACTGGTCAATGCTTCCTCATCACCCGGTGTACTTTTAGTAGTCTTTCTCAACACTTTACCAACAATGGACCCCACAGTAGCACTCGAACGTCTAATAGAAGAACTCAAAGAGTTCTGGTCGCTGTTCTTAAACTTAACAATATCCTCAAACGGTGGAGGGTCAATATTAAGCTCCACTCCACCAATACCTTGGCCAGCCAAACTCTTTTGGGTAAAGTTGTTCAGGTGGCTTTGGAATGAGCTGTTTGATTTCTGTCTTGTGATACTCGAGTTACCGGCAGCAATAGACGGCGAGGAGTAGCTTGCCACAGGCTGCAGCAACGCTTGTTGTCTTGCAATAGCAGCACCAGACATGTGCTGGCCTTCTTCGCCCATCAAGGACTGTGCTTCACAATCCAGCCTTCTATAACTTGAGGTGGACCCGTGAAATGAGGCAGCAGAAGACTGGTCGTCAAAGATCGAGTCCATGTCTTCGAGACTGACACCAGCAGTCTCTGGGTAGAATGAGTACACGACAAAGAATGAGATAAAACATGAAGTCGAGTGGATCAAATATAATCTCCAAGTGATCAACTCTTGTAAGATTGGAGTCATCTCACCAACGAGCCAATTGAAAGCCCAGTTGGAAGCTGTGGAAAGAGAGGCAACCTTGGAACGGATACTCAATGGCGCAATCTCTGGTGGGTACAGCCATGGGATTGGGCCAAACGAGTAGCCAAATGCAGCATTAAATATAACCACGAGAATAACAACTAGGTGTCTCGTGGTCTCTGTGTTTAAATACATAGCGTATGAGATTGCAGTGAGTGCCAATCCCATAATGATAGCTCCAGAGAGCAAGATAGGTCTTCTTCCCCATTTGTCAACGAGAATCCATGGAGGCAAGGTTGAAAGGACGTAGATGATGGAGTTGAAACCAGTCATAAGCAAAGCATCACGGCCCTTCCAACCAGCCTGTTCAAACACTAATGGAGCATAGTAGGAAATGACATTGATACCGTTGAGCTGTGCAAATGCTTGGGAGGACATTGCAATGAGCACACGTCTCTTGTATCTTCTCCACATGTAGCTGTATGAGCTTTCGCCCTCGAGTCTGTGCATAAGGACCGCTTCTTTAATTTCTCTATACTCGTTACGGGCTCTCTCGTCCTGGACGTTACCTGCTGTGGTCAGGTCTGCAATGACCACGATACCTTCGGCATCGTGGTCGTGGTTCAAGAGCCATCTTGGGGACTCGACAATAACGTAAGAGCCAAAGTACAGAGCAATTGCGATCAAGCACTGGATTGACAGCGGAAGTCTCCATGCGAGGTTACCGTCAAAGAAGGAGCAAAAGTAGTCTGCCCAGACCGAGGATGCATAGCCGACAATATTACCAGTGAACTCTACACAGGCCAAGCGGCCACGGTGGTGCGAAGGCGAGATTTCCGACTGGTACACTGGCACGACGGTTGTCAAGAGGCCCACACCGATACCGGAGACAAATCTCGAGCATGTGAGGACGGTGAAGTTTGAACAGAAGGCCTGTCCTGCGCCTCCTACGGCAAAAATGAGGGAACCGTAGCGGATGGATCTGCGTCTGCCAATCTTTTCGCTGATTCTTCCAGCTAGCAGCGAGGATATGAGCGCACCAATTTCTAGGATTGCCACCATCGTGCCAATTGCTGCTCTGTTTGGGTCGTCAAAGTAGTCCTTGAAGTTTTGGTTGGTCAAGAGGCCTGACATGACACCTTGTTCGAAGCCAAAGAGGAGCACGCCTGTTGAGACAAAGCATGTGGTGAAGTAGAGGAGTGGCTTTCCCACGAGGAAGCTCTCCTTCATCTGGAGCTCGCTGTACTCGTCACTCATTGTTTAGGGTATGCAAGATATGGAACGAGGGACTGCTTATCTTCGTAGCATCAACACCTGGTATGTGTGAAGATATGTCTTGGTGCAGCTGTGGTGGGCTCCGGGGGTGTTCCAGTGCTTCCAGTGTTTCTAGGCTTTCCAGGGGCTAACACCAGTGTCTCCAGTGGTATCTTGGGAGTATCTAGAGGGTCTATCCAGTGTAGCACACAAGAGCTTAGGATCAGCTTGTTGGTGCACCGGACCAGGAATGATGTAAGGGGTAGGCACGCGATAAGAGGCGTCCGGCCGTGTTTGCGTGCAGGAAAAAAGAGAGGGAAACGGCTTCGGGAGCAGCAGAGGCGCACAGTTCAGAGGGAAAGCACAGGGCGCACAGGAAGCGGTACACGAGCGCTTTTTCAGTGTGTTCTTTTGGCCTTTTTCCATCAAAAGACACTTAGAAAGCAGGAAATAACACTGGTGCCTGGGAAAAAAGGGGAGTTTCGCGACAGCCGGCACTGACGCCAAAACACGTCAAAACAAAACGGGAAATGACGTCATGGCCGCG
The DNA here is from genome assembly GCA_030572335.1 of Petasospora nakhonratchasimensis. Taxonomy (NCBI): domain Eukaryota; kingdom Fungi; phylum Ascomycota; class Saccharomycetes; order Phaffomycetales; family Wickerhamomycetaceae; genus Petasospora; species Petasospora nakhonratchasimensis. The sequence goes on from JAJLZS010000008.1 coordinate 613,160, forward strand.
GCCGCGAACTCGTTTGTGACACCCGCACACCACCAGTTCGTTATCGCGCGCGCTTTTGGTGTCAAAATGAAAGCAAATGACAGGAAACAAAAGGGGGAAAGCCGCTAAAAAGGGCACGCTTTAGGCCAGTTCCAAGGATATCAGAGCCTATTTATCTCTCTTCTGAACTCCAGTGAGCGTTTGAGACGACAGAGTGATGTCACGCGGCAAGCAGACACTGCACGAGTCGCTGGGGCGGTTGCCGCCGGAACGGGAGGAAGCAGGTGATCAAGGGCAGGAGACGGCTCCAGGTGGAGTGGCGGCGCTGAGGACGATCTCGGGGTCGACGTTGGCCTCGACGGGGAGGAGGGCATCCAAGACGTTGATGAAGCCGCTCTCGCCGCTTAGAAGGTCGCTCTCGCCAATGTCAGCGTCTGTGGGGAGCTTGGGCCGGTCGGTAACGGCGTTGGCAGGGTTGAGGACCAGGGCAAAGCATGAGGACGAGGGCGACGTGGCACGGCCGGCCCACATGGCCAAGAGCTTTGTTTCTCTCCTCACGACCGCCAGCATGTGCAACGGGAACCTCACAGACATCATGGCGCAAGATCTGGACGGCCTGGCCGCATCCGATCCTGGGCCTGCCCCTGGGCCCGCTCAGGAGCAGGAGCAGGAGCAGGAATATGCCTCCGGACACGATGAGCTGCTGGTCCTGGAGTCGTCACACGAGAACACGGGAGAAAGCACCCTCGATAATTGCAATGCCACGGTCATATCCACTGCCCCAATCACCGATCAAGCACCAAACACCCAGCTCAGGCTGGACGGGGGAGACCTCACACGTATCGCAGGAAACAAGAGCTTATTTGAGTTGTCTGTAGAAAAGAAGATTGACGGAAGCGCTAGCACCTCGGACTTACAGAGCAGGGCCCACACGCTTTACCAGAAGTTGAGAACTACCTTTGGCATCCACGAAGACGACGTCCTCCTTGCAGAGTACTCGTGCTGGCTGCTCAAAGACGTACTTCTCCAAGGGCATATATACCTAACACAGTCGCATTTGTTGTTTTTGGCCTTTTTGCCCAAACATGACAAGAATAAAATCGCCCTATCGGGCCATTTGACTTTGGACTTAGCACCTGCGAAGATGATGATGACCAGCACAAGATACTGGGCTGTCTTGAAGAGCCATACGCTCTCCCTTTACAGCTCTTCCACGGAGCTCTACTTCCCGCTGTTGACTATTGATTTGAGATACGCCATCCGTGCAGAAGTCAAGGATAGACACATTCGTATCTTGACAGAGAACAGAAGCTATAAGTTTTCGGCAGACTCTGCACACAGCGCAAGATCATGGGCAGCCCTTTTGAAGAAACATATATTTGCTAACCGAAACAAGGGCGACTGTGTAACACTCAAGATCCCCTTACAAAATGTCTTGGATGTGGAACACACGCCCATCTTTGATGGCGCAGAGACAATTCGGGTAAAAGCACTAGAAGGCCTGGACTCCTTTGTGTATGATGATTACTTCTTCATGTTCTTTAACTGCGCTCCAGAGGCATTCAAATCATTATCCGAGGCAATTGACAACTTGACTCCGTCAGATACAACAAAGGGATTAGAAGATAGCACCGCACTACTGAACCTGGATGATACCCGAAAAAGAACAAGGAGCAACACACTTTTGAAACTTTTGGCACATACAATCCCAAGCGGTAGATGTAACTCCTCTGCATCCACAAGTGAACCAACATCTGCTATCTCAACAGGAGTACCGGCAACATTTGTGCAAGAACCAATTATCGAAAGATACATCACAAGAGACATTGAAGATATACCAGATGAGTTGATCTCTGCCAGAGACGACAACTCCATATCAACTACAGACGAAGAAGCAATTGAGGACGAAGACGCAGAAGATGACGAAGTGATTATCCCACCTATGGTTGGTTCCCCAGAAGTTAAATCCGATTTCAAGGATTTCAGATTCTTACCTTTACCTGACTTTTCGACAAAGACAATCAAGTCGGGTCTCAGCAAGTGGACACCAAAGATGTTAAAATCTGCCACAATGATGTGGACTTCTAACCCTGTACATTACTCTGAGAAGAACTCTATTGAGAGAGGTATTGACGATGATGAGTTTTTGGCTGCTCCAGATGAGACAGTAGCTGCAACAAAGAGATTCCAAGATCATTTCTCCTTGTCAAACTCAGATTTGTTGGTATCGTCATACTATGCCCATTTACACAGAAATATCCCAGTGTATGGTAAGATTTATCTTGGATTTAAGGAGATGTGTTTCCGGTCCTTGGTTCCTGGTATCAAAACCAAAATGATTCTCCCATACAAAGACATTGAGAACTGTTACAAAGAAAAAGGATTCAAATTTGGATACTATGGTCTTGTAATTGTGATCCACGGACACGAAGAATTGTTTGTGGAATTTGGCTCCAGTGTGGCAAGAGATGACTGTGAGTATCTTTTGCTTAAACAGTTAGAAGAGCATATGTCCAGTGGGTCGCCGCATGGTTCAGATGACCACTTGACATCAAGCGGGAAATTAGAAGCTGCTAAGATTCGTCTTTTTGAAGACAAGATACACTCTGAGGCTGGATTCGATGTTCCTATTATTGTTGAAGACCATCCATTGTTGAAGACTAGCTTGAGGCCAAACAAGTCTTATAGATTTACACTTTTGACCATTGGATCCAGGGGTGACGTACAACCTTATATTGCATTGGGACTTGGTTTGAAGAAAGAAGGTCATGAGGTCAAAATTGCCACTCACGCTGAGTTTAAAGATTGGATAGAGAGTCATGACTTGAGTTTTCACGAGATTGCTGGTGACCCAACAGAGTTGATGTCTCTTATGGTAACACATGGCTCTATGAATGTTGGACTTCTCAGGGAAGCTTCCTCCAAGTTCAGAAGCTGGATTTCAGAGCTTCTTACAAGTAGTTGGAAAGCTTGTCAAGGTACAGATATCTTGATCGAATCACCATCAGCTATGGCAGGGATTCATATTGCTGAATCACTGGGTATTCCATATTTCAGAGCCTTCACTATGCCGTGGACGAGAACAAGGGCCTATCCACACGCTTTCATTGTTCCTGATGAGAAGAAGGGTGGAAGTTACAACTACTTGACTCACGTGTTATTTGAGAATATCTTTTGGAAGGGAACAAGCTCGCAGATCAACAAGTGGAGAAAAGAGATGTTGGATTTGCCGAAAACAAACTTGGATATTCTTCAACAGAACAAGGTTCCATTCCTCTACAATATTTCACCAACGGTGTTCCCGCCACCTGTTGATTTCAGTGAATGGGTGAAAGTTACTGGATACTGGTTTTTGGATGAGGCGTCGAGGTATGACCCTCCAAAAGCTTTGGTGGACTTTATCAGCAATGCCAAGAAAGAACATAAAAAGTTGGTGTATATCGGCTTTGGTTCTATTGTTGTTTCCAATCCTAAGGAATTAACACAGGCCGTTGTTGATGCTGTTGTCGACGCAGATGTAAGATGTATCTTGAACAAGGGGTGGTCTGAGCGACTAGGCGGTTCTAAGGAGGTTGAAATTGATCTTCCGGAACAAGTATTCAATGCTGGTGCTTTACCACATGATTGGTTATTCCCACAGATTGATGCTGCAGTGCATCATGGTGGTTCTGGTACCACTGGTTCCACTTTGAGAGCTGGACTTCCAACAATTATCAAGCCCTTTTTCGCTGACCAATTTTTCTATGCCAACAGAATTGAGGACATTGGTGCTGGGATTGCGTTGAAAAAGCTGAATGTAAAGTCCTTATCCAAGGCTCTCAAAGAGGCCACAACTGACCAAAGAATGATCTCCAAGGCGAAGAACGTTGGTGAGCGTATCAGAGAAGAGAATGGTGTTACAGAGGCGATCAACAACATTTACCGAGAGTTGGAGTATTCTAGAGAGTTGATGCTCAGCAAGAAGAAGCTGCTACACATGACACATGCTGTTGATGAGGAGTCTGCGGAGATTATCAACAACGGAGGAGTAATGATGGACATGATAGGTGCTGGTGATGACTTTGTGGGAGGTGACTTTGGGTCATCTGCGACTGGCGATAGCAAAGGTAGTGATGTATCTGGATCTTGGCTTCTGGTATGACTATATAATAACACTAATGAAATGATTAATACAATAATTAAGGGGAGAACTTCATTATAAGACTATATATAAAAACGGTAACTACCAATTTGTCACATCCTCGGCTTCACCAAAGACCGAGTTCTTGATCTCTGTGACGGGTTCTTCTTCCCACTCGCCACCTGGAGCGTTCATAATCTGTGAGCACTCCTCCTTCAAGAAGTTGATGATCAGCTCGTTGATAGCAGCAAACTCGAGCAAGAAGGCATCGTGTCCCTCTGGGGAGTCGATCTTTTCAAGACGGGCATTTGGCATAAACTCTGCAATAGTTTCCTGTTCTGTGTATGTAAAGAGGCCATCAGAGCTGATACCAACCACGAGGGCTGGCTGCTCCAGAGTAGCAAGCAGTGACTCGATGGTGCCATCTCTATCTCTGGAGATGTCATGTGTGTCGAGCTTTCTGGAGATTGCAATGTAGCAATTGGCATCAAATCTGTTGATAAACTTTTCACCCTGATAACGGAGGTAACTCTGTGCTGAGAAGTATGTCTGGTGTCTACGTGTGACTGTTGACAAGGAGTTTGCAGAGGAAGATGAGTCCTGTGACGCTGATCTCTCTGTCTGTGTTTCGCTGGTTGGTGTTGGCATGCGTCCTCTCTTGTGTCCCTCATTGTGGATGGCCCAGTGCTCCTCCTTAGCTGAGGATGGTATACGCTGTGCCGTTAACGGAGGCTCCACTTTTCCTTTGAGACTCTTCATGAGGTTTGGGTTCTTTCGTCCGAATCTGTGCTCAAAGGAGTTTCTGGAACGGTACGTTAGGAGAGCAGCCATTCTGGCCGCTCCGAGGCCGGCTGCTGGTGGGTCGTTTAGGTCGTAATAGCCATCGAGGTACTTTGGGTCTGAGTAGATGCTCTGCCTCTGAGCCTCTGACCAGGAAATGCACCAGGCAGACTGTCTTGCTGAGGTTGCCAGTGAGACGATGGCCTTAATGTACTCGGTACCAAAGAAGGCCCACTCCATCGTGAGCATACCACCCATGGATCCACCGATACACACGGCCACCTGCTTGACTCCAAGGTCATCCAGAACCATCTTGTGCACGTTGACGTCGTCTCTGACAGTGCACAGCGGGAACTCTGGGCCGTATCTCTTGCCTGTGGAGGGGTCTGTCGTTACAGGGGACGCCGATCCATAAGGCGACCCCAGCGAGTTGAGGCAGATGATGAAGAACCGTGTAGGGTCAAAAGACCGTCCTGGCCCCAGCAGAGGACCCCACCAGTCCGCAACGTCAGACGACCCCGTGAGAGCATGGCAGATCAGCATACAGTTGTCCCCACGCTCATTCAGCTTGCCCCATGTCTTGTAAGCAACCGGCACCTCTGTTATGACCTCTCCGGACTCCAGCTCCAGACGCGGCACAATTGCGATCCGCTGCTTGTTCACAAGCTTGGAAAACGGGTTCTCCGGCTCAGACTCAATGTGTTTCAGTGGCATTTGTCCAGGGCTTTCAATTGGACCTTTCCGTTTGCCAACAAGAGTGAAATTTGTGGAGTCCCAGGCCTTTTTGCTGTGAGTCAACAATTAATTTTTAGGCTCCTGCCACAAGTTGCGGCCCAGGGCCTAGGCATGGGCCTGGTCTTGTTGCGGGTTCGAGCCCCGCCGGCGCCATCTATTTTGTCCAAGTCGCTGTATTATGTCTTCATTACACTAGTTTACACCCAAAACGGGGGGTAATCCCCCTAGAAATACCAAAACAGAACCCATAACACCCCAACAAATCATAACTCATAGCTTCTTGAAAGCAGACCTGATGCCCTTAAGGAACACCGTGAGGTCTCGCGAGCCGTTCAGGTGTGCCAGAACAGCAGCCACCTCTGCCTGAGGCAGAGGTGGCTGCACACTGGACACCTTGTACAAGTGCTCGCTGACGTCAAGGTCAAGTGAGTACTCTCTCTTGGGGTCTGCGGCGTCGATGTTCACAAACACGAAACGCAGGAGGTCCTCCTGGAGGCCGTCGATGCGGAACCCGAGCAACTGCTCGTACACAATGGTCTCCGGCAGGTCCATCTCGCCCTGGCGCTGCTGGTGCTCCCTCAGCTTCGACAGCTCGCCCCGTCTCTGCTCCACACGCTCCCGTAGCTCTGTAACCTGCTTCTCCAGCGTCGTGCGCTCCTCAGCCAACTGCTTCTGCTTGAGCCTCAGCTCGGCCAACCTCGACTCAGACGTGTTGGCGTCTGCCAGCTCTCGGCTCACCTGCGCCTGCAGCTCTCCCTCTCGCTGCTCGGCCTCCTTGAAGTGCCTCTCCAACTCCCGGTGCTCCCCGTGCAGCTGCTGGATCCGTGTCGTGAACACCTCCTTCGACTTAATGATCTCTGTCTTCTTCTGCGCCACAAACTCGTTAAACCGTTGCGTTACCCGCTCCAAACGCGCCTCAACTTCAGCATCAAAGGTCTGCACGTCTGACATCGCTCTCTTTCGGTCCTTTCTGGTTCAATTCGCCTCTACAAACACGGAATGCTCCACTCCTCCCTTCATAAAGCCCTTTGCCTTACTTGGTTTGTTTATGTTTTCTTTCCATCTGCTTATTGACACGCAGACAGATGGCAGATGTTGATCTGCCATTTTGATACGGGCAAATGGGCGTGCCTTCGCTTACGGTGCGAAAAGGTGGATTGGAGGGTCAGAGAATGGAATATAGGGGTATTTATGGACCTAGGTACACTCTCTAAAGGCCAATTGCGTGTGTGTGAGTGTGTGAGTGCGAGTAGTTCTTGTCTGCTTCCCAAGCGTGCTCTTTCCTGCCCTTTCCCACCGTAAAACGACCGCAAAATGTGCTTGCCAAAAAGATCACAGCCAGAGGTGAGGTTCCTCACATTCAACACTTGGGGCCTGAAGTACGTCTCGAAGCTCCGGAAGGAGCGTCTCCGTGCTATTGCAGATAGGCTTAGTACATCCCATGACGAGTATGACGTTGTGGCCCTCCAGGAGGTGTGGGTGAAGGAGGATTGGGAGTATCTCGAGAAGACATGCTCGCAGTGGTTCCCATACAGACGTATCTTCTACTCTGGCATCCTCACGGGCCCGGGGCTCGCCATCCTGTCGAAAGTACCGATTGAATCGACGTTCCTCTATCGCTTCCCAATCAATGGAAGACCGTCCGCTTTCTGGAGAGGCGACTGGTACGTTGGCAAGTCCGCTGCTGTGACACTGCTGAGGCCTCTGTCCGATGACACCCCACCACTCGCCATCCTCAACTCACACATGCACGCTCCGTACTCGCTCACAGGAGACGCTGCCTACGAGTGCCACCGAGCGTGCCAGGCGTGGGACTTTTCTCGTGTATCAAGCCTGCTCTCGAAGGCCGGCTACGCTGTTGTGATTGTTGGAGACCTCAACTCGAGGCCGGGCTCGCTACCACACTCCCTCCTCACACTCGAGACGGGCTTGGTCGACAGCTGGGAGCAACTCAACGGCATCCAGGACCTGGAGTACATCAAGAACTTGCCGGCAGAAGCACAGATAGAGGTGGGAGGCACAACATGCGACTCAACCCTCAACACATGGAGAGCTGACAGACACCCAACAGAGGCGTGCCGGCTCGACTATGCTCTGATCGACGGCAAGAGGTTGAAGACTACAGTGGCCAAGGTCGACTTCACAGAGACACTGGCCAACATCGGGTCCTACTCTGACCACTTTGCTTACGCGTGCACGCTTCAGATCCTGCCGAGGAAGGAAACTGTCCAGGCGAAAGAAAACCTCTCTCGCTGCGAGTCAGATATCTCCTCGAGGCTCATGACACACGACACGCTGCTCAAATGCATTGAGCACTACGAGTCTACATCCAAGTGGCAGACAACATGGAGATCGCTGCACTTTTGGGCCTCCGTCGTGCTGGTCGTTGCCATTTCCGTCGTAACAACCTTCACCTCGCTGGTGGCTGCCTGGTCCTCCGTTTTCTGGGTACTTGCAGTAGTGCTAGTCACCTCCACAGGGCTCATCGATGGTCTCATTGCGCTCTTGTTTGGAAGGTCCGAGTGGAGGGCGCTCATGGAGGTGAAGCAGGAGGTGCTGGACTCCAAGCGGACCATCACCTCGATGTTCTGAAACCACTTTTTGCTGATAATTGGCTACCTAATAACAACATAATAATGAAATGCTTCCTTTTTAGACCCATTGACCTCCAACACCGTCGCTTGACCGGTGTTGATCCTAAATAGTGTAGAAACCCAGACCCTTGCCAGTCTCTCTCCCCTCCCCCGGGACTGAATTCCCTCTCGCACCACAATTCACAAAAGGGACACAAACAAAAACACACTACACTAACATAACCACAGGCCACACCCTACCCTTGTGCTCAGCTGAGGACTCAATTGACCACGACATGGCCCCAAAACGCCCCGTACACAAGAAGAGCGTCTCGTTCTCGGACTCCCACCTGGCACCGTCCCCCGAGGAGTGCTCGTACTCAGTTGGATTCTCGATGAAGCTGATACCTGTGCACATCCTCATGACCGTTTACTCCATTTTCAGCTCGCAAGACCTGGCTCCCGAGCACGTCCAGGAGGTGCTCACGTTCCACCTGTACCTGCTTGTGTGCTCCCAGCTGCTGTACGCAGTCATCTTCAACAACTGCATTGTTGAGTTGCGCAAGGGCAAGCAGCGCCTGGTCAAGTTCAGCGTCTCCTCTGAATACAGCTTGCTGTTCATTGCCTTGATCATCTGTATATTGGCCGTCCCAGCCATCTATGTGCTGCTCGTCATCTTTGGTGCCCCATTCACCACACTTATCGCCGAAAACCTGCTCCTGGCCGCACACGTGTCGATGCTTTGCTACCCGGTTGTTGTTTCCTGTCTCAAGCTGGCTCAGATCAACAGCTCCTTCTACAAATACTTTGCCTCCATGGCCGTTGGGGCCTGGCTCGGTGCCATTGCCATACCGTTGGACTGGGACAGACCATGGCAAAACTGGCCTCTGCCTATCGTGGGTGGTGCATACCTCGGTGCTGCCGTTGGGTACGCACTGGGCTGGGCCATCTAGTGCTAGTGGCTTACGAATGTGTGTATATATAGAAAGATTTATATAAAAATGTGTTTCTAAACCTATTTCAGAGACTTGTGAATCTCAGAGAGCTCCTTGTGTGTAAAAGACTTGGACAGCGATTGGAAGTCGTTCTGGATGATGAGCGTAGCTGGGCCTTGGATCTCGTAAAAGAGCCTGTTCTTGAAAAGTGCATTGTTCACCGTTGTAGAGACCCACTCCTTCACAGAATCAAACGCCGAGGGGGTCTTTACTTCCACAACTTCGTTGCCCTTGAGTGGTTTTGCTGGTTGTTGGGTTTCCTTAGGCACAGGCTCCTTTGGGCTAACAGCCTTCTGGATCTTCTCGAAGGCAGCATTGTAGTACAGCTTTAGCGTATTCCACGCACCGAAATTTGGAAGCTCAAGTGTGTTGAGTTTTTGGAACCCAGATGCAGTTCCTGTGTATGCAATGAGTGACCCTGGGTTCACGTTGATGGACTCATTCTGGTCTAGTTTAATGGTGAACACCTGCGACTGTCCAGTCAACAACAAGTTTCCCTTATCGTGTGCAGTCACCTTCACACCAGAAGAGATACCAGGAGCACGGGCCATCTCCAGTTGACCATACCAGCCAGCGATATCATCTGTTTTCATAACTGTCCATTGGTCCTCTGCAGCGAGCTCCAAGTTCACAAACCCTTTGGCATTGGAGAGGAGCAGCGAGAGTGGCTTTGTGGACGAAACTTCGTTGTAAAGTAGAGGCTTCGACCAGAGGTTCAGAATGCTCAGTTTTTGCGTCATCAAGGACACCTCTCCATTAGCAGCAACGAGGGATCTTGTACGGGCATTTAGCACACTCGAAGCTGGAAGGGAGACGTGAAGTAGTGTTGGAGGAGTCCCCAGAGGCTCAAACTTTGGATGCTCAATGAAGAGACCGGCACCGGTGGAAGTCGGCAGCTGCTGAAGCTTATCCAGTGTCTGCGACGGGTTTGCAGTCTTAGATACCTGTGCCAGGCGAGGGAATGACTGTTTGAGCATTCTGATTGCCTTCCTGGTTGGTATTTACTATGTTATGGTACTTATGAGTTCAATAGTAGGCAAGGCCCTCTTTTTAAGCCTTTGAAAAATGAAAAGTTCCCGGGGAGAGGCCCACTTGGCCTGAAACATATTGTGGCAGCCACAACGAAACACCACTCTGGAACTATGGAACAGGTGAACAAAGAGCTCTCAGAGTACAAGCAACTGCTGGGTTTTCTCTCTTCTACGCAAAAGACACAAGTCCTAGCTCCGATCGATGGTGAGGGGAGAGAGTTCTGGGTCCACGCTCTGGCAGATCCTACCGCAGAGATCGAGCTTGAGATTAACAACGAGACGACAAGCTACTCCAGCAAGGAGGCCATTGAAGTTGTAAAGAAGCATATTGCATTGCTGGAAAAACAGCTGGGTCAGTAATTCGCACGCTTCGGGTTGTAAGGTCTCTTTGAAATGGGATGAGCATCGCTTTTGTCCCCATTTCACTGTAGCACTTGCCACGCTTTTAAACACCCATTGAATGGTCAACAAGGTATGCATTTGCATGGCATGAGAGACCTGCTCTTTGGTAATAGCCAGTGCTTTGGCCTTCCTGGTATCCCTCTTCACTTTTTCGCTTCATGGCTGATATTATGGGTTTGATGAGTTACAAAGGATGCCTTTTCAATACACTAGGGGAACACGCGGACGCTCCGTTTGAACTGCACAGACTATCCAACAACCCAAGATTTAAAATAACCAAATATTCCATTGTATATATTGGCCCATAGATAACCAACTTACCAGGTAGTCCTTCCCCCCTGCCCTCGACCCCGTATAGTCTCATCGTACAGTCTCTCCGGCTCCTCCTTTCAAGACCTTAATGTGGCCCTACCGCCCCTTCGGGACTAGAAACAACGACGCGTAAATAAAATGAAGCCATCCTTTCAAGTAAACAAATGGAGGACAATAAGTAAAGCAAAGCAGGGCAATGACGACACGGCTATATCCTCAGATTGACGTTGCACTGCTCAACGACCGGTATGCGGAGTACAAGAAGAAGGCTGCGCGGAACAGCTCGCTCTTTGACCATGATGATGTGGAAGACGCGTTGCAAGACGAGGACCTAGAAGAGGAGGAAGAGGAAGAAGAGGAGGAGTTATACTCTGGGCAGAAGGAAACGCTGTTCGACGAAGATGATTACGACGAGGATACGGACGACGACTACGATCTGGAGCAGGCCGTGCAGATGGACGAGTTTGAGGACGAAGGCACGCAGGACGAGCGAGAAGAGCAAGAAACAACTACCAGACCAAGCCTATGGGAGACAGTACTAAAGGCAGTGTTTACTATATTGTACCGGTGTAAGAAGCGGTGGAAGCTCATGTGCTGGGTGCTTGGTCTTGTAGCGCTTGCAGCCCTGCTTGTGTCACAGCTGATGAACACATCCTCGAACTCTAGCCAAATCATACCAAACGTCAAGTCGTTTGGCGATATCTCCAAATCAATACAGAACTTGCAATGGCAAATTAACGACATGAACGTGAAAAACAAAGGGAGATTTCATGATCTACGTAACTATTTGGATCTCAAGCTCGATGGGGTAACAAGCAAGTTCACACAGGTCAACAACAGGCTGGAGCAGTTGGAAAAGGAGAACCACGAGCTTGTAGAGAGGTTGGAGTCTTTGAAACTCGACGGGGTCGATATTGTCAATAGTGAAAAGATCCCTGTGCTGTTAGACTCCAGTAATAATATCCAATTGCTTCCAGAATTTAAAGACTATTTGCAGCGTTATGTAAAGTCTGTTTTACAAGGGCATGACGTGCAACGAGAATTTAAATTGAACTACGAGCATTTTGTTCAGGACTACATCAACGAAATTGTAAATGAGAAGGTTGGGTTTATGAAGAAGGAAGAAATACTGCATTTGATCACGATGCAATTCCAAGAGAACAAAAAGAAGTTGATCCAGGAGATCAAAAGTCTAACCAAGATTGGACAACGACAGGCAGTTGACGACGAGATTCCGCATAAGCTGATACCCAAAAATTCTAGCAACAGACCCAAGATAAATTATGCCCAGTCCTCAAACGGTGCAAGAATTATCAAGTACCTGTGTTCGGATACATTCTATCCGAGGATGAAAGGGGGCTGGTTCCAATGGGCCAAGCCAAGAGGAGCTGGCGAAGCAGGACAAGCCTTGGAAGACGAAGGGCCAGAAGGACAGGTGGCAGAGCAAGTATCTCCAACTTCACCATTCATTGTACTGACGGGCCATGGTGGGTTCTGGAAGTCGAGGGTTCTGGATGCCAAACTGGGTATTAAGTTCTTGGAACCAATATACATGAATGAGTTCAAGTATGAGCACCAGAAGGTTCTGAACAGTGCGCTGCTGACATCATGCCCCAAGAGTTATGATGTCTATGTGCAAACTGACGATATTGCCAAGCTCCTTGAGGGAAGTGCACCTGCTGCTACGATTGAGAACGGAAGATATCACAAGGTGATGGAGTGTGACTATGACATTAACGGCGAGGAGTCCCAGCGATGTGCGGTTCCTGACTCGCTTAAACGGGTGCTCATTAAGTCGCTTCTCGTTCATGTAAAGGAAAACTACGGTAACGACTTCTTCACCTCGCTCAATAAGCTGCATATCCACGGGCTGACGCGGTTCGACTTGGCCTCCATCGACCGACTTCTCGGGAACGACGACATTGGCGAATCCCTCAAAAGGAGTTTCCGGGTGCCCGTGAAGAAGTTTGGCGACGATTCTGCTGTGTGAATATATAATAAAAAAAATTCATCAGGGCGTATTTATATTCCTAATACGTTACGTTACCTCTGTGGCTGTAAGTGGTGAAAATTTCAAGTCACAAAAGCCGTTGGCCCCGAGAGTTCGCTGCGGCCATTTTCCACATTCTCTTTCTCCAACCGTTCTTCTCAGGAGATTCAAAGGTTCATTCGCTGTGCTTCACCTCCCAGGCTCTTGTCATTCGCTTTCTGTGGTTATTCACCAAGGTGCCTTATCCTCGGTCCCTCATTCCAACTTGTTTTTGTCCCCTCCTCGAGAGCCTTCTAGTACCACAAACCGCCTCCCTGACGTCAGAGATAAGCACACACGACCAACACTTGAAACCACAATGGCCCTCAAAAACCTCTTCAAGCTCAAGAAGAAACACTCGCTCCATGACATCAATAACTCTGTTGGAGGGACGTCTAATGGGTCGTTGACATCGAACGTAGACTCGCCAGCTATTAGTGTCCACACCCCGGCACTATCAGCAGCGGCCTCAACGTCCTCCTCGACCTCTTCGGTCTACACCTCTACTAACAACACTGTGTATGACCAGTACGCCCAAATGTCCCGCAAAGCGGATCTGCCACAAGAACTGATCCCGATAGTTGCACTCCTCAACTGCCAGGCCGCAAGGGTATACGCTGCCGACGAGGTGCTGCTCAATGTCGAGTTCAATGGTTCGGAAGAACAGGATGAAGACCTGTTCTTTCAGCCAGCAGAGGCAACGCTTAGAGGGACTTCGCTTTTCTTCTCTTCCACTGCTCACAAGCCAATTACTCTAGATCTATTGGAGGCTACAATCAAAGTGCACCAGCAACACACTTCGCTGGTGCTATCAACAACTCACCGTGCTGCCCATCACGTCAAGTTTGACACTCTCGACGATTTGCAGCGCTGGCTAGCTGCGATATACCTATCCATCTATGAGCACACAAAACTCTCACTCTGCTACACTGCCTCTTTGTTGTCTTCGAAGGCTACGCAGCTGAGCGATTTGCATGTTGTGATGAGTGAACTGAAGTTCACCAAGGAAGAATGGGTCAATATTAAATTCTCCAAGAACGCCCAGTGGATTAGATGCTACATGACAATTTCCCCTGGTACTAATAAGAAGATTGGTAGTCTCCAGTTCTATTCTTCTCAAAGAATGACAAAGAAGACTCTTATTTGCTCTGTCTCTGCAATTGATAGCTGTCATGCCGTTTATCCATCAGTCGTGGAACTCATTGACAGTTCCGCTTTGATCAAGTTGCAAGGTGACCTCACATTCTTCAACTTGGGTGTCACAAGCGATTCACCAGTTCCATCTCAGCCTTCCTCCCCAATCACATCACACAAGAAGCACGCATCCATCTCCTCACTCGCCTCAGTGACGTCTACAAAGTCTTCCAAGGGCTACCCAGTGCAAAAGACATCCATGTATATCTTGCCACAACAGCACGGAGGTGTTAAACCTTATGAAACAATGGTGAGAGTACTCATGCCATTATATGACGCTTTCAAGTTGTATGGAAGACCTAAGAGACTGATCCCTGATAAGAGGGATGAAATGTCGCTATTGTTTGGCTTGCCTTCACTACCAAAGGTAAAGATTCTAACCATGTCGATTGCTAAAGACCTTGTGCGTGACAATTGGTCACTACTATTGGCCGATGGAACAGCTTACACACTGCTGTTTGACACACAAGTGAAGAACTGGTTCAACACTGATGCTTCGTTTGGTGGCTTTGGAGACTTGCGGGAATCTGCTCAACGCGAGGCCAAGTTTGAGCATCCGTTCACAAGACGTATGTCGATTACCTCGGGTTCATTTGACGTCAATAACTCGACTCCTAAGTACGTGCTAGGTGTTTCTGACTACCCAGTTGGACTCTCTTCAGAGGCCTTGGAGCAGATTCAGGGAAACTCAATGGGGATCCAAAGGGCCACCAACGGAAGAATCAGATCACCTAGCATCAATTCATGTAAGACTCACCAGAGAAGGGAGTCCAGAGCTTCTCAACTCAGAGCAGAGTCGTACACAAATTTGAACTCATTGATGGAAGGTGCCCAAATCTCTTGAAGATTGTGGTTGTGTATGTGAAACATTCTATAGTGAACTGGTGTCATTTATAGTATGTTGATTTCTATTTTTGCTTAGAGAAACCTAACATATCTACTTTTTAGGAATATAATAGACATATATGTATATAAAAATTGAGTTTATTTATCAACTTTTAGTATACTTTTTGCAAATTTCTAAGGAGAAAGGATAATGAAGAGTAGAAATAGCTGTACCAAAGTCTCAATATACTTTGAAAAAAAAAAGCGTCCTTTTTACAACAAACTAAGACATGTCACGTATAATTCATCACACCAAATACTACGTAGTGCCTGATATACACCCAATTCTTACCGTCTTTCCACTATTATTTACATTTATAGAACTGGCGTGATGTCCGGATGATACGACTGGTCCTCATGGGTGTGCGGGTGTTTCGGAAAGCCCCTACTCATCCCACATGAACAGAGTCCAACAGCCCGTGGAAGGCCACCAAGAGTTCTCTCTGGAAAGGCCAGAAAGAGAACACCACAACGATAAAACTCATCCTCTCAGAGCTCTAGAAAAGGAATAAAACAATTCCCAGTGCAGTTTCTTCCCATAGTAAATATATGGAGACGAGAAAAAGCTCCACAAACAGGTTCGCGAAAGCTCCCTTTTCCTTTCCCCCAACGTTTAAACGAAGCTCTTTACATTAGAGAGATGGCCTGGTGTTGTTAAAGAATCTAGCTGTGTTGCCTCATAGAACGGAGACCAAGACCAAGAACAAGCGATGCAACTTTTGAGCTGCGGGAGACTTTCCGGCACGAGGACTCTGACATCGCGCTGGCTTTCTTCACATGTTGCCACCTCCCTGACATCTCGAGTTGAGCTGGTGAGCCACATACACACCCACTCTATAAAGAAGAGATGCTTACCACAGCTCAAGATCAGCCGGTCGTTGCAGGCCTCCTTTGTGAGACTGCAGTCTACATCATCACAGCAGAAACATGTGGAGGCAGCAGAGACTGCTGAGTCGGAGAGCCCCACGAAGCTGTCGCCCCACGACTCGAAGGCTTCTGGCTTTGGTGACATCAGACGACTCTTTGAGCTCGCAAGGCCAGAAACGAAGCCGATGGTGGGCGCACTAGGTCTCCTGGCCATCTCTTCAGCAATCTCAATGACTGTACCGCTGATCATCGGTAAGTTCCTTGATTCTGGTAACGAACAGCTGAACACAATTACCATCGCAGGCTACCAACTCACAATGAACGAGTTCTTGAGTGTCACCGCTGTGGTGTTCATCATTGGTGCATTTGCCAATACAGGAAGAGTCATAATCCTCAGGACAGTTGGTGAGAAGCTTGTTGCACGTTTGAGAACCAGAACGCTAAAAGCGAGCTTGGAGCAGGACGCGGCCTTTTTGGATAATAACCGTGTAGGTGATTTGATTTCAAGGCTCTCGTCAGATGCTTCTATTGTTTCCCGTTCCGTGACTCAAAACATTAGTGATGGTATTAGAGCGGTTTTGAGTGGTGGTGTTGGTATCACAATGATGATGCTTGTGTCCTGGAAGTTGACATCAATCATGTTGCTTTTGGCCCCACCGTTGTCTATCATGGCATTTATCTACGGTAAACGTATTAGAAACTTGTCTCGGGATTTGCAAACGTCGATTGGTGACTTGACAAAAGTTGCGGAAGAGCAATTGAACGCTACAAGAACAATTCAAGCATATGGCGGTGAACGTAGGGAGGTTGCTAAATATGCCAACAGTGTGAGAAGTGTTTTCAAGATTGGATTCAGAGAAGCTACTACCTCCGGTGTCTTTTTTGGTACGACTGGATTTTTGGCAAACATGGGCCTTGTTGCGCTCTTAGGAATTGGCTCCTCAATGATCCACAGTGGAAGTTTGACCGTTGGTGAGCTCAGTTCGTTCATGATGTATGCCGTCTACACTGGTTCTTCGATGTTTGGTTTGTCAAACTTTTATTCTGAAATCATGAAGGGTGCTGGTGCGGCCGCAAGAATTTTTGAGCTGAATGATAGAAAGCCAAGCATTCCTTCCACAATTGGCATTAGGCCTACATTATCTGACTTCAAAACAGACATCGAGTTTAAGAATGTTGCATTCGAGTACCCTACGAGACCAAACGTTAAGATTTTCAAGGACTTGTCTTTTCAGATCCATCCTGGTGAGCATGTTTGTATTGTTGGTCCATCAGGATCTGGTAAATCGACCATTACATCTTTGTTGTTGAGATTTTATGATGTCTCGAAGGGTGAGGTCCGTATTAACGGGCACAACATCAACGAGTTCAATCTGAGACAGTATAGAAAGCAGATTGGCGTTGTTCAGCAAGAGCCAGCTTTGTTTCCAGGATCCATTTTGGAGAACATCACATATGGCATTCCAGGAGAGAAGTTCAAGGATATGGACTTAGCTCTAGAAAGAGCCAATGTGAAAAACTTCATTGGCGAGTTCCCAGATGGCCTGAACACTATTGTTGGCCCTCGTGGTACCCAGCTATCAGGCGGGCAGAGACAGAGAATTGCATTGGCGAGATCGCTGTTGTTAGATCCACAGGTGCTGATACTGGATGAGAGTACCAGTGCGCTCGACTCCAAGTCTGAGAAGAGAATTGCTGAGACGTTACACGAGAGGTGTCTGGAAGGGAAGACCACGATTTCTATTGCGCATCGTGTTAGCACGATCCAGCACAGCACCAGAGTTGTTGTGTTGGGCACGGAAGGCGCGGTCGTTGAAACCGGTGCGTTTGATGCGTTGAGATCACAGAGCGGGAGTGCTTTGAACAAGCTGCTGGCGAAGAACGAAGAGGGTATTGCTGGGGAGTCTAGTGAGAGTATAGAGGCGCTGGCTGAAGAGACAGCAGAGGTTGAGGCCGAGGCTGAGGCTGAGGCCGAGATCCAAGAGAAGAGGGACCTATCCTTGCATAAGTGATTATAATGTGTACATACTATTCTTAATGAGCCACATACAGGTATATAAACGTTTTTTTTGTTTTCCGCCCCTCGTATTATCAGATTAGATCTCCAGGTTGCGAGTTGCTTCTTACAGCCCATAGTCTAGTCTGTACCGGGATCCACATTAGGCAATTGTCTCGATTGGGTAAATTAATCAAGACCCCTCTTTTGCAGCGGGTAGCATTCACACGTCACCGTGCATATCGTGGAAGTCTTGAGAGCTGGTTGTAATTGCCCACAAAAGCCCAGCAAAGCAGCAAAGCACAGGACCCTCTTTGTGGATTCGGCTACCTGGCACCCAAGTACACTGTATCCACAGCGATGGCCTTTCAGAGCCTCATTTGTGGCTTTTGGATCTCGAGCGTTGAAGGAAATCTCATTCATACGTTGGCCCTGGCATATCTCTAAGCTTAAACCTTAAATTGAGACACGAGGCACCGACGCTAAATATATATCTGGGAGTACTCCACCAATCGACTTCAGAGCCTGGAATGGGGTGGTGCTGGGAGGCAAATGAGTGAGAATAGCTGTGTGTGTGATTGCGTTTTCCGATAGGATTTCAGTGCAACGAGGTACACAAATATATCACATTTCTATGCGAGTCTGCAGCCATTTGTTTACCTTTCCGAATACATCGACGCTGCTGAGGAAAAAAATATAAAAAAAAAAACTTCGGGGATTTACAATATAAATAGACTGAGTTTAAAACAGAACATAAACACCTGTGTTCGCAAGCTCTCCTACTCCTCAGAACCACCGTAATCGAGCCCCCTCCAACGCTCCCCCATTTCCGAAGAGTTAACATAGCACATACAGATGGTCGTTCCGGCACCTAATGGTATTGCGCTCCTGAAGGAGCATGCCATCCAGGAATTTGGCTACTCCAGGAACCTCGAGTTGTACGACTTTGACTACTACATGGCCAAGGACCAGGAGGTGGTGACGTCTTTCTACAATCTACAGAACATGCTGGTCTTGGTTCTTGTGATAGCGTGCGTCCTCTACTACTCTACGGGATTCGTCCGTTCAGCTGTGAAGACAAAGCACAAGGGCCTCAGGTCCAAGATTTCCTTTCAGTCCATCAGAGAACAGGTGATCGATCTGGAAGCCCAGATCCCCGGGTTGTCGCACTCACAGTCATCCACGCCTTCTGCCTCTCCTCAGATGAACAAGGAGTTTCTGAGAGAGTTCCAAATACAGTCTTATGAGGATACTGGGTTCAAGAAGGAGTGATCGAACGTATCGTGACCTCCTTCTGGAATCACTCCTTCTGGAATCGCTCCTTTCATTCCCCTATTTTTTGCTTCGTTAATCGTTTTACCATTTCCATTCTATTCATGTCTATTTGACCACTTTTTCAATACCATCGTTGAGCTCTTGCATTCGCTTAATCTCCATTCCATTGCATTCGCCCCTTTTCCGTCTCTCTGTGTATCGATAGATCTCCACAAACAGCTGTGGTATCCAACCCCACGCTTTCTTTTTTTTATTCCCACTGTCTCATGGCCTGTTCACCCATTCATGGTTAATATTTGCGTGGGGTTTACACACATCGGCATAGTGTTTTAAATCAACATTGCCATGGTTTGTTATCTGTGACCGTTCAGAAGAAGGGGGTATCATCCGACAGGCATATATGCACACACATATGAATACGCTGCCGAACCCGTCGCTTTGCTACCCGTATAAACTACTATCTTTCCATATACTAATCTAGTATCGTATATCCTGTAATCTCCTAGTAATTTCCTAGTATATACAACACAGTGATAGCTTGTTATATATTGCCCGCCTCTCTCTATGCCTTTCACCGCGGTGCTGATATTTACGTACTAAGGGCCTCGCACGAGTAAACCTGAGTACTAACAATTATCCTGGCTCGTGTTTAGTGGAGTGTATATGCTCTCTTTAGAAGACATGAGAACGTTTCTGTCTTCAGACATCTGGGAGGAAATCAAGAGAAGAAAACATATAAAGCAGGAGAATTCGACGAAAAATTGCACAAGGATGATGAGAGTACCATCAATTACACTGCTTCTACCGTTTTTATTACGTTCTGTACAGGCCTCTCTAGGCGACAGTCTCGAGGAGTTTCAACATTGTGTCGAGGCATGCGAATACTCTATTTGCCAAACAAGCTCTACTTACTACGAAAACCCATTCCTAGAGGTCTCGTTTGACGATGTGTCGCCTGTACTAGAGTACCTGTTACTGTGGGACTGCCCGGCTAACTGTGATTACCAGTGCCAGCAAATCATCACACAAATCAGAGTCTCACAAGACGAGGAGCTTTACCAGTTTCACGGAAAATGGCCCTTCTTAAGACTACTGGGTGTCCAGGAACTAGCATCAGCTTTGTTTTCCATCCTGAACTTTGTCCCACACTACATAAACTTTTTCAAGGCCATGGAGAAGTATAGGTCATCACATGGATCGACTAGAGTACTCTACCAAAACGTGGTTATAATAGCTCTTGTGACAATGTGTGCTTGGACTTTCTCCACCATCTTCCACATTAGGGACCTGATTGTTACAGAGAGACTCGACTATTTCTTTGCAGGTGCCACGGTGCTCTCGGGGTTCCACGGGCTTTTGATCCGTGTTTTGAGATATGATCAGGACCTATCAAAGAAGACGTGGATCACGAGGCTCTGTGTCGCAATGTATCTCTATCATTTCATTCGTTTGAACTATGACTGGTCGTACACGTATAATATGCAAGCAAACATCAGTGTGGCACTAGCACAATATGCGCTTCTCTTGGTGCTCAGTTATAGACACTACAGACACTCCCCACAGAAAACGTCGCTCTGGGCCAAACCACTAATGCTTATTGTAAGTGTTGTATTTGGCATGAGCTTTGAGGTGTTTGACTTTATCAATTTGGACTGGCAGATAGATGCTCATGCAGTGTGGCATGCCACAACGGTAATACCAGGATTCTGGCTCTACGAGTTTTTATTTGAGGATATCGAGAGTTTGAACGATAAGTACATCGACTAAAATCAAGACATGCATAAGCTGTACAAATAAAACAACATCAAAGGTTCTTAACAGTCTCTTCATTGGCCACTGGGCCATCTAGGATATTCAACTCCTCCTCTGTAAACACCTTTGGGAAAAACATTGCGCCAATAACACTGAGTAGCAACACTAGAGGGAACCCAATAGCACCCTTACTTTGCACAATACCAAACTCAGCTGCAAATCCAATTAAAGAGAAGGCAATAAAAAGATAGAGCTTCTTCTTTGGAACACGAGCCAATAAAGATTTCCCTTCATGATCTTCATTTTTCTGGGCAAAAACGAATCTCAGTCTATTGACAATGACGTTACCATGAAGGCCAGTTGATCCCATGATAAAGAACAACCCGGCAAGGACACACTGGGGTATAGTTCCCAGGCAAATGAGCAAAGGACGAGTCATCATTCCAAGAAGCATGAGACCTTGCACAGTATTTGTTACTCTCTGTTCTACCGTTCCAGTGATATGACCTGTTCTGTCTCTAATAACAAGGGATTCGGTGTGCAACGGTGCTTGAGGGATCAGTCCATTTGGACACGGGATACCCAGAAGACCTGCGATACCTGTAACGATACCCAATAAAAAGAGATCATAGTGGAATGAAGCTGGCTTTTTCAATTTGAATTTAGAGTTTTGTGCCATTAGTGCAGAGATTGAGTGGTCAAAGTAGAAGAGGACTGCCAAGATGATACCAAATGGGAGAGCAAGAAAGATGTGTCTCACTGAGAGCCCTGTAACGTCAATCCAATGTTGTCTGGAAGTAGGCCGAAATGCTTTCGTGATAGGTAAATGTTCGAACTTGACATTATTGAAGTAGCCACCGAAATGAATGAAGCCAGAAAAGAACACCATACACATTGGCGTTGTGTAGTCGACCACGAATTGTCGCATGGTCGGGTTGAAGTAGCGAGTCTGGTTGAATGCGTTACCTGCAAATCCAACTAAGCCCATAACAATTGAAATAACACAGCTTGCAAATCCTGAAGCACCAGAATCAAGTGGATGGAACTGTCTTGTTAAAATCTGTATACCTTTCTGTATGTATACCACATTGATGAACAATCCAAAGATATCACATGGGAACTGAGTAGCATACTTCAGGGCACTGACGCAGTTTGTAATTGAAATGATGAAGTGAACTATCATTCCCCAGATGCTGATCCAGAACATGAAGGGGAAGTACTGAATTTTCTGTGGTTTGATGATCTCGTAGACTGTGTAGTTGAAGATGGAGATGGGCCCTGTAACACCAACAATCGTCAAGGGCTGACCGGAGAATATTCCAAAGATAATGCCTGCAATTGCAGATGACAACAGAACCTCATTAACTCCGTATGAGTTTTCGGTTTTGTCGAACATATCCTGTGCGAAGGCGATTGCCGGGAAGATGTTTGTAAAGAAGGTGAGGATTGTGGCTGGGATGACACGATAGTTCCAAGCATCAGTCCAATCGCTGAGGTAGAAGGGCAGCCGATCCTTGAGGTCTGCAAGGATGCCTCTCCCGAACTGAATCTTGAACTTTCGTGTGCTCCTCTTTTTGGCTTCTTCTATATCCTTTTGTTGGTCCTCATCAAAGTCATCTCTTCTGTCCGAACTGTCGTGCAACACGCTATCTAGGGGAATGTCCGATACGCCTATTGAGCGTTCCTCTTCAACTGAGACCTCTTTTCTTCGCATTTCCCTTCAGAGATATGTGACAATACAGTTGCAGAACAGTATTCTATAAGATATATTCTATATAAAAACCCTGGACAGGAGAAGCAGAGAGTGACAGAGAGATCTCGTGGAGATTGGGATCTTCCGAAAGCCGCTGGTACGGGCACTCTACTTGCTTCTCGGTGTTCCAACTTGCTTTCTCGTAATGCTGTTATAGCGCTGAGGCATAAATAGCCAGTGAAAACATCTTTATAAATCTACTCATCAGGACCCGGTAAAGCGATGGGCCATAACCATACGACTCATCCTGGAAAGCTTGGGTATATATGGCCTTGTGTAGTCTAGTTGAGCCGGGACGTCTCTTGTTAGCCCTGTGTTTAACCCTCTGCACGTATATAACCCGCTTGTGTGCATGACATATATGCTGTACATAAATTGCTTACACACACGTTGCAACCCCAGACCAGAGTCGCTAGGCATGCGATGAAGGCTAAATTGATGTGCGATATCACAGGAAATTGCAAGGTATAAAGGGTGGAGACGTATGCTGGAGTATCGTGTGTAGAATCAGACCCCTTCTTCCAACTGATACATATCCGACGACTACAGTGACTGTAACGTCCCACTCATTGTAATGCCCACTGAAGTGCTCCCAAATGCCTAAGACCACGCCAATAGGCTCTTATAACCTTTTACTAGCATTGCCTTGGGTGGATGGATTTCCTGAATCTGGAGGTACCTCATTGCCTTTCAGCATAGAATTTGTGGGCCCACATCAGCAGAAATACCCGTACCTACCAGAACCAACAGCTGATTAGAAGCTATACAGCTCCGTATCAGTGGTTTTAAGGGGCATGCAGTTAATGGCTCTAATAGCTGCGTTTCTGACGTCGATGGGCGTGATTAGTTAGCTATAGAACACCTAGAACATACGGCCATACGGCCATCTCATCCCTTCGATATGCTGGATATACAAATACAAACTAAGGTTTGCATTACCCATGAGGCAGTTTCCCACCTCACATATAGATAGATACACACATATAGATATACGCATATATATAAATGTCTGCTGCTACTCCCTTCCTTTGTTATGTTCTCCTGAAGGACCAGCTGGGATAGATGCACATTCCACGGTCCCTCCAGATACAAAGCCGTAGCTTAATATACCCTCCTCCACAACGATGACCAAGTGTTTTAACTGTCTTACTGAAAATACTCCCATGTGGAGAAAATGTGTTGATACCGATGCTGGTTCCTTTATAACGCTTTGTAATGCCTGTGGATTGTATTATAAGTCAAAGGGGGGCCATCGGCCACGCATGCTGATAACAAAGAACTCTCAAATAACCAAGTATGAACATTTGCTGAACTGTCTGGCGAGCGAAGCTGACGGGCTGGAAAATAAAATGGTCCAGTTTAACGAGGAAGGACTCAAGGATGTTCGAATAATCAGCTGTGTTAATTGTAAAAGCATCAACACATCCTTATGGAGGAAGGACAACAAGGGAAATAGCATGTGCAATGCATGTGGGTTGTACTATAAGAAGAATGGAGTCCACAGACCCACCAAGGAAGATGATCACGATGTGTTTATTGAGATCGACAGTGATGTTATCCGTTTCAATAAGATTCGGAGAAGAAAGAGAAGTGTTTCTAACGATGAAAGAAGTTCCCATGGTATAAAGAAGATCCAGATCCAAGATACAACGGCAAAAGTAAAGAAGATCAAGTCTTGTAAATCAAGTGCTGCACATGAAAGATCACTCCCAGATTCACCAGTGATCAAGAACCAATCCAGTCCCATCTTATCGGAGCTCAACTATGCCCTGACCACAACAAGCCCGACCCACTCTTTAATAAACCCTTCACCCATTACAAAGATGCCAGATACAAGTCCAACTATTTCATTACCACCTGCTACCTTTCTTCTATCCCCATCATCTCTGACGTATCAAATGGTTGGTTCTTCGGTATTAACACCCAGAAATGGCCTAAACAGCGTTCCTTCCAAGTTGCCTCCAATGTCTGTTTTGCTCAATGTTATTGACCATGAGCATTATCAGCATTTGCACCAGGATTGGTACCGGTAATGTTATTACTATTAATATATTGACAGATCCTTATGTGGCTAAGTCTGCAGTCTGTAGTCTATAGTTCTTAGGCTTTTCTCCCGTCTCGTAGCGCGACTTTCCGCAGCCCCACGGGACTAGAAATTGAAAGTGTGAAAATTGAACGAACAAAAGCCAAAACATCAAACAGTGTACAAAGAAGAGATTCAATTGATAACAACGAATTATGGAGGTGTACGATCAGATTGTCGATCCAACGGCAGTATCCCATTCGTTGGCGTGCCACCTTACTTCACCTGTTTTAAATGACCTGGTAGTGGTCAAGAACACTTTGATCCAAGTTTTTCGTATACAACAGGCATCATCGAAGCTAATACTTCAACATGAGTTCAAATTGCAAGGACAAGTGCTCAATATTGAGAAAGTCAGAACGAAAGGCTCAAAGCTAGACAGTCTAGTGGTCTTGACCAAGTTTGCCAAAGTGAGCATCATCTCATTTGACACACAGAGACAGTCTATTGTAACCAATTCTCTTCATTACTATGAGGTTGAATTCAAGAAGAGACACATTAACGAGATTACGGAGTCCCATCTGAGAGTGGATCCAAACTATCGAGCCTCCCTGTGTTGGCATAGAGATGTGCTTGCCTTTTTACCTATAATAATGGATGATGACGACCTGGATATGGATGATAACCAAAATACAGATGCCTTTTCATCATCAATCATTATCCCTTCTACAAACTTGGATGCAGAGATACACAACATTGTGGACTGTGGTTTCCTCTATCAATACAGAGAACCAACATTGGCAATCATCTACAACGAGTCTTTAACGTGGGGTGCGGATCTCTCAAAGACAAAGGATACCGTCAGCTTGGTCGTTTTGAACTTGGACCTCGCCACTGGTTCTTCAACTCCAATCGTTAATGTCCCCAAGCTTCCTTATGATATATGGCGTATCATACCTCTCTCAATGGGTGGATGTTTACTTATTGGGTGTAACGAGATCATTCACATGGACAACTCTGGAAATTGTAAAGGCGTGGGTGTCAATGAATATTACAAAGACTGCACCGATTTCAGACTCGAAGACCTTTCTTCATTAGATCTCTTCCTTGAGGACTGTGTCATAGAGCCTGTTGGAGCGCAAGTGATTATCACAGACAGACAGAACAAAATGTTTGCTTTGTCATTCCAGAAAGATGGTAAGATTATAAAGTCTCTTCACATCAATCCAATTGATTTGGCACTTCCGTCAGGTTCACCATCCTCGATGTCATACATTGATAATCACTTGTTTGTTGGTTGTTCCACTGCTAATTCGGTGTTATTGAAGCCTAAGGACATTAATGAATCATTTACAAATCATCTGGAAGATGGAGACCAAAAGCTCAATGACAAGGCTGAAAGTAACGACAATGTTATCGCTGACGATGACGATGACGATCTTTATGGGGATGTTAAGACCGTATCTACTAAAGTGAATTCGGAAATTTCATTGAATTTTGAAATATCAGACACTTTGATCAATAATGGCTCCATTAGTTCATTTACACTTGCTTGTCTTTCGCCAGATGCTACAGTACAAGGTGTTTCCAATCCAAATTATAAAGACATTTCAATTATTGCCACATCCGGTGAGAGATCAAGTGGGAAGCTCACATGTTTCCATCCAACAATCCAACCAAAGATATATTCATCATTAAAATTCCAGAACATTAACAAGTCATGGAATTTACTTGACAAGTATCTTGTCACCACAGACCTGTCGAATTTTAAAAGTGAGATATTCTTGATCAATGACAATTTCAAGAATTTCCAGACTCTGGATTTCAGAAATAACAATGTCACAGTTAACATTGCTTCTTTTGAGACGACAAAGAGAATTGTCCAAGTAACATCCACAAACGTCTACCTCTTTGATTACACTTTCAGAAAGTTACTTCAAATCAACACGGATTTTGAAATCTTAAATGCGAAGTTGTATGATCCATACATTATTCTCACGTCAGCGAAGGGTGAAATCAAGATATTTGAATTGGACCAAAAGGGAAGAAAATTGACCAAGGTCAAAATTCCACAATCCCTTGATGATTTCATTTTAACTTTTGGTACCATTTGTAATACTAAGTTGTTGAGCGGCGTTACAGATACAAAGAGAACTAGTGATGATGAAACAGTGGCAGTGAAAAACCCAGTGTTTTTTGTAACGACGGTCAATAACCAGATTCTTGCGTTTACAAAAAACCATAACGATTCCGTTTACCAGTTGACCGACATGAACAAATTACCAGAAATGAGTGAGTTAAAAACCTTTGAGCCAGCACCTGGTTTGGTACCAGATCCATTTTTCAAGGAATTAGATATTATGTCAATGGGTGACTCGTATCATAAGGAGGAAATCATGACCGTTTTAACTGTTGGTGGTGAGGTAATCATGTATCGGATTGTCAACGAGTCAAAACTTCAGAAGCTGGATTCCAACATCTTCACTGGTGCCCCAGAAAACATCTTTGCACAAGCCACTGTCATCGAAAGAAAATTGATTCCATTCACTATGAAAGGTGTCTCGTATCTTTTTATCACTGGTAAGCAACCATATGTAGTGATCAAAACGAGATTTTCTCCACCAAAGATCTTCAAATTTACACATACAAGTCTGATCTCTATTTGTCAATACGAAGGGAAGTTTATGGCAATTGATGAATCAAAGGTGGCAAGAATTTGCTCAATTCAGATGGATTCCACCCATGACTACTCATGTAACTTACCAATAGAGGTTTTTTCTGTGGGAGAAACAGTAACTAATGTTGCATTCCATGAGACTTCGAACTTACTTGTTGTTTCTACAATAAAGGAGATCCCTTATGATGCAAAAGACGAAGAAGGCGAAGACATTGTTGGAAGTGAAGATAAACGCAAAGCAACCAGTTTCACATGTTCCATTAAACTTATCAAGCCATACGTATGGGCCACACTTGATGAAGTTCACTTTGAAAATGATACGATTATAAATACTCTCAAGTCGTTGTACTTGACAATTTCGTCAAGATCTAAGAAGAAAAAGGAATTTATTGTGTTTGGTACCGGAAAGTACAGATTGGAGGACTTAACGGTACTTGGTGAGTTCCATATTTATGACCCAATTTCTATCGTTCCAGATCCCGAACACCCAGAAATTGACTACAAGCTGAAGGAGATTGTTAAGGAATCTGTTAGGGGTGCTGTTACATCTGCGACTGAGATTAGTGGAAGATTCCTCGTTTCTCAGGGTCAAAAGATCATCATCAGAGATTTACAGCAAGATAACTCCACGGTTCCGGTTGCTTTCCTTGACACTGCTACATACTTGTCTGATTCTAAGTCATTTGAGAACTTGATCTTAGTCGGTGATACTCTCAAGAATGTTTGGTTCCTTGGTTTTGATGCTGAACCATATAGATTATTGGTACTTGGTAAAAGTTTGAACGAGTTGAATGTTTCTTCTTGTGATTTCCTAGTGTCCAACGGAGAGGTGTTCTTCCTTGTTGCCGACGATGAGGGAACTTTGCATTTGATTGCCTATGACCCGGATGATGCCAAATCTTTGAGTGGACAGAGACTCTTGAACAAGACCACTCTTCATATCAATACTCTGACTACAACAACACGAATGATTTCCAAACATGAAGAGTTCAAGGATGGCCGCAGTTTCCAGGTGATTGGCTCTAACGTTGACGGCTCTTTGTTCAAGGTGACGCCAATCGACGAGTTCTCATACAGAAGATTGTACATATTGCAGCAGCAGCTTACTGATAAGTTGAACCACTATTGTGGATTGAATCCAAAGGCCAACAGATACCACTTCCACGATTCTGGAGTAAAACCTATTATTGACTTTGAGCTTATCAGAAGGTTCTTCTACTTGAACGTTGAGAAGAGACTGCAATTCAGTGGTAAAGTTGGTAAAAACGCATATTTGGAGATCTGGAAAGACATAATAGAGATCGAAAACTCAATGAACAACTTGCATTCTCCACTGAGTTAATAAGTGTATATTTTTCTCTTTAGTATGAAAAGATGGGTTTGGTGTACTTTAATTTCCCTTTTTGGACATTTTGTAAGTGTTTTTTCATATATTTTTCATCCTGCCCAGATCGATGGAGCTTCCAACTACACCTAAGCTGCTATGAACACCTGTTGAATTGGGACTATTAAGATAAAATTTAACGGAGAAGACATGTCTGGCCCTTCACAGAGCTCCACTGTTCTCCTCAATAGACTTTTGTCACTGAAGGAGTCTTCACCGCTTCTTCTCGTACTCGACACAGTGGCACAGTCGTCATACTATCTCGTCCAGGAGTTCATACACAACAAGCCAGACGCCACGAATGTAATATATGTGTCATTTGAGACGGTGGATGCTCCAGAGTTTTCTAGACATTTTATTGAGGCGGGAAGCTTGTCTGTGAAGAAGCTGTCAGATCTTATTGATGCGCATTATGACGATAATAAGAAGAACCTCGTCATCATCGATGCGATCAATTACATCTCCTCTACCCATCTCTCAAACTTTATGACGTCTATCATTAGACCAAGTGTCACAGTCCTAGCAACATATCATACATCATTCCCAGAGCAGGACCACTATGATTTCCCAAACTATCCATCAGCATTTACCACCCTTACCTACATTGCATCTTCAATCTTTGAGATTATCCCAAACTCTGAGGATAATGATGAGTTGACACAACAGCTTTCAGAACTAAAGATACCAAAGGGACTCAACACAGAGAAATTTTTGGTAAATCTTACAAACAGACGTAAATCTGGTCGTTCACTGTCTTACCAGTTTGAGATCAACACCCGTACACATGACCACTCTCCGATAGTGAAGCAGGTTGAACAACATCTCGACTCACAAGAACTATTGAAAGGACTTACTACATTTAACCTTACAACATCGTCGAGGCAACAAAAGGCCAAGGAATCAGTGGAATTGCCATTCCTCGAAGCTCAGAATTTCGACAACGGAGGTGCAATTGTTTATGAATTTGAAAAGGATGACGATTACGATGAAGAAGACCCATACGAGGATCCATTCTGAATAGAGTACAATGAAGAAGTTGATAATATAACAAGCAATGACAAACTAAAACTAAAAAATTGGTTAAATAATGTATCTATAAAATTGGTGCTCCAGCTGGGGACGGGAGGGTTAATTCACCACAATGCGACAAGGTCATCCCAATCGTGGCGTTTACGCTTCTCCCAATAGTTGTTTTCACCCTTGATAACCTCATAAGACATGGAATCTGAGCCAACCTGTTTGAAGAACGAAGGAATATGAACTTTATTAGCATCTGCGACGACTTTTCTTCTATCTCTCTGTTTCTGTTCGATGTCTAATTTTAACACCTCTGCATTGCTGACATCACCATTCTCAAATGCCCTTACATCAGGTCTCAATCTAGAGTCTGTGATAGGTATATTATCCTTTTCAACTGAAGAAATATCATTGAGGTTGGATGCATATAATGTAAAGCCCCACTTAGATCCTTCATCCTTCAGAAGTTCAGAAGCGGTGTAAATCTTCTCAAGGTAACTTGAATCCTTTGAATCCTTGATTAAAATTTCGGACGTCCATGTACCCTCAGCAAATTTACCTGATTTTTTGCCGTTCTTGTCAAGAACACTGATTGTTAGATCCTCCGAGCGAGGGGATGAGAACAAACCACTCTGTGGCTTTTTAAATTCCACCAGGGACTTCAATCCACACGAGCTTGTCACAGTAACAGTATTAACGGGTTCTGTATATCTTTCACCGGCAATGATATTCTTCAAGAAGGTCGTTGGCTGTTGCCATCTAAAGACCTCACCGCTGGTCTTGAATGTGAGTGTGACAATACCGGTGTTGATCAATTCAACTGACTTACCCCAGAATTTTTGTTCAGGACACAAAGTGAAAGATAATTCCCATTCTTTAGATTCACAATTGAATGCAAAGATCTGTGGTTTGTGTTTGATCTTCTCGCTGATAACTCTAAGGCCGAGCTTCTCATCAACAAATTCATAAGTTTCACCTAAAATTGGATTGAAAGGCTTTCTCAAGTTTCGTTCTTTAGATCTGAAGGATCCCAAGTTTGCAATAGCAAAGGTAGCAATCTTTAGCATTTTGATGTTCATACTGGACTCATGGATAGCGGAATTCAAAAGGTGAGCATGTTCAAACATTTCTGTCATCTTTTGAAGGATGGTCAATGGCTCATTTGAAGTCACTGGCATAGAGATTGTGGACAAGTCTTTACCAACATTCTTTCTCAAGAATGAGAACAAACTAGGAGGTGTGGTCGTAGAACTCTTGACAGTGTTTCTACGTTTCACTGATTCCAGAGGCAACGGATAAAGATCATTAGAAGAGGATGAGTCAGTTACTGCTTCTGGTGGAGTGATACCAATGGATATGTCGTCATCTTGGTCTGATAGGTCGTCAACTGAGTAGTTATCAGATGTTTTCTTTCCAGGAAGCAAAAGCACTCGGTTGTCAAGAGAGTCATCAGGTTCTTCGTTACTGAGATCCAGGTCATCATGAGCATCAAAGTAATCATCACTGAAGACGGAGGTCTGACGAGAGAGGGAAAGATCCTTTGGAAGAGAGTTCAAGGAAGATTTGACATACGATGAAAGATCTCCGAGTTCTGTGTGGATGTTGGAAAAATCAGAACTTGTTGTAACAGCACTAAAAAGGTTAATGAGAGAGTCAACCTTGGTATTGATAGTCTCAAGTGTACTTTTTGTATCTGATTCCAGTGGTGATGACTTTGCTGGCAGAACAGTCTCTGGAAGTTGTACAGGGCTGGACACAGCGCTATCAAGGAGTGGACTCAGAGTAATGGATGGAACAGCGGTGGCTGTGGCACTTGGAGGGTGTGATGGTGCCTTTTGTGATGTGAGCTTGATGAAGTTGAGTGCGTTAATCCAATTATCCCAGTCCTCCTTAGACTGAGTTTTCAAGATCCACACTTCCATGCCAGAGTCAATGACGATTGTATTTTCATCTTTGAAGGCCGATATCGAAGACAGATTGATCTGCATTTCGCCTCTGAATTTGAAACTCTTTTCGTTCATGTAGTATGATAGCGTGTTGTACTTGAAGTTGAGGATAAAGTATCTTTTGGTGAAGCCCTGGAGTTTCTTTCTTTTTTTCTTGAGCAGGTACCCTTGAAGGTACTGGCCGTTGTTTGGATGGAGCTCATTGCTGATATTGAGCGAGGAAACCGAGACGGACATCTTCCTGGTAGCGCCTGGCGTCGATGCCGAAGACGGCGAAAAGCTGATTTCCTCAACAAAGAATTTGTTGAAGAGGATCTTCTTGGAGTAACTTTTGGAGAAAGTGTTGTCAAAGACAAAGGCGTAGATTCCTCCCTGCTCCACTTTCAGCTCCGACTGGAACATGTCGTTTCCATTGAGCATGCCGTACGAGCGGACCTTAACGAGAGACGAGTTCCGCAGTCGCTCCTCCATTGACAGAGACGTGTTGGACCTCCGGCGATTCAGAGACGTGGACG
The DNA here is from genome assembly GCA_030572335.1 of Petasospora nakhonratchasimensis. NCBI lineage: Eukaryota > Fungi > Ascomycota > Saccharomycetes > Phaffomycetales > Wickerhamomycetaceae > Petasospora > Petasospora nakhonratchasimensis. The sequence continues at coordinate 645,400 of JAJLZS010000008.1, forward strand.
AGGAGTTGTTGCTGTCAGCGCCCTCGAGCACAGAGTACGGTGAGCGTTCTGCTGACGCGTCCTGGGAGGAGCGGTACACGCCAAACGTGATCGAACGCTTGATCGGCTTCAGCTGGAACATCACCGTCACCCCGTCCGGGATCTGGATCCACTTGACGACAAAGGAACGCGAGTGCACGTCGATAGTCTCCATTGCGTGGTGTTATGGGGCGCCCTCTGGCTATAACAGCTCAACGATGTGAGATGGAACGTGTGCGCTGTATTCGGCCTCTCCGAGCCAATCACGAAAGCGAAACCAAAGTCCTTCGACACAGTCACTAAAACACACAAGATTGACAAACTGAACTGTCTCAGTTGGCCCTGTCGTCCAGATCTCCCGTGGTATCTGTGTCTTCACCTGCCCCGGTGCCGGTCTCGTGTTCTAAAAGTAGGAAAGGCCCGTTTTGGATTTGATGATCTGCCCGCGAAACCTGTACACCCGAACACCACCAGCTCTTATATACATCTATATACACAGAGATATACGCTACAATTGGCAACCTGGGCCCGGTGTATATTGTTTACATATTGCTCTCGGAGAGACGCTTCTTCGGTCTCCGTAACACACGCTTGGATCCCGTGGTCAGTGCCGGCGTCGCGTACGCACTCTGTAGTGGCACCTGCTCATGGTGGACATGGCCATGCTTGTTCTCATTCTCATTCTCATGCTCATTCCCGTTCTCACACTCGTGTATCTTGAGCCTCCGGGTGGAGGTCGGCTGCAACAGCTTGAGCTCACAGATCTCAAAGCTGGGCATCTTGGAGTACGACTTCAGTTGTGTCCCGGACTCTGTGTTCCCAGCCATCTTGCCAGTTCGGGAAGACACTCGTGGAGCCGTTGCCCCAGTTCCTGTCACTGTGAGGGACTGCGAAGTAGTTGCTACCGGCCTCAGTTTCGCCATCCTGTGTGTACGAAACGTCAGCTTGATCTGCTCCTTGCTCTTCAACCCCATGGAGTTTGCATACGGATCCTCACCTGCGTTGGACTCGGTTGCAGCGTGTGATGAATTGGAGTACTCGTTGAGAACAACCTCGGGTTGCTCTTCCTCATCACAAAGGGGCCCCCTCTTGACCTTCTCGCTCTTGTCCCTGGCGTACAACCGTCTCACGTACCGGGTGATCTTGTGTGTTTGGTACTCCAATACGTCCTCCCGCTCAACAAATAACTGATCCTTGCCAAACACCGATTGCAACTTGACCAGCGAGACATCATCGTGCGATCCCTGGTTCCAGCGCTCACAGTACTGGCTATAGTTCTCAAAGTCAAAGAGATTGCCCTCGAGTTTCATATCGTCAAACTGAGAAGCACTGCTGGAGGTGGACTCCACACCAGGATAGCAGCCATTGTGCCAGATGCCCTTTTGTTGTAGCCCCATCACACCGGTACTGTTGGGCGTTTGTAAACGATAGATCGGTAACTCAGAGATCCAATTGTTCACCTTCTCCTTGTGTGACATGTTGGGAGCAGTTCGGGGATGAAATGAAGAGGGGAACTCAGTCCTAATGGGGGTCATCACCCTAGCACCAGTGATCATGCCCGGACTCCAATGTGCATTTGTTGGAGTGAAATGATGTCGAACCATAAGGCCGGGTTTCCCCTCACAATGATGATGATGGCTTTGCTGCTGCTGCTGTTGTTGCTGCTGTTGTTGCTGTTGCAGCTGGTAAATGTAGTTTGCAGACAACAGATACTCTGCCAAGTTCAGAGGTCTCACTAACGACGCAGAACTGTCCCTCGTAACGTTAAGGTGTCCGTAGAAATCGGATGGGTGCTCCGGCACGACTATATGTGGCCTCTCGGTCGAAGGACTGAAGTGATACGACGACGCCAGGCTCCGGCGACGGTTGTACATTGCTTGCGGGCAGAAACTTCCGTAAGTTTATATTATATATATGTTTGTGTATAAATTCTTATACCATTATATTAAGATAATATGATTTTTGAAGATTAAAATTACAGGATACGGCGGAGCATGCGTGCGGTATTGTGTTTGTGTCACTTCGGGTCGGCTGGGAGATGATTCTGGGGTAACCACCAGCACCAACCAGGGGGTGGGTAAGAAAAAGCAATCACAAGATCCTGAATACAAATGTCACAAATACAGAGATGGCCAATGCCGAGCAGATGGCAGTTGGTCCGTATCTGTCGTCGTAGTTGGCGACCTCCTTCTTTCTGATGGCGAGGACTCTCCACATGTACATACTGGTTGCGTAGAGGATGGTGCCGACGGTGGTGAGGAAGAAGCCGACAGAGGCAGCGAGGGAAACACGGTCACCGAATGTCAGCAGCGTTGTAGTGGTGGCTGAAAGAATCAAAGCAATGGATATCCAACTCAAGAAGGTTCTTTCGGTGGCAAAGTACACCTTTGGCTCAACTCTCACTGGGACACAAATCTTCTTGCCTGGCGGAGCCACAAAGTTGGTCTCAAACACAGTGTCTCTGGACACCTTGTAGGTGTTCTCATCTGTGAACCAGTAGTCAACCTTGGAGGCAATCTTGTAGTAGAAGTCAATGATAGCGATACCGGTACCTGTGGCACTCTTCTTGAGTGTATTGTTGGCGCTGTTGTTGTTAGATGCAGAGGCACCAGTGAGTAGTGGAGCAGTCTCGGATGAGCCGTATGGGTTTGGTGTCTTACCATTGGCCTGAGCTTGAGATGTGGAACCAAATTGGGAGCCAACAAGCTCCTCCTCGTCCATGTACTCACCGCTTGATGTATTTGTGTTGGAGTTGTTTTGTGCTCTGTGGATACCAAACTCAGTGTCCAAGATTGGCTTTCTAATGTCAACGTCCATCTGTGGCATCCAGAATGGAACCAGGTCAACACGCTCTGGCAATAAAGTGGCAACACCGTGGATAAACTTGGAGAACTTTGGAACAGCCTCAACCAAATGCGAGCTGATCAGGTCTCTAACCCACTGTGGAGGTTCCTGACCCATCTGTGTTTGCAATTTGACCTCCAAAACGGCGTATGGGAATCTCTCAACATCCTTCTGAGGCAACTGGTTGAAAGGCCAGTCGACACCAATGTCCATTCTTCTCCAGTTACCCTTGGTTCTGTCTACACCGTCAAAGTTATCTTCTCTAACCATGGTCAACTCAGTATCTAACGAGATACGAACACGAGCATCACCTGGCAATTGGAAAGCAGTTCTGTTGTAGAAAGATCTCACCACTGGTCTCAATCTCTTCTTAAGAAGTGTGTACTGTGTCTCCATAGCCAAAGCCTCGAGACCCTCAATCTCTTTTAATGACTTTTTACCATCTTTTCTCATCTTCTCAAATGCCTGAGGAACAGTGTATTCACCTTTGGTGAATGAGTTGACGTACTTCTCCTTCAATGGGAATCTAGCCTTGACGGAGTTCTCACCAGTCCAATCTTCTCTGTGGGTCTTTCTCTCAACAAATATGGTATCGGCGGACATACCACCGTACCATCTGAGTCTGTGTGCCTCGGCACCCTCATCTTTTCTCAGTCTACCGTAATACAAGTCCAAGTTCTCATTGTCGTAGTAGATGGATGTGATAGCAGAGTCCTCACGTTCAAATTCCTTGTTGGAATTGAAGACCAACACTGGCAAATGCTTCAAGATGATAAGTTTGAGCTCTGTGATGTTATCTGGATGGACCCAGTACTTTGTGGTCTGACGAACAAAGTTCTGCTGGGAACCACCTGCCGCAGAGTCACCCTTCACTGGGTTACCTCTGGTTCTGACCAGGTCGTAGGAGTTCGAAAGCTTGACGATCATTGGGTCGTAGTTGTCCTTAAAGAACGGCTTTGCGTCAAGTCTAACCTGGAAGATTGGCTTGAGGGACCAAGTGGTCTGCTTGTCGTGCTTCTTAATAATCTTTTGAAAACCTGTGTAGTTGAGACGAGCAAACTTGGCCAGGTCGTGGACGTCTGCAATGATGTCTGACAGCTCCTCCTCGAGGTCCTCGAAGTCCTGCTCCAGTGGTGGGAACTCGGTATCAATGGCACCAATAACCTCCTGGACGGAGGCCTCAGCGTCCTTGATTCTTCTTACAATCTCAGCAGACTTCACCTTCTGGAACGTGTAAATCTTCTCCAGCTCGGCCTCGAGGGAGCTCAGGAACGACTCCTCGAGCTCGTTAGACCATTGTCCATTGTTGGACTTGAGCCCCTCCTTGAGCTCCTTTTTCAGCTCATCGTACGAAATGTAGTAGAAGTTGTAGTCCCTGATAAGGGAGCTTTTCAAGTGCTCACCGAACTTCATTGCTGATATGCGTGTAGAGAAACAGGCAGTACAACAATTCTTAATGGAGTTGGGAAAAGAAAAGCGTTACGTCTACTAGCTGGTTGTCGGTGATTGAGCGAAGCACTGGAAATGTTTATTTAAAGTGGAGGCAGCCTTATATTAATCAATGCATCCCTGCACGTGTTGCGAGTCTTAGTCCCGGATTTACAGTCCCCAGTCCCTGGGAGACCCTTGTTTAAGTCTTTCAGGGCTTTTTCCAGCTCTTTTCGCGAATTTCTGTTGAGGGAAGAAGTACATAGAGGTGAAAAAGAATTGTTATGGCCCAAGTCCGATGAGGCCTCTACTGGCTTGCCTGGGACTGAAGCATCAAATATGAAGGTGAGTGGCCTGTGGATACTCCTGTGCTGGATCTCAGTGCACTACTAACACGAATGAAGGTCCTTGAGGAGAGAGCCAAGCTGCTGTCGAACTTTGAAGTGTTTGAGCACTTGAAAGAGATCCAGGCGCAGAACAACTGGAAACAGAGCGAAAACAAGAAGCACAAGCGAAGTTTCAACCCGGACCTGGAAATCATCACCGGAGAGGTCACTTCTTACTTGAGTAAGACACAGACGGCGGAGCAGACGATGGCCCAGCTCACAGCTTGCATGAACGACTTGTCAAAATTTGAGCTTGAGAAGATTGAGCGACTCCAGATCATCAACTCTGCACCACACTCCTTGGTCAACCTCTACGCAATCGTAGAGGAGTGTGACCAGAGATTTGACGAAGATCAAATCCAGGAGATTCTGGACATCGTCCTGCAATATTTCCCGCAGGATAATGCCCCAGAGGAGCATGAAGAAGATATTGATGGTGATGCCGAGATGGCTTAATATTGTGCTATGCGTATATGAAGAAGTATTTCTAATGAACAATAACGACCCCTATTTTTTATTTGTATTTGTCAATTGTAGTTATTTACTCTCCCTGCTTGCGGACACCACTGACAATGTCATCAACTCTCAGCAAAAGACAAGCACTCTCAATAGCGGTCTTGATACTCTGCTGTTTTATCACCTCTGGCTCCCAGATACCATACTCGTTCATATCCACAATCTTACCCTTTTCACCATCCACACCCCAGGTGTGTTCACCCTTAGCATGTTTAGCTCTCAATTGTGACAGGATTCTGATTGGGTTACCACCAGAATTCTGGATCAATGTTCTTGGAATAACTTCAAAAGCATCAGCAACAGCCTGGTATGGCCATTGTTGAACTCCCTCAATGGTCTTCGCCTTCTCACTCAATTTAACAGACACAGCCATTTCAGTGGCACCACCACCTGGAGCCAAACTTGGTTGGAACAAAACATTACGTGTGACAGCCATGGCATCTTGCAGATTTCTCTCAATCTCGTTAAGAATGTCCTTGGATGGACCTCTAAGAATAACGGTACAGGCCTGTGGGTTCTCACACTCAGTCAAAAAAGAGAAGTACTCGTCACCAATGAGCTCAACCTTAAACAAACCACACTTCAAACCAACATCAGTTTCACGCAAGTCTTCGATTCTGTTGACGATTGTGGCACCGGTAGCTCTGGCAATTCTGTTCTGGTCCGATTTCTTAGTTCTTCTCAATGCAGTAACACCACCTTTGAGCAAGTAGTGTTGAGCCAAATCAGAAACACCCTTCTCAGTGATAACCAAATCAGGCTTGAAGGACAACAATGTTTCGCACATCTGCTTAACCTGCTCTTCTTCAATCTGCAATAGTCTGTTCCAATCCTCTTCCTTTGTGATTTCAATGTTTGTTTGCGACTCACCCTTCTTGTACTCCAACGGACAGTCCAAGAGAATGATTCTTGGCTTCTCAATGTGTCTTCTCATCTTTGGGTGTGTCACGTCTTTGTTAAGCAAGACACCCTTCAAGACTTCCGAGTCCTCAATCTCACCACCTGGAATCTTCTCGACTCTGACATATCTTTTCACGTCAATCTCCTTGTGGCCAGCGCCGTCATCCATGAGGACGGTCTTGACAGCTCGCAGGGAAAGCTTACACATGAGGTCCGACCATCTGTTGACGTACTTTGTGCCGATTGAAGCAGCGATCAACTTGATCATGGCCTCATCGTTGTCGAGGTCGATAGGTCTTGAAACCTCGTGAATGATCTGCAGGGCATCGCTGAGAGCCTGCTTGAGGGCCTGGATGATGATAACTGGGTGGATGTTCTTCTCAATATAAGGGAAACTCTGTGCAAGAATCTCACCGGCCAAGATGATGACTGTGGTGGTACCGTCGCCGACCTCTTCGTCCTGTGTTCTGCTGAGCTCAATCATGGACTTGGCTGCTGGGTGAGCCACATCAATCTCTCTGAGGATGGCGTGGCCGTCGTTGGTAAGCACAATACCGCCCATAGGGTCAAGAAGCATCTTGAGCATGGCCTTTGGTCCAAGACATGTTCTGATGATGTCAGCCACAGCCTTTGCGGCAGTGATATTTGCGATCTGGGCCTGACGGCCTGTCTCTCTATTTTGGTTGGTGTCTGCGGGGAGTTAGTGGACTGGCTCTGGAGTAAAAAAAAAAAGGAGAACAGAACTCACTCATAAACACCACTGGAGCCTGCATTTGTAGATTATTTCTTCAAACTGGGTGATCAATTCCTCTGTTTACACACAAATTTGGTATAGAAAGTGGCAATTCTTTCACTTTTCACGCGTCGACATGTCGTGTACATATGAAAGAAAAAAAAAGGACTTATTCGCGAACTCGTCCTATTCGCGACTAAGATGCTCTTCATCTTCATCTTCTGGGTGATGATGGGGGACTCTTTGTGACGTTAATACTGCAAGGAGAGAGGGCTTTAGAACACACTAAGCACTATGGGAATCGTCGAGAAGATCGCGCAGATCAAAGAGGAGCTCTCTAGAACTCAGAAGAACAAGGCCACTGAGTACCACATTGGTTTGCTCAAGGGTAAGCTGGCCCGTTACAGACAGCAGCTGCTCGAGCCTGCTCCTGGCTCTTCCTCCTCCCCTGGCCAGGGTTTCGAGGTGCAAAAGTCTGGTGATGCTCGTGTTGTTTTGATTGGATTCCCTTCTGTTGGTAAATCTTCATTCTTGTCCAAGATCACAAAAACTAAGTCCGAGGTGGCCAGCTATGCTTTCACAACGCTGACCTCCGTCCCAGGTGTGCTCGAATACCAGAATGCCCGTATCCAGATTGTCGACCTGCCAGGTATTATCGACGGTGCCTCTGAAGGTAAAGGTCGTGGTCGTCAGGTTATTGCCACGGCAAAAACTGCTGACCTTATCCTAATCGTCTTGGACGCTACGAAGGGTGCCAACCAGAGAGAGATCCTGGAAAAAGAACTCGAAAGTGTTGGTATCAGACTCAACAGGCCTAAACCAAACATCTACTTTAAGCAGAAAAGCTCTGGTGGTGTCAAGTTTTCATACACGTCCCCTCCAAAGTACCTGAACGAGAAGATTGTTCAAGGTATCCTGAGAGATTATAAGGTCCATAACGCTGATGTACTGGTTAGAGACGAGAACTGCACAGTCGAAGACTTTATTGACATCATCAACGACTCACACAGAAGCTACATCAAGTGTCTTTATGTTTATAATAAGGTTGATGCTGTTTCTTTGGAAGAAGTTGATAGAATTGCTCGTGAGCCTAACACGGCTGTAATGAGTTGCGAGATGGACTTGGGTATCCAGGATGTCATTGAGGAGATTTGGTACGAACTCGATCTCTTGAAACTCTACACAAAGAGGAGAGGTGTTGCTGTAAACTTTGAAGACCCAATGGTGGTGAGAAACAACAGTACGATTGAGGATGTATGTAATGCTGTTCACAGAGATTTCAAGAATTCGTTCAAGTATGCACTAGTATGGGGAAGCTCTACAAAGCATAACCCTCAGAAGTGTGGACTCAGTCACCCAGTCCATGATGAAGATGTGGTTTCTATCGTGGCAAAGTAAGCCATACTTCTTTTTTCCAAATAATATATGTATTTACAGGGAGTGTTAATGCTGTAGTATGTACGCCAGAACTCAAAAACATCACTTCTGGATACCAGCCTTCTGCAAGAAGTCCTTGGCCTCGTTAATCTTTGTGGCCAAGTATGGGGAACCGCCCTTATCAGGGTGGTTTGCCAACATGATCTTTCTGTGCGTGTCTTTGAGCTTCTTCTTCGTCAGAGTGGACTCTCTGAGGTTGAGCACCTGGAGTGCTTCCTTTCTCGTCATCTTTGCACCGAATCCACCCTTGTAGAAGGCCTTACCGTTGGCACCCGCACGGTTCGACTTGAAAGCACCGGCAATAAAGTACGCTGTCATGAACCCACCAAATCCTGTGAGCCAAGGGTGGTTACCCATGGCTGTGAGAGTCTGATCGAAGTAGTAATCGGCCGAGCCCGCCTGTGGCCCTTGTGGTTGCTGGGGCCGCTCCTCCTCAAACCCCCCGAGCACAAGCTGCTGTGTTTGACTCTGCTCGCCTGGGACTGGGAGCGAAGGTATGTCGATCGTCTGGGCCATTTCTTTGTGCTTTTGTTCTCGTAGGAGTCTGAAGCTGCTTGTCTAGTAGATGTTTAGTGCAAGGTGGAAAAGATCGGACTTCGAGGGCTCGAGAGCCACCGTGAAAAATAAAATTTAATCCCCATATGAGGTAATTCCGATATTGGGGAAAAGCGCGAGTGCAATCAATAAATTTTTCTAACAAATAAATTCATAGCTCATCGCAGCTTCTTCGCCCTGTCTCTTCGAAAGAAAAGTTCAGAAACAGCAAGCAATGAGAGTCTACCAGTGCCATTTCTGTTCGAGTCCCGTATATCCGGGTCACGGAATGATGTTTGTGCGTAACGACGCCAAGGAGTTCCGTTTCTGCCGTTCCAAGTGCCACAAGGCCTTCAAGCAGCGCCGTAACCCAAGAAAGCTCAGATGGACTAAGGCCTTCCGTAAGGCTGCTGGTAAGGAACTTGCCGTTGACTCCACACTCACATTTGCCGCCAGAAGAAATGTTCCAGTCAGATACAACAGAGATCTTGTTCAGACCACCCTCAAGGCTATGGCGCGTGTGGAGGAGATTAGACAGAAGCGTGAGCGTGCCTTCTATAAGAACAGAATGAAGGGCAACAAGGAAAGACAGATCGCTCTTGACAAGAAGCTTGTTGAAGCTAACCCAGAGCTCCTTAGAATGAGAGATGTTGAGATCGCTAAGCAGACTGCCCGTGAGGAGGCTAAGGCCGCTCGTGAGGCCCAGGAGGAGTCTGAGGTTGACATGGAGGAGAGTGATGATGAAGAGATGGACATTGAGTCCGAGTCCGAGTCTGAGGCTGAACAGGTGAAACAAAAGGTTGTTCTCAAGAACAAGAAGCGTTCTATGAAACGTACTGTCTTGTGATCCAACTTAACTTGCATACTATTTCATCATCTTTCTTTCTATCACGTTTTTCTCTCTTTTCATTCCTTTATGTGTCCTTTTATATATAATTGTCATTTATGATCGGTTTTCCTATTTTTTGCTTGGTTTCGAATTAAAAAGAAAGAAGAAACAACACATACACATACACATCCCGCGGTGTTTCATGACCCCCCCCCCAGCTCTGGTTTCTTTTCCCTTTTATGCCTGGTTCATTGATTTTTTCATTGTGTATACATATATCTTGATATATATAACGTTTTCTTTTTATTTTCATCTTGTATCAACCTATCTATATACACCTCATGCTTCTGGAAGAAGCTTTGTCTTGATCACTGCCTTGTTGGGTAATTTCTTAAACAAGCCGACAAAACCGCCACCAACTAGTCTTGTTCCCACCTTAGGTCTACAAACCACAGCTTCTTCCCCTGTGTCTCTGACAATAGTGTAGCGTGTGTCCCAGTCTTGGAGACCGCCACCAACACCAGGAACTAGTTGAATCGTCCTGACGTGAGATAATTTGATTTCTCCCTGACTCTGCTTCAAACCTTTGATCACGTCAATGATTTGGTTAACAGAAGGACAGAAAATCACTAAAGGAGCATCTTGTTTCATATTCTTCGCAAGAGACTCCAAGTTTGGTGTCATGTTAGGAAGATCAAGGAAAGCACCACTCAAGAACCCTTCGCCAGTTTCGTGATCTGGGTCCAATTGCTTCCACTCCCAAGCCTGTTGTGACTCCAGCCACTCAGCTGGTGAATTGGATAAGTGGAATTCAACATCATCCTTGTATATTCCTCTTCTGAAGTTTCTAATAGTTTTGCGACCAACATTTGAATGAGCTTCATTACGGTCAATAGAGTGAAGGACTGCACCTCTGATACCATGCGTTTTGAGATAACAATTGGAGGCATGTAAACAAGAAGCAATAGCCAATGTGAGGGATCCGTGTCCTGTTCCGGCTTCAAAGTACTGTAAAGGAGCCTGTGATGGTTCCTCTAGAGAAGGGTAGTCTAGATGAAGATCAGCGAGTGCCACAATGGCCGAGGCATCAAATGGGTAAATTGGCTGCGCAGCTCTCTTTGACAAATTAATGTAATCTTCCGTTGATGCGTGCACTGCAATAAAAGAATGGCCTTGCTCATTTGAGTGGACAATAGAACGGGAGCGCAGCCCCATCAGTGAATCATGGGAGATGAACTGTCCCCCTTGGATGTTTGTAACCCCTCCCTCTCGAAGAGGCTCCGTGAGCCAAAATCTGTCACTTCGTACCACAGAACGGATCAGGACACTGTCCCCTGGTCTGAAGGTCCCATATAACCGTCTTCCAAGTCTTCTCAGCATTGTTCCTGCCTATTAAATTACCTTCACAAGTGGAGAACCAGGGACATATATGCCGAAAGCTTTTCCAGTCTTTGTGCCCCGGTACGATTTTTTTTGCCTATTGTAAACAAAACTTATCTTATTACTCATATAAGAATGATGTATCAGCAACCACCACCGGTTGAGGGCCATGTCTAATTTGGTCGTTGACATCGGCAAAATTAGAGACCATTACCGGGAGAACTATGTTGAGCTGGTACGGGTTATTGGGTCAGTGCTGGACTACGATGCTATGAAGGCACGCATCACCATCAAATCCGTGAACTCTCTGTCTTCTTCAACAGGTATCATTCACCTTACGATGGATGACGACCTCCTGTTGAGCGACCCACAGCTCTACTATGTTGGGACAGTTGTTGATGTTCATGGTCTGTACAACGGCGAGGCTGTACGAATTCTCTCCATTGGCGTTGTTGATATCGATCTTGAGAAACAGGATAGACGTGATCTACAGTACATTGCAAATATTAAAAACAGCCCTCTATAATATTACCCAGTGAAACTCTGCTGCCCAAACAACTGACGATATATCGTTTCACTTGATACCTGGTTCATCAGTTCAAATATGCGCTGCTGCTCAAGGTCTTGACTGGAAAGATAACCATTCAAGCTGCTTACACTACTACTGCTACCAACAGCGCCACCAGGAGGTGTTGATAACGACGGGTAATTATCTTCATAATTACTGTTCAAGATACCCCTGTGGTCCCTTATTGGGGGCATTGGGGTGAACTGGTCTGTGTATGGAACAAACGACTGTGTTAGGAACTCAGACTTGAATACTTCCTCCTGTGGCTCCATCGGTATGGGTGTTTGCAAATCATGGAAAGCTTCGGTTTCAAGGTTTCTTGGTGACTTGTCATTCAATGCTTCAAAGAACCGTTCAATATCGTTGATATCCGTGGCACTCATGTATGTTGGTGCGGCTTCAAACTTGAGTCTCACAATAGCAAGACTCAAAATCTCAAAGATCTCGACGGTGGAAGTGGCAGTTTCGCATGACTTCACCAAGGAATTAAGGACGTCCATTACACTCTTTGTTAGTGATTCAAACTCTTCCAATGCAATCAACACCTCTGAACAATTGTAAATTGAATAGAAGAATGATGTACCGGCCATGAAAAGGTTGTGTACAGCAGACCAAGTGTAATTGACCGTTTCTGACTTATACAACTCAATATAGCAGTTCATGATACCTTTAGATGATTCGAAAATGATTTTTAATGTATTGTTGTTTGGTTTGGAATTTTTTGGGGTGACACCAAACAGCAACAGTTTTGTGTGATAGTAGTTCAGTTTGAAGAACTCAAAGTTAAAGTCACAGTTGCATTTCCTAGAACTCTTTAGCGGAATGGTCTTGAACCAGTGCTCTAGCAGGTTATCAATCTTAAGCTTCCAGTCGTTCAACGAGTTGTAAAAACGTGGTAATGTTGATGATGTGAAGTAGAGTACCTGTAAGATTTCTGCCTGGATACGTCTAATTTTGAAAAAGTTGAGAGAAATGGTTTTGTACGTAGGAAGAGAATTAGATGATTTAGTAAAGTCTTCATCCTCGTCAACATTTATGAGACAATCATCCAGCTCCACAGGGAACTTTGTAGATATAGACTCCTCCGGGATACCGAATGGACGGCCAAGATAAACACAAACTTGACGATCCAAGGAATAAGCACACCAAAACAATCGTCTTCGGAGATCCTTTACAAATGGTGTAAACTGATTGTTAAGTTTCTCTGTGTGAAGTCCAAGATCAACACAGAGACGTAACGAGGTTCCCAACATGTACCACACACCTGGTGTCGATGGTCTCATCACAGAGTATAGTGTCAATAACAAGAGCGCCTGGAGGCACTCTAAACGATCTTCAGACCGGTATATTGTGTCTGCAAAAACCATCGCTTGCTGTCTGTATGCATTTGAAGTCTCCGGTGTGTAGTGTAATAAGTTGATTGATGAAGCAATGGCAAATATCATATTGAGGAAGAACAAGGGTTTGTGAAATCGATCTGGTGTGTCAGCCATAGTGCACATGGACATCTTTTTTTGATGGTATTGATATTCCCATGTATCCTTTTCATCAATTTCGGAAGTGTCCAAGTTCATCTTGGTATAGTTGGCTGCCAACTTGACATTTGTTGAAAGGTTTCCATAAACTGGCCTGAAATATGTGTCGATGAAGTATTCTCTGTGGATCAATGGCAACTGGGTGTTCGACTGCTCAAAATAGCTTTTGATAAAGTATTCTGCGGAAGATTTTGAGGGTAACCCGGCAATAATGTCTGTTTCTGTCTCGTTGAGCGGTACCCTGGTAGTAATAGAGTTGTTTTCGTTGATTGCACCTGGATGAAAGTTGACGGCTGTGAACAAGAGCTTTGCAAACGAGATTCCAGAAGAGTCTCCAATGTAGAAGGACAAGTTATTCGAATCGCTGTTATTTGGGAGGGCCATCTTAAGGCTTGGGCCGATGGAGTCCGAGAGATGAGCACCAGTATTAGAGGACGTTGTTGACCTCGGCGAAGCCTTGGAGAGCAGTGCCTGCTGAAGCGAGTCCGTAGGACTATTTGGCTTTGAGCAGACACGATTCTTTGACAAGACATCTGCCTCTAGCACACCGCTGTTTTGCAGGAGGGACTCGAGGTGAGAGATCCTATTCTCCAAAGAAGTAACGTAGGAACGTGGGATTTCACGTCCTGTAGCAGGATCGAGGCCCACACAGTCGACGCCGGCCTTGAGGCAACGCGAGCAGCTAGGAAACTCTTGGTCACACTTGGTCTTCTTCTGCCGGCATCTTTGACACGCAGCAATCGTTCTGGATATCCCTATGATGGAGTGGGAGGACCTTGAAACAGGAGCTGCCAAGCCTGCGACGCTCGCAGCGCTCCCACCATGGCTCATAGACAGCGAGCCAACAAACTCCGTCTCGGAGCCCCCAATGGCAGACTCAAGCTCTTCGCTGTTTCTTCTTTTACGTGGCATATGCGTCCCTTTGCTGTAGTAGCCTCTTTGCTCCCCCTGTTTGCTCTTTCTGTTATTGCTTATTGTCATCTTATCGACTTTCACGAGATCGCGATGTTTGGACCTGGCTGCTTAGGCCTAATGGTTGATTTACATGTCTCCTTGAGGAGGAGTAACCGTTGCTCTAGTTTTGTATATATAAATTACAGAGGACAGAAGGTGCTCCAGGGCCTCAAATAAGACTTGGGCCGTCGTACGTCTGGTACATTGGCTGCTGTTGTGTTTGTTGAGGTTGGATTTGTGGCTGCTGCTGCGGCTGCTGGGCCATCTGGGCCATCAAACCGTACTGAGCCTGCTGCTGGAACTGGTTCGTACGCTGGGCTTGGATCGTCTGTGGGAACACAGGCTGCGTTTGAAGGTTCTCAAACCCTCCAAACGTGGCTGCTGGCAGTGGGCCAGTGGAGATCCGGTTGGAGGTGTACGTTTGCTTCAAGAACGGGTTCGTGCCTGTCTCTTGTGCTGTTATTGGAGTCGTGAGCTGGTTTCTGGTGGCTCCCGTGGTGCTGGCAGCAAATGGGTTATTAGTAGGCTGTGGCTTCAGGGATCCCTCAGGGACACTCGCCAATGTGGAAGCCTTGTAGTTTAAAGAGAATGGATTATTGCCCGTTTTTGAGGCAACAAGCTTTGGTGCTGATGCCTGGCCGGGATCCTGTCGTAAAGTCTGACCTGGGGTCTGACCTGGAGTCTGATCTGGGGCCTGACCTGGTACCTGTCCAGATACGGACTGCAAGAATGGGTTTCCAGTTGGCTGTTGAGGTAGTGTGCCGGTGTAACCACCAAACCCAGCTCCAGTGAAGCTCGGAACAATCGAGGAAGTAGGTACAGTGCTGAACCCAGTCTGAACTGGCTGCTGCTGAGGCAGAGGCTGGATCTGTGTTTGAGACTGGATTTGTGGTTGATGCTGGGTCTGCTGCATCACCAAAAATGGATTATTGGTTTGCTGTGGTTGAAGTGGTTGTAAATTAGCTGGGTTTGGTCCTTGTGTAAACTGAACTTGTAATGGTTGTAGTGACATATGACCAAACTGAGCACCCCATGGGTTGGTGGCAGGGTTAGCCAAAGGCAGTGGTGGTTGTGTCTGTTGTTGCGCCTGTTGTTGCGCTTGCTTCTGAGCCTTTGGCAATGTACCGTTGCTTTTGTACTCCTTTTCAGCGAGATACTGTGATCTGTTAACCTCAAAGCTCTCGTCATTGAGGTAATCTTCAAGACTCTTTGCCAATGCAGTTGGAGCGTGTCTAATAGTAGGAACGTGTAACTTTGTAGCATACTCCAAGTGTTTAGCGATTCTCAAGTAGTTCACAACATCTGTAGTGAGCTCAACAAAAATTTTATATATATCCAAAGCCCTTTTGGCATCATATTTAGACATCTCAAAGTAGTGCTCTAAAATGTTGATCACACCTTCGTTCAATGCCTGGTACAAGCATAACAGATCGTTGACCAGCATTCTAAAGCACGTAAGTACAACATCGTTATTGATATCTGCTTCATTAAACTTGCAGTTTAGCAATCCCCTAATCTGCTTCTCTACGCTCTCAACTTGGCGGAGCAGGCCCTTGTCCACGGTGAGCTGTCTCAAAATACCGCCCTCCTTTTTGTTTGAAGTCTGTTCGTCCCGAACATAGTCGGTGCGGGTCGATGCGTACTCACGGGCCCTGATAGACAGGTATTTTGCATAACGTAACAGACTTCTTGAGTCAGAGGATCCCAATGACTTGATGTGATGCAGGTTGACATATTCGGGGTGGGTGGAGAGGTATTTCAGCGTTACATCGGGCTCACCTTCTCGGATCATAATGTGGACAACGAGCAACGATTTGTAGACAATGGACCAGGCAGTGTCGTCGAGCCTCATCCTCAGAGCGGACATTACCTGGCGAAACTCGCCTTTGGAGGCCGTAGCCAGCAAGATTGGCTCGATGTATTTAGGCTTGGGGGCAGCCACCTTAATTTTAGTGGCTCCCTATTTGAAAAGTGGTTAGTGGTATGGCCTTCATACTTGGGGTACCGTTTAATACCAGGGCAAAACAACAAGCAATTCGTTCGGACAAAAAAGGGAGAGACATACCTTGACAATCTTTTCATACGTTGTCATTAGGACTATACGATCACTCGGGTGTTCAACCTTCCAAAAGCACAAACAAACACTGCCAACACCCCTTTCGAGTCCCCAAGATTTCCTTTTAGTTTTTTGCCCCTTTCGAGATTGCCAGCTAACAAACCAGCCTCGTTCTCGAGGAGGTCGCGCGCCCGTGCACTTAGGCTCTTGGTACTAAAAAAGACCGATAAGATCCGATTGCTCAGAAATACTACTTATATTATACGTATACAGGTCAATATTCTCTCAGGATAGTGTTCAGTTGGTCTCTCTTCTTGACGTTCTCGATTTTGAAACAGCCAGCAAGTTCGTCGAGCTCGTCGAAAGTGAGACCCGCAAGGAGTTCGGCGTAGATGTGCTGGAAGTACTGAGACAGCAGCATGTCTCTGGAGACACGGGCAACGTAGTCCTTGAAGGTCCACACATGTGGGTATAACGCCTTATGCTGGGCCTCTGGAATCACATTTTCAAAGTGAGCACACAGATCGTCATAGAGCTTTGCAAACTCTGGTGCAATGTCGTTGCCCCATCTGTCGAGCCCAAGTCTCTTCTTCTCCAGCAAATACTTTCCAAGGACCTGGAAAAATTTAGATTCTGGGTCAACAAACACAAGCCCCTGGTATCCGATATCCTTGTAGACCCAGATGGACCAAGAGATTGGAGCCCCGTCTCCGGAGGGGTCTCCTGTCTTGTAGACCTCGAGCTGGTCCTTTAGTACCTGGTAACGGGTCTGGTTAATGGCATCTGGGTTCTCGTCACCCCTCTCCTTGGAGGCATATACCGGACCAAACTCACCATTCCAGACTGGAACATTGTGTTCTTTCATGTACTCCAACTTTCTCTCGTACTGTTGTTTAATCTTGGCTCTCTCCTCATCCGAGCTTGAGTACAACTGCCCGTTTGCAGAAGGGAATCCATACACGGTGTAGTCGTGAATAGCATATACGGTATTTGGCAATGGCTTTGGGAATTGTCTGAAATCCATGGCATATGTGTTTCCATCCAAGAATAAGATGTGGTTTGGGTCAACAGCCCTGATTTCCTTTTCAGCTCTTGCGTAAAAGTCGATGAGCTTCGAGTGATTCGCAACAGCAGGCTCATTCAATGGATTGTAACCTGCAACCCAGACATTGTCCTTGTAGTACTTAGCAATCTCGGTCCACAGGTTCACCATCGAATCCTGGAACACTTTAAAGTCCCAAAAGAGCGACTTGTGAATACCCGAATCTGAGTGCCAGTCCTGGTTCTGACCACCAGGAACTGCGTGTAAATCCAAGATTGTGTAGATCCCGTGTTTAGCACATGTCTCAACCAGGGCGTCCAATCTCTGGAATCCCTTTGGATTGATCTTGAACATATCATCTTCATCATCAATGAAGTGTCTATAGTTAAATGGAATTCTCAAACAGTTGAGCTTTAATTCCTCTTTGAAGAAGATTGCATCCTGTTCAGTCCAAAAGTACTCGTAGAACTTGTCAAAGAAGAAGTTGAATTTTTCTTCGCCCATTTTTGCCTTTAGGACCTGCTTGTGTTCTGTCTCATGGCCTGGATATCCAGTAATGAAGTTCTCCATGTTGAGGTGACCACCTGTAGCAGTTCCCTTTAAGATGACTTGGATGCCATCCTGATCGACGATTTTTGTTCCTTGAACTTTGAGGAACTCTGGCATGTTTGGTACTTTTACTTTGGGTGTTTGTAAGGGAAACTAGAAAATGGTATAGGCAATTGGACTAATTGGCTTCTCCCTGTCTTCCAGCGTTGTATCCTATTTTTATAGATTAAGAACACATTAAATGCTGGAGCAAACAATTGTATACACTTGGATTGTTATTTAGTTATCGCTCCGACTCTCGCCTGTATTCAAGTATAATTATGTAATATGGTTTAGATCCATTGTTTCAGTATTCCAGCGAGAAATCACCCGCCTCGGGGTCGTGACGACGCCCATCATCCCGTGGGGTCTAACTTGGGGAGAGTCAGCGTATGACTCCTCCATGGGATCTGTGGGACCACACCCACTCTGTGATTCTATCAAATCATTCTGTGTGTGGGCTTCTTTTTAGTGGAGTCACCGAGTCAACACGTACCCCGGATTATGTTATCTGTGCATAAGTGACACAAACTACAATAGAAATACAACGAATGGAACGGTGCATGGCTCCTAGTCACACGCTCCAAATAGAATATGTTAAAACTAAAAGTTATTACATCACCATAGCTCTTTTGGAAGGAGGGGGTGCTTTCAATCGTGTAAATGATCGGGGAGAAAGAAGGCGGTGCATTATTATGCGTGCATGGGGGGGGGGGTGCGCGGGCAGGCCCTAGCTGTTTTCACCATTGTACGAGGACCCGGGGAGATATACCCACTCTCCATAATAATCCACGGGTTTAAGACCTTGTAAAGCTACAAGATGTCCAAACTTTCTAAAATGTCCAGTTTCTCGGCGGTCTTTTTGTACAATTAGCCTATATTTGAGTTATTCCGAATCTTCAGGCGGCTGTGCTGGGCAGCCAAGTCCTTTCTCATCGATACCTACCTATAAAATTCTACGGGACTGTATGGAGTGAGGTCATGTTTACTAGTCTACCAATAAATTTTGAACCATGAGGTGCATATGCTCCACTCTTGCGCTATGGGGGGTTTTATCCCGGCTGTCCGTTTACTGATATTTGCACCCCACCCCGTAGGCCCAGATCATTCGTTCCCGTTCATGTTTGTCCATGTCCGTCTATGTTTGTTCTGTATAAATACCCTCCAGATTCTTCACACTCTAAATCCTAAAACATGTCTACGTATTTCAATCCTCAAGAGTTTCAATGTCGGACAGCAACTCTGTCACTAAATACCCGATTGCCTCTGGCGAAATGCCTTCCGAAAAGGAAGGCATAGAAGACACCATCGACAACTACATCTATGAAACTAGACCATGGTATCGCGTTCCACACTTTACCATTCTGACTTGGCACATCTTCATCATCACTTTAACATCAACGAATAGTGGTTTTGACGGTTCAATGCTGAACGGTCTGCAGTCTCTCAAGCACTGGTCAGATTACATGGGAAACCCAGCGGGTCAAACGTTGGGAGCATTGTCCGCGGGTAGTATTTTTGGTTGTTTAATTATCTTCTTCTTAGCCCCATGGATGTGTGACAAATATGGTAGATGGTTTGTTACAATCCTGGGTGAGGCAATTACATTGTTAGGTGCTATCTTACAAGGTCTGTCCACAAACTATGCATTCTTCCTGGTCTCCAGAATCGTCATCGGTGCTGGTGCTGGTATTGCAACGATTGGTGCTCCAACTTTGATCTCTGAGTTGGCTTACCCAAAACATAGAGAAGCTTCTACGTTTTCCTATAATATCTGTTGGTACCTAGGTGCAACAGTCGCTGCCATTGTTACATACTTGACAAGAAACATGGATAACAACTGGAGCTGGAGAATCCCATCCTACCTGCAAGGCTTCTTTCCATTTGTTCAATTATGTGTCTTGTGGTGGGTTCCAGAGTCACCACGTTTCCTTGTTGCAAAGGGAAAGCACGAAAAGGCCCGTGCCATTTTGCTGAAATATCACACAGGTAACAGTACCGACCCAAGAGCTATCGGTCTTGTCGATTTTGAGATGAGAGAAATTGAAGCTGCTCTGGAAGCTGAAAAATTAGCTGGTGCTTCTTCAAAGTACAGTGATTTCTGGACCAGACCTTCTTACAGAAAGAGAATCTTCCTGGTCTTGTTCATTGCAACCATGATGCAGCTTTCTGGTAACGGTCTTGTTTCGTACTACTTGAACAAGGTTTTGAATTCCATTGGTATCACAGCGACCTCCAAACAATTACTGATTAACATGTGTCTGATGATCTTCAACTTTGTTGTTTGTGTTGTGTGCTGTGCTACTTGTCACCTGTTCAGGAGAAGAACTTTGTTTATTACTTGCGTCATTGGTATGCTCTGTACGTTCGTTATTTGGACCGCATTATCAGCTGAGAATCAAAAGTCCAACTTTGTCCACAAGTCTTTGTCTAACGGTGTTTTGGCCATGATCTTCTTGTACTACATGTTCTATGACATTGGTATCAATGGCTTGCCATATTTATACGTCACTGAGATCTTGCCATACTCGCATAGAGCCAAGGGTATCAATTTGTTCCAGTTCTGTATGCAAGTTATTCTTGTTTTCAATTCTTTCGTGAACCCAATTGCCATGGATGCAATTGATTGGAAATACTACATTGTTTACTGTTGTGTGTTGGGTGTTGAGACTGTTGTTGTTATCTTTACATTCCCAGAGACGTCTGGCCGTACTTTGGAAGAAGTTGCAGAAGTCTTCGGTGACATCATTGACCACGGTGAAGCTAAACTGCACCAAGAATTCAACCAAATCAAGCGGACTGGTTCTGTTGAGCACGTTGAAAATACTTGATCTTTCATCGTACTTGGTATTTTTAGATATAAATTTTGTAAATGATTTAAATTTTGTTGAAACTGACTTGTAGATTAAGAATGACTTTTTGTATGCAACGAAAACATAGAAGTAGGAACTGGAAAAGATATTACACCATCACAACGTAAATTGGGATTCTTCCCAGTGTTTCCAATCCCATGAGTATTCCGAAAATTCCTGTAAAAGAGATTCACTGATTAAACCAAATGTTATTCCAGCACATACAAGAACGTAGAGCATTTTCGTACACGCTTTCTTTTGGTTGCTTTCGCCGTGCCAATATGCATTGTTTACGGGTAGTACGCACTCCGTATATTTATCTTCGTCGCATTCTCCCAACCTGCCAATTTTCATTTAGATTCCATATCAAGTAAGAGCGCTTTCGCATATTAAATTACCTTTTTGGGTCTTCTTTGCCAACGAAAAAACTATTCGCAAATTTGCATTATTTGCAGAAATTTGTTTTATAACCATGCATAGTTTACGGGATGTTGCATCATTATGCATCTGTACAACTAACAAAAAGGTATTTTGAGAAAGCTATTCAACCAATTTACCGTACAAAAAGAAGGCCGCTACTCTGTTCTACAGCAATTAACAACAACTTAAACTACATGCTTAATAATTGTTCTCTCAAGGATTCCAGAGTAAACGTGGTCACAAACACTTGGAAATGTATACGCTGTTTCTATCGCTTCCAAACACTTTCAATCGGACTGCTATGCCTAGTGAGTTTGTTTCAAGGTCGGTTTGAAGATATTGTGAGCTTAAGAGCAGTCCTTGAGGATAGGTTTGGATTTTAAAAAAGTAGAAGTCTAGAAGAGTATGGGAGTATGGAAGAAGAGTAAGCAATCGCCGAATGAACGAAGCCCAACATTGATATTGAAGCATTCACTCCAACTGTATAAAGGATTATTTCAATAAATAAAAACAATCAAATGACATATAGATATCATAAGACATATTTCACTAACTTCGCATGTATACATAGAATTCTTTCCATTGTTAAACAACTCATAAGGTGAGACCTAGTAATCGACAAGAAAAAAAATTAAAAAAAAACAATTAAAAATAAAAAATAAATAAAATGAAAAATAAATGAAGTTAAAAATGAAAAATAAACAAAAATAAAAAATAAATGAGATTAAAAATGAAAAATAAAAAAACTGAAAAAAAACTGAGAATAAAAATGAAAAAAAACAGCTGATTCCATTAAGCGGGTACATTTCAGAACGCATTTCGCGGGTGAAGCTCATGAATTACATTGATGGTGGTTTTCTCCTTTTCTAATGTCCGGATGTTTTCTGGTTTTCTGATTCTTTGATGTCCGGATGTATTGTGGTTTTCTAATCATATTGATGTTCGGATGTATTGTAGTTTTCCAATATCTGAATGTCCGGATGTATCGCGGTTAGTATTTTGATGTCTGAATGTCTCTTGGCTGTACACACTTATGGTGTCCAGTGGTATTTGTACTAATTTGTTTACTATGAAAGATCTGGGATAAGCAGACGTCCAAAATGTGGGGGACCTACAAAGGGTAATAACTATCATAATGACAACTATATATTGTAATTAAATTTTGGAAATGTTTTTTATTAGTAGTTATATCGAGACGATTACATGTTCAGGAACTAGGATGTTTCAATGTACATCTGTCAAAAAAGTTCAATCCAAGGTCACGTGTGCGGGTGTTTTTGTTTGGTGTGCGGGTGTTTTTGTTTGGTGTGCGGGTGTTTTTGTTTGGTGTGCGGGTGTTTTTGTTTGGTGTGCGGGTGTTTTTTGTTTGGTGTGCGGGTGTTTTTGTTTGGTGTGCGGGTGTTTTTGTTTGGTGTGCGGGTGTTTTTGTTTGGTGTGCGGGTGTTTTTGTTTGGTGTGTGGGTGTTTTTGTTTGGTGTGCGGGTGTTTTTGTTTGGTGTGCGGGTGTTTTTGTTTGGTGTGCGGGTGTTTTTGTTTGGTGTGCGGGTGTTTTTGTTTGGTGTGTGGGTGTTTTTGTTTGGTGTGCGGGTGTTTTTGTTTGGTGTGCGGGTGTTTTTGTTTGGTGTGCGGGTGTTTTTGTTTGGTGTGCGGGTGTTTTTGTTTGGTGTGCGGGTGTTTTTGTTTGGTGTGCGGGTGTTTTTGTTTGGTGTGCGGGTGTTTTTGTTTGGTGTG